>JACBWV010000610.1:99633471-99813471 GCA_013435795.1 Chlamydomonas sp. ICE-L | reverse complement strand
AGGTTCAAATAAATGGGTTTGAGACCTTCAACAAATTAAAAGCATCTGACCACGTATGTCATGTCTACCGGCCGCCCTCTGCCCATATCCTCAAGCTGCTTCAGTTCTTTGCCGGAATAAAAAACAGGTTCAACTAACTGGGTTTAAGACCTTAGGCATATCAAAAGCATCTAACCACGTAAATGACCAATTTACAGAGTTACAAGGGATATGGAATGCCAGGTTCTAGTGCAAGCTATCAATAAATAAATAAAATAAATCAATAGGACACCTTATAACGAGGCGTGAGCTTGAGGGGGCCGGCCCGTTTGCTTTCACTGGGGCCAACCACCAGTGCGAGCTGCATTTGTCTTGATCTCCTGTCCTGATGGGCACTCACCCCTCCACCCCCACACCCACACTCATACTCACACCACCATGTATGGCATGCAGGCAAGGCTGCAACGAAGATGCACACACACGCACACACACAGTCACACACACACAGTCACACACACACAACGAAGATGCACACACACGCACACACACAGTCACACACACACGCACACACACAACAGTAAAAAACAACGCACACACAAAACACACAGTAAAAAACAATATACAAAAGAGAGGCAAAAAAAGAACAAAAACAAAAGGGAAAAAAACAAAAAAAACATGATGGAACAAAAACAGAGCAAAAAGGAAACAAACAAATCAAATGCCAAAAAAACACAAGAAGAGGCAACAAACGGCCACGAACACAACAAAACAAGGCAACACAACAAAACGAAGATTGACAACAACAAATCACAAAACAAAGTACAAAAACACAAAAAGAAGATGTCACACACACGCAAACACACACACACAGTCACACAAACAACGAGATGACCAACACACACGGGCACAAAATACAGTCAACACAAAAAACAACGAAGATGCACACACACACAGTCACACACACACACAACGAAGATGCACACACACGCACACACACACACAGTCACACACACACAACGAAGATGCACACACAAGCACACGCACAACAGGAACACACCTAGTAACACACAAAAACAGAAGATGCACACACACGCACACCAAACAACAAACGAAGATGCACACACACGCACACACACACAGTCACACGCACACAACGAAGATGCACACACACACACACAGTCACACACACACACAACGAAGATGCACACACACACAACCTCATTGACTCAGAGATCCATTGCTATAATAGCACCCAATGGTATTGGAACAATCAAGCGATCATGATGAAACCATATGGAACATTATTTTTTGCGTCCTCCTACTTTTTTACCCATTTGTCCGTCCGGCCGTCTGACCGTGATGAAGCCTGACACGTCAGCAAACGGTCACGTAACTAACTCGCTTCCGTTGCCGCCTACGTCACGATCACTCTCCACCAATGTATCCACAGGCGACGTTGCATAGAACTTGTTCCGCATGCAACGCTACCTAGGACTTGTTTTCATGAGATTCTCTCTTCATATTACTCTAAGACGATTCCCCCTTCGGTCGCGCTTGGCGTTGCAGGTCGTTGTCAACCGCGATGGTAACTTGTCCAGTTGAGGTAGAAGACCGCTCCCTACCCGCGTACGACAGGTTCCCTTAACACCACGCCCCACCAGGCGTTATCATTACCATTAGTCTAAGACTGACTCCATCAAATTCGCTGCCTTTGACTCGTTTGGTGACTCTGGGGTTAGACGATGCTTCACTAATTGTGTAGTTAAGGTTGTGACGCAAGCCTGATTTCGGATTGTGGTGTAGCACGGTGGAGGGCAGAGAGCAGAGCCCTGGGGGGTAAGGGGAGCATCGCGTCGCACTGGGGTCGCACCGAGTCTCTCAATCTTCGAATTGAATGACTCTTTGGTTAGATGCTGGTTCACTAATTGGTAAGCTAGGCCGTCGGGGTTGTTTCTCAACAGGTTCAACAACAGTAGGCCGACCCTCACCTTGAGTACGTCACAAACCCTAAACCCTTGAACCCTAAACCCTATCCTTGTGGATGTCCCTGGCTGACCCTCACCTTGGTTGAGTACGTCACAAACCCTAAACCCTTAAACCCTATCCTTGTGGATGTCCCTGGCTGACCCTCACCTTGGTTGAGTACGTGACAAACCCTAAACCCTAAAACCATAAACCCTATCCTTGTGGATGTCCATGGCTGACCCTCACCTTGGTTGAGTACGTCACAAACCCTAAACCCTTAAACCCTAAACCCTATCCTTAAGGAAGTCCCTGGCTGACCCTCACCTTGGTTGAGTACGTCACAAACGCTAAACCATAAACTCTAAAACCATAAACCCTATCCTTGTGGATGTCCCTGGCTGACCCTCACCTTGGTCGAGTACGCCACAAACACTGTTGCGGCTTCTTGCTGATACACACGATTCTCTGACACTGATAATGCGCACTGCTGTGCATGTTGCCTGCGTACAGCGGACCAAGGATGATGAGAAGCAGAACAAGGATAGAAGCAGTTACACAGAAGGCAGCGGAAGCTCAGTACAAAGAGGGCATCATGTAAGCAGTTATAACGAGGGCATGGAAAGCCGGACAAGAAGGCATCAAATATATAATATAAGCAGTAGAAGAAGGCATATAAGCAGTACAAGAGGGCATGTAAGCAGTACAAGAAGGCATATAAGCACTGCAAGAGGGCATATAAGCAGTACAAGAGGGCATGTTAAAGCCAGGACTAAGAATTTCAGAGGCAGTTTTTTTATAACAATAGAAAATGATAAGAAGAAGAAGAAGGATGCATAGAAGTGCTAGATGGATTCTTTTTAACACTAGAAATGATAAGAAGCAATAGAAGGATGCTTAGACGGGCTAGAAGGATTCTTTATAACACTATGAAAAGTTAAGAAGCAGTACAAGGATGCATGCAAGCGTTACAGGGATGCGTTTGTTTGAAACAAATCTATGCAAATGATTTACAAACGCTAGAAGGGTAGCGTTCACACTACAAAAGTGAAAATCAGTAAGTAGGGACTCCAGTACCGCTTAGAGGGGGGGGATCCCGACGACACCATAGAGATTGAAACAAGCGCTAGAAGGGTGCATTATAACACTACGTAGCAGGGTAGATTAAAGCGCGCGCTTTTGCGCTTTTGAGCACTGACTTTTTGACCCCCTCTGCGCTTGAAGTACCCTGCTACGTAGATGAAAAACAGTAGAAGGATGATACAAAGCAGATGCAGGATACATTGCAACACTACAAAGACGATAAAAAGCAGTAGAAGGATGCATAGAAGCATTGGCAGGATTCTTTTTAACACTGCAATAACGATATAAGGCAGTAGAAGGATGATAATAAGCACTAGAAGGATACTTTGTAACACATCAAAGAGGATGTAAAGCAGTAGACGGACGCATATTCGCACTAGCAGGATACTTTGTAACACTGCAAAGAGGATAAAAAGCAGTGGAAGGATGATACCAAGCACTAGAAGGATACTTTGTAACACTGTAAAGACGATAAAAACAGTAGAAGGATGATAATGAGCGCTAGCAGGATACTTGGTAACACGATAGAAAGCAGTGGAAGGATAATAATGAGCACCAGCAGGATACTTGGTAACACGATAGAAAGCAGTAGAAGGATGCATACAAGCACTAGCAGGTACTTTGGTTAACACCGATAGAAAGCAGTAGAGGAATGCATCAAGCACTCGCAGGGTACTGGTACACGATAGAAAGCATAGAAGGACTGCATAAGCACTAAGCAGGAGCATACAAGCACTAGCAGGATATTGGTAACACGATTGAAGCAGTACGTAGACGGATAGAGTAGAAGGATGCATACAAGCACTAGCAGGATACTTGGTAACACGATAGAAAGCAGTAGAAGGATGATAATGAGCACTAGCAGGATACTTGGTAACACGATAGAAAGCAGTAGAAGGATGCATATAAGCACTAGCAGGATACTTGGTAACACGATAGAAAGCAGTAGGTAGAAGGAATGCCTCTAAGCACTAGCAGGAATGATACTGGCTTAACCAGATAGAAAAGCAATGTGAAAGGAGCATATAAGCACTAGCGGATACTTGGTAACACGATAGAATTAGAAGCAGTAGAAGGATGCATATAAGCACTAGCAAGGATACTTGGTAACACGATAGAAAGCAGTAGAAGGATGCATATAAGCACTAGCAGGATACTTGGTAACACGATAGAAAGCAGTAGAAGGATGCATATAAGCACTAGCAGGATACTTGGTAACACGATAGAAAGCAGTAGACGGTGCATATTTAAGCCACTAGCAGGGAAGTGGTAACACGATTAGGCACGCCGTAGAAGGATTGACATATAAAGCACTAGCAGGATAATTGTAACACGGAAGAAAAGCAGTAGGGAAGGATCAAGAGATAGAAGATGCATTAAGCACTAGCAGGGATTAACTGGTAAACACGATAGAAAGCCAGGCGAAGATGTAATGAGCCACAGCAGACTTGGTAAACGATCGAAAGCGTAGAAGGATGGATTAAGCACTAGCAGGATTACTTGGTACACGATAGAAGCAGTAGAAGGACGATACTAAGCCCTAGGCAGGATCCTTGGAAAACACGATAGAAAGCGTAGAAGGATGCCATATAACGCTAGGGGATGCATAGAACACCAAGATGACAAGTTCTAGTGCGCGTCAGCCTGCGACGCTCAAAAATGGCGGGAGATGATTGATCGCGAGGGAGCGAAAGGGGTGGCAACGGAAGCGGTTAGTTACGAGAGACCGCTTGGCTTGAACGTGTCGGGCTTGGATTCCGGTCAGTCAGACGGCTGGAGTGGATGGATGGAGGATGGAGGGATGGATGGATGATGGAGATTGGAGGATGGAGGACGAACGGCCAATGGGTATGTAACCACTGGTAGCTCCGTCCCCAGGGAGGGGCTCCGCAAAAACAAAACAGTGACAGGATTATTGTAAACCCTAGAAAGATTGATAATAAGCATAGCAGGCTAATTGGGAACAATAGAAAGGTCGATAAAAGCAGCAGGATTTGTTAAACCCTAGAAGGATGGATTTAAAAAGCAGCTACGAAGGATGATCTGATCCCTGCTCATCAAAGTACACACCACAGCTCGCGTCGCTCTCTCTGAAGGTGTTGCTTATTTACCTTGTTGACCTTATTGACCATATTTACCTTATTTACCCATTCAGCTGAATTCTCTTATAGCAATTCAGGGGATGAAGTGGACAAACGTTTCGTACTTCGTCGTTCCTTCGATCAAAATTGTTGAGAATTCTCGGATTTCCAGGCCAAAATTCTCGATTTCAAGTTACGAAGTGCCAAGTACGAGTTCTCGCGGAAACATTTTGTCCAGTTCATCCCCTGAATTGCTTTAAGGTGTTTCTTATTTACCTTATTGACCTTATTGACCTTATGACCAGATTTACTTATGACCTCAAATTCAAGCTTGCATTAGTTAATTAGGGGGGGGGCAAATAGATCTTATATTGCCCCAAAAATCGATCTATATTGATCTATAATAAAGCAAATAACTATATTGTGTAATCTACAACATATGCAGGTACATCGATTAGACACCGGAAAATCCAGAAGTCGAAGGCCTTGCTGAAATACGATATGGTGCCCTATGCCGATTTTCAAAAATCCCAGATTCGCCAATATAGTCTTAGTATAGATCTATCTCTATATAGATCGATGCCTCTCCCTAAGTATAATTATAATATTCTAACAACCAAGCGAAAAGCGTTGGATTAATTGCGATTAAAATAGCTGGTTATACTCGCAACAAGACGCACTATTTATGTATTGTATAAAAAAAGATGGTCGAACTCGCAATGAGACATACTATTTATTTATTGTATAGAAAACTAAAAAACTAAATAACTATTTATTGTATGGAAAAGCTGGTTACACTTGCAATAAGATGTACTATTTATTGTATGGAAAAGCTGGTTACACTTGCAATAAGACATACATGTATAATGACTATGAAAAGGCTGGTTCAACTTGCAATTAGCCGGACTAATTGATTTAGGAATATGAACAAAAGTGGTTTTTTTTTAATAAACTTGCATCAGGACATACTTTTATTTTACTATGAAAAAAAAAAGCTGGTTTTTAACTTGACCATTAAGACATACTATTTATTTATTGTATGAAAAAAATCCACCTTCAGCTGCGTTAGCTCTCTCTTAGGAGTGCTTCACTTACCTAATTACTATTTGCCCTCCTAGCTTACCCATCAGCTGAATCAGTTATAATTATAATTTTCCTAAAAACCAAGTGGAAAGAGTTGGATTAATTGCAATTAAAGAAGATGGCGGCAATTAAAAAAAGCTGGTTATTCCCGAAGTAAGGCGTACTTTTATGTATTGTTGAACAGCTTGCTAAACTGCAATTAAGAATTCTATTTATTATTGTATGAAAGAAAACCCCACATTTTCCCCAGCCGCGTAGCTCTCTCATCTTAGCCAGCGCTTCTGGCGTGACTTCATCATTATCGTCGCTGTCAGCGCGCACCTGCTGCGCAGTTGCTGTCGGCTTCTCCCCACCTTCCACTGCTATGCGCGCCCCTGCTGGCTGGGGCACTGACACCGCTATCCCCCCCGAGCCACCCACAGCCAGACGCTTGGAAGGATGGACGCCACCATCAGGGGATGGAGAGGAATCCCACGGTCGCTCTCTACTACCTGGAAGTGGTGCCCCGCACCCAAGTCCGCCCCCCCTCCTTTGTACGGCCCCGTTTTGGGCCGAAGCAGCATTTAAGGGGGCCTTGTCCGGACCCACCAGGGCGGGGGAGGGGCCAGTAGAGGTGGGAGGGGCGGCTGTGCTTCTTGGCAGTTTGGATTGTTGGAGCTTCTGGAGCTGTAGCTTTGCGCGCTCCTTCTCTTTGGACTTGCGGATGTCGTCGGCGGAAAAGGGAGGAGGGGCTTCATGGGTAGTAGTAGTAGTAGGTGGGGTGTGCTGGGGGGTTGTGTATGTGGGTGTGGGGGTGGGGGGGTGGGGGTGGGGGGGGGGGGGTGGTAGGGGGTAAGTACAAAGCTATTGCAATAAAAGTTATGAGCTTGGGGTAGTAGTGTGGGAGTCGTAGTGGGTGGGTCTGGGGGTGGGTTTGTTGGAAGTCGCCTGTGGGGGGATGAAGTATGAAGAATAAAGATTAAATTGTGATGAGCTTGGCGGGAGGGCGCTAGGTGGGTCTGGGCAGATTGGGAGTCGTGGGGAGGGAGATAAGTATGAAGATATAAGATTAAATATGTTATGAGCTTGGCGGAGTAGTAGGTGGGTCTGGGGTGGTTGTGAAGTCGTGTGGGGGGATAATAGTATGAAGATATAAGATTAAATATGTTATGAGCTGGAGAGTAGGTCGGGTGGGTCTGGGGGGGTGTGTGTGAAGTCGTGTGGGGGTGATAAAGTATGAAAGATAAGATTAAATATGTTATGGCTTGGCGGGGTGCAGTAGCGGGGAGTAGTAGGTGGGTCTGGGATGGTTGTGAAGTCGTGTGGGGGGGAATAAGTATGAAGATATAAGATTATCTCTGTTATGAGTTGGCGGGAAGTAGCGTAGTAGGTGGGTGCGGGGTGGTTGTGAGCGTTTGGGGGATAAGTATGAAGATGTTATGAGCTTGGCGGATAGTATGTGGGTCTGGGATGTTGTGAAGTCGTGTGTGGGAATAAGTCTGATGACATAAGATTAAGATGTTATGAGCTTGGCGGAGTAGTAGTTGGTCTGGGTGGGTTGTGAAGTCGTGTGGGAGATAATATGAAGATATAAGAAGTAAATATGTATGAGCTGGCGGAGTATCTGTTTCGGGGTGGTTATGAAGTCGTGTTGGGATAAGTAAGGACGATCTAAGATTCAAATATGTTTGAGCTGGCGGATTAGTAGGTGGGTCGGGGTGGTTGTGAAGTCGTGTGGGTGATACGTATGAGATATCAGATTAAATTGTTAATGAGCTTTGCGGAGTAGTTAGGTGGGTCTGGGTGTGTTTTAATTCGTGTGGGGATAAGTACGGGTGAAGATAAAGAATTACATATTTAGACTGGCGGATAGTGGTGGGTCTGGGGGGTTTGAAGTCCGTGTGGGGGGGATAGTATGAAGATAAAGATTAAGTATGTAATGAGCTTGGCGGAGTAGTGGGTGGGTCTGGGGTGGTTGTGAAGTCGTGTGGGGGGATAAGTATGAAGATATAAGATTAAATAGGTATGATCTTGGCGGAGTGTAGATGGGTGCTGGTGGTTGTTGAAGCGTGTGGGGGGATACGTGGAATATAATAAGATTAAATATTGTTATGAGCTTGGCGGATATTGGTGGGGTCTGGGGTGGTTGGTGAAGTCCCGCGTGGGGGATAAGTAGAAAATATAAGATTAAATATTTTTTATGATCTTGGGCGAGTAGTAGGTCGGGTCTGGGTGGTTGTGAAGTCGTTGTGGGGGGATTAAGTATTAAGATATAAGAGTAAATATGTTAGAGCTTGGCGGAGTGTAGTGGGTCCTGGGGTGTTGTGACGTCGTGTGGGGGGGATAAGTAAATGAAGAATATAGAGTTAAATGTTATGATCTTGCGGAGTCGAGGTTGGTTCTGGGGTGGTTGTGAGTCGTGTGGGGGGATAATATGAAGATATTGGATTAATATTATGAGCTTGCGGAAGTAAGTAGGTGGGTCTGGGGTGGTTGTGAAGTCGTGTGGGGGGATAAGTATGAAGATATAAGATTAAATATGTTATGAGCTTGGCGGAGTAGTAGGTGGGTCTGGGGTGGTTGTGAAGTCGTGTGGGGGGATAAGTATGAAGATATAAGATTAAATATGTTATGAGCTTGGCGGAGTATGGGTGGGTCCTTGGTTGGTTGTGAAGTCGTGTGGGGAGATAAGTATGAAGATATAAGATTAAATATGTTATGAGCTTGGCGGAGTAGTAGGTGGGTCTGGGGTGGTTGTGAAGTCGTGTGGGGGGATAAGTATGAAGATATTGGATTAAATATGTTATGAGCTTGGCGGAGTAGTAGGTGGGTCTGGGGTGGTTGTGAAGTCGTGTGGGGGGATAAGTATGAAGATATAAGATTAAATATGTTATGAGCTTGGCGGAGTAGTAGGTGGGTCTGGGGTGGTTGTGAATCGTGGTTGGGGATAAGTAATTAAGATATAAGATTAAATATGTTATGAGCGTGGCAGGAGTTTAGTGGGTCTGGGTGGTTGTGAATCGTGTGGGGGGGATAATATGAAGATAGGAAGAGTAAATATGTTTATGAGCTTGGCGAGTAGTAGGTGGGTCGGGTGGTTGTGTAATAGTGGGTAGTATTAGCAGTTGGCCAGGGGTGGTTTTGAAGTGATGGGGGTAAGTGCAAATACAATAAATAAATAGTACGCCTCATTGCGAGGCGCGAGGTTGAGGGGACCAGACGGAGAGGGGCGTGGTGGAGTGGTAGGTGGGCATGGAAAAAGAAGGAGAAATAAACAATGTTTTCACACTGACATTTTACCTGGTAAAATATATTTTTAATACAGCAAGCAGCCAAAGGAGCTGGCTGGAGCCATGTAACCAAGTTGAAGTTCAAGCCATAACTTCACTAAAACAACACTAAAACACCATTAAAACACCACTGTTACACTGAACTCCTTACTTGGTATTCACATTCATCACAGCCTTCGATCAATAAGGCCCGCTGTCATCCCTGTTTGGCTAAGCTGCCCCTTTAGAAAACTCAAAATAACTCCATAAGAGACGGGATAACTGAAATAAAAAACTCATTAAAACACCATTAGAACACCACTTCAACACCAATAAACACCATTAAAACACCACTAAAACACCATTAAAACACCACTAAAACACCATTATAACACCATTTAAACACCACTACAACACGGAACTCCTTACTTTGGTTTCACATTCATCCTGCGAGCAGAAGGCGCCGGCAGCCCTGTTGCAATAGCTGCCCTTGCTGTCGTTGCGAATCCCGTCCTGTGGTTGATGGCTGTCCTGCGGCCCCTCCTCCAGACGTCGCCACAGCCTCTGCCTCTGGGCCATGCGGTCCACTTCTAACAGGCAGGCCCGCCCTGCTGGCTGCCACCTCAGGTCTCTGTCCATCCACCAGCAGGCGCCAGTAAGTAGAAAGCTTGGAGCCAGCTTGGGCTACACGGGAATTCCTGCAGGATGTATTTTAATGTAATTGTTAAATAAACATATTTAATTTTTTTATTAATTCGCTGTTTTATTCATGGTTTTCTTTTTAATATCTCCATACTATAAGAGGAATTCCTGCAGGAGGTATTTTAATGTAATTATAAAAATAAAAATGGTTGGTTTATTCCTGGTTTTATGTGTAATATCTCCCTACTATCTCATATAACAGAAATTCTTGCAGGAGATTTTTTAATTTAATTGTTTAAAAAAACAGATTTATTTGATTTATTTTTTTCGCTGTTTTATTCCTGGTTTTATGTTTAATATCTCCGTACTAGAACAGAATTTCTGCTGGACTTCTTTGAATTTCATTATAAATAAAAGGTGACAATGAGATGAGAGAAATGAGTTTATTTGTCGTCATGTTTGGTGTGGTGTTTTGGGTGTGTGTGATGGGTGTTTGTTGGGTGGAGTCTGGGTGGTTGGGTGGGTGGGGCATGTGGGGGTAGTGGGTGGGTGGTAACTTGGTTAGGGGTTGGGGTGGTGGGGGTGTGGTTGGGGGGAGAAAGAGGTCCTCACTTGTTTTTCATCAGGCGGCTTAGGGTGTGGGTGTGGGTGGGTGGGGTTGGTGAGGGGGGTGGGTGGGTGTGGGGGGGGGGGTGTGGGGGGGGTGGGGGGGGGGGGTGGGGGGGGGGGGGGGGGGGGGGGGTGGGGGGGGGGGGGGGTGTGGGGGGGAGGGGGGGTCTCACTTGTTTTTCATCAAGGGGCGGCTGGGTGTGGGTGGGGTGAGAGGGGGGGGGGGGGGGGGGGGGGGGGGGGGGGGGGGTGGGGGGGGGGGGGGTGGGGGGAGGAGGGTCTCACTTGTTTTTTCTCGACAGGTGGCGGGTTGACAGTCTGAACAGAGCAACTGCCTACGATCATGGGCAGTGGGATGGGCACAAATTGCAGTGCACATATGGGTGGGTGGGTGTGGGTGTTGAATGTGGGTGGAGGTGAGTAGTGTGTGTTTGGGAGTGGGGGGGGTCTCACTTGGTTTTTGACAGGCGGCGTGTGACATCTTGTTCAGATCACGCCTACAAGCAGTATGAAGGTGGGATGGGCACAAATTGCAGTGCACAGGTGTGGTGATTGGGTGGGTGTTGGGGGGGTGTGAAGTGGGTGCAGGTGTGTAGGTTGGTGTTGGGGAGGGGGGGGGGGGGGGGGGGGGTGGGGGTCTCACTTGTTTTGACAGGCGGTGACAGGTTCTTGTTCAGAGCACTGCCACAAGCAGGGGCCAGTTGGGATGGGCACAAATTGCAGAGCACGGAGGGAGAAGAAGGGTGAGGTGAATTGAAACATGCGTCCTGGCCACTCGTGTAGGTGGGTGCGGGCTTAGTGTGTGGGTGGTGGGTTTGTGTGGGTGGTGGGTGGGTGGGGGGAAGGGGGGGTCTACTTGTTTTTTCGACAGGCGGTGACAGTCTTGTTCAGAGCACTGCTTACGAGCATGGGCAGTGGGATGGGCACAAATTGCAGTGCACAGGTGTGGGTGGGTGGGTGTGGGTGTGAATGTGGGTGGAGGTGTGTAGGTGGTGTTGGGGGGGGGGGGGGGGGGGGGGGGGTCTCACTTGTTTTTTGACAGGCGTGTGACAGTCTTGTTCAGAGCACTGCCTACAAGCATAGGCAGTGGGATGGGCACAAATTGCAGCGCACGGAGGAGAAGAAGGGTGAAGGTGAAACATGCGTCCTCATCCGCCTCTTGAAGCCAGCCTGCCAGGGTGACCAGCATGCGGGACGTGACGAAGCGGTACAGTACTGCTGCCCGCGTGCTGGTGAGAGTGTTCAGCAGGGCGGTACGGATGGAGTAGCTTGTGCTCTGTTCCATAAGGAGGACTAGGCTGATGCTGGAGTTGAGGGAGGGCTTGAGGTCTCCGTCTGGTGTGGTGAGGAGGGCTAGGTTGGCAATCTGCTGCTGTTGCTGCTGGCTGCGTTGCTGGAGCACGTGTTGGGTGGTGGGGCCGTGCCAGCGCAGTTGGTTGGGGGAGGCGGAGAGGTCGGGTCCAGCGGGAGGGGGGGCAGGCTGAGGCCGTGGCAGGGGGGGGGTAGTCGGCGTAGAAGAAGAGGGGGGAGCGCTGTCTCAGGATGGGGATTGGCCAGTGTGGGGCAAGCGAAGCGAGGCGGAGAACTGTGAGGCCTTGGTCGAAAGTGCTTGCCCCTGGGGTGCCTGTGTTGGGGGGAAGGGGGGGGGGTGGGGGGGGGTTGCGGGGGGGGGGGGGGGGTAGGGTTTAGGGTTAAGTCTTTGCCCCGGGTGCCTGTGTTGGGAGGGAGTGGAGGGAGGGGGGGGGGGGGGGGGGGGGGGGGGGGTATGGTTAATTCTTTTGCACCTGGGGTCCCTGTTTAAAGGGGTGGGTTTAGGGTTTAGGGTTCATGGTTCAGGGTTCTGGTTTTTTGCACCTGGGGTCCCTGTTTTAAGGGGTGGGGGTAAGGTTTAGGGTTCATGTTTTTGGCACCTGGGGTCCCTGTTTTGGGGGGTGGGTTTAGGGGAAAGCAAGAACACACTGACGCGCGATTCTGCAAGCAGGCTACAAAGTACACACACACACTGACACACACACAGACACACACACTGACTCACACACGCTGTCGCACCTGTGCACAATTCTGCAAGCGGGCTGGGAAGTTCACACACACACACTGACACACACACTGACTCACACACGCTGACGCACCTGCGCACGATTCTACAAGCGGGCTAGGAAGTTGCAAACAGCGCCCTCCATTGTGTCTAGCATCCTATAACCCCTGAAAGCACACGTCCCCAAGCAAGAACACACTGACGTGCAATTCTGCAAGCGGGCTAGGAAGTTCACACACACACACACTGACACACACATACTGACATACACACACTGACTCACAACACAGACGCACCTGCGCACGATTCTGCAAGCGGGCTAGGAAGTTCACACACACACACACACTGACACAAACACTGACACACACACTGACACACACACTAACACACACACACTGACACACACACTGACATACACAACACACTTACGCACACACTGACGCTCCTGCGCACGCACACACACTAACACACACGAACACACGAACACACAAACTCTGACGCACCTGCGCACGCTTCTGCAAGCGAGCTAGGAAGTTGCGAACAGCACCCTTCATCTTGTTCAGCACCATTCGCGCTGAATCATCCCGACAGCTGGATCGGAATGCAACACCTCGAAGCTCATCTCTCTCAAGTGTGTCTGAAGGGTTTAGGGGTTAGGGTTCTCTCTCAGTGATGAGCATAAATAAATCAATGGCAGCTGGAACGGAATGCAACGCATCGCAGCTCATCTCTCTCAAGTGTGTCTGAAGAAGGGAAGAAGAAATAAATACATAAATAAATAGATAGATAAATGGTAGCTAGAACAGAATGCAAAACCTCGCAGCTCATCTCTCTCAAGTGTGTCTGAGGGGAGAATAAATAAATAAATAAACAAACAAACAAAGAAGTAAATGGCAGCTGGACCGGAATGCATCCCCTCGGTTCAGGCTCCTCAGGTTTTTTGCTATCTTTTTACTCAGACCTCCAAATGAAATTTTGAGACCATCATTGATTTTGTGCTGACAAGGGCAGTTCATTGGCATCTATTGGGGTGGGTGTATGGGTGGGTGAATGGGTGGGTTATGTGGGTGGTTATGGGTGGGTGAGTATGGGTGGTATGGATGGGTATGGATGGGTGTCTGGGTATGTGACTGGGGTGGGAAGGGGGTGAGTAGGGGTGGCATGGATGGGTATATGGGTGGGTGGGTAGGGTAGGTGAATGGGGTGGGAATGTGGCGGTGGGGGGTGGGTGGGTGAATGGCGTGAGTATGGGTGTAATGGATGGGTATGGGTGGGTTGGTATGGGTCGGTGACTGACATGGGTGGGTAAGGTGGGTGGGTGGGGGTGGGTGAATGGGTGAGTATGGGGTATATGGATGGTTGGTGGGTGGGTATGGGTAGGTGAAATGGGTGGGTAAGTGGTGGGTGGGTGGGTGGGGAATGGGTGAGTATGGGTGTCAGGATGGGTATGGGTGGTGTGGGTAGGGTATGGTGAAAGGGGGGGGAATGTGGGTGGGGGGTGGGTGGGTGAATGGGGAGTATGGGTTGGCATGGATGGGTATGGGGGTGGGGAGGGTAGGGTGGTGGGTGGGTGGGTGGGTATGGGTAGGTGAATGGGTGGGTAATTTTGTGGTGGGTGGGGTGGTGGTGAATGGGGAGTATGGGTGTCATGGATGGGTCATGGGGTGGGTGGGTATGGGTAGGTGAATGGGGTGGGTTTAAATGTGGGTGGTGGGTGGGTGGGTGTGATTGGGTGATATGCGGTTGTCATGGATGGGTATGGGTGGGTGGGTATGGGTAGGTGAATGGGTGGGTAATGTGGGTGGGTGGGTGGGTGGTGAATGGGTGAGTATGGGTGTCAGGGATGGGTATGGGGGGGTGGGTGATGGGAGGTGGAATGGTGGGTAATGTGGGTGGGTGGGTGGGTGGAGTGAATGGGTGGAGTATGGGTGCATGGATGGGTATGGTGGGTGGGTATGGGTAGGTGATGGGTGGGGTAATGTGGGTGGGTGGGTGGGTGGGGGTGAATGTGGAGTATGGGTAGGGCGAATGGGTGGGTATGGGTGGGTGGGTTGTGGGTGGGTGAGTATGGGTAGGTGAATGGGTGGGTAATGTGGGTGGGTGGGTAGGTGAATGGGTGACTATTTTGACTATCGCAAAATCCCTGTTTGGGAATTATGAGGATGCCATTGTGTGCGCCATATTGTAACCCCCCAATCCATATCACATTTTAATGGGTATTTCTATGAGTGTGTGTGTGTGTGTGTGTGGGGGGGGGGGGGGGGGGGGGGGGGGGGGGGGGGGGTCAGCCCTCCTCAGGTTTTCTAGGCTACCTGTTAGCAGCTTTTTTCACTCCTGAAATAAATTAATTAATTAATTAATTAATGGAAGCTGGAGCAAAAAAGAAAGGGAGCATAAGTAAATAAATAAATAAATAACAAATAAATAAATATATGGCAGCTGGAGCTAGATGCAACACCTTGCAGCTCATCTCTCCCAAGTGTGTCTGAAGGGTTTAGGGTTCTCTCTCAGTGGTGGTGGTGTGTCTGAAGAAAATGAGCATAAATAAATAAATGGCAGCTAGAGCAGAATGCAAGGCCTCGCAGCTCATCTCTCTAAAGTGTGTCTGAAGAAGGGGAGAATAAATAAATAAATAAATAAATACATAAATAAATAAATAAATAAATAAATAAAGTAAATGGCAGCTGGAACGGAATGCAACACCTTGCAGTTCATCTTTTTCAAGTGTGTCTAAAGAAAGGGAGAATAAATAAATAAATAAGTAAATGGCAGCTGGAGCAAAATGCAACACCTCGCAGTTCATCTCTCTCAAGAGAGTCTGAGCTAACATAGGCTAGCATACATAAATAAATAAATAAATAATTGGTATGAGTATTACCAGGCGTGAGGTTGAGGGGGGCAGCCTGTTTGCTTGCACTGGGGGCAACCACCAATGGGGACCTTGCATGGGGACCTCTGTTTATTATTTTCGGCTACCAGCACCAGCTTCTAGGCAGCTCCCTGAGACTGCCACTGGGCCAAACCCAAAGATTCAAGGAGCACTGGAAAGCTGACGATATCAGCTTCCAGGTATCTAGGGTGCTTAAGGTTTGGATGAAGAGAGAGCCCACGGAGCAGCCTAGAAGCTGCTGCTCATAGCTGAAAAGAAAACCTATGAAAGAGTCCTTGTATCTGGGGTTTGTCATCATCACCAATATCACCATGATCAGGATCATCATTCTCACAACCATGACTATGATCACCGTCAGCACCACCAGCATCATTACCAGGACCATTCCATTATCATCATCATCAATACCATAAGCATTACCAGCACCAGCATCATTACCATCAGCAGCACCACCGGCACCAGCATCATTACCATCACCAACACAATCATCACCGCCAGCACCAGCATCATCATAATCATTACCATCACCGTCATCATCACAATCGTCATCATCATCATCATCATCATCATCATCATCATCATCATCATCATCATCACCACCACCACCACCACCACTACCAACACGATCACCATCATCATCATCACCACCACCACTAGCATCATCATAATCGTAATGATTACCATCACCAGCATCACAAAGTTTGTACTCATCATCATCAACACCAGCATCGAAAAGACCATCATCATCATCATCATCATCATCATCATCATCATCATCATCATCATCATTTACATCCCCACCACATTGTGTAGCGGTGTGCCCATATTCACAGGGATCTTACATTACCCAGATGTGATAATGTGACATAACATAACACAACCACAAACGAGCACAAATACGCAAGCACATGAGCAACTGACTCATGGGTGCATGCACCAACTACCGATGCAAGCTCACCTTGACACACACACACACACACACGCTCGCACAACTACGAGCAGTCCAACTGGAGCACCTACCAGCCACCGCAAAGACATCCGTCAAGAGCTTCTCCCTAGTTACTGCATCCATAGGCTTTGCAGCCTCTTCCGTGACCTCAGAATCCTGTGGGGGTGTTCCTTGCTTCTCAACATCTGCTCGCTGCTTGGCTGCAGGTGGAGGGGCTACCGTTTCGATTTTCCAGGGCAGAGGGCCATCCAGTTCTTTCTGCCTAACAAGCAATAACTGCAAAGTCTCTGCTTGCTTATTTAGGAGATCCACCCCAGATGAGATAGCTGCTCCCTCTGGACCTCTTTGCTTCTCAGCTACCTGCTTAAGCTGATCGAACATAGCTCGATGCTGATCGTCCAGTCTGAGCAAAGTGCCGTCCATCGTACCAGGTTGAATTCAAATCCTTCCTTAAGCCACGCCCCTTGGCGTTGTCTTTCGTTCTGTCTTTCAAATCCTTGGCATCGCATGCCACTGCTGCACGGATAGCAAACGATATGTGAAAATAATTGGAACCAGCACCTAGATGCGAGGAAGGAAACGAAGCTGGCTGGGAGCGCTCAAGTTTGAATTGGGTATTGTCGAGAGCTAATCTACGCCAATGCGTGAAAGCAGCTTTTCTCATACGCGCGCTCGAAGTGACTACCTAAGGAGTCAGCGTGAGTAGGAGGCAAACTGAAAAGGCGCCATAATTTGTACCTCCATTGTACTTTTCGGACTGACTTCACTTGGCTTCCAGTCGAGTCTCAGACTGTCTTCCTTGGCTTCCTCGACTTCCATAAGCACTTCCCCCCATACCCCCAGCCCAGGCCCCCAGCCCCCCTTTCCCCCTTCCCCTACCACCCACTTTCCCATAGGATCCTACACCCTGTTCCACCCACCCACCACACCCCCCAACACACCAACCCGCACACCCAACCCCACCACCCCACCCAAACCCACCCAACCCCACCAAGCCCCGCCCCCACCCCCCCCACCCCCCCCATCCCCATGCCCATACCATCCTCATCCCATCCCATCCCATCCCATCCCATCCCATCCCATCCCCATCCATCCCATCCCACCCAAAAAATCCCATCCCACCCATTCCATTCCCACATCCATCCCATCCATTCATCCCCTCCATCCCATCCATCCCCAATCCCATACATACCCCAGCCCATCCCATCCCATCCCATCCATCCCATCCCATCCCATCCCTCCCATCCCATCCATCCCATCCCATCCCACTTCCCATCCCATCCCATCCCATCCCATCCCAATCCCAGCCCATCCCACCACCCATCCCATCCCATACCATCCATCCCATCCCATCCATCCATCCCAATCCCATCCCAGACCCCCATACCATTCCCATCCATCCCATCCCATCATTCCCATCCCCTCCCAATCCCATCCCATCCCATCCCATCCCATTCCCATCCCATCCCATCCATCCCATCCCATCCCACCCATCCCATCCGCCTCACTTGGCTCTACTCCTGCTACACAGCCCATTTTACGGTTACAAACATAGGAGGGCAGAGAGTTGCACAGACTTAAGTAGCAAGGCACCACGAGGAGGTTTGGGATAACCTAACCTTGCCAGCGGTATAGCTGAAGGGCGTGATCAGCGGTATAACCGACTGATGTGATCACAGTCACAAGCTGACTGTCAGCGTGAGCTACTAGGACACGAGTGCCTTATTGAGATCTGATGCTGACACTGACTGGACATGGACACATGGTGGACACGAGGCCTCTAGCAGGTACCTACGTGTGCAACATCCTACGGCATATAAGCAGTACTAAAGCAAACCACGCCACCACCCATCCCACCCTCTCCTCTAGCTCTCTCGCACAAGACATTGCCAACCTCCTCCTTCGCGACATATGATCGGCTTTACTTTGGTTTGATTACACGGCCCTGCCTCAGCTTCCCCCTCCCCGCCCCTGGAGCCTGCCAAGTAAATATGGGATTTACAAACACTGCACCACACTCCTGTTTACAGAAATACAGAATGCAATCTCATATTTGCATTCAAAACAACCGTACCCCCGGACTGTATCATACATACATACCACTTGTACCAAATAGCTACAGTTACAAACTAGACGAGAAGAGAAAGAAATAAAACTTCAAGCAGTACTTGGCAGTACAGCGAAAAGTTTGAGAGAGCCGTGAGCCTGAGGACAGCCTAGGTGAAACGTGGTGAGAATTTAGACAACCTTTGCATTTGTGATGGAGGCCATAGTTATGTTTTGTTGCCATCGTAGTGACAGCGGTCGGCTGAGTTCGACACGTCTATAATACTACTGTACTGTACTGTAGTGCCTATCAGTTTAGTGAGAAAGCCGGAGGCTCCCCTCCCACATCTTTATGTGTTTGTCTACAGTGTACACAATCCTCGAACTTTCCAGTTCGTTTCCCGATTCATTTACCTCCTAAGCTTCTATATGGTGTCCCGTAGCTTTGGCTCTCGAGGCCTGGATTTTTGCCCATGACACATAGATTTTGAAAAAAGTTCCATCTAAAAATAGCAGGGTGCCTTCCACACCCCTCACATGGGCGCCCCAGGTGCGTGCATGTGGGGACTTCTGGGGGTGCTGGTGGTGCGTGACAAGCGAGACCATAATTTGTATGACTAGCGAGACCATGATTGTTTTTAACTGCTAAAGACTGTGAGCAGTCAAATTTCTGGCTCAAGCTATGTAACCAAGTTCAAGTTTAAGTTCTAGCGAGAGCAAGACTGATACGGTATCAGGTAACAGCTGCACACCCGGCCGACATTTGTTACATGGCAACTGCATTTACGACAAGACCCGTGAAAATAACCTTAAATCATATGATATCATATGATGCTGGCAGTCTGACAAGGCTTAAGTTACCATTTATATACAATATCATACAATGCAATTTGTATGATATCACATGATGGTGTGTGTGTGGGTGGGGGGGGGCACTAGACTCCTTATATACTTGCACTAGCCCAAGACACTGGGGAAGCCCTATATCTGCCGACCTGGACAATGTGGAAAAACGGCACCAGCGCAGACTGCATCGAGGCCATGCTACCAAGTTCAAGTTGAAGCAGACTGCACCTGGCCCACCACTTAAGCGCACCCGTAGGGATTCGGACCACTCACCTTCTAATTTCAACGTGCCCTACCATTGAGCCAGTCGTTCAAACAGGATTCTTGCTGCCATAACTCTGTTATCCCGTTTCGACGAATGGCTCACTGGTAGAGCTCAAAGAAACAAGGTGTGGGTTCGAATCCCTACGGGTGTGCTGTATTGCTCGCGGTCGCTGTCAACAACCATGGTAGCTTTGTCCAGGTAAAGTTGCAGCCCGATCTCTACCGCAGTAAGACGAGGCTCCCTTAATACCACACCCCACCAGGCGTTCTCATAACTTGCAACTCCGCAGCTCTTGGTGTACTCTCAATAACTTGGACTTGGACTTTGTTTTTGCAGTCTACAAAAAACAGTGTTGAGTGTGGTGTGGGTGACCACCTACCTAACCATCCTAAGATGAATTGATGATAATAGACAACGGTTCAACTATGTACAACAAATACGACGTATACATGAACTTGAACTTGATATGTTTCTTGTTTACGTGTATTATCATAGCTTTCCTTTTGGGCTACGCGCAGCAGCTACTAGGCAGCTCCCCTGACAGGCTAGTCACCCGCTCCTGATGAAAACTAGTGCTCCTTTAATTTTGGGCAATGAGCAGCAGCTTCTAGGCAGCTCCCCTGACTGGATAGACACGCAATCCGGATACAACCAGCTTCCCTGCACTGTTGACATCTTGGGGCTTGGCCCAGTAGGTTGCTCAGGGAGCTGCTTAGAAGCTGCTGCTTAAAGCTGAAAAGAAAAGCTATGTGTCTTGTATGCGTGAACTTCATACGTATGATGTGTGCGGTACGACAAATACACTACGTTTGTTTTGCTGGATTCATTGAGGACTTCGACTGTTGGTGGTTTGCCCCAGTGCAAGCAAACGGGCTGGCCGTCTTAACCTCACGCCTCGTAATAAGGCGTACTTTTTATTAGTTTATTAACTTCGACTATTGTGTTGTCTTGAACTCTTGTGTACTTGTCAATGGTTGTTCAAGTCTTGAGCAAAGAGTTTAGTTTTAGCTATACAGCCAGGTGACCGTGTCCCCTCCCGGGAACTACATTTTGTCATTTTGGGTTGCGCTTTTGCTTTTGACGCAACTGCTCCCTTTTGGGTTACACTTTTGACTCAACAGAAAATGGAAATCTACACGCTGTGTCCAGAGAGGGTTTGCAAACAAACCTTGCTCACTAGCAAATCATGTAGTACCCTGGTCCCCTTATCCTAAGATCAAATCCTCTCAATACCACTATTTCATTTTGGGCGGAGCCCCTCCATCCTGCTGAAGGGCCGAAGCCCCCAGGTCACCCCCTTGTCCGTTTGTTTGTCTGTGCAACAGACGTGCGACTGAGACAAAGCCTGACGCCAGCTATCTCCTAACTAACTGGCTTCGGTCAGCTCCATTCCGTTGCCACCTGTCGTTCCAATAGCCAACTCTCTCCGCCAATTTTCCGCTGCCTAGGACTTGTTGAGCTACGCATGGCAGCTTCCAGCCAGCTCCAACAGCCAGCAAATGGATAAAGCCGAAAGCTTTCAGTTGCATTGAAATGCCCGTAATGTCGACTTTCAGATACACTAGCTAGCTTCAGGTTTGGCCCAAGCACCGGGGAAAAGGAGCTGCCTAGAAGCTGCTGCGCGTAGCCTCAAAACGAGAAAACGAAACAGTGCTCAATACCCTACGGTGCTAATTCCTGTGTGGCCACGAATGTGCCTGGGCATCTTGTGGTGGGGTTGAGATACACTGTGCGTAGCCCCAAAACGAAACAGTACTCAATACCCCACAGCGCTAACCCCTGCGTGGCCACGATTGTGCCAGGGCATCTCGTGGTGGGGTTGAGATACGCGTCTCCTCGTCACTATTCTCATTCTTCTCCTCCTCTATGGAACCAGGGATGGGCAATGCGGCGGATGTTGCATGGCCCTAATCCCTGCGTGGCCACGATTGGGTCTGGGCATCTCGTGGTGGGGTTGAGATACGCGTCTCCTCGTCACTATTCTCATTCTTCTCCTCCTCTGTGGAACCCGGGATGGGCAATGCGGCGGATGTTTGAAGCAGCGCTTGCTTTTCTGCCTCCTCGGCCTTCTTCTTGGAATCGTATGAGGGATAGGCAGATGACAGCTCCATATCCTCCTGGGTAGAGAACAGGTTAGGTGGTGGTAGTGGTAGTGGTAGTTGGGTGGTGGTGGTGGTGGCACCATCACTGGTGATGTTTGGTGATGTTGGTGAGGGGTAGGCAGATTACAGCTCCATGTCCTCCTGGGTAGAGAACAGGTTATGTATGAGTGTATGTGGGTGATGGTGGTGATGGTGTGGGACTTTAACATACACACGTTAGTGATGATTGATACCCCCCCCCCCCCCCCCCCCCCCCCCCCCCCCCCCCCCCCCCCCCCCCCCCCCCCCCCCCCGCCCCCCCAAATGAGGTGCTCATAATGACCTGGAAAATCCAATCTCAAAGCATCGCCATGAATAATGCCATTATAACCAAGGAATCGGTATTAAAACTATTATGTATGAAAATTGGATGATGCCAGAGGATAGAAACCACACTATAATAATACATATTAAATAAATTAAATAATAGGGATGATATTAAATAATAGGGATGATATTAGATGCATCGCAAGACTACGTCTTTGAGCTCACAACTTAAATGCTAAATCAGAAAGGAGTACCTCTCGTTCTGGCAGAATTTGCAGGTGCTGTGATATGGTGGTTGACGGTATAAGAGTGGTTGAAGATGAAATGCATTTCATATTAGAATGTCCGTCATACGCTGACACAAACATTATTTTTGGGGAAATGGAAATTGAACCTGAATTGGTGGATGAAGACTCCAAAGAAGCATGAAGCTGAATTTAAATTGAACCTGAATTGACTGAAAAGACTCAGGTATGAAGCTGAATTTAAATTGAACCTGAATTGACTGAAAAGACTCAGGTATGAAGCTGAATTTAAATTGAACCTGAATTGACTGAAAAGACTCAGGTATGAAGCTGAATTTAAATTGAACCTGAATTGACTGAAAAGACTCAGGTATGAAGCTGAATTTAAATTGAACCTGAATTGACTGAAAAGACTCAGGTATGAAGCTGAATTTAAATTGAACCTAAATTGACTGAAAAGACTCAAGCATGAAGCTGGTCATGAATCCTGATTCCTTTGACGGATGGAAATACTTAATGCAATTTATACAAAATGCGATAAGAAGTAAATTATGCGATAAGAAGTAAATTATCATCCCAGATGAGATGATGATTCAATCATATTATTGCACAGGTCTGCCGTCATGGGCAGTGATTTCTTTTTCAAATCTGAAAGTGGGTTTCTTCTAGCTATATAGTTTTAGGCTTCCTCCAGGGACAGCGTTTTAGTGCTTTCTGTAGCATTTTGTAGCTTTTCAGGGTCATTGAGGGGAAAACATTTTTTTTTAAACTTTTTTATAGCGATAATTTTGCTAAAACGAGGTCAAAACTAGCGATCGCTATATATAGCGGAAATAAAAATCCCTGGTCATGGGCCGACCAATAAATTGAACTGATGCGACTGGGCAACTTTATGCAAACAAAAATATTTGTCTTTTTATTGTATAATTAAATGATTGCTGTCAGCACAAACTCAGGGCCCCATTCAGTAAAACGATTGTTTGTGGTTCAGTTCATCAATGCCTTTTCTTTTCAAGCCCTTCCTATCACGGTTGGGCAAGTCCCTTTAGCCTGTTTGGCCTACCCCTGGACTGTAACATACATACATACATAGCCCCATTCTCAGAATAAATCGATCGGGAGAAGTAAAATGTCGGAGGCCTGTGCTCCTCCTGGGTACCAATCTATTAAAAAAAAGCATAACGTGCCACACATCAGGATCCCCAGCTACAGCATTTTTTCTTCGTGTAACGCGTCGCGAATTGAGCGACTCGGTGCGACCCCAGTGCGACGCGCTGCCCCCCGATCCCTGCTGAGCGGGAAGTGCAGAGCATTTCTGGGGGCATTTCTGACTAGTTTAGCCGGACCCATGCATCTCCATGCAGCGACGGAATGGCGTCACGTCACACAAAAAAAAGTTTGCAGTGTTTGCACACAAAAGCAGTGTTGGCAGTGTTGGCATTGTTTGCACTCAAAAGCAGTGTTGGCAGTGTTGGCATTGTTTGCACACAAAAGCAGTGTTGGCAGTGTTGGCAGTGTTGGCATTGTTTGCACACAAAAGCAGTGTTGGCAGTGTTGGCATTGTTAGCACACAAAAGCAGTGTTCGCAGCGTTTGCACACATAACACAGTGTACACAACTTCGGCAATTATGTAGTAAGGGCAGTTGTCAGGCGTCTCACCATTGGCGATTTGCCCCAGTGCAAGCAAACGGCCTGGCCCCCTCAGCCTTACGCCTTGCAATTTTAAGGCATACTATATATTTATGTATGCATTACTTTACTCGTTGGTGGTTGGCCCCAGGGCAAGCAAACGGCCTGGCCCTCTCAGCCTTACGCCTTGCAATAAGGCATACTATATATTTATGTATGCATTACTGTATTCGTTGGTGGTTGGCCCCAGGGCAAGCAAACGGCCTGCCCCCCTCAGCCTTACGCCTTGCAATAAGGCATACTATATATTTATGTATGCATTACTGTATTCGTTGGTGGTTGGCCCCAGGGCAAGCAAACGGTCTGGTCCCCTCAACCTTATGCCTTTCAATAAGGCATACTATATATTTATGTATGCATTACTGTATTCGTTGGTGGTTGACCCCAGGGCAAGCAAACGGTCTGGTCCCCTCAACCTTATGCCTTTCAATAAGGCATATTATTGATTTATTTAGTAAGGGCAGTTGTCAAGCCCATCACCATTGGCGATTGGCCCCAGTGTAAGCAAACGGGATGGCCCTCAAAACCTTATGCCTTGCAATAAGGCATAGTCAGGGCCTACGATTGATGTATTTAGTCAGGGCAGTTGTCGAGCTTCTCACCATTGTTTTTGCAGCATCATGGCCAGACGCCAAACCCATCACAGGAACCGGATAGCCCATCTCCGTATCGGTCAAGTCTTCCTGCGTGTGTGTGTGTGACTGTGTGTGTGTGTGTGACAGTGTGTGTGTGTTTGACTGTGTGCCAAACCCATCACAGGAACCGGATAGCCCATCTCCGTATCGGTCAAGTTGTCCTGTGTGTGTGTGTGTTTTGGTTGGTTGATTGGTTGGTGGGTTGGTTGGTCAAGTCCTCCAGCGAGCCAGTGTGTGGGTTGGTTGGTTGGTTGGTCAAGTCCTCCTGTGTGTGACTGACTGTGTGTGTGAAAGAGACTGTGTGTGTATGTGACTGCGTGTGTGACTGTGTGTGTGTGGTACCAATGCTGTGGATATAGAAGCAGTGTGTTTGACTTTGTGTGTGGGGCTGTGTGTGTGGGGGGGGATAGCCCATCTCAGTATATGTCAGTTCTTCTTGTGAGCCAGTGTGTTGGTTGGCTGGCTGGCTGGCTGGTTGGTTGGTTGGTTGGTTGGTTGGTTGGTTGACCAAGTCCTCCTGTGAGTGACTGTGTGTGTGTGACTGTGTGTTACTGTGTGCGTGTGTGTGGTACCATTTCCTGGATATAGAAGCAGTGTGCTTGACTTCTCTTCGAGTACCTTCAAGTCTTAGCTTCGAGTACCTTCAAGTCTTAGCTTCGAGTACCTTCAAGCCTTAGCTTCGAGTACCTTCAAGTCTTAGCTTCGAGTACCTTCAAGTCTTAGCTTCGAGTACCTTCAAGTCTTAGTTCGAGTACCTTCAAGTCATAGCTTCGAGTACCTTCAAGCCTTAGCTTCGAGTACCTTCAAGTCTTAGCTTCGAGTACCTTCAAGTCTTAGTTCGAGTACCTTCAAGTCTTAGCTTCGAGTACCTTCAAGTCTTAGAGGGGGCCGGTACTTGAAGTATTAGGCAGCGTGTGTGACTGACTGTGTGTGTGTGGCTGTGTGGTACCAATTCTTGGATATAAAAGCAGCAACAAATCTAGGACACCTACATAAAAGCCATCACAAAAAATGCTCTTGTTTTCATATTTCCAGCCACCTGCTACATACCCTAACGGTTGGGCAAGTCCCTTTGGCTAGCCTATTTGGCCTACCCCTGGACCCTGCCCCTGGACTGTAACATACATACATGCATACATACCCACGCACAGGAAACCGACGGGTATGGCCACCCAGGAATGTTAGTAAAGTTTAAGCAACCAATAAACTAAATAAAGTATTTTCTGGCTAAAAAAGAGAAAAAAATAAAAGTGAAATCCCTGAAGTTAAGGGATTGAACTTCAAAGTAAGTTAAATCCCTTACCTTGATTGAAGTTAGGGGATTTAACTTGCCCATAGGGTTGCCTATGGGTAGAGAACGGCAACTTATAGTAGTGTTTTGAAAAATGAAATTAATTAATATTATCATAGTGTCACAGTAATATTTGTTTTTCAAATAAATTTGACTTTCTAGTGAGACGGCTTGTCCAACTAATATTATATCATATTATTTATTCACCGATATTATATAATATTATTTATTCACTAATATTATATAACATAGCCGACCCCTACCTATGGGAAGGGAACGGCAACTAATAGTAGTGTTAGAAAAACTAATATTAACTAGTATTATTATTAGGGTTGGGAAGCAAACGTATATTTTCATTTGTATATGCCGTATAAATGTATGAACGTATAAACGTATAAAAACGTAAGTAATTAGTGAGTAATTATTGCACTTCTTGGGAAAAGACTTTTACATGGGTTTAAATGTATTGCCGCGTCGCTAATTTCATTGGCTCCACATAACAACTGTCAAAAAAATATTCCGGCAATTTTAGATGATCCAAATTTCAGAAAAAGAAATCACAACCAGAAAGCGCGTCGACCAAGAAGCGCGGTGCCAATCTAAGGGATCCATTCAATGCCAATAATATATTAACATTGTCCATGTTCACATCATTATTTATACGTAGCTCCCCTCAGCTACTGGTTTCAGACCAAGTATGCTGCAACTTCTAGGCAGCTCTGTGAGTCAGCTACAGGTTTCAGACCAAGGATGCAGCAGCTTCTAGGCAGCTCTGTGAGTCAGCTACAGCTTATAATAACTTAAGTATACAACTCTATTGCAATACTGTCCATCTTCACATTACACTAGGCTTGCACCATCAATCCTTCAAGCCCACGTAGGAGCTTGTGGAATGGAAGGCTTGGTGGCGCTCTGATATGTGTGCCATCCTGGATATATAAGTAGGCCACATTTAAACAAAATGGGAAGTGTGAAAGTTTTATTTTATTGCATGTTGTGATAGAAAAGGTCAACAGCTTTCCAATGAGCTATCTAAATGATAATTAAATGAAAACCAAGAAAGTTAAGTGCCGTGAACTTTTTGAAGTACGACTCATACGTTTATATACGTTTATACTCATACGTTTCGAGAAAAAATATACAGCGTATATACACGTATGAGCTTATAAACGTATGAGTATACGTTCATACGTCGGCCCAACCATAATTATTATAGTGTCACGATAATACTAGTTTTTCAAATAAATTTGACATTCTAGTGAGACGGCTCGTCCGACTAATATCATCTAATATCGGCCTAATATTATATAATATTATGTATTCACTAATATTATATTAAAATAGCCGACCCCTATCTTTACCTATGGGAGTCACAAGGACCAACTCTAGGTAGGTTGAATAAATAAATAAAAATGGCCCTAAAAAGCTACAACAGGCTATAAAAGCTATAAAAGCAATAAAAGGCTGTCTCTGGACGAGGCCTAAAAACACAAAGCTAGAAAGAAAAAAAACTTGCAGCAGCTTGCAGGTTTGAAAACAATCATTGCCACCCAGGAATACCAAAGTCAATGAAGATGTAATAAAAAACAATGAAGAAGATGAAAAGTTACATGCAGCGTCGCATGCGACGCCTGAAAAATGGCAGAGAGTGTTCACAACGGAGCAACAGGTGGCAACGGAAGCGAGTTAGCTACAAGACCGTTAGCTGACGTGTCAGGCTTCGTCTCGGTCAGACAGATGGTTGGTCGGTTGGACAGACAAATAGGTAACCCAGGGGGCTCCTGCCCTCTTGAAGAGGGGGCTCCGCCAAAAATCAATGAATGAAGAAAGAAGAAAGAAATGGTACCACACGCACACACAACCCCCAACCCAACCTTCCCCGCCTACCCCAACCCCTGAGCACCAATTTCAATCCAAGCTCCTCCCCAAAGACAACACTTCATCATCTTCAGGGACTGAGGGTAAGCCTGCAGCACCACCAGGGCTGTAATTCGATGGGTGCGGGCGGCCACTCGTCCATCCCCCCCAACCCCTTCCCCAACCCCTGAGCACCTATCTGTCCCCCCTCCCCCCTCCCACACACCTACCCACCCACCCACCCCCACCCAAAGCTCCTCCCCAAGGTGAACACTTCATCATCTTCAGGGACTGAGGGTAAGCCTGCAGCACCACCAGGGCTGTAATTTGATGGGTGAGGGCGGCCACTCGTCCATCCCCTCCAACCCCTTCCCCAACCCCTGAGCACCTATCTGCCCCCCCTCCCCCCCCCACCCCCACCCAAAGCTCCTCCCCAAGGTGAACACATCATCATCTTCAGGGACTGAGGGTAGGTTGGTGGCACCAGCAGGGCTGTACTTTGATGGGTGAAGGCTGCCTCTCAACTCTTCCCCCCTTCCCCTTCCCCAACCCCTGAGTACCTATCTGCCCCCCCCCCCCCCCCCCCCCCCCCCAAGCTCCTCCCCAAGGTGAGCATTTCATCATCTTCAGGGACTGAGGGTAGGTTGGTGGCACCAGCAGGGCTGTAAATTGATGGGTGAAGGCTGCCTCTCAACTCTCCCCCCCTTACCCCCCCCTCTCCACCCCTACCCTCCAGCACCTATTTGAATCCAAGCTCTCCAGGTGAACACTCATATCGTCAGGACTGCGGGTAAGCCGATGGTCACCATTCAGGCTGTAGTTGATGGGGAAAGGGCAGCCCTTGCCCCCCCCCCCCCCCCCCACCACACCACACACAACACAACACCCACCCACCACACAAACACAAAACACACACCAAAGCTCCTTTCCAATTAGAACACTTCATCATATTCAGGACGAGAGGTTAAGCTCCTGCAGCCACAACCACGGACTGTAATTTAATTTGATGGATTAAAGGCTGACACTTAAACCCTTCCCCCCCCCCCCCCCCCCCCAACCCCTGAGCTCCTATCTGCACCCCAAAACACCACACACCACACCCACACACCCCACACCCCAACAAACCCTTTATGACCCCCCCCACCCACCACCCACCCACCCACACACAACACACAATAAACCATCTCTGAACTCCCACCCCACCCATCACCCACCCAAAGTCCGCACCAACGTGAACACTTCATCATTATATCAGGGGGGACTGAGGGCAAGCCTGACAGCACCACAAGGGCTGTATGTTGATGGGAAAGGGCTGCTGCCACTCAACCCCTCCTCCCCCCCCGTCTCAGACCACCCCCCCCACCCCCCCCCACCCCCCCGCCCCCCCCCCCCCCCCCCCCCCCCCACCACCACCACCACCACCAACCCCGGCACCATTTTAAATCCAAGCTACTCACCAACGTGAACACTTAATCATCTTCAGGGACTGAGGGCAAGCCTGCAGCACCACCAGGACTGAAATTTGATGGATAAAAGCTGCAACTCGTCCTTCCCCTTCATCCCCTTCCCAAACCCCTGAGCACCAATCTGCCCGCCACCCACAAACCCCCACCTACACAAACCCTCTCTGACTCCTACCCACCCACCCACCCACCCCCAAGCTCCTCCCCGAGGCGAACACTTCATCATCTTCAGGGACTGAGGGTAATCCTGCAGCACCACCAGGGCTGTAATTTGATGGGAAAGGGCTGCCACCCAACCCTCCCCCCCACCCCCTCCCCCCAACTCCAACCCACGAGAAACCAATATAAATCAAGCTCCTTCCCAAGCGTGAAACCACTTCGTCAATCTTCAGGGACTCAGGGTACCTGTGGAGACACCAGGGCTGACAATTTAAAAGGATAAAGCTAGCCGCTCAATATCCCCCCCATTCCCCCAAACCCCACCCCATGACACCTATAGGCCCCCCCCCCCCACCCCCCACCCACCTACAACCCTCTATGCTCCCCCACCCACCCAACCACAAAACAAAAAAAAAAAAAAACCCCTCTGACTTCCCCACCACAAAAACACCCCCCCCACACACACCAAACCCTATTGATCCTTCCCCCCCCCCCCCCACACACACACCACACACAACCCTCTCTGACTCCTTCCCGCACCACACCAAAACCGCCCCCCCCCCACCCCAACACCCCAAAACCCCAACCAAACCCCCCCCCCCAACCCCCCCCCCCCAAACACGACAACACAAAAGCACACCAAACACACAAGCAGAGAGGCTACCCCCACCGCCCCCCCCCCACACACCACACACAAAACCCGCGCGGACGCCCCACACAACAAACACCCACCACACACCCACACAAAACCCGCAGGACGCAGGCCCACCCAAGCACCTGACCACAACCACCCCAAACCCTCTCTGAACGCTTGCCCCCCCACCACCCACACCCACAAACCTGCTCTGCTCCCCCCACCCACCCACCACACAAACACTCTCTGACTCCCCCCCCCCACAAAACCCCCCCCCACACACACAAAACCGCTCTTGACTCCTTTCCCCCCCCCACCCACACCCACACCCACACAAACCCCTCGGACTGCCTGCCCCCCCCACACCCACACCACACCCACAAACCCCGTCTCGGCTCCCCCACCCACCACCCAACCAAACCCGCGCGGGACGCCCCCCCCCAAAAAACCACACACACAAACACAAAACCCTCTCTGACTTCCTTCCCCCCCCACACCACACCCACACCAAACCCTCTCTCTCCCCCACCCACCCACCCACACAAACCATCTATGCCTCCCCCCCCCCACAAACCCCCCCCCCCACAACACCCCCAACACCCACACAAAAAACCTCTCTGCTCCCTCCCCACCCACCACACCAAACCCTCTCTGACTCCCCCCACCACACAAACACCCACCCCCACAACACACAAACCTCTCGGACTCATTCCCCCCCACACACACCCACCACACCCACACACAACCCTCTCTGACCTCCCCCCCAACAAACCCCCACACCCACACCCACCAAAAAACCTGTCGACTCCTCCCCACCCCCCCCCCCCCCCCCCCCCCCCCCCCCCCACCTAACACACACTCACAAACAAACCCTCTCTGACCCCTGCCCCAACCCCCCCACACCACCCAAAGCTCCTCACCAAGGGAAAACTTCATCATCTTCAGGGACTGAGGGTAAGCAGCAGCACCACCAGGGTTGTATGTTGATGGGAAAGGGCTTGCCACTCCCCCCTCCTCCCCCCCCCCCCCCCCCCCCCCACAACACAAACACACACAACCCTCTTCGACCCCTCCACCAACCCCCCCCACACCCACCCAAAGCTCCTCACCAAGGTGAAAACTTCATCATCTTCAGGGACTGAGGGTAAGCCTGCAGCACCACCAGGGCTGTATGTTGATGGGAAAGGGCTGCCATCAACCCCTCCTTCCCCCCCCCCCCCCCCCCCCCCAAAACAAACACAAACAAAACCCTACTGAACCCTCCCCAACACCCCCCACACCCACACAAAAAGCTCCTCACCAGGTGAAAAACTTCATCATCTTCAGGGGACTGAGGGTAAGCTCTGCGCACACCAGGGCTGTATGTTGATGAAAGGGCGGCCCATCACCCATATTTTTTTCTTTCCCCCCCCCCCACCCCCCCCCCCCTCCCCCCCCCCCCCCCCCCCCCCCCCCCCCACCACCACCACCACCACCAACAAACAACCCCGAGCACCATTTTAAATCCAAGCCACTCACCAACGTGAACACTTCATCATCTTCAGGGACTGAGGGTAAGCCTGCAGCACCCCCAGGGCTGTAATTTGATGGGAAAGAGCTGCCGCTCGAACCGCCATCTCTTCGGCTCGAACCGTAGCCAGCAGCATAAGCAGAAAGGGCCTCTCTCAGTCCTCCTAGGGTACTCTTCCCTCCTCCGCCTCTCCCCTGGCAGCAGAGTTTGCAACGTGCTGTTAGTTGACTGACAGGTTTGGTTTGGTTGGCTTGGCTTGGTTTCATGCTTTATTAGCCTTCAGGCTCAAAGTGCTCTTCCCTCCTCCGCCTCTCTCCTGCCAGCAGAGTTTGCAACAGGTGATGTTATGTTTGGTTTGGTAGGTTTGGCTGGTGGCGAGTTTGGTTTGGTTTGGCTGGTGGCGGGTTTGGTTTGGTTTGGTTTGTCTGGTGGCGGGTTTGGTTTGGTTTGGTTTGTCTGGTGGCGGGTTTGGTTTGGTTTGTCTGGTGGCGGGTTTGGTTTGGTTTGGCTGGTGGCGGGTTTGGTTTGGTTTGGCTGGTGGCGGGTTTGGTTTGGTTTGGTTTGTCTGGTGGCGGGTTTGGGTGGTTTGTATGGTTGGAGGGTTTGTGTTGGTTGGTTTGGGGATGGTGGAGGGTTGGTTTGGTTTGTATGGTCTTGGCGGGTTTGGTTTGGTTGGCTGGTGAGGGTGGTTTCAGGTTGGTTGAGTTTGGATGGTGAGGGGTTTGGTTTATTGGATGGTGGAGGGTTTGTTTGGTTGGCTGGTGGCGGGTTGGTTTGGTTTGGTTTGGGTTTGATGGTGGAGGGTTGGTTGGTTTGTTTGGTTTGGTTTGGATAGGTGGAGGTTTTGGTTTGGTTGATGGTGACCGGGTTTTGTTTGGTTTGGTTTGTATGGTGGAGGGTTGGGTTTGAGTTTGACTGGTGGAGGGTTGGTTGGGTTTGGCTGTGGCGGGGTTTGGTTGGTTTGGTTTGTATGGTGGAGGGTTTGGTTTGGTTGGATGGTGGAGGGTGGGTTTGGTTTGGTTTGGTTTGGTTTTGGTTTGGATGGGTGGAGGGGTTTGGTGGTTTGGTTTGTTTGGATGGTGGAGGGTGGTTTGGTTGTCTGTTGGAGGGTTGGTGTGGTTTGGTTTGGATGGTGGAGGGTTAGGTTGGTTGTATGTGTGGGGGAGGGGGGTGGTTTTTGTTGGGTGGGGTGGGGGTGGGGTGTGGGGGTGGGGTGGAGGGGGGGAGGTGGGGGGGGGGGAGCGGAGTGGGGGAGGGTGGTTGTGGTGTGGGATTGGTGAGGGAGTTGGGGTTTGGGGGGTGGGCGTGGGGGAGGGTGGGGGGGGCGGGGGGTGGGTGGGGAGTGGAGGGGATGGGGATGTGGGTGGGGTGGGGGTGTGAGAGGTGGGCGGGGGTTGGGGGGGTGGTCTCGTGGAGGGGGTGGGGTGGTTTGGCGGGGTGGGGAGGGTGTGGGTGGGGTGGGATTGGAGATTGGTGGAGGAGTTTGGTTTGGGTTGGTGGCGGAGTCGGTGGGGTGGGGGGGGGGAAGTAGGTGGAGGGGGGCGGGTGTTTGGTGGGGCCCGCCCTCACAGGTGGAGGGTGGTTGCGATGGCTGGTGGAGGGTGTTGGGTTGGGTTGGAGGTGGAGGGGTGGGTTTGGTTTGGGGGGGGATGGGTGGCGGGGTGGTTTTTGTGTTTGTATGATGGTGGAGGGGTTTGTGGTTTGTATGGTGGAGGGTTGGTTGGTGTCTGGTGGCGGGTTTGGTGTGGGTTGGATGGGGGTAGAGGTGTTTTGGGTTGGGTGGGGTTTGGGGATGGTTGGCGGCGTGGGTTGGGTTGGTTTGGGTTGGATGGTGGAGGGTTTGGTTTGTTGGTATTGGTGGAGGGTGTGGTTTGGTTTGGTCTGGGATGGTGGCGGAGTGGTTTGGTTTTGTCTCGGGGGGAGGGTTTGGTTGTTTGTCTCGGTGGCGGTTTGGTTTGGTTTGGTTTGTCTGGGGGCGCGGTTGTTTGGTTGGCGTGGGGGAGGGTGTGTTTTGGTTGTATGGTGAGGGTTTGGTTTTGGTTTTGGTTTGGATGGTGGAGGGTTGGTTGGGTTGTTTGGAGGTGCGGGTTTGGTTTGGTTTGGCTGGTGGCGGGTTTGGTTTGGTTTGGTTTGGCTGGTGGCGGGTTGGTTGTGTCGAGGTGGCGGGGTGGTTTGTATGGTGGTGGAGGTTTGGTTTTGGTTTGGTTTGGCTGGTGGCGGGTTTGGTTTGGTTTGGTCTGGCTGGTGGCGGGTTTGGTTTGGTTACATGGTTTATCAGCCTCAGACCCAGAGTAATCTTCCCACCTCCACCTCTGCCCAGCCAGAACATTTTGCAATCATAGATAAGTTTGACAGGCTGTCAACTACCATGGTAGCTTTGTCCAGGTAAAATAGCAGCCCACTATCTACTGCCGTAAGACGGGTCTCCCTTATTTTCACGCCCCACCAGGCATAATCATTACTTTTTTTAAAGTTTGACAGGGCATAAATGGCTGTGTTAGTTTGACAGGCTTTGTCCGATGTAGCCCTTTATTCACCCTTTTGGGGGGGTGGCAGGCATGCACCCTTATCAGGGGGGTTGCCTCGTTGGAACTTACCCCCATAAGTTTGCGATACGTACATACATACAACCATACATACAACCATACATACATACATACATACATACATTACAACCAACATTTACATACAACAGCCAAACAGTACATACATTACACCATACGTTAAGTATGAGGTACGTACGTACGTACATACATACATACATACATACATACATATAGTACTTCAATGTACATTGGAACTTACCGCCATAAGTTTTCGATAGCTGTTACTTATGCCTGAGAACTGCCAACGTGAAGCTACTACACGCCCGACCTGCCAGACTACCAAACCGAGTAGGGCCGCAGCACAAAACAGGCTACAACACACATGCTGTCGAGGGTGATTCCCTGCAAACCGGAGTAAGAGAAACAGTACGGAAGGGTCAAGAGGGGGTCAGGAGGGGAAGGAGGGGGGATAATGAGGGAAAAGGGAGGGGCAAAGGAGAGCAAGGCGGGGGGGAAGAAGGGGTAAAGGAGGGGAAAGAAGGGGGTAAAGGAGGGAGATAAGAGGGGAAAAGAAAGGGGGGTAAAGGAGGGGGATAATGAAGGGAAAAAAAAAAAAGAAGGGGGGGAGGGAAGAGGGGAAAGAAGGAGGAAAAGGAGGGAAGCATCAAACCCAGTAGGGCCGCAGCACAAACAGCTCCAACAACAATGCGAATATGTGCGGGAAGAGTCAGAAATAGCAAAGGAGGTGGAAAAGAAGGAGAAAAGGAGGGGGAAAGGAGCAAGCGAAGACGGGGGGAAAAGGAGGGTGGGGGGGGGGGAAGAAGGGGGCAAAGAAACGAGAGAGAGGAGGGGGAGGGAAAAAGGAAAGGCGGAAGAAGGGGAAGGAAAGGCAGGGGGGAAAGAAGAGAAGAGGGGAAAAGGAGGGGGCGGCGGAGGGAAAAAGAAGGGGAAGAGGGGGGGGGACGGCGTGTGGAATGGCGAGATAGAACGAAAGGACGGGGGAAGGAGGGAAAAAGAAGGAGAGACGGCTGGGCCGTGGAAAGGAGGGGGGAAAGAGAAGAAGAAAGGAGGGGGAAGGAGGGGGGAAAGGAGGGGGGATGCAGAAGAGGGGGAAAAGAAAGAAGGAAAGGAGGCGTCGGAGCGAGGGGGGAAAGAAGAATAAAGGAGGGCGGAGAGGATGCATCTCATTCTCCTCTCTTCTGCGGTGGGAACGGAGGGGAGGAAAGAAGGGGGGAAAAGAAAGAAGAAAGGAACAAATTCGCAGGCGCCTAGGGAGGGCCCGTCGAGCGACGGGGCGGAAAGAGAAGAAAGGAAGGCGGGGACACAGTGAGGCCGCGGCACTTCGGTCAATTGGCATAGTTCCATCTTACGAAAACGGAAAAGGGAAAAGGAGGGGGGAATTAGGGAGGAAAGAAGGGGGAAAAGGAAGAAAGAAAGGAGGGGAAAAGGAGGGGGGGGGGGGGGGGGGGAGGGAAAGAGGGGAGAGGGGGGGGTTATAAGGAGCGGATAAAAAGAAGAAAGGTAGGGGGAAACGAGAAAAAAAAAAAAGAATAAAGAAAAAAAGAGGGGGGAGAAGGGGGGAAAGAGAAAGAAGACAAGGAGGGGGGGAGGAGGGGGTAAAGAAGGAAGAAAGTAGGGGGGGAAAGGACAAACAGAAAGGGAAGGGGAAGGGAAAAGGGGGAAAAGGAGGGGGGAGGAGGGAGGACAGGAGGGGGGAAAGAAGAAGAAAGGAGGGGGAAAGGGAGGTGGAACAGAAAGGGGAAATAAGGAGAAATAAGGGGAAAGGAGGGGAATCTCGGTACCCCCACTACCACCAGCAACCCTACCCTGGCATTTCAGCTAGCAAGGGTGGCTGCAAAGAAGCTGCAACCCTGGGCTGAAACAGGCAACAGCTATGTGACTCACCACTCTATCCATCGTCATGCACCCATGGATGTAGCTCAGGCGCCCACCACCACAAGCAGCAGTAGCACCTACCCTGGCATTTCAGCTAGCAAGGGTGGCTGCAAAGAAGCTGCAACCCTGGGCTGAAACAGGCAACAGCTATGTGACTCACCACTCTATCCATCGTCATGCACCCATGGATGTAGCTCAGGCGCCCACTACCACAAGCAGCAGTAGCACCTGCACTGACTATTCAGCTAGCCAGGGTAGCTGCCAAGAAGCTGCAACCCTGGGCTGAAACAGGCAACAGCTATGTGACTCACCACTCTATCCCTCGGCATGCACCCATGGATGGAGCTTGGGCGCCCACTACCACAAGCAGCAGTAGCCTGGCTATTCAGCTATCCAGGGTAGCTGCCAAGAAGCTACTGCCCTGGGCTGAAGAGAAAATAGCTACGTGACCTACCACTCAATCCATCATTATGCTCAATGGATGTAGCTCAGCCCCCGACTACCGGCCCAACTACCACCAGCAGCCCTACCCTGGTATTCCAGCTAGCCAGGGTAGCTGCCAAGAAGCTGCTGCCCTGGGCTGAAAAAGGCATCAGTTATGTGACTCACCACTTAATCCATCGTCATGCTCCGATGGATGCAGCTCAGGCCCCCCACTACCACCAGCAGCACCTGCAGTGCTATTCAGCTAGCCAGGGTAGCTGTCAACAAGCTGCAAACCTGGGCTAAAAAAGGCAACAGTTATGTGACTCACCACTTAATCCACCTCCATGCTCCGATTGATGTAGCTCAGGCCCCCCACAACCACCAGCAGCCCTACCCTGGCTATTCAGCTAGCCAGGCTATAAGCTGCTGCCCAGGGCTAAAAGAGGCAACAGTTATGTGACTCACCACTTAATCCACCTTCATCCTCCGATGGATGCAGCTCAGGCCCCCCACTACCACCAGCAGCACCTGCAGAGCCATCATCTCCAGCAGGGGCCGGGTCACCCCCCTTATGCTCATTGGTACTGCTGGCAGTACCGCTTTCACCGTACTCCAGGCAGGTGAGGGAGAGGTCGGGTGCCAGGCTGGCATTTTTGTCAGATGCCAGGTCATACCAGGTTGTGGAGGACTGTGCGAGACAGCCTGGCTGAAGGAGTCCGTCGTCACAGTAGCACTGACCCCAAGTGCGTAGACTCGCACAGGGTTTGTGCTTCTCCGCCTGAAGATTTTGGATTTTGGATTGGATTTTGAATCCATCGGAATGGATTTTGATTTCAACCAGGAATGGATTCAAAATCCATTCCTGGTTGAAATGGATTTTGGATTTTGGATTGGATTTTGTGCTTGTTCACCTGAGGATTTTAGATTTTGGATTGGATTTGAATCCATTCCTGTTTGAATTATATTTTGAATCCATTGGATTGGATTTGGGATTTGGGATTGAGTTTTGTGCTTGTCCGCCTGAGGGGTTCGAGATCACAGGATATAATTGACAGTTATTAGTATGCCCAGGCAGTTTAGGTAGGAGACTGCTCCCCACCCGCGTACGACGGGCTCCCTTAACACCACGCCTCTCCAGGCGTTATCATTACCTTATGCCCAGGTAGGGATGCGTGTTTATGAATATTTTTGTTTGTTTTGTTTGTCTGCTAGTTTGTTAATTTGTTTACTAGTACGCTTGTTTGTTTGTTTGTTTTCTTGTTTGCTTGCTTGCTTGTCCCTCCAATTTTTTCTTGGTCTGTCTGTCTGTCTGTCTGTTTGTCTCTCTACCTGTATTTGTGTGTGTGTGTGTGTGTATGCGTGTGTATGTGTGCGTGTCTGTGTGCATGTTTGTCTGTCCGTCTGTCTATCTATCTGTCTGTCTGTCTGTCTGTCTGTCTGTCTGTCTGTCTGCCAGTCAGTCAGTCAGTCAGTCAGTCAGTCAGTCAGTCTGTCTGTCTACCTGTATTTGTCTGTGCGTGTGTGTGTGCGTGCATGTGTCTGTCTGTCTGTCTGTCTGTCTGTCTGTCTGTCTGTCTGTCTGTCTGTCTGTCTGTCTGTATTTGTCTGTGCGTGCGTGCGTGTGTATGTTTGTATGCATGTCTGTCTGTATGCCAGTATTTGCCTTTTCTGTGCGTGTGTCTATTTGTCTGTCTATTTGTCTGTCTGTATGTTTATTTATCTGTCCTTGTATGTGTGTGCGTGTGTATGTGCGACTGCATATTTAATTACTGAGGCAGCTCAGAACATCAAGCTCTACGAAAAGGCTACGCTGTGCTACACTGTGCTACGCTGAGCTACGCTATTCTGTGCTATGCTGTGCTACGCCATGCTCTGTTTGAGGTATCAAGCCTTCAAAAACAGTACATGGAAACAAACACATCAATTTATTTGTTTGCAAATTAAGCGACTCAGTGCGCCCACAGTGCAACACGCTGTCCCTTAAAACCCTGCAAGCACTGGGGGTACGTGTCAGTGATTTGTTTTCAAATCTGTGTTTTTTCCTAGCTTGATGGTTTTAGGCCTCCTCCAGGGTCAGCGTTTCAGTGCTTTCTATAGCTTTTTGTAGCTTTTAAGGGCAAACACAACTTTTGTTTTACTTTTTTTATAGCGATAATTCCGCTGAAACGGGGTCGAAAGTAGCGATCGCTGTACATAGCGAGAAAACAATCCCTGTTACGGGGGGACATTTCTGACTAATTTAGCCAGACCCGTGCGTCGCGGATGGCGAGGCGTCGCTGGAAAAAAGTGCACATCAATCTCACCTTTTAGTGCAAGCAAACAGGCTGGCCCCCTCAACCTCACGCCTTGTAAAAACGTGTCCTATTTCTTTACTTATTTTATTTATAAATCATTCTTGGTGGTTGGCCGCAGTGCAAGCAAACGGGCTGGCCCCCTCAACCTCTCGCCTCGTAATTAGGCATACTACTTATTTATGTATATATTTATTTATCTTACCTTGGCTTGTGCGTAGAAAGGGAAGGTAACAGATCCAGTGTGAGCTACTCGAGTGAAGTACAACTGCAGAGCGCCCAAGTGAAAAGGGAGTTCAGCATACAGATTTAGCAGATGATGGTGGTGGTGGGGTGGTGATGGTGTGGTGGTGGTGTGGTGGTGAGTGGTGTGGTGGAGGAGTTGTGGTGGTTGTGTGGTGGGTTTGTGGTAGTTTGATGGTGGTGGTGTGGTGTGGTGTGGTGGTTGGATGGTGGTGGTTCACAGTTCAGCGGATGATACAAATGACATAGCAATGCACAACAATTATATTTCCCCCTTCCCTGTGTCATACCTGGAAGTAAATCGCATACAAATACATCTCTGCACAGGGTAAATCAGTCATATGCGCAATATCAGATTCAAAGTGCATGTTTCACATGACAAAACACAGCACAACACAGACAACCTTCACCCCAAACCAACCCCCCCCCCCCCCCCCCCCCCCCCCCCCCCCGCCACCACCCACCCAACGCATCTACCCATCCCCTCCCTTTGCCACAGCTGCAAGCACATTCCATACAAATATATCTCCACACGGGGCAGATCAGTCATCCGTGCAATATCAGATTCAAAGTGTATATTTCACATGACATAACACAAAAACCTTTCCCCCACACCCCCACCCACCGACCCAACCCTCCCACGCACCCATTCCCCCTGCCAAACCTGCAAGTTTATCGCACGTAAGTATATCGCTACACAGGGCAAATGAGTTTTTAAAGCTTTTTTGGGCCATTTAGGGCCATTTAGGGCCAAAACCTTTATTTATTTGTTTTGTGTAGCGGCAAGTTGGGCCAAAACGGGGTGTTAAGTAGTGATCGCTATACATAGCGGGAAAATCAATCCGTGGCGGACATTGCATGTAAGTATATCTCCACACAGGGCAAAACAGGCATACCCGCAAAATCAGTTTCAAAGTGTATGTTTCACATGAAAGAACACTACACAACACCCCTGAAGTATTAACATAACTAAAATATATTCATACAGATTCGTATGCATGCCCCCATGTCCCGAACCACACTGTCTTCATCCCATCCACGTGCGCACCAGTGCACCACACACCCATATTTGTTATTTTCAGCTACGGGCAGCAGCTTCTATGCAGCTCTCTGAGCCAGCCACTGGGCTAAGCCCCAGGGTTCTGACAGTCCAGGACAGCGGATTCTATCAGCTTTCAGACGCACTAGTTTGCAGTAGCGTGGGCTGACAGGCCAGTCAGGGGAGCTGCCTAGAAGCTGCTGCTGTTAGCTGGAAAAAAAACTCTGCGCACATCTCACGCTGGATGCTTTCGACCTTTCAACATGGCAGGCTAGGCAAGATTTGATGTAATTAGGGGTCGGCTATGTTATATAATATTAGTGAATAAATAATATTTGATAATATTATATAATATTAGACTGACTAGCCATCTAACCAGAATTTTGAATTTATTTGAAAACCTAATATTATTGTGACACTATAATAGTATTAGTTAATATTAGTTTTTCAAACACTTATATTAGTTGCCGTTACCTAGATATAATGGATTAATCACATAACCGAAATACATTCATACATATTCTTATGCGTGCACCAGGGATTTTTGTTCAGTTCAGAAAGTGGGGTTGGTATTGCTTTATATGTTAAGGCCTCTTCCAGGGCCAGCGTCTTAACAGCTTCTAATAGCTGTTAGGGCTATTTAGGGCCACAGATTTGGGTCCTTAATAGATGAAATTTTGGCAAAAACGGGGTCAGAAGTAGTAGCTATATATAGTGGGGAAACAAATCCCTGACAAGCACCCATCTCCCAAACCACATTGGCCTCATGTCATGGAGGGGGGAAGCTAGTCCGGACTTTGCCAGTCCGGGGGAAAACGGTTACCCCTAAACCCTAACCCCCTACACCCTAAACCCTGAACACCCCTAAACCCTAAACCCCCACCACCCGGACTGGCAAAGTCCGGACTGGCTTTCCCCTACCTCACCCCATCCACGTGTGCACCAGTGCAATACCAGTGTGTTTAATCTCAGAAAGCATTGCTTGGCATGACAGTAGCGTGCTGTAATGATAACACCTGGTGGGGCGTGGTATTAAGGGAGCCTTGTCTTACGGCGGTAGGGAACGGGCTGCTACTTTACCTAGAGAAAGCTACCATGGCGGTTGAAAGCGACCGCGAACACTCGTGGGGATTCGAACCCAGCAACTTCTTCGTCCGTTCTAGGAGCTCAACCATTGAGCCAATCGTCGGAACCGGGATATGAAAGTAGCGTGATGTAGTGTGGTGCATGCGAAGGAGGAACGTCTTTGCAGCCAGCTAATAGCTGCCTGTGCACACTGGTAGTTTTTTTTCTTTTTCAGAAAGCATTGCATATCATGGCAGTAGAGCGCTGTAGTGTAGTGCATGCGAAGGAGGAATGTCCCTGCAGCCAGGTGATCGCTGGCGGTGCACTACCAGTGCTTTAAATTTCAGAAAGCATTGCATATCATGGCAGTAGAGTGCTGTAGTGTAGTGCATGCGAAGGAGGAATGTCCCTGCAGCCAGGTGATCGCTGGCGGTGCACTACCAGTGCTTCAAATTTCAGAAAGCATTGCATATCATGGCAGTAGAATGCTGTAGTGTGGTGCATGCGAAGGAGGAACGTCCCTGCAGCCAGGTGATCGCTGGCGGTGCACTACCAGTGCTTTAAATTTCAGAAAGCATTGCATATCATGGCAGTAGAGTGCTGTAGTGTGGTGCATGCGAAGGAGGAACGTCCCTGCAGCCAGGTGATCGCTGGCGGTGCACTACCAGTGCTTTAAATTTCAGAAAGCATTGCATATCATGGCAGTAGAGTGCTGTAGTGTGGTGCATGCGAAGGAGGAACGTCCCTGCAGCCAGGTGATCGCTGGCGGTGCACTACCAGTGCTTTAAATTTCAGAAAGCATTGCATATCATGGCAGTAGAGTGCTGTAGTGTAGTGCATGCGAAGGAGGAATGATCCTGCAGCAGGATGATCGCTGGCGGGCACATACCAGTGCTTCAAATTTTCAGAAAGCATTGCATATCATGGCAGTAGGAGTGCTGTAGTGTGGTGCATGCGAAGGGAAGGAACGTCCCTGCAGCCATGGTGATCGCTGGCGGTGCACTACCAGTGCTTTTAAATTTCAGAAAGCATTGCGATCATGGCAGTAGAGTGCTGTAGTGTGGTTGCATGCGAAGGAGGAACGTCCCTTGCAGCCAGGTGATCGCTGGCGGTGGCACTACCAGTGCTTTAAATTTCAGAAAGCATTGCATATCATGGCAGTAGAGTGCTGTAGTGTGGTGCAATGCGAAGGAGGAACGTCCCTGCAGCCAGGTGATCGCTGGCGGTGCACTACCAGTGCTTCAAATTTCAGAAAGCATTGCATATCATGGCAGTAGAGTGCTGGTAGTGTGGTGCATGCGAAGGAGAACGTCCCTGCAGCCAGGTGATCGCTGGCGGTGCACTACCAGTGCTTTTAAATTTCAGAAAGCATTGCATATCATGGCAGTAGAGTGCTGTAGTTGGGTGCATGCAAGGAGGAACGTCCCTGCAGCCAGGTGATCGCTGGCGGTGCACTACCAGTGCTTTAAATTTCAGAAAGCATTGCATATCATGGCAGTAGAGTGCTGTAGTGTGGTGCATGCGAAGGAGGAACGTCCCTGCAGCCAGGTGATCGCTGGCGGTGCACTACCAGTGCTTTAAATTTCAGAAAGCATTGCATATCATGGCAGTAGAGTGCTGTAGTGTGGTGCATGCGAAGGAGGAACGTCCCTGCAGCCAGGTGATCGCTGGCGGGGCACTACCAGTGCTTTAAATTTCAGAAAGCATTGCATATCATGGCAGTAGAGTGCTGTAGTGTGGTGCATGCGAAGGAGGAACGTCCCTGCAGCCAGGTGATCGCTGGCGGTGCACTACCAGTGCTTTAAATTTCAGAAAGCATTGCATATCATGGCAGTAGAGTGCTGTAGTGTGGTGCATGCGAAGGAGGAACGTCCCTGCAGCCAGGTGATCGCTGGCGGTGCACTACCAGTGCTTTAAATTTCAGAAAGCATTGCATATCATGGCAGTAGAGTGCTGTAGTGTGGTGCATGCGAAGGAGGAACGTCCCTGCAGCCAGGTGACTGCTGGCGGTGCTTCTACCAGTGCTTTAAATTTTCAGAAAGCATTGGCCTAGCATGGCAGTAGAGTGTTAGTGTGGGTCAGGCAAGGATGACTCCCTGCAGGCCAGGTGATTCGCTGTGCGGTCACTAAACCAGTGTTCTTTAATTTCAGAAAGCATTGCATATCATGGCGTAGAGGTGCTGTAGTGTGGTGCATGCGAATGAGAACTTCCCTGCAGCCAGGTGATCGCGGCGGTGCACTACCATTGCTTTAATTCATAAAGTCATTGCCTATCATGGCAGTCAGAGTGCTTGCATGTGGTGCATGCGAAGGAGGGGAACGTCCCTCAGCCGGTGATCGCTGGCCGGGGCAACTACCATGCTTTAAATTCGAAAGCTTGCATATCTGGCAGTATAGTGCTGTAGTGGGTGTGCATGCGAGGGGAACGTCCCTGCTCCGGTATCGCTGGCGTGCCTACCAGTGCTTTAAAAATTTCAGAGCATTGCATATCACATCGGCAGTAAGTGCTGTAGTGTGGGTGGCATGCTAAGGAGAACGTCCCTGCAGCCAGTGATCGCTGGCGGGGTGGCTCTAACCAGTGCTTTAAATTTCAAAAGCATTGCCTATCATGCAGTAGAGTGCTGTAGTGTGGGCTTATTGGGCTACTAAATAAAAAATAGTACCCCTTATTATGAGGCGTGAGATTGGGGGGGCCAGCCCGTTTGCTTTCACTAGGGCCAACCACGAAAAGCTACTTGGGCTACTTAAGCCTGATTTCAGGAAAATGCAGTTGTGCAGCCAACACCTGTTGAAGCGAAGCAAGAAGAGAAGATCGGCATGTGGCGCTAAGTAGGAATGGCAAAGCAGTGGCGATGCGTCGTCAAAAAAATATTGTGCACCACACAACTCACGCTGGATGTTGCAGGTGTGGCTAGATTCTTCTCCTGTATTATTTGGCAGTCTGTGGGAGAGTACAAGGCAAAGTCAGTTAGTTACGCCTGTATGCATTCCAGTAGTATGCTTACTTAGTTGTCTTGTACTTTTTGGCAGTCTGTGGGAGAGAGCAAGGCAAAGTCAGTTATTCATGCTTGTATGCATTGCTGTAGTACGCTGGCCTAGTTGTCTTGCAATATTTGACAGTCTGTGGAAGAGAGCAAGGCAAAGTCCTTCAGTCATGCTTGTATGCATTCCAGTAGTATGCTGGCCTAGTTGTCCTGAACTATTTGACAGTCTGTAGAAGATAGCAAGGCAAAGCCAGTTAGTCATGCTTGTATGCACTGCTGTTGTACGCTGGCCTAGTTGTATTGCACTATTAGACAGTCTGTGGAAGACAGCAAGGCAAAGCCAGTTAGTCATGCTTGTATGCCTTCCTGTAGTACGCTTGCTTAGTTTTCTTGCACTATTTGACAGTCTGTGGAAGAGAGCAAGGCGAAGTCAGTTAGTCATGCTTGTAAGCCTTCCTGTAGTAAGCTTGCCTAGTTTCCATCTGGACATGACATGTCTCCAAACTGTCTGCACCATTCTGTGCTCGGGAGTGTAGTCAGTGATTTATTTTCAAATCTGAAAGCGGTTTTTTCCTAGCTTTGTGGTTTTAGGCCAACTCAAGGGACAGCGTTTTAGAGCTTTCTATGGCTTATGCAGCTTTTTGTAGCTTTTTAATGGTCTTTGGGGCAAAAAAAGAAAAAACACTTTTTCTTCTCTTTTCTTATAGCGATATTTGCGCTAAAACGGGTCAAAACTAGCGATCGCTATATGCAGAGGAAAAAGAAATCCCAGAGTGTGGTGTAGGAGTGTTTATGCTACACATACTTACTATGCCACGGACGGTGAGCAGCCTTAAGGCTGATAGCAGTTTTTTTTGTGATGCAGATGGTGGCTACTCAACTTCCTGAATCAGGCTTGAGTAGCCCAAGTAGGTACACAAACTTGCTTCCGTAAATCTGAAGAAAAAACTGGCTGATAGACCAGGCAATCAAAACTGGACTTAAGTAGTTATATTCCAAGTCCGTTCCCTCCCAACAACTAGGGACCGGCATATCGTATGATATTGACCAAGGCGAGTATGATATCATATGATATCATACAACTTGCATCATATGATAATGTATGTATATGGTAAATTTTGCCTAGCCAGTCTGCCGGCATCTCACTGAAGGCGTGTATGATAGCGTATTGCCCTTCCCTCCCAAGTCCCAACTACATGATTACCAACTCATACTACGTGGGTTGGTCTCTAAGGATTTGGACGACCGCAGGACTGCAATCAAACAATATGCCGGCTGGTACCTCCAGATTTGATCAACCACAGGCCTGTAAAATATACTGACTGCCCTTGTCTAAGGTCAGTTGGCTTGGGGTGGGTATTTGTTGTGGCCGGCTGGTTCCCTCAGCTTCGATCAGCCACGGCCTGTAAACAAAACCATACGAATGTGTAAAGAACCTGTCAACACCAATGTGGTGGCTTTCTGGCTGGCTGGTGGACCATGTAATAAAAGTGGTTATAAAATCAACCAGCTGCTTGCCTGCATAATGTGCTGTGCAGGGCTCTGTCTTGCAGCAGGTCACCCTCTTCCTTTGTCTGCAGCAAGCCTCCTGGTAACACACGAAGGTCTTGCAGTGGGTGCTGACGCATATCTCCTGGCTCATGCGATCGAAGCCCACTGGACAGTCCTCTGAAGTGCAGCCATTGTCCATACAGTCCTTGTCGTCCGCTGCCATTGCTTCAGCTACTTGGACGTAGCCGGGGAGCTCGTCACAAGAATCGAAAATGTCAGTGCATTGCGCTGTCGGGCACGCCCTAGTAATGGGGTCGCAACCGCTTGTGCATTCGGCATTCTTGTATAGCACCATTGCATCAGCGAAGTTCGCTACCAGAAGCAGCACCGCGCAAATGAGGGCCCATTTCATCTTGGAGCGAGAATTTGTAAGGGTTTCCTCGGGCCCTTTATGTTCCAGCTAATGCAACAACTAAATGGCACGTCAAAAACTAAATGGCCACTGGAGATGAGCTGCTGCCAACGTTGGTTCGAGGCAGGAGGGTTTAAACGCTGGAGAAGGACGCCAGATCAAGCTGAGTTGAGATAAGAGGCAGATAAAACGCGAATATCTATGCGTATAACAGTTCAGGGGCTGGGATAGGACAATTGTCGATAATTTGTAGCCTACTGTTTGAGAGGACTCGATTACAGCTTAGCAGTGAACATAAATCGCTATCGTCATGTTTCGCCTCCCTGACCGCCCGAGCCATGGAGCTGAGTAGAAGGTGGTAACTCCACTCCACTCCAACTGCTCCGACAGTCTGACGTGTAACGGCCTACCAGATTGAAAAATTGTCAGTCAGTGGTTGGTCAGTGGTGCAGGTGTGACTGGTCGAGGGTCGGACCTAAGGATATTCCCCGGGATACACCTTGAACGATACTCCGTCGTTAAAAGTAGGAGTGGCTCTCTCGATCACATCTAATTTTGAGACTAATCCTTTGAGTCTAGGGCTAGCCTAGGGTGACCAAACATTTGATGCGAAAACCCTACGGTAAAAATAAAAATGCTGCTCTTTAAAAGTCGCCGTTTCCTTCCCTGAAGACAGCCCCTATCTGGAGGTAGCCGGTCAGGTGTGCTAATGTGCGGATCCTGCTGGTCTTCTTGTAGTTGTTGGATGGAGCCCTGTGACCTGTGACCGAGTTCAAGTTCTTCTTGTAGTTGAAAAGTATTTTCACACAAGAAGTTGAATCACCATACATGCTACCGCTTGTTTCGATTTTTGGTTGTTGATTTTAACACAAAGAATTAAAAAGCTTTGATTTTAATTATTTGTGTTACTGCCGAACACTGCGAGCAGCTTTAAAGGCTGGAGTCATGTAACTTAGGTTTTCCGCCGATCACTTATAATCCTTTGAGTCTAGGGCTAGCATAGGGAGACCCACCCTTTAAGGCGAAAGTCCTTCTTGCACAAAATAACGTTCAAGTTTCTGCTAGCGTGACCAAAATGGATTTTGTCGCAGAGGGTACTGGTACTCTTTTTGTAGGAGTGGCAAAGCCATTTGATCTGAATCCTCGTTGTCGCTGCTTTGTGTCGGGAGACCCACCTCCTGGGGAGGAATTCATTCCACAGTTTGACAAAAAAGGGCCGTGGTTTTATTCATGCTGAAAGACTGTTTTGTTTTGTTTTGTTTTTGTTATAGACCGGTTCTCCCGGTCCTGCTAGAGTGTCCTAGAGCGCCAGGCTTCCCGCCTGGCGGCATCTGCTGTAGTGCCTCTCCCGATAGGGCCTGCACCCAGCAGCGTCAGTACCCTACTGTACTGCCGCCATCTTCCTCTTATGCCAGGCTCTTCTGCCTGTTTGTTATCTCGCCCTGTAAGCTATATACAATCCTTCAGTCCATTCCCTGTGTTGTTTCAGTTATAACACTCCGGAAAGCTAAAGGTTATCGCCCATCAAACCCGCCTTTGCGTTATCCACTGCATCAGATCTGAGCTGCATCAGAGTCTGTCGCCCTTGCCCGTTGATCCCTCGTTCCCTGGCATACGCAGTGTCCTTGCTTGTTGCCACCGCAACTCACGAAGAAGAGGGCTACAAGCCCAGAAAACCTGTAATCGCTTTGGCCACCCTCCCCGCTGGATCAACCCAGCTTGCCACCACCGCAACAACCGCAACAACCCCACCCCTGCGCCTACCCATCATTTCCCCTCTCCTCCCCTCCCACCGTCTCCTATAACCCCGTCGGCCTCGCAAGCCCCCCCCCCCCCCCCCCCCCCCCCCCCTCCCCGCCCTCTCCCATTCTCTACTTCTTGTAGAGATCTCCAACCTCCCTCCAAGGATCTACCCCACAATGGACATCCCCACGACCTCCACCGCCGCAACATTTGCTAAGTGGATCAAGGACGTCTCCAAAGATCTTGAGGTGATGCGAGCCACTAATTTAGACCTGCCCTTATCAGAGAGAAATCACAGAGCAAAGAACTTCATTTTGAACCAGCTCTCAACAGACTACCAAGCAGTATACTGCCATTTCGCTAACCCAAATAACATCATTTCCTCTCTCAAAGACGAATACTCAGACTTTTACTTCTCCCAAGTCACAGACCCTGACACAGAGCCTCTTCCCTACCCATGGATTGAGTACCCATCCAGCTCCGACAGAAGCGCATCGAAAGAACTCCCCAATGCGAACACCACAAGCACTTCCCGTACTACTCACTTTGCACTCAACGCATCAAAACACACGCGACGCATGTACAGGAATTGGATCATGGACACAGGAGCAACCTCACACATGACTGGTGATCCCAGTCTCCTACATGACATCAAAGACATACATCATATCAAAGTCCTTACTGCATCTGGCCATACCTATATTACTAAATCAGGTACAGCCCACATCCAAGGAAGCAATGGGAAGATACACAAACTTCTCAATGTCCACCTCAACTCAGATCCCCAAACCCCCAACCTGTTCTCCATGGCATCAGCAATCAAAAAGAACCCCACCATGGAAATCAAATTCAATTCTCATGAATGCACCATGTCCATCAACAACAAAGTTCTCATCTCAGGATCAAAGAAAAGGAGTCTCTACCTAGTACCAGTTCTCAAAGCTGATGCTACCATGATCAGAGGTTCTGACTTTCAAACAGCCTTGGCAGCCGTGTCCAGAAAAACACCTATGACAACTCCAACATATCAGACTAGGGCACCTAGCCTACAGTTCCCTAGCTAGGATGGCTTCAGAAGACATGGTCGTTGGCAATGACATCACCCCATCTGCATTCAACAAAATGAGAAAACAAACCTGTGAGATCTGTGTCCTCTCTATAATGGACAAAAACCCATACCCCACGTCCCATACCAGAGCTACCAGACCAATGGCCATTATTCACATTGACATGAGTGGAAAGATGAAAAATCCCAGCCTCAATGGAGGCCTCTATTTCCAAGGCATACTAGATGACTACTCCAAGTACTCCATTGTCACCTTCCACAAAATTAAAGATACAGTAGCCAGAGACACAATCACAGAGCTTGAACGGTATGAAGTACTCACCCAAAACAAAGTAGGAACCATCTTCTGTGACAATGGATCTGAATACATCTGCACAAGATTCAAAACATGGTGCAAAAAGAAAGGAATCACCCTTAACTTCACAGTCCCAGGTAACCCATCCACCAACGGTGCAGCAGAACGTCTAAACAGAACTTTGCATGACAGATCAACAGCCCTCCTCCTTTCATCGAAATTCCCCAATAGGTACTGGGCAGAAATGGTAAAGAATGCCAGAATCCTCAGAAACCTCTCCCCTACCTCTGTATCAACAAAGATCCCATATGAAATGTTTCATGGAACCAAACCTAAGATTAACCATCTCAGGACCATTGGATGCACTGCATATGTCCATGTCCCACCCAAATCCAGATCATTCAAGTTCTCACCCTCAGCCAAAATCACTAGACTTATTGGATACTCAGAATCAAGAAAAGCCTACAGAGTTGTAGACTCTGCTCACAAGATCTTTGACGCCAGAGACATCACTTTCAATGAATTCGAAAACTTAGCAGGACAGAAAGGATCCCCAGGCCCAGATGCTGTAATCCTAGGAAACTATGAAGAAGATGTGCCTGTTGAGTTAGATGATGAAATGGTTCCTGCCCCTGTTACCACACCATCTGAGCTCAAAGAAATGGAAATCTTTAATGAGAGAAAAGTCAGACTTCAGGAAAACCCTCCCCAGTGGGGATCTCCCAGTGAGTTCTCTTTTAGCCCAAGCACTGTGTACCAGCCTAGCAATGTGCCAGAAACTAGTGCACCAGGCCACAATGACACTGTAGAGCAAGGAGATGAACATAACCCTCCCCAGCAACCATCAGCAGATCCCACAAGTCCAGCCCCAATGCAAAACCAAGAGACAGTCATCACTGACATCACTGACATCACTGACATCACCGACATCCCCCACCACCCCAGATAGATTCCTCTTTAGTTGAACCCAGACGCACTGGCAGAGAAAGAAACGCCCCCAACTTCTTTTACCTAGCTGCAGACCAGATAATCATACCTAAGAATGAAAGAGAAGCACTGGCTGGTCCCCAAGCAAAAGAATGGAAAGCTGCTATGCAAGAAGAACTAGCAGCACTTGCAGAAATGAACACCTGGTCCCTCTCAGAACTCCCACAAGGATCCAAAGCTATAGGAACAAAGTGGGTCTTCGACATCAAGTAATCTGTTGATGGTGAGCTTGTCAGATATAAGGCAAGACTGGTAGCCAAAGGATATGCCCAGCGCCCTGGCATGGACTATGATGAAGTGTTTGCCCCAGTTGCTCAGCAGGCCACTATCCGCTACATCCTTTCCATGGCAGCAAACCCTACAGCACACTTAGCACAACTAGATGTATCCACTGCATTCCTCAATGGAATAGTTGAAGAAGAACTGTACTGCAGCCAACCACCTGGTTTTGAACAAGATCACAGAGTCTGTCGCATGTGGAAATGCCTCTATGCCCTCAAGCAAGCATCCCGCCAATGGTACCTCAGAGTCAAGGAAGATATGGCTGTTATTGGATTCAGGGAAGTTGATGTACATCAAGGTCTATTCATACTGCCTGGACCCACCCACAGAACCCTCATATGGGTCCTCCTGTGGGTTGTTGACTTCCTGCTGCTCTCTTTTGACAAAGACATCCTCCACAAGTACAAAAACACCATCATGCAGCTCTACAAGACTAGGGATCTCGGTGAACCATCTGTGTTTGTTGGCTATGAAATCACCAGGAATGTCTCAACTGGAACACTGCACATCTGCCAGTCCAGATTCATCCAGGATCTCCTTCAAGCCCACAACATGCTCCCTGAGCCTAACAGCACCAGGTTCCCTGTGACCCTCCAGCCCGATGCAAACCTTCCCTATGCTGACAAGGACACTCCAGCCACTGGCCTTCCCCTTGCACAGATTGTAGGTTCCCTCAACTACCATGCAGTTAACACCAGGTCTGACATTGCCCAAGCTGTCAACAGGTTGGCCAGGCACAGTGCACACCCCCTGCATGATCACATGGAAGCTGCCACTGGTATCCTAAAATACTTGTCTAACACCCCAGACCATGGCATCACCTACACCTACTCCAACAAGCCTCTCATTGGCTACTGTGATTCTGACCATGCTGCCTGCCCCATCACAAGGAAATCCACAACAAGGTTTGTCTTCCTCAACCAAGGGGGTGCAATCTCATGGGCATCCAAGATCCAGGCATCTGCAACAGCCCTGTGTCCACCACAGAAGCTGAGTTCATGGCAGCCACCTCTGCAGCCCAAGAGGGAATGTGGTTGAGAAAATTACAACACTCTGCCACAGGAACTGTCCCTCCTGCCCTCTCCATTAATGGTGACAACCAAGCTGCACTAAGTGCCAGGAACCAAGAATAGCTGTCCTCCAGACTGAAGCACATGGAGACCAGTTTCTACTTTCTCAAAGAACAGTCCAAGAAAGAAGGCATCAAGCTTAACTGGATCCCCACTGCTGCCAACATGTCTGACATGCTCACCAAGGCCCTTCCCAGGGCCAAGTTCTGTGACTTCAGAGAAAAAATTGGCTGTATTGGAAACACCTACAAGCTCTAATCAAGCACCTTTGAACTGGAATTTAACATCCCACATCAGGGGGAGTCATTGCTTTGCCACTTGATTTATTGACTTGAGCTTCTCCTGTTATTGACTGATTTATATATCAGTCTCTGAGCTGGCAAAGTGCACACCGGTACCTGTTCCCTCCTGGTCCCGTGTTGCCTGCCGCCAGGCCACAGGCTAACTGTGGCCTGCACGTGACTGCAGTACCTTGCAGTACATATCTCTATTCTATATGATTACGCCTGTTGCGCGTATTAGCATCTTCTCCGCTATCGTGCTTATACCGTTGTAAAGAACTTGCATTAAAAGGTTATGCGCTCCATCAATAGATGCTAAAGAAGACAGCCGCTGCGTACTGACCCTCTGGTACCAGTTCCCCTCTGACTAGCTCGAAGGCCCGAGTTCTAGCATCTGGATCCCAGACTACGGATCCAACTAACCGCTGCTCCGCCTACCGCTTCATCAAAGACCTACTTGGATCTGCCGCTGCGTCCGCATACTACTGGAGCAAGCAAGAGCACTTGCTAGTCACCGAAATCTATGAAGTGAGTTTTGAAAGACGTCCTCACCGAGATACGACACAGAGCTGTACGGATCGCCGACGATCATTGTGCTTGCAACCACAGCCTTCGACAAGAGGCTCCTGTTGCCAAACCTTGCCACCCGGCGAAGTTCACCATTCCCACTCCACTGGATCCTTTTGGATCGCCGATCCCCACAAGCACACCATCCCCACTTCCCCTGCCCCGCCCTCGTAATCCCACTTCATCCATCACTCCGACCAACAACTTCAAGACCCCAGCTGAGAAGACAACTATCCATCAGTCACCATGCCCAACGCCAAGATCTTCAGCGGCAACAACTTATACACATGGCGTAACGCCAGGGTGCATATTCTCCTCGACCTCAAGTCCGACAAGGACTGTATCGCCATCGCATATGACTGCCAGCAGCCGGCCCCCCTTGCAGGGGAGCCTAATAACTCAGATGGTTACCCTGCTGATGACATTGCTTACCCTGTTGTTGCGGGTGCTGACCCAGCTGTTCCAGTTCGTGGTGTCCCCAACAGGATCTCCACCTGGAAGAACAACAAGGCGTACAAGATGATCCTAGATCGAGTGTCAGATTCAATCCAACAAGCCATCCTTGCTCACACTGACATGGCCACAAAAGCTTTCAGGTTCTTGGATACCCTCTACTCTGAGCAAGCTGGAAGCCGAGAGCTAACATCTGTCACCAACCTCTATGCCCTCATCATGTCTGCCCATCAATCATTGCAGACCTACCTCTACAGAGCAGCTGACTTGTATTCCCAACTCCCCCAGATCCAAGGGACTTCCAACACCTCCATTCCCACCTTCCTGAACCTCATTGTCAAGGGACTCAATTCCCGTCCTGAATATGATGGATACATCAACCAGTTTAACCCAACTGAAGTCACTACCTTTGCCATCCTCCAAGCAAAAATCACAAACTGGTGCTTGGTCAAGAATGTCGACCCCGCCCCATCTCCAGAGGAAGCTGAGATGGCTGCAGCAGCCTACAGATACAGAAGAACCTCCAACAACAGAGGCCCTCAGACTGGGAGAGACAGAAGAGACATCAACAAGAAAATGACCTGCTGGAACTGTGGAGGAGAAGGTCACAGCTCCAGGGAACGCCCCAGCTCTGACTCTGATCTGGCTCATAGGCCCGTTGACACTGATGCTGCTGACAATGGATCAAAATCACCCCCCAAGGAGAGATCTGGTGATGACAAGGACTCTGGCAAGAAGAAGTCCCCACCTCGCTGGAGAAGCGACCGTGCTAAGAGGAGCCAAAGCAGAGGACGCCATGCCCATGTTGCTGATGGTGACTGCTCCACCTCCACCTCCAACTCTGACAGCCAGAGTGAAGAAGAGGAGCACAATTTCCTCTCTCTGGCACTGCATGAGGACACTCCACAGCCCATGAGTTTTGCTGCACCAACCAGAGGCAAGTCTGTGTCATTTCCCTGCCATATGACTCCCTAGCTGACAAAACTTTCTTTGGGCATATGAGTGTTGATGATGATTGCACTATAGATGATGATGATGACGAAGTCTTCCAAGCAGCACTACAGAAAGAATGGACCATAGACACTGAAGCCCACTTCCATGCCACAAGTAACACCTCCTATCTGCATGACATTCAGGATCTCCCACAGCCTATTAGGCTGCAGCTGGCAGACCAAGGAGCTCCACCTATCCTCTGCAGACAGATAGGGAAGGCCAGGATCAAGGGCCATCACAAAGCACTGATCATCCTGAATGGTGTACTCCTTGCTGACTGCAAAATGCCCAACATCATTAGCATCCATGCAGCCACCAACCTGTGCCCAGACCTCCAAGTCCACCTGTCCAAGACCAAGGCCACTCACTCCATACCTAGCAAGTCTGGCACCAAGCTACTCCTATCATGCCCCAAAAGGCATGGTCTCTACCTCACTCAAACATCCCCAGCTACCCACAGTGACCACTCCACTCCATGGACCATCCACTGCCTATATCATGATGGTCACCAAAGCTGTCTGCCATACTTCATCTACATCCCACACTGGCTCTGAGATAGGGCAGTACCCACCCACTCATGAGACTGCCCCCAGTAGGGCTGATCAAGAATTTCAAGACTTTGCCCCTGCTCCTGAGCCATCTACATCCCACACTGGCTCTCAGATAGGGCAGTACCCACCCACTCATGAGACTGCCCCCAGCAGGGCTGATCAATAATTTCAAGACTTTGCCCCTGCTCCTGAGCCATCTACATCCCACACTGGCTCTGAGATAGGGCAGTACCCACCCACTCATGAGACTGCCCCCAGTAGGGCTGATCAAGACTCTCAAGACTTTGCCTCTGCCCCAAAACCATCTACATCCTACACTGACTCTGAGAAAGGGCAGTACCCACCCACTCATGAGACTACCCGCAGTGCCCATGAAGAACCTGCTGGAACTAACATCCCTTCCTTTCCTCATCCAAACACCCCCTCCACTTCAGAGAACTGCCCTGAAGGAACTGACAGTGACAGTGACATGGAAGGAATCCCTGACCTGGTAACACCAGAGGTCTACTCTCAGCTCATGGCAAAACGTGAAAAGGAATTCAAGCCCCTGTCAGAAGACCAGCAAGTTGGTGACCCACCTGACATCACCACAATCTCCCCATCTACTCAGCAACGTCACCTCCTGCGACTCATCTCACCCACCCCTGATCTCCCTGACCACCTGAACAACCTGACCCTGCTACAAGCTAGATCAGAGATGAAACGTCTAAGTGACCAGATCAGGACCAACTATGAAGAGTATGATGTCCCCATAGATGGAGAGGGACCACTCAAACCATCTGATCTAGCTTCAGCAACTACCTGTCAACGGTGGATCCTCCAGAACAGCTCACCTGATATTGGGATCCCACTAAGAGAAGTCAACCAGAATGTCAACCACATCCACTTCTCCAACAACTCAGGCCTCCTACTGACCAGGTTCGGACGTACCCTACACCAACTGAACAACAGACCTGCCTCACCGTCCTCCACTATCAAGCCCAGGCCCCCACTCTCACAACTCATCACTACATTCACCACCAGATTTCCAACTCTGCTGACATCTGAGAAAGGGGAGTTCCCACACAGACCAATGCACAGAGAGCCATCTGATGCCTATGCCCCTATCCTCAAGCACATCACCAGGCTGCAACAGATGGTGCAAGCCTACCCCACTGTCTCCACTACAGCCAGACCCACCTTGCGGTGGGCCATTTGTATCCAGGCTGCTATGACCAATGCTCATGCATATGCCCTCTCATTTCTACCCAAAATGGTCATGGACCCCAGGAGCTGTGCCTACCCTGGAGGAAAAGTATTGTGTGCCAACCACCTCAGCATGGACTGGAGCCCTATGGACTTCACATTCATCAACATACTTTTCCCACCAAATCTGGCTACCAAATCATTTGATGAGTTCCTTGCACAAGTCCGCCATCAGCTTGCCCTGGATGGCTTCCCCACTCTGCCAAGCACCTAGTAATTATGGATCAGAATCTTGCTCTCCCTTTTGTTTTAGACATGAACATTCTAGGATTTATGTATGCCACATGTACTGCCCCATGTACTGATAACAGGCAGAACACGCTTTAAAATGTAGATTCCCACATGGCCTCAACAAGATGTCTGACGCATTCTAATTTAGGTTACAGCCTTCAGCTTTCACACCCAAATTATGGGGGGACGAGTACAGACATCCTGTCTAAAACTAAGCCTCTAGTCTCGAATCATGCACCCTTCTCATAACCTAGCCTGCAGCCTATCTGCAGTTCCCTCCCAGCTTCCCAGCAGCTTCCCTGCAAATCTAGCCTGCATCCTATCTGCAGTTTCCTTCCAGCTTCCTAGCAGCTTCCCTGCAACCTAGCCTGCAGCCTATCTGCAAATTCCTTCCAGCTTCCTAGCAGCTTCCCTGCAACCTAGCCTGCAGCCTATCTGCAGTTTAATTTCACCCCTGTGCAGCTTCCCTGCAGCCTAGCCTGCAGCCTCTCTGCACTTTTATTATTCAACTTAAGCTTATCAATTGATATGCTACACTAGTAGATTGACTCTGTGATACAACAAGTAAAAACCCTTTTCCCAAGCCTCGACTTGAATAATTCATTTATCCAAGTCCTTGCTCTCTATACTGATCACTCAGCCTTTCTTTATTCTTCAATAGTTCCTACCTAAATTTCCAATGCCCCTCAGTTAATTTCAGGAATTCTTTAGATAAAGAATACCTTGAATTGGGGGGGATGTTATTGACTGATTTATATATCAGTCTCTGAGCTAGCAAAGTGCACACCGGTACCTGTTCCCTCCTGGTCCCGTGTTGCCTGCCGCCAGGCCACAGGCTAACTGTGGCCTGCACGTTACTGAAGTACCTTGCAGTACACATCTCTATTCTATATGATTACACCTGTTGCGCGTATTAGCATCTTCTCCGCTATCGTGCTTATACCGTTGTAAAGAACTTGCATTAAAATCTCCTTCTAGTCTTTAAGCTATGCATGACCAGACCACCTTTCCTGGCAGCTATCAGCTGGAATCCAGTCCATGTTAAATTTATCTAGCCTAAGCTGCCCTTTATCCCAGGACAGAATTCTCCCCTCACACTGTACCTTCACATGTACATCTGAGTTCTCCTTCCACTGTGACAAACTTTGCAAGCTTACCCAACGCTCCTCTTTGATCACATAGTTACATAGCTCTTATATTTTTTCACTCTAGCTTCCCCTTATCCTTTTACTCTCTAATTAACAGAATTCTTCTGAATGAAGAATACCAGGAATTGGGGGGGATGTTATAGCCCGGTTCTCCCGGTCCTGCTAGAGTGTCCTAGAGTGGCAGCATCTGCTGTAGTGCCTCTCCCGATAGGGCCTGCACCCAGCGGCGTCAGCACCCTACTGTACTGCCGCCATCTTCCTCTTATGCCAGGCTCTTCTGCCTGTTTGTTATCTCGCCCTGTAAGCTATATACAATCCTTCAGTCCATTCCCTGTGTTGTTTCAGTTGTAACACTCCGGAAAGCTAAAGTTTTGTTTTGTTTTGTTTTGTTTTGTTTTGTTTTGTTTTGTTTTGTTTTGCTTTGTTTTGTTTTGTTTTGTTTTGTTTTGTTTTGTTTTGTTTTGTTTTGTTTTGTTTTGTTTTGTTTTGTTTTGTTTTGTTTTGTTTTGTTTTGTTTTGTTTTGTTTGGTTTGGTTTGGTTTGGTTTGTGTTTGTTTTGGTTTGTTTTGGTTTGGTTTGGTTTGGTTTGGTTTGTTTTTTTGTTGGTTGTTTTTGGTTGGTTCGGGTTGGTTTGGTTTGGTTTGGTTTGGTTTGGTTTTGTTTGGTTTTGTGTGTTTCTGGTTTGGTTTTGGTTTGGTTGGTTTGGTTGGTTTGGCTTTGGTTTGGTTTAGGTTTGTGTTTGGTTTGGTTTGGTTTGGGTTTGGTTTGGTATTGGCTAGGTCCCCGCCAAATCCAATGTGGTTCCTTCTTTTTTCCCGCCGGCTTTTTGCCTCCCCGTGGTCATTTTTCCCTTTGTCCTCCCTCCGCTCTCTTAGAGTGCTCTGCCTGTCTGTGTTCTGGTCTGGTCTGGGTCGTCTGGTCTGTTTTCTGGTCTTCGTCCTGGTCTGGTCTGGTCTGGTCTGGTCTGGTCTGGTTGGTCTGGCTGTCTGGTACTGGTCTGTCTGGTCCCTGGTCCTGGTGTTCCTGGTCTGGTCGGGTCTGGTCTGGTCTGGTCTGGTCTGGGTCTGGTCTGTCTGGTCTTGTCTGGTCTAGTCTGGTCCTGGTCTGGTCCTGTCTGTCTGGTCTGGGTCTGGTCTGGTCTGGTCTGGTCTGGTCTGGTCTGGTCTGATCTTCTGTGTCTTAGTCCTGGTCTTGGTTCTGGTCATCGGTCTGGTCTGTCCCTGGTCTGGTCTTGTCTGGCCTGGTCTGGTCTGGTCTTGTTCGGGCCTGGTCCGGTCATTCCTGGTAGGCTGATGCTACAGGCAATAAAACAGCCCAATCATCACATCACATATAAAAACTAAAAGGTGGGTGTGGAGGTGTGGCCACTCACACTAAAAACAAAGAGACAACAACTGGGCAGCCAATGGAGTAGCATAGGCGCCTGAATTGCTGGCGGTCTTAGTAGTTGGCGGTTTGTAAAAAAAAGTGAACCAAATCGCCCTGCGCCCTAAATTAAGCGGTAATTTAAAATTTTGACTGAACCATCTTTTGGCACAATAGCCATGCTTTGGCGGTTTCATTTGTAAGCACATTTTTGGCTATGGCGGTTCCATTTAAACCACATGAAATATCCCATTATCAGATATTGATCCCTGGGTCTAGACATAAATAATATCCTAGGCATGTGATTATATCGTACCCTGGGTCTAGGCATATTAAAGTGAAACAAATGGGCATAAACTAACAACTTTAACACCTAATCATGGGACCGAAGGAAGGAAGGATATTATTATTATTATTATTATTATTATTCTCATCAAAAAATCAAAAGGATGAAGAGATTGATGATCGAGAAGAGACAGAAGAGAGCCGAGAGAACGAGAGAGGAGAGAGATGAGAGAGAAGAGACGAGAGAGAGAGAGAAGAGAGAGAGCGATGAGCAGACCGAGCATAGAGAGAGAGATGTATCTTTCGAGAGAGAGACTGAGAGACGCTCGAAGAGACTGAGACATGAGACCGAGGAGAGAGAGAGAGCGAGAGACGGGACTGGAGAGAGAAGATCGCGAAAGCTAGGGAGAGGGACGATGAGGTTAGCAGAGGAGAGCGAGAGAGAGAGAGAGGAGAGAGAGAGAGAGAGAGAGAGAGAGAGAGAGAGAGAGAGAGAGAGGAGAGAGAGAGGCGAGAGAGGTTACGTTACATAAACTCAGCAGAATACTGCCGAGACAGGACAGCAGCAGTGCCTATTAGCGGATTAGAGAGATGATTCGTTACATAAACTCAGCAAAGCATTGCCGTGACAGGACAGCATCACAGCCTGCCAACCATTAAATTCTATAACAGGGAGCATGAGGCACACCCACAAACCTTAAAAACAAACTAGGAACAGGCTAAAAAAAGGAAGCAAACTAGGGGCGGGAAAGAGAGCGGAAAGGGAAGGGGCGCCAAGGTAGACAATCCCATATTAGAGAAGGATATTACATCCCATATTTTCTGCAAATGGAGAGCGTATTTTGTTACATTCTGATTCATATGTTATCTCTTGAGTAGGCAAAGTACGCACAAGTCTAAATTCCCCCAAGGATACATAATATTGCGTCGAAGCCAGCTATGGCCTGCGCGCCCCTGCAGAATTGTGCAATATAGATCGCATATTTTATCAATCGCTCTACCGCGACTATTGCTATCTTCTACCTCTGTAACGAGCTTGAGTCTGTAGTGACATCTATATGACTTGCAATATTTAGTTGCAGAGCCACATTTGCTAACAGAAAGTGCGACACAATATTTTAGCGGTTACATGCCTAGAGTAAAGCTTGAGGAGGCGGGAATCAGTTTTAGCGGTTACATGCCTAGAGTAAAGCTTGAGGAGGCGGGAATCAGTTTTAGCGGTTACATGCCTAGAGTAAAGCTTGAGGAGGCGGGAATCAGTTTTAGCGGTTACATGCCTAGAGTAAAGCTTGAGGAGGCGGGAATCAGTTTTAATGGATGTTCGATGCTCGGTCGAGGTGGATTGAAAGACGTTTTTTATGTGAAAGGAATTTCACCCTAGGAGGTGGGTCTCCCGACATAAACCAGCGACCCCGAGGATCCAATTCGAATGGCGTTGCCACTCCTACGAAAGAGTAGTCGCACGTAGTATGATGTGATGCATATTACCGTACGCGCCTTAAGTATTGGCAAGATTAAGTATTGGCAAATGTCATTTTCCCCCTAAACGGGGTCTCATAAAAGCATGGCAAAACTAACTTGTAAAAGGGGTCTACGGTTTTGACTGACTCAAGTTCATACCTAAAATCCACTTGGCAAAGGGTCTTTTTGCTTACATGTTATTGTTACATTTCCTTGTTACATGTTCACTAAGCAGTCTGCCCAAGCTTGCTGTAAAACCATATAAAAATTCAAATCAGGAGCATAAACTTCATAAGGATTAGTAGCCAGACCGGTATATGGCTCCAGCCAGCCAAATTGCTGGCTGGAGCCATGTAACCAAGTTCAAGGTCAAGTACATGTTCACAAAGTAGTCTGCCCAAGCTTGCTTAAAATAAAACCATGTAGCAATTCAAATCATGAACATTTAACTTGCTAGGGCTCCGTAGACAGCTCGGTACATGGCTCCAGCCAGCCAAAGTGCTTGAGCAATGTACAATAAAAACAATTAAAGACTGTCATGAGGGGATGGGAATCTTGGACCCTTTTTTCTTGAGAGCTAAGAGTTATTTTTCCAGCACACGGGGAATTACATATGTGCCCATTTGGTCCATATTTACAGTCCAGTTGTGCTGGAAAATACAAATTCAACCCGGTTTCCTGCAAAGTACCATGGTAACCGTAACTTGGCAAAGGCCAAACCAGGGCAAAGCGCGCGCTTTTGCGCTTTTGCGCGCTGACTTTTTGACCCCCTCTGCGCTTTAAGCGCATTTTTTTGCACCCCCTTGTGGGCGCTGCAAGCAATTTTTGCGCTTTTTGCACTACAAAGCGCATTTTTTTTGTTTTCAAGTGCGCTTAAGCCCTGGCCAATCTGGCCATTTGAAGTACCCTGGGCCAAACACCTGGAGTGGTCTCAAGCTGGATCACTAATCCGGTTTGGCAAAGGGTCGTTTGTCAAACCGTTTGCCAATACTTAAAGCGCGTACGGTATAAGTCAATAAATGATAATGTAATTATCGAGGTAATTATGTATGCTTTATATTAGAAGCCAAGCTAAGTATGGGTCAAGTAAGGGAGAAACCAACACTTCACACACACTTTTTAATGGGTCCCTTTTTAGTTGGTTCCCCACACTTGTGAATGGGTCCCCAGCGATTATGACTCGTAAATGGGTTCCCACACTTGTGAATGGGTCCCCACCAATTATAACTAGTAGATGGGTTCCCACACTTGTGAATGGTTACCCACCGATTATCGTTCGATTATGGGTTCCCACACATGTGAATGGTTCCCCACAGATTTTCATTTGCTCATGGGTTACCACACATGCCAATGGGTCCCTCCCGAGTATCATTTGCTTTTGAGTTACCACACATGTGAATGGTTCCCCACCGATTTTCATTTGCTTATGGGTTGCCACACATGTGAATGTTTCCCAAACGATTATCATTAGCTTATGGGCTGCCACACATGCCAATGGGCCCCCACCGATTATCATTTGCCTATGGGTTGCCACACATGTGAATGGTTCCCCATCAATTATCATTTGCTTATGGGTTGCCACACATGTGAATGGTTCCCCACCTATTATCATTTGCCTATGGGTTGCTACACATGTCAATGGGTCCCTCCTGATTATCATTTGCTTATGAAAGTTATGAGTTACCTCGCATGTGAATGGTTCAACACCAATTTTCATTTGCTTATGGGTCGCCACACATGTGAATGTGTCCCCACTATTTATCACTTGTGAATGGGCCCCCCACCGGGATTTATTTTTCAAATCTGAAAGTGGGTTTTTCAAGCTTTGGTTTTAGTCCCTCTATAGGGACAGCGTTTATATAGCTTTTAAAGGCATTAAAAAGCCATTTAGGGTTATTTTGTTTTAATTAGGGTTTTAATTAGGTTTTGAAGCCATTTAGTCTTTTTATTAGGCTTTTATTAGGTTTGTATCCGGTTTGTATTATGATTTAATTTGCTGCAGCCAAGCGAAGCCAAGCCAAGCACTCATAGCAGGCAGAGCTAGCTAATTTGAGTATGCAAGATATGAAAATTTGCTGCAACCAATCCAAGTCAGCCAAGCCAAGCCAAGCACTCATAGCGGGCAGAGCCAGATAATGTAAGTATGCAAGATATGGACATTTACTGCAGCCAAGCCAAGCCAAGCCAAGCACTCATAGCTGGCAGAGCCAGGTAATGTAAGTATGCAAGATATGGAAAATGGCTGAAGCCAAGCCACGCCAAGCCAAGCACTCATAGCTGGCAGAGCCAGGTAATGTAAGTATGCAATATATGGAAAATGGCTGAAGCCAAGCCACGCCAAGCCAAGCACTCATAGCTGGCAGAGCCAGGTAATGTAAGTATGCAAGATATGGAAATTTGCTGCAGCCAATCCAAGCCAGCCAATCCAAGCCAGCCAAGCCAAGCATCCATGGCGGGCAGAGCCAGCTAATGTAAATATGCAAGATAAGGAATATTTCTGCAGCCAAGCCAAACCAGCCAAGCCAAGCCAAGCACTCATAGTTGGCAGAGCCAGCTAATGTAAGTATGAAAGGTATGAAAATTTGCTGCAGCCAAGCCAAGCCAGCCAAGGCAAGCCAAGCACTCAAAGCGGGCAGAGCCAGGTAATGTAAGTATGCAATATATGGAAAATTGCTGAAGCCAAGCCAAGCCAAGCACCCATAGTGGGCAGAGCCAGCTAATGCAAGTATGCAAGATATGGAAAATTGCTGAAGCCAGGCCAAGCCAAGCACCCATAGCGGGCAGAGCCAGCTAATGTATGTATGCAAGATATGGAATACTGCTGCAGCCAAGCAAGACAGCCAAGCCAAGTCAAGCACTTATAGCAGGCAGAGCCAGCTCATGTAAGTATGAAAGGTACGGAACATTGCTGAAGCCAAGCCAAGCCAAGCCAAGCCAAGCACTTATAGAAGCGAGCAGCTCATTTAAGTATGAAAAGGTACGACCCACATTGCTGAAGCCAAGCCAAGCCAAGCCAAGCCAAGCACTTATAGTAGGCAGAGCCAGCTAATGTAAGTATGAAAGGTACGGAACATTGCTGAAGCCAAGCCAAGCCAAGCCAAGCCAAGCACTTATAGAAGGCAGAGCCAGCTAATGTAAGTATGAAAGGTACGGAACATTGCTGAAGCCAAGCCAAGCCAAGCCAAGCCAAGCACTTATAGTAGGCAGAGCCAGCTAATGTAAGTATGAAAGGTACGGAACATTGCTGAAGCCAAGCCAAGCCAAGCCAAGCCAAGCACTTATAGTAGGCAGAGCCAGCTAATGTAAGTATGAAAGGTACGGAACATTTGCCGAAGCCGAAAAGCCCCAAGCAAGCCAAAAAGCACTTATATCGGACAGAGACCAGCTAATGTGCAGTATGAAAGGTACAGAACATTGTTGAAGCCAAGCCAAGCCAAGCCAAGCCAAGCACTTATAGTAGGCAGAGCCAGCTAATGTAAGTATGAAAGGTACGGAACATTGCTGAAGCCAAGCCAAGCCAAGCCAAGCCAAGCACTTATAGAAGGCAGAGCCAGCTAATGTAAGTATGAAAGGTACGGAACATTGCTGAAGCCAAGCCAAGCCAAGCCAAGCCAAGCACTTATAGTAGGCAGAGCCAGCTAATGTAAGTATGAAAGGTACGGAACATTGCTGAAGCCAAGCCAAGCCAAGCCAAGCACTCATAGTAAGCAGAGCCAGCTAATGTAAGTATGAAAGGTACGGAACATTGCTGAAGCCAAGCCAAGCCAAGCCAAGCCAAGCCAAGCCAAGCACTTATAGCTGGCAGACCCAGCTAATGTAAGTATGCAAGATATGAAAATTTGCTGAAGCCAAGCGCACAGGGCTTGTGCAACTACAATATCATTAAGTCCGATGTTCACTGGCACTGGGAAAGGTTACTGTGGGTTTTGCTTTCGCAGACCGCTACTGTGCCTGAGCCTGGACTACAGCGTGTGAGTACGGAGGAATGTTCTCGGCCTTTTTCAAGGCGGCAGGTCGGAAATCGTGACCCTAGCACGGGTTAGAACCTCCGACCTGTCGGCCAAAGCAGGTACTACAGCACCAACCAAGCCTGAGCTCATTTGTTTTGGAGACACTCATTCACTGTGGGTGCAGAAGCCCAAGATTGTGCTTCGTCCACAAAAAGAACATTATCCTGTGTCCCTTGTCTCCTGGCACATGCGCATCTCACAGACCACGCCCTTGCCAGCCTTCAGCAGAGTACACTTCGCTGATTTTGACTGCGTTGCAACAAGACGTTGGTTATGGCTTGAGGGAAAGTGTACGGGATAGTACGTTTGGTAAGGAAGGCTGATTTTGACTGCGGTGCAACGAGACGTTGGACAGGGAAGGGGTAAGGGATGATGATGATGATGATGATGATGATGATGATGATGATGATGATGATGATGGTGATCATGATGATGATGATGATGATAATGATGATGATGATGATGATGATGATGATAACGATTACATTTTTCCTGTACCCTACTGGACTCAAGATGTGCCTGCAGCTTGATGGAAAGTACTCTTCGCTGATTTTGACTGCGGTGCAACAAGATGTTGGTCAGGGCTTCAGGGAAAGTGTACGGGATAGTACTCCAGGTAAGGCATGTTGCTTTTGACTGTAGTGCAACAAGACGTTGGTCAGGGAAGGGGTAAGGGATAGTGATGATGATGATGATGATGAAGATGATGATTGTTTCCTGGTGCCCTACTGGACTCCAAATGTGCCTGCAGCTTGACAGAGTGGCAGAGTTAGCAGGGATATCTTCGCTGATTTTGACAGTGGTGCAAAAGCAAGCAAGAAGCATTGACGTTGGTCAGGGAAGAGGTAAGGGATAGTGATGACGATGATGACTAAATTATTCCTGTTCCCCAACTGGACTCAAAATGTGCCTGCACTTTGACAGAGTCAAGAGGGACTTCTAGTTAGTATGGTGAGGCGAATGAACGTTTGGGGTTCAGTTCATCAGTGCTTTTCGTTGTATCCCCCTCCTGCCATGGTTGGGCAAGTCCCTTTAGCCAGTTTGGTCTACCCCTGGACTGTAACAACATAAATACAACGTAGGGTCAGGTTGACAGTATAGTCATGAGTGTAAAAGTGGTTCATACGGATTTCACACCCCCCGTATTGGGTGGAGTCAGTTTTTTATGACGATGATGATGATGATGATGATGATGATGATGATGATGATAACATTTTTCCTGCTGCCCTACTGGACTCCAAATGTGCCCTCTGCTTGACGAAGTCCTGAGGGACATACCAACATCATGCACAATGAAGAAAAGAATAAAAAAAACATTTTACATGTGCCAATCTGGTTAGTGGATTTGTTTTGAATTTGCTGCAGCCAAGCCAAGCCAAGCCAAGCCAAGCCAAGCCAAGCTGTTCGGTGGAATTTTTGTCAGCCTTCCATTGGTCTTCCGTCGGTCTTTCATATGCGACGCATGTCTCGGTGCGACCCCAGTGTGACGCGCTGCCCCCCAAACCCCGCAGAGCACAAAGAGCAGAGCCCGGGGGGTTCAAGGGGCCATTCCGACAAGTTTAGCCAGACCCATGCGTCGCCATGCAGCGACAGAATGGCAGAGGAATGGTGAGGCATTGTAGGAAGAAACAACAGTGGGAGGAGTCTATATTTGTTGAAGAAAGATTGTGAGTGATAGCAGCCTAGTCATGCTCAAACTAAAACCAATACAACATACAAAATAGTCCAACAAATATGTGATAACAGTCCAACAAAACATGTGATAACAGTCCAACAAAACATGTGATAACAGTCCAACAAAACATGTGATAACAGTCCAACAAAACATGTGATAACAGTCCAACAAAACATGTGATAACAGTCCAACAAAACAAGAATAGTAAAAACACGTACAATAAGAGTCCAACAAAACATACAATAGCAGTCCAACAAAACTTAAAATAACAGTAAAACAAACAATAACAGTACAACAAAACATATATACAATAACAGTCCAACAAAAAGAACATTCGTTTTAGAAAAGATCAAGACAATACGCAGGGCATGCAGGGCTTCTATTTTGTTTGGGAAGGTAGGTATGGCAGGGTGAATACATAAATATATAAATAAATAGAGGAAAAGTGGTAGGTAAGGCAGGTTGAAAACATAAATATATAAATATATAAATATATAAATATATAAATATATAAATATATAAATAAATAAATAAAGAAGTAAATAAATAAATAAATAAATAAATAAATAAATGAAGGAAAAGCAAGGGGGGGGCAAGAAAAAAGCTGCCGTACCGCATCTTCGCTTTGGATACATAATTGGCAGGGTGCATACATAAATAAATAGTACACTTAATTACAAAGCGTGCGGTTAAGGGGTCCGGCCCGTTTGCTTTCACAGGGACCAGCCCCCCTGGCAGGGTGATATGGGGAGGAGATTCTGTTTTTTAAGAGTTATCATGCATTGAGGCAGCCCGAACATGCTCAAATGTATACAACAACAGTCCAACACAAATAACATTTGTTAAAAAAAAGATGGATGCAAGACACCAGGGTAATTCAAAGCGCGCGCTTTAGCGCTTTTGGGCGCTGACTTTTTGAACCCCTCTGCACTTTAAGCACAGTTTTTGCAACCCCCTGTGGGCGCAGCAAGCAATTTTTGCGCTTTTTGCACTACAAAGCGCAGTTTTTTTTGTTTTCAAGTGCGCTAAAGCGCTGGCCAATTTGGCCATTTGAAGTACCCTGCAAGACACTGGGCATGCAGGCTTTCTCTTTTGTGTGGGAAGGTAGGTATAACAGGGTAATATTGGGAGGAGATTGTGTTTTTTGAAGAGGGATCATGCATGGAAGCAGCCCAGACATGCTCAAATGTATACAATAATAGTCCAACAAAAAGAACAATACAAGCAGACAAATCTTATGCAGCGTCGCAAGCGACGCAGAAAAATGGCGGAGTGTGTTGGCAACGGAACGAATGGTGGCAACGATGGAGCTGACTGAAGCCAGTTAGTTATGAGACAGTTGGCTGGCGTGTCAGGCTTCAATTTTTCGGTAGGACAATCGGACAAATGGGTAACCCTGAGGGCTCCCACCCCTCAGAAGGGGGGGCTCTGCCAAAAAGAACATCACAAGTCCTAAGCGCAAGCAACACGGAAATTGCTTTAGCAGTCATGGGCAGGGCAGGGGGTGAAATGGCGAGGAGGGCTGGGAGTTTCGAGAGTAGTAGGGTAAATAGCTACTAGTAGCAGAATAAGCTACAAAAAATTTGACAATTGTAGCGGAGGATCGTGGCTGCCGCAATGCTGGTAACTCTAACCAGGGTACTACAAAGCGCGCGCGGCAGCGCGATTTTGCGCACGCTTTGTGAGCCCCACTGCGCGTTTCGCGCAGTTTTTTCACCCCCCTGTGGGCGCAGCGCACAGTTTTTGCGCTTTTTGCACTACAAAGCTGTGACCAATCTGACGTTTGTGCGCTTTAAGCGCTGACCAATCTGACGTTTGTGCGCTTTAAGCGCTGACCAATTTGACAAAATGTAGTACCCTGCTGGTAACTCTAGTCCTGCGCACTTCAACTTAAAGCCAAATGTTTGGGTGCGGAGGTGGCCAGAATCATTTCAACGCCTGGAGAGATGGACAGAGAGAGAGAGACAAAAAGAGAGACAGAGAGACCCGGGTGGAACTTTGGGCTAAACCAAACTAACAAGCTAAACTAACTAACTAAATAACTTACCAAACTAACTAACTAGCCAACCCGGTACCCTGGGGAATCCAGAGGAGGCTGAAGAGAAAATACCTTGGGAGATGGACAGAGAGAGACAGAACGAGAGACAGAGACACGGGTGGATCTTGGGGCTAAACCAAACTAACTAGGTAAACAAACAAACTAAATAACTTATCAAACTAACTGTAAAACTAAATAACTAGCTAACTGACTAGCTATCGCAGTACCCTAGGGGGTCCAGAGGAGGCTAAAGCAAAAATACCTTGGGCACGCAGGGTTTCTCTCTTGTGCTGCCTTCTTTACGTCTATTGTCACATGCAGAAGATACAAGGAGCAGGCCCAAAACCCTCCCCCAGGGGGTTGATACCCCCCCCCCCCCCCCCCCCCCCCTCCCTCTTGGTGGTTGGTCCCAGTGAAAGCAGACAGGCTGGCCCCCTCAACCTCACGCCTTGTAACAAGGCCTTCTATTTATTTATTTACGTATACAAGAACAGGACAATACCTTGGGCATGCCGGGTTTGTCTCTTGTGCTGCTCGTCATGACGCTGAAGATCTGTTGCTCATCAGATAATCCTTTGAACCTGAATGAAGGCAGGGTTTAGGGTTTAGGGTACGCGCCTGGTTTCAGTTTTGTTTTCAAATCTGAAGGTGGTTTCTCTTAGCCAAATGGTTTTAGGCCTCCTCCAGGGACAGCGTTTTAGTGCTTTATATAGCTTTTTGTAGCTTTTTAGGGCAAAAACATTTTTTTTATAGCGATAATTTCGCTGAGAAGGGGTCGAAACTAGTGATCGCTATGTATAGCAGGGGGGGGGGGGGGGAATCCCTGTAGGGTTTAGGGTATGCGTGTATTATTTACTGGTGTCCTATAAACACATAAAGCTGAAGCAACAAAAACAATCAAGTTTTAACAACCAACCGGAGATGTCAGGCTCCAGGTTTGTGTGGGCCTCACTGAACAATCATAAAAAACGCACAATCATACAAGTTGCGAATCCAGTTTGAATGATTGGCTCAATGGTAGAGCTCGTTGAAATCAGAAGGTGCGGGGTTTGAAACCCCTAAGGGTACGCTTTGGTGTTCGCGGTCACTGTCAACCGCCAGGTAAAGTGGCAGCTTGTTCCCTACCGCCGTATGACGGGGCTCCCTTAATACCATGCCTTACCAGACGTTATCATACAAGTTGTGAGTGTTGTTTCATGGAGTCACACACATTTGAATGCCACGTTGCAAGCAATACAAGGCAGTACAAGTTACGAGTGATGTTCCATGGTGTCACATACATTTAAATGTCACATTGCAAGCAATATGAGGCTGTACAAGTTGCGAGTGATGTTCGTCGCGTTCCGAATGACATTAATTAATTCTGAATTCAATTTATTTTAATTGATTCAAATTTAATTTATTTAATGTTTTGTTATTCAATTCGATTTTATTCCATTCAATTACATTTAATCAACGTGATTTGAATGCATTTAATTGCTTTATTTTTTATGAATTCGTATCACTGACGATTACAGAGCCTGTCCATAACCACTCATCCTTGGTGGTGCAAGCCAGATGGCATATATATGCAAGCGTGAATGAGCATACATGCATATAAAAAAGGTAACGCCTGGAGGGGCGTGGTGTTAAGACGACCCTCCCGTACACTACAGCTGGGAAAAGTCACCATACCTCACTACGCATACATTTTTGTTTTTTACTATATACATAAATACATGCGATTCTAGGCCAATGCTTGGGGGAGTGGGAGGGGGCGTTTTTTTTTTTTTTTTTTGGAGGGGGCGGTGACGATGATTTGCTGGTACTGAATAGCCAACTTCTAATGGAACCTTTCAAACTACCAATCCCGTTTCGCCGACCTGCTTTGCACAATGCACAATTGGTTCGTTATTAATATCTGCTTCAACATCATGTGTGAAATGTACACGAGGTTTTGTAACAAACTAAGAGCCTAAATTGTCCTTGGGGAGGTATGTGTAGGTATGAGGTAGGTATATATATATATACATACATGCACACTCATATATATATACATACATACACTCATATATATATACATGCACACTCATATACATACATGCACACTCATATATATATATGCACACTCATATATATACATGCACACTCATATATATACATGCACACTCATATACATACATGCACACTCATATATATACATGCACACTCATATACGTACATGCACACTCATATATATACATACATACACTCATATATATACATGCACACTCATATACATACATGCACACTCATATATATACATGGACACTCATATATATACATACATACACTCATATATATACATGCACACTCATATATATATACATGCGCACTCATATATATACATGCACACTCATATACATACATGCACACTCACATATATACATACATACACTCATATATATACATGCACACTCATATATATACATGCACACTCATATATATACATACATACATACATACATACGTACATGCACACTCACATGAAGGAGCCCATGTCATTGATGATAACAGAGCCTGTCCATAACCATTTATTCTTGGCTGTGCGAGCATGGATGGCATGATCCAGGTGTTGAAGGGGGGAGCTGGCTGGAGGATAATTCATGTCCAACCCTCTCTCCTCACCCCCTCGCCCCGAGTCGCCTCTTTTGGCGGGCATACCAGGATGACTAATCGGGTAACTGGCTCCAGCCGTCACAGGATGACTAATCGGGTAAGTGGCTTCAGCCGTCACAGGATGGCTAACCGTCACAGGATGACTAATCGGGTAACTGGCTCCAGCCGTCACAGGATGACTAATCGGGTAAGTGGCTTCAGCCGTCACAGGATGGCTAACCGTCACAGGATGACTGATCGGGTAACTGGCTCCAGCCGTCACAGGATGACTAATCGGGTAAGTGGCTTCAGCCGTCACAGGATGGCTAACCGTCACAGGATGACTAACCGGGTAACTGGCTTCAGCTGTCACAGAATAGCCAGGTTGAACAGAGGGGGGGAGTGAGGGATCCATATCAAGGTGCACAATTGGTTTACTGTTATGTACAGCCGGCATGTTATGTGCAGCCAACATGTTGTGATTGTTGGAGGGAACAGATGCGGGCGTGAAGCTGCCAAAGGGAGCCAAGTGGGCACTCCTGGGGGAAGCAGGTGCAGGAATGAAGTTGCTAAAGGGAGACATGTGGGCACTGCTTGGGAAACCGGGTGCAGGCGTGAAGCTGCTGAGGGGAGACACGTGGGCGCTGTGTTCAGTCACTGCTGGTGGGGGGGGCTGCGGACGGGACCTGGTCAGCAGTCTTTTGATGGGGGAGATAATATCTTTCAACAGCGTGTCAAACTTGGAGACCGGGGGCTCGTGGATGGTGGACTCCATGGCATGGTGTAGGCTCGCCTTGAGGGCATATTTATTAGGCATCTTCCACCTGCTCTCTTTGACCTGTGGTAATGGGTCGAGTGGCCAGGGGTGGAGTGGTGAGGGGTGGGGTGGGGTGGGGTGGGGTGGATCAGTATAGCAGTATGGGTGGATGAATGGATGGGTGAAAAGGTGGATGGGTGGATGTATGGGTGGTTGGACAGATGGGTGGAAAGGTTGATGGGCTGATGAGAGGATGAAAGGATGGATGGGTGGTAGGATGGATGGTAGGATGGATGGTTGGATGGATGGTAGGATGGATGGTAGGATGGATGGTAGGATGGATGGTAGGATGGATGGTAGGATGGATGGTAGGATGGATGGTAGGATGGATGGTAAGATGGATGGGTGAAGAGGTGGAAGGGTAGATGAGAGGATGGATGGGTAGAAAGTGAATGGGTGCAGTGGTGAGGGGTGGATGGGTGGATGGGTGGATAAGAGGATAGATATAAATGTGGAAGGGTGGATGGATGGGTGGAAATGTGGAAGGGTGGATAAGAGGATGGATGGGTGGAAAGGTGGATGGATGGACGGACGGACAGACAGACAGACAGATGGATGGATGGGTGGATGGATTGGTGGGTGGGTAGGTGGGTGGGGGGTTTCTATCGCATTTATAGACTTAAACTTGGTAGTTTCAACTGGCCCTTTTTGGCAGAGACCCCCCCTCCCCTCTCCCCCCCTCCCCGTATCCCCTCCCTGACCAACTCCCCTCCACCTCGATGCCCCCCCCCCCCCCCCCCCCTCATGGACTGATGGATTGACCAACTCCCTCCTGCATCCCTTTCTTGCCCCACTTGCCCCTGTGTTCAACCCTAAACCCTAAACTCGCTCACTCATTGCACAATCTTAGGTGCAGAGCACAAAACCTCAACCCTTCCCTCCCTTGCTTTGCCCCACATGCCCCCGTGGTTAACTCTTACGTACAAACTCTCTCACACAAACTGTGTGTGTGTGTGTGTGTGTGTGCGTGCGTGTGTGTGTGTGTGTGTGTGTGTGTGTGTGTCACTCACAAACTCTCACACACAAACTCTCAAACCCTTCCCTCCCTTGCTTACCCACTTCTGTCCATGCATACAACCCTAAATGCTTCCCTCCCTTGCTCCCCCACATCTGCCTCTGTGTACATCCACTGAAAGCCTGTTTCAGTGATACAATTGGTCTAGAGGTACACCAAATCACTGAAACGAAGCGGGGTCGGGGGTTCGATTCCTCCTAGGGTCACCTTGAGCATCCCAGGTCGTTGTCAACCGCGATGGTAGCTTGTACAGTCGTGGTAGACTATTATCTGCCCGCGTACGACGGGTTTCCTTAATACCATGCCCCACCAGGGGGTATCATCAGTGTAAATGCACTTCATACTACACTATAGTGGCACATGGTCAATTTACCAAAACACCAGCAGCAAACAACAAGCAACAAGCAAGCAACAAGCAAGCAAAAAAAACACGAGCAACAGCAGCAACAACAACAAGAACAACAACAACAACAACGGCCACAACAACCACATCAACAACAACAACGGCCACAACAACCACCACCACAACGTCAACAACAACGTCAACAACAACAACAACAACAACAACAACAACGTCAACGTCAACAACAACAACCACAAAAACAACGTCAACGTCAACAACAACAACCACAAAAACAACGTCAACGTCAACAAGCAACACCACCATCACCAACATCGTCAACAACAAGCACCAACACCAACAACAATGTCAACAACAACAACAACAACAGCCTCAACAGCAATATCAACAACAACAACAACAACAACAACAACAACAACAACAAGCAAGCGACCTCCCCCTCTCCCGTCATGCACTTACATCCATGCTGTCTATGTTGACGGGAAACACCCATACGCCGTCCTCAAGGAAGCCCATGGCCTGGTCACTTGCCCTCTGATTAAAGCTACCACCACAGCATCTATCAGCCTCCGGCAATATCTCCAGCACGTTCGATGGGCACGAGGCCGTCTGGCTGCCTGACTTGGATCGACCTGGTGTGGTGTGGTGGGGAGGGGTGGAGTGGTGAGTGGTGAGGTGGGGTGTGGTGGGGTTGGTGCGATCTCCATCAGGTTCGATGGGCACGAGGCCCTCTGGCTGCCTGGCTTGGATCGACCTGATGTGGTGGTGAGTGGTGAGGTGGGGTATGGTGGGGTTGGTGGGATCTCCAGCACGTACCATGGGTACGAGGCCGACTGACTGCCTGACTTGGATCGTCCTGGTGTGGTGGGGAGGGGTGGAGTGGTGAGTGGTGAGTGGTGAGGTGGGGTGGGGTTGGTGGGATCTCCATCACGTTCCATACATGGGCACGAGGCCATCTTGCTGCCTGACTTAGATTGACCTGGTGTGCTGTGGAGGGGTGGAGTGGGGTGGAGTGCAGAGTGGAGGGTGGTGAGGTGGGGTGTGGTGGGGTTGGTGGGTTCTCCATTAGGTTGGATGGGCACGAGGCCATCTGGCAGCCTGGCTTGGATTGACCTGGTGTGCTGTGGAGAGGTGGAGTGGGGTGGAGTGCAGAGTGGTGAGTGGTGAGGTGGGGTGTGGCGGGGTTGGTGGGTTCTCCATTAGGTTGGATGGGCACGAGGCCATCTGGCTGCCTGGCTTGGATTGACCTGGTGTGCTGTGGAGGGGTGGAGTGGGGTGGAGTGGTGAGTGGAGGGTGGTGAGGTGGGGTGTGGCGGGGTTGGTGGGTTCTCCATTAGGTTGGATGGGCACGAGGCCATCTGGCTGCCTGGCTTGGATTGACCTGGTGTGCTGTGGAGGGGTGGAGTGGGGTGGAGTGGTGAGTGGAGGGTGGTGAGGTGGGGTGTGGCGGGGTTGGTGGGTTCTCCATTAGGTTGGATGGGCACGAGGCCATCTAGCTGCCTGGCTTGGATTGACCTGGTGTGGTGGTGGGGGGTGGAGTGGTGAGTGGTGAGTGGTGAGGTGGGGTGTGGCGGGGTTGGTGGGTTCTCCATTATGTTGGATGGGCACGAGGCCATCTAGCAGCCTGGCTTCGATTGACCTGGTGTGGTGGGGAGGGGCGGGGTGTGGTGAGTGGTGAGGTGGTGAGGGGTGGTGTTGTACGGTGTGGAGAGGTGTGGGGTGCGGTGGAGTGGTGTGGAGAGGTGTGGGGTGTGGTGGAGTGGTGAGTGGTGAGGTGGTGAGGGGTGGGGTGGAGTGGTGAGGGGTGAGGTCATGGTGGTGTGGTATAAAGTGTTGTGGAGTGTTGTGGAGTGGTGAGGAGTGTTGTGGAGTGTTGTGGAGTGGTGAGGAGTGGTGAGGAGTGGTGAGGAGTGGTGAGGGGTGTGGTGTGGTGGGACCTCCATCATGTATTCATATTCCATGTGCATGAGCCGAGCTGACTGACAGACCTGGGTCGCCCTGGTGGGGTGGGGTGGTGAGGGTAGTGGTGAGGGTAGTGGTGAGGGTAGTGGTGAGGTGTGGTGTGGTGTGTCTATCAGCCTCCGGCAAGATCTCCATCACGTTCGATTTGCACGAGCCCATCTGACTTACTGACTTCGATCGAGCTGGTGTGGTGTGGTGTGGTGTGGTGTGGTGTGGAGTGGTGTGATGTGGAGTGGTGTGGTGTGGTGTTGGGTGGGTTGGTGGGTAGTGGTGTGGTGTGGGTGGTGGGGTGTGGTGTGGTGTGTGGTGTGGTTGTGGTGTGGGTTGTAGTGTTAGTGTTGGTGTGATTGTGGAGTGGTGAGGTGTTGTGGTGTGGGAGGATGTGTTTGTTGTGTTTGGTATGGCTGTTGGTGAGGGAGGTGGGTGGTTGTGGTGAAGGGGTTGGGTTGTGAGGGTAGGGAGTGGTGAGGAGTGGGTGGTGTGGGTATGGTGAGGGATGGTTGTGTGGGAGGGGTGTGCACGAGCCATCGAAGATCTGACTGAACTGACTGACTGACTGACTGGACCTGTCTGATGACGGAATGGACTGATGACCGACTGAACTGACTGACTGACTGACTGAATGGTGACCTTTTTGGCCGCCTGGATTGAGGGGTGGGGTGGAGGTAGTGGGAGGACTGATCAGGGGTGGAGTGTGGGAGAGGAGTGGTGATGGGTGGGCTGGACTGGCTTGGGCGGGATGGACTTTTGGAGATGGTGAGTGGAGGGTGACGTTGGTGAGAGAAGGGGTGGCGAGTGGAATTGAGTGGGGAAGGGGGGGTGGGGAGGAGTGGTGAGGTAGAGTAGGGAGGGTGAGGGGGTGAGTGGTAGTGGTGAGAGAAGGGGGGAGTGGAAGAGGGTGGAAGTGGAGGGGGGGCCTGGAGTGGTGAGTGGGAGGGGTGGGAGTGGGTTGAGAGACTGAAGAAAGGGGGGTGGGTGGAGTGGAGGAGGTGGAGTGGAGGGGTGGGCTGGAGTGGGAGTGGAGTGGGGGTAGGGATGAGAGAAGGTGGTTGGCAGTGTGAGAGGTAGGAGGGGGTGGGGAGGAGTGCGAAGGTGGAAGTGGAGGGGTGGGACCTAGGTGTGAGATGAAGGGGTGGGGAGGAGTGTGAGGGGTGGGTGGGCTGGAGTGGTGAGGTCGGAGTGGAGGGGGTGGGCGGAGTGTGAGAGAAGGGGTGGAGATTGGTGAAGTGGTGATGGAGGAGGGGGTGCAGTGCTTGAGAGAAGGGGTGGAGTGGAGTGGTGAGGGGGGGGGAGGAGTGTGTGGGGGAGTGGAGGGGTTGTGAGTTGGAGTAGTTAGGGGAGGTGGTTTGTTGGAGTGTGAGGGGAGGGGTGGTCTTTTTACTTTAGTGGTGGGGTCGGTTTGATTTGCAGTTTGGTACATGTAGCTAGTGGGGATTGAGAAGGGGTTGGAGTAGGAGTGGCTGACGGGGTGGGGAGGAGTGGTGTGGTGAAAGGGGAGGGGTGGGCTGGAGTGTTGAGAGAAGGGGTGGGCTGGTGGAGTGGGAGGGGTGGGGTGGGGCGGGGGCTGGGGGTTGGGGGGACGGAGTGGGCGGGAGGAGTGGTGAGGTGGAGTGGAGGGGTGGGTGGAGTATGTTAGGGGAGGGGTGGAGTGGTTGCTGAGGGAGGGGGCCGGAGTGGAGAGAAGGGGTATGGAGTGGACGTGGTGGAGGGGTGGGGAGGAGTGGAGGTGGAGTGGAGGGGTGGATTGGAGTATTAGGGGGGGGTGGAGGGGGAGTTGGTGAGGGGTGGGGACTGGACAGTGGTGTGGTGGAGTGGAGCGGGTGGGATGGAGTGTTGAGAGACGGGGTGGGTGGAGTAGTGGTGAGGAGGTGGGGTGGAGAGGAGTGGTGAGGTGGAGGGGGGGCGGAGTGGAGGGTGGTGTGGAGTTAGTTAGGGGAGGGGTGGAGTGGTAGGGAGGGGTGGAGTGGTGAGGAGACGGGGTGGAAGTGAGTGAGTGGTGAGGGGTGGGGAGGAGTGGTGAGTTGGAGTGGAGTGGAGGGGTCAGGGAGGGAGATGGGTGGGTGGGCGGCTGGGGACCCTTACCTGGTTCGCTAACAGGCCACTCTAACTGGAGTTGTTTTTGAGAAGCTGCCTGGGGTCTCCCTGGCTTGCCTGTCGGGTCTTCTTGTTGGGGGCCCACGGAAGCACAGGATCGGAGCGAGGGCTGAAATTTGAAGTCGGTGGAGAGCCCGCTTGCTGAATGTGCGTTGGCCGTAGAAATGCTGGATCGGAGTCTGGGTTGAAGGTTCACATTGGTGGAGAGTCCAGTTACTGAATGCGCGTACATGTGTCTTGGGATTGGGCCTAAGGTACCTTTTTGAGGCATCGCCTTGGATCTGCCAGGCTTGCCTGTTGGATCCTCTTGTGGGTGGCCCACAGATCTTGCTGAACGCAGGTGTGTGTATCCTGGGCCTAAGGGACCTAAGGGTGCCTTGGGTCGGCCTGGCTTGCTTGTCGGGTCGTCTTGTGGGTGGCCCACAGAGTCTACTGAATGCAGGTGTGTGTATCCTGGGCCTAAGGGAGCTAAGGGTGCCTTGGGTCGGCTTGGCTTGCTTGTCAGGTCGTCTTGTGGGTGGCCCACAGAGTCTACTGAACGCAGGTGGGTGTATTCTGGGCCTAAGGGACCTAAGGGTGCCTTGGGTCGGCTTGGCTTGCTTGTCGGGTCGTCTTGTGGGTGGCCCGCGGATCTTACTGAACGCAGGTGGGAGTATCCTGGGCCTAAGGGACCCAAGGGTGCCTTGAGTCGGCTTGGCTTGCTTGTCGGGTTTTCTTGTGGGTGGCCTGCGGATCTTACTGAACGCAGGTGAGAGTATCCCGGGCCCAAGGGACCTAAGAGTGCCTTCTGCCAAATCGTCGCTGCTGTGAGAACCTGTGGTGCACACGCTGGAGAGGTCGACTCTTGGATGGGCTGGCTTGCTTGACTGAGCGAGCCGGCCTTGTCGGGAGGTAGAAGTTCGCGAGGTTGTCCCCAAAACCGCGCCTTCTTTTGCCCCCCTTCGACCTCGCTGCCCTCCCTCCTCCCTTCCCAATCTCCGCCCCGCACCTTCCGGGGTGGATATTTGGTTGCTGGTGATCGCCAAATACTTGGGGTTGTTTTTTAATTGATCCCTTGTTCCCGCTTCTTACGCACATTTTTACCTTCCCTCTTCCAATATGCAAGATCATCTATTTGTGTTCTTTTCCCCTTTTTACCCCGTTTTACCTTCCATCTTCTGCCTCGTGTTTATTAAGCTTTGTCTTTTTTTGGTGCTCATTCAGTATGTTGCCAGGTTGATTTTCAGTTCAGCGGCAATGGAAGCATTGCGGGGACTTCCCTGTCTTCACTTATTTCCCTTTGATGTTGTCTCTCCCTTCCCCCAGCCTTTGGCCTCTCCTCCTGCCCCTTTCCGCTCGTGTGTGCTCTCGGTTCGGTTTTTTTTTTATTTCCCCTCCCTCCCTCCCTCCCCCATGCGTCCCCTCTCGTCCTTCTTTTCCCTCTCCCGGCTTTCCAGTTCGACCTAGTTTTTCAGTATTTTCGTGTTCGGTTTTCGCCCCTGTCGGCCCTCTTTTCCTGTCGTTGCGCGCCCCGTGGTTATGCCCCGGCCTATGTTGGTGGTGTGGTGTAGACTACGTTGTTTGGTCCCCCCCCCCTCCCTTCTCTTCCTTTCCCTCCCCCCCCCCCCCCCCCTTTTTCCCCCTTTTTTTTCCTCCGGTTGGGCGGCCCCCCCTGATTCAGGCTAGGTGGTGTCACCAGAGGCAGGTTGTCCTGTTACCATGAGGACGGTGGTGGTGGTGGTGGTGGTGGCGGTTATGGTTGTGGTGGTGGTGATGGTGGTGGTGTTGGTGGACCTTCTGAAGCTTGTTCTCAGAGGAAGCATCGAGGGACTCTGTGGAAGGGGTGAGGTGCAGATTGGTGTTGGTGTTGGTGTTGGTGTTGGTGTTGGTGTTGGTGTTGGTTGTGGTGTTGGTGGTGGTGTTGTTGGTTGTGTTGGTTGTGTTGGTGTTGGTGTTGTTGGTGTTGGTTTTGGTGGTGATGATGGTGGTGCTGGTGTTGGTGGTTGTGATGGTGGTGGTGGTGGTGGTGGCACTATTTTTTGGCGGAGCCCCCCCCCCCCCCTTCTGGGGGCCAGGAGCCCCCAGGGTCACCCCGTTGTCTGTCTGTGCGCCTGACCACACGAAGCCTGGAGCCAACTGTCAACCAACCAACTATCTCGTACAAAGCGTACACCCTGGCTTCGGTCCACTGCGCTAGATTCCGTGGACACCTGTCGCTCCGATAGCCAACACTCTCGTACAAAGCGTACACCCTGGCTTCGGTCCACTGCGCTAGATTCCGTGGCCACCTGTCGCTCCGATAGCCAACACTCTCGTACAAAGCGTACTCCCTGGCTTCGGTCCACTGCGCTAGATTCCGTGGACACCTGTCGCTCCGATAGCCAACACTCTCGTACAAAGCGTACACCCTGGCTTCGGTCCACTGCGCTAGATTCCGTGGCCACCTGTCGCTCCGATAGCCAACACTCTCGTACAAAGCGTACACCCTGGCTTCGGTCCACTGCGCTAGATTCCGTGGACACCTGTCGCTCCGATAGCCAACACTCTCGTACAAAGCGTATACCCTGGCTTCGGTCCACTGCGCTAGATTCCGTGGACACCTGTCGCTCCGATAGCCAACACTCTCGTACAAAGCGTACACCCTGGCTTCGGTCCACTGCGCTAGATTCCGTGGGCACCTGTCGCTCCGATAGCCAACACTCTCCACCAATTTTCTGCCTTGCTTGCGACGCCGCCTAGGACTCGTCCGCCCAGGCAACATTTTCGTCTATCTAAATGCGAAGTGGACTGTACTTATTGACAGTGTGTGTCTCAGTGCCATGGCTTTTATTTTCAGCTACGTGTGTGTGTATGCAGATGTGTGTGTGTGTATGTGTGTGTGTGCCTGTGCGTGTGCAAGCATGTGTGTGTGTGTGTGATTGTGTGTGGGGGGACTGTTTCTGACCACTCGTCTTGTAATTTATGTTGTGAGGGCATAATGAGTCCAACCCAACCCTGCCATTGATTAAAAACCCAACCCAACCCTGTCAGTGATTTAAAAACCTAACCCAACCCTGTCAGTGATTTAAAAACCTAACCCAACCCTGTCAGTGATTAAAAAACCTAACCCAACCCTGTCAGTGATTTAAAAACCTAACCCAACCCTGTCAGTGATTTAAAAACCTAACCCAGCCCTGTCAGTGATTTAAAAACCTAACCCAACCCTGCCATTGATTTAAAACCCAACCCAACCCTGTCAGTGATTTAAAAACCTAACCCAACCCTGTCAGTGATTTAAAAACCTAACCCAGCCCTGTCAGTGATTAAAAAACCTAACCCAACCCTGCCATTGATTTAAAACCCAACCCAGCCCTGTCAGTGATTAAAAAACCTAACCCAACCCTGCCATTGATTTAAAACCCAACCCAACCCTGTCAGTGATTTAAAAATCTAACCCAACCCTGTCAGTGATTTAAAAACCTAATCCAAACCTGTCAGTGATTTAAAAACCTAACCCAACCCTGTCAGTGATTTAAAAACCCAACCCAACCCTGTCAGTGATTTAAAAACCTAACCCAACCCTGTAAGTTATGTTAACAGGCTAGGTGGTTAGGTGGTTAGGTGGCTAGGTGGCTGGGTGGTTCCTAAAAACCTAACCCAACCCTGTAAGTTATGTTAACAGGCTAGGTGGTTAGGTGGTTAGGTGGCTGGGTGGTTCCTAAGAACCTAACCCAACCCTGTCAGTTATGTTAACAGGCTAGGTGGTTAGGTGGCTAGGTGGCTGGGTGGTTCCTAAAAACCTAACCCAACCCTGTAAGTTATGTTAACAGGCTAGGTGGTTAGGTGGTTAGGTGGTTAGGTGGCTGGGTGGATCCTAAAAACCTAACCCAACCCTGTAAGTTATGTTAACAGGCTAGGTGGTTAGGTGGTTAGGTGGCTGGGTGGTTCCTAAAAACCAAAACCAATCCTGTTAGTTATGTTTACAGGCTAGGTGGTTAGGTGGTTAGGTGGCTGGGTGGTTCCTAAAAACCAAAACCAATCCTGTAAGTTATGTTAACAGGCTAGGTGGTTAGGTGGCTAGGTGGCTGGGTGGTTCCTAAAAACCTAACCCAACCCTGTAAGTGATGTTAAAACCCAACCCGACCCAGCCTCTCACCAAATGCGTTCATGCACACGCACCACACCACATGCACCCAGCCTCACACCACATGCACCCAGCCCCACACCACAAGCACGCACACCATACCACATGCACGCACACCACACCACATGCACACACACCACACCACATGCACGCACACCACACCACATGCACACACACCACACCACATGGACACACATCACATGCACCCAGCCCCATACCACATGCACGCACACCACATGCACACACACCATCTGCACCCAGCCTCTCACCAAATGCGTTCGCAGCTCTATCAGCATCCACCCTCTCTCGGCATATCACCTCCTCAAGCGCATACTGTCCACTTCCACTTCTACTAACGTTTCTGTCTGAGAAGTAAGAAGAGTTTGTGTCTCCAGTAATAGCAGAAGTACGAGGTTTGCGTATTTTCATGCTTGCGCCAGCCATTTGAGCAAACATTGCTGAACGGGTGGAGATGAAGGAGAGGGACCTGGGGTGGGTAGGGTGGGGGTGAGGGTGGGGGGAGTGTGTGAGGTATGGCTGGCGTTGACCTGGACCAGTCTTCAAAATGTATTTGAGTATTTTCATGCTTGCGCCAGCCATTGAACATTGCTGAACGGGTGGAGAGGGACCTGGGGTGGGTGGGTAGGGTGGGGGTGGGGGGGAAATAATGATAACCCCTGGTGGGGCATGGTATTAAGGGAGCCCCTTCTTATCCCCGTTCGGAACGGAATGGCTCTATCGTAGAGCGATCCCGGATCGAACAGAAGCAGGTGCGGGGTCTTATCAGGTTGCTGGTTCGAACCCCATCGAGGTCACCTGGGCCCACCCGGAGGGTCGTCGACCGGCTTGGTAACTGGGCTCAAGGTGTGATGTAAGCCCGTCCATCGCATACTTACGAGCCGGTTCCCTTAACCCCACGTCCTTCGAATGTCATGGTGACATATCTTAGAAGTTAAGATTTATTGTTTTTGATTTATTTATGAGCCCTGTCTTACGGCAGTAGGAAACGGACAGCTATTTTACCTGGACAAAGCTACCACGGTGGTTGACAGAAGGGGTGGAAAGAGTGTGTTAGGTATGGCTGGTGCTGACCTGGACAAGTCTTTAAAATGTCTAATCTACTTAGTGTTCTCTCTGGTTTCCGTGGGTATCATGCGAGTGGAATTGAAATTGGAAGACAGCGAGCAGCCCAGAGTTGGCTGGACAAGCGACGCTAAAAAATGGTGGAGAGTGTTCACGACGGAGCGACAGGTGGCAACAGAAGCAATTAGTTATGAGACCGTTGGCTGACGTGTCAGGCTTCTTCTAGGTCAGGCGATCACACACACAGACCAACAACGGGGTGGCCCTAGGGGCTCCCGCCCTCTTGAGGAGGGGGCTACGCCAAAAATCATGTAACAATTAAACAACGGTTGGTGTCCCCAAAATATTAATGATTAAAATAAAATTTAATATTAAAAATTAAACCATGTAACATTTCAACTATGGTTGTTGTCCCCCCCCCAAATTAACAATTAAAGATAGCAATTAATATTACCAATAAAACCATGTAACAATTCAACTATGGTCCCAAACTATGGTCCCAAACTATGGTCCCAAAATTACTGAAGGGGGGGTCGTGAAGGAGAGGGACCTGGAAATAGGAAAAAAGCAGTTACAATGGCTCCCCCCCGCCAGGAGGGGGTGCTCCGCCAAAAAACCTGGTTCAGAATCCTGGAGGTAAGACTACCAGGTTTCTGAGTATAAAACAAGTCCTATGCAGCGTCGCAAGCGACGCGGAAAATTGGTGGAGTGTGTTGGCAACGGAACGAAAGGTGGCAACGATGGAGCTCACCGGAGCTAACCGAAGCGAGTTAGTCACGCGACCGTTGGCTGACGTGTCAAGCTTCAAGTATTTTTTCTTTTTTGGTCGGACAGACGGACAAATGGGTAAACATGGGGGCTCCTGCCCCCTTGAAGAGGGGGCTCCGCCAAAAATGCGATCCCAAAATCAAATTATCACCGTAGCAGGAGCTCCGGGCCTCTATCTATAAAACAATTGTTTGCAGCTCACCTCATCAGTGTTTTTTGTTTTTAGCCCCCCCCCCCCCCCCGATATCATGGTTGGGCAAGTCCCTTCAGCCTATTTTGCTACCCCCTGGACTCTAACAACATACACTCCCTAACACAACTCAGGGCACTAACTCAGGGCCCCTGTCGGTAAAATGATTGTTTGGGGTTCAGTTCATCAATGCCTTTTCCTCTGAAGCCCTTCCTATCATGGTTGGACAAGTCCCTTTAGCCTATTTGCCCTACCCGTGGACTATAACATACATACATACATACATACATAAAACACAAAACACACACACTCCCTAACACACAAAAATCACCTGGTTGAGCGAGTTGTCTGTGGCGGTGGGAGGGCCTTGTCCTCTGGCTGATGAACTGAACCCCATGGTGCTACATGCCCCCTGGATTACAACAACATACCAACAACAATCACCTGGCCGTGGGAGTTGTCGGCGGCGGCAGGAGGGCCTTGTCCTCTGGCTGATGAACTGAACCCCATGGTGCAACATACCCCCTGGATTACAACAACATACCAACAACAATCACCTGGCCATGGGAGTTGTCGGCGGCGGCGGGAGGGCCTTGTCCTCTGGCTGATGAACTGAACCCCATGGTGCAACATACCCCCTGGATTACAACAACATACCAACAACAATCACCTGGCCATGGGAGTTGTCGGCGGCGGCGGGAGGGCCTTGTCCTCTGGCTGATGAACTGAACCCCATGGTGCAACATACCCCCTGGACTCTAACAACAATCACCTGGCTGAGCGAATTGTCAGTGGTGGTAGGAGGGCCTTGTTTTCTGGCTGATGAACTGAACCCCATGGCGCCACATACATTTAAATATCACGTCGCAAGCAATACAAGTTGCGAGTGATGTTCCATGGTGTCACTTACATTTAAATGTCACGTTGCAAGCAATACAAGGCAGTACAAGTTGCGAGTGATGTTCCATGGTGTCACTTACATTTAAATGTCACGTTGCAAGCAATACAAGGCAGTACAAGTTGCGAGTGATGTTCCATGGTGTCACTTACATTTAAATGTCACATGGCAAGCAATACAAGGCAGTACAAGTTGTGAGTGATGTTCCATGGTGTAACTTACATTTAAATATCACGTTGCAAGCAATACAAGGCAGTGCAATGAGCAGAATGGACTCTAAAAACATACACTCCCTAACACACAAAAATCACCTGGCAGTGTGAGTTGTCAGTGGTGGTGGGAGGGCCTTGTCCTCTGGTAGACTCCATTGTGACATCAAATCTGATACCACATCTCGTGAGACGACCACCTGTAAAAGTTGTCAGTTGATAATTTGTGAATATATGTATGATTGATTAAATGCACGGATGTATAACGAAATGTATGATAGGGATAGGTGTGGTGTGGTGTGGGATGGTGGGGAGGGGTAGAGTGGTGAGAGGGGTGGTGAGAGGGGTGGTGTGGTGTGGTGTGGTGTGGTCTGGAGTGGAGTGGTGTGGTGTGGCAGTGGGATAGCCTTGTCCTCTGGTAGACTCCATTGTGACATCAAATCTAATAGCACATCTCATGAGAAGACGACCTGCCAAAGTTGTCAGGTCATTTGGGAATGAATATATGAACGATTAAATGCACGGATCTATAACCAAATGTATGATAGAGATAGATAGGGTGTGGTGTGGAGTGTTTAAGTGTGGTGTGGAGTTTTGTGGAGTGGTGATGAGTGGTTGGGTGTGTGTCGTGGAGTGGTGTGGAGTGTTGCACAGATTTTAAACCAAATAATGACATGACTATGTGATAATCTTATTATCATTATGATTATGATTACTATGATGATGATGATGACGATGATGATGATGATGATTATTATTATTGTTATTATTATTATTATCATTACTATTATCATTACTATTACTATTACTACTATTATTATTATTATTATTATTATTATCATAAGTGTTACTGTTACAAATATGTATATTATTATTTATTATCATATATATTTTAAACCAAATGTATGATACACAGACAAACTCATACATGCTATTAAATATATGACTCGTCATACATAACATATAGATACAGAAATGAAGCAATGATAAAAAATGTGAACTAATTCATGTACATAGATTAAGGAATTAGTTGTTGTTGTTGTTGGTGGTGGTGTTGCCTTTTGTTGTTGTTGTTTTGGTTGTTGTTGTTGTTGTTGTTGCTGCTGCCGCTGCTGCTGTTGTTGCTGTTGTTGTTGTTGTTGTTGTTGTTGTTGTTGTTGTTGTTGTCATCATAGTCATTGTTGTTGCTATTGTTGTTGTTGTTGTTGTTGTTGTTGTTGTTGTTGCTGTTTTGTTGTCGCCCCTTTCAGTGATATACAATGGTCTAGTGGTAGACCAGATCGCTTGAGGATGCAGAGTCGGGGGTTCGAATCCCCCTTTGATCGCTCTTGACGTTGCAGGTCGTTGTCAACCACCATGGCAGCTTGTCCAGTTGAGGTAGGAGACCGCTCCCCACCCACGTACGACGGGCTCCCTTAACACCACGCCCCACCAGGCATTATCATTACCTTTTTTTTTCTTCTGTTATTCTTCTTGTTGTGGTGGTGATGGTGGTGGTGGTGGTGGTCGTTGTTGTGGTGGTGGTTGCAATACTCCCCCAGTGCCTCACCTGACCCTTGTGTGCAGCTCCATGGCACAGTCTTTCTGCCATGTTGAAGAGAGGGCCAAATTAGTCAGCACTTCCAGTTGTTTGGTGTGTCATTACCTTAGTAGGAACTCTGGTGTATACCCCCAACATGGGGTTCCCAACTCCTGCGATTAAAATTGAAAATGCACTAAACGCCTCATTTGACCACCGTGTGCAGCTCCATGGCACAGTCTTTCTGCCTTATTGACTAAGGGGCCAAAGAAGTCAGCCCTTCCAGTTGTTTGGTGTGTCATTACCTTAGTAGGAACTCTGGTATATACCCCCAACATGGGGTTCCCAACTCCTGCGATTAAAATTGAAAATGCACTAAACGCCTCATTTGACCACCGTGTGCAGCTCCATGGCACAGTCTTTCTGCCTTATTGACTAGGGGGCCAAAGAAGTCAGCCCTTCCAGTTGTTTGGCGTGTCATTACCTTAGTAGGAACTCCGGGGTATACCCCCAACATGGGGCTCCCACCTCCTGCAACTAAAATTAAAAATGCACTAAACGCCTCACCTGACCACCGGATGCAGCTCCGTGGCACAGCCTGTCTGCCTTGTTGACCAGAGGGCCAAAGTAGTCAGCCCTTCCAGTTGTGTAATGCGTCATTACCTTAGTAGGAACTCAGGTGTTTACCCCAAATATTGGGCTCCCAGCTCCTGCAACTAAAATTAAAAATGCACGAAACGCCTCACCTGACCACCGTGTGCAGCTCCGTGGCACAGTCTTTCTGCCTTGTTGACCAGAGGGCCAAAGTAGTCAGCCCTTCCAGTTGTTGAGTGAGGCGTCACCTTAGTAGGAACTCCGGTGTATACTCCCATGTTGACACAAGGGCCAGAGAAGAGGTACCCCTGGCTAGCTCTAAGCATGTTGGGGAGGGCCACCATAGCCTCAGTCCAGAGGACCTATGCATAGGGTGGGTGCGTCAGGTGGGGTGGGTGAAGTGGGGTGGGTGGTTAAGGAGCTGGGTGGGGGGTCTACGTGTGAATACCCCCATGTTGACACTAGGGCCAGAAAAACGGTACCCCTGGCTAGTTTTAAGCATGTTCGGGAGGGACACCATAGCCTCAGTCTAGTGGACCTATTTACCGGGGGGGGGGGGGGGGGGGGGGGGGGGGAGGGGGGGAGGGAGGGAGAGAGCATGATAAGTAGGGAACAGCAATATGGTATGATATGATATCATATTGCTGTTCCCTACTTATAGGCTAGGCTTAAGTTACCATTTATATATGATATCATATGATGCAATTTGTATGGTAAGCCTTTGGTCAACATCATACGATATTCCGGTCCCTAATGATAAGGAAGACAGGGTGGGTGGCATGGGCGATGAGGTGGTGTGTAACATAGACATGATAAGGCATATTAGCTGCCTGTCTGATATGATACACAACATAGGGTAGAGCCCCCCTAAGAACCCTTTTTAAGGGGTTCAGAGGAGGTTAATAAACCTTTATTTTAAGGCGGGCCAATACCCTTACTTTTTTTCTGGGCAAGTTTCAGAGCTAGTTTCAGAGAAAAAGGGTCTGAAACTTGCCAGAAAAGGGTTGAAATAGTAGGGTGCCCTAAGGGTGCGGTGGTCGGCCCAAGGGTGTCTCCGTTGAAGTGTTTGTACGTTGTGTACGGTATGTAATTGACGCGGCAGGAAGGCAGGTTGTAGACTCTAATAGGCATGGCAGGCAGGCAGAATGTCAGTTAGACGCGATGATAGAGCCCGTTTTGCTTGACGATGCCAATTCTGCCAATGGCTTCCGTCTTACTTGGCTGAAATACCGTTGGCTCGCCTCGTATGGCGACGGCAACAGTCACGTGTTGGTTATATTGTTCTACCACCTTCGCACCCTGACGGACCCAATCCAACTGACTTCCAGACCATTCAAACCGACTGTTCGCCCATCTCCAAGCGGAATTCCAACCGTTACAACAGGCATTATAACTAACAGTCGCATTCGCCAACCGATTCTCTGTGATTTCGACTATCCCAACCGACTTCTCGCACGTTTCGCTAATCAACCGACTTTTTGCCCAATTTCGTAGTACCTATCGCAGCAACCTTAACTGACTTTCCAACCATTCCAACCGACAGTTTGCCCATCTCCGGCTGAATGTTCAACCGTTCTAACAGGCAATATAACTAACAATCTCTTCGCCAACCGCTTTTTCTGACAATTTTGACTATTGTTTATTTAACCGCCATTCCGACCAAATTCTCAGTTCCTATTGCATAGGTCAGCTCCTTCCGGGCCGACCAACTTGCCCGAAAAAACAGAGAAAACGCCTGAGAAAACAGAGAGAAACGCCAGAAAAGGCCCGAGAAAACAGAGGAAAAACAGAGAAAAGGGTCTGAAACTTGCCCGAAAAGGATTGAAACTTGCCCAAGAAAACAGAGAAAAGGCCAGAAAAAGGGTTGAAACTTGCCCCAAAAAACAAGGGCATTGGAGGTTGAATGGGTAACAAAAACGTTTGGTTTGCTTTATTTGTATTTGTTTATAATATCAGAATCTTCACTGTTTTGTGTTTTGACGATGTGTTACCATTCCGTCACCATCCTGTCGCTGCATGGCAATGCATGGATCTGGTTAAAGTAGTCAGAATTGCCCCCCCAACATCCCCAGCTTCCGCAGTTTGTGATAAGCCCCTGGGGGTTGGGGGGGCAGAGTTTAGGGTTTAGGGTTTAGGCTAAACCCTGATCAGGGGGCAGGGGGCAGGTGTGTGGCACTGCCCCCCAGGAAGCCCCTGGGGTTTGGGGGTCAGGCTAGGAGGCAGGGGGCAGGGGGGCAGGGGGCAGGCTTCCTGGGGGGCAGGTGCGTGGCACTGCCCCCCAGGAAGCCCCTGGGGTTTGGGGGTCAGGCTAGGAGACAGGGGGCTGGGGGGCAGGGGGCAGGGGGCAGGCTTACTGGGGGGCAGATGCGTCGCACTGCCCCCCAGGAAGCCCCTGGGGTGTGGGGGGAAGTGCGTTGCACTGGGGTCACACTGAGTTGATCAATTTGTGATGCGTTGCACAGAAACAAAGCATTAGCTATCTTGTATATGGATGAAATATAATCACACATATAATCACACATATATGGATGTTATATATAATCACACATATATGGATGAAATATAATCACACATATATAATCACACATATATGGATGAAGTATAATCACACATATATAATCACACATATATGGATGAAGTATAATCACACATATTTAATCACACATATATAGATGAAATATAATCACAGATATCCCCGCTCAACGAATGGCTCAGTGGCAGAGCTCCTAGAACAACGTAGGTGCCGGGTCCGGATCCCCATGGGTGCGCTTAAGTGTTCGCAGTCGCTGTCAACCGCCATGATAGCTTTGTCCAGGTAAAGTAGCAGCCCATTCCCTACCGCTGTAAGACGGGGCTCCCATAATACCACACCCCACCAGGCGCTATCATTACTTTTTAATCACACATTGTAATACCTTATTCGAGTGAAGTCTAATTTTGCACATATTATTCTTGCCTTATCCTTTAATCAAAATGAAATTAAAACATACACCAAACAAACACCTTTCAAACATCCACCAAACACGCACGATTAAAACGTAAACCAAGTACACAAAATCAAAACATACACCAAACTAACACCTTTCAGACAGTCACCAAACACACACGATTAAAACGAAAACCAAGTATGCAAAATTAAAACATGCACCAAACATACACCATCAACATAAAAACAAAATCACCTTGTAAATGATCTCTTGGACCATGAGGCACCACTCCAGCGCATCTGTAGATGAATGGAAGGCAATCTTGTAGGAACCTTGTTGTTCATGGCACTCGTAGCCACCAGTAGCCAGCAGAGACCGACGGAGGACGGTGTTGTAGAGGCTGAGAACTTGTTGGGCCAGCTCTCTGTTGTACTCCACCATGCCACGATATCTGGAGAATGTGGGTGGGGTGTGGTGGGTGTGGTGGGTGGGGTGTGTGTGTGTGAGGGGGGGGGGGGGGGGGGGGGGGGGTGTGTGTGTATGGGTGTGGGTGTGGTGTGGGATCATAACACTTGGTGATGGTGTTGTAGAGGCTGAGCACAAGTTGGGCCACCTCTCTGTTGTACTCCACCATGCCACGATATCTGGTGGGTGTGGGGTGGGGTGGGGTGGGGGTGAGAGGGGTGTGTGTGTGGGGTGGGGTATAGTGTGTAGGTGTGTGGGTGTGTGAGTGTGGTGTGTGGGTGTGGAGTGTGTGTGTGGTGTGGTGTGTGTGTGGGGTGGGGAGTGGGTCTGGGTGTGGGTGTGGTGTGGTGTGGGGTCATAGTACACCTGATGATGATGTTGTAGAGGCTGAGCACTTGTTGGGCCAGCTCTCTGTTGTTCCCCACCATGCTATGATATCTGGTGAGTTGGGGTGTGTGTGTGGTGTATGGTGTGGTGTGGTGGGTGGTGTGGTGTAGGGTGTGGGTGTGAGGGGTGTGTGTGTGGTGTGGGGTGGGGGTCTGGGCGTGGGTGTGAGAGTGGGTGTGGGTGCGGGAAATAAAAAAGATGACAGGTACAGTAACAATAACACTCCATATACACTGTACTCACCCACCACCACCTTGTTGTATTTTGAATCCCTTCTTATCACGGTTGGGCAAGTCCCTTTAGCCTATTCGTCCTACCCCTGGACTGTAACATACATACACATACACACAAGATGGCAAGTGAGGTAACAAGAACACTCAATATTCACTGTACTCAAACGCCCATGCATGGCAAAGAACAAAACTGTACACCCATGCTACTGTCTCCTTCCAGTCCATCGTGGCATGCAGACAACATATGGACCAGGTCCAAAACCCACCTCCTGGGGGACGACAGCCCCCCCCCCCCCCCCCCCTCCCCCATATGGACCAGGTCCAAAACCCACCTCTTGGGGGATGACAGCCCCCCCCCCCCCCCCCCCCCCCCCCCCCCCTCCCCCCCTATTGGTGGTCAGCTCTAGTGCAAGCAGAAAGGCTGCCCCCCTCAACATCACGCCTCATAATAAGGCGTAATATGTATTTACTTCTTCACCCACCCTTGCAAGGTGCAGAATACGAGGGCGAGTGCAGGGGGCCCTCCAGACTGGCGCACTGCGAAAGTGCCTGGTGCATCAAAGTAGCCAGGTGTCAAATGCAAAGAGGCCTCCAGGGGTGGGAAAAACAAGGCTCTTCTCTCCAGGCCTGGTGGCATGACCTGAACAGGGCACACAAAATAATTTGGTAATCAGGTTGACAGGGGCAGGGGAATAGGCGGCAAGGCAAGGCAAGGCAAAATAAAGCAATTAAGGCAAGGCAAGGCAAGGCAAGGCAAGGCAAGGCAAGGCAAGGCAAGGCAAGGCAAAATAAATCAATTAAGGCAAGGCAAGGCAAGGCAAGGCAAGGCAAAATGAGGCAACCTAAGGCAAGTTTAGGCAAGGCAAGGCAAGGCAAGGCAAGGCGAGGACAGTCAAGGCAAAATAAGCCAAAATAAGGCAAGGCAAGGCAAGGCAAAATAAAGCAATTAAGGCAAGGCAAGGCAAGGTGTGGCAAGGCAAGGTGTGGCAAGGCAAGGTGTGGCAAGGCAAGGTGTGGCAAGGCAAGGCAACCCCACCCACCTGTGTCAAGCTCTCGCATCCTGTTGCAAAGTGCAGTGCATTGCAGCAGGTATGGCAACCCCCCCACCTGTGTCAAGCTCTTGCATCCTGTTGCAAAGTGCAGTGCAGTGCAGCAGGTATGGCAACCCCACTCACCTGTGTCAAGCTCTCCCTTCCTGTTGCAAAGTGCAGTGAAGTGCAGTAGGTATGGCATCCCCCCCACCTGTGTCAAGCTCTTGCATCCTGTTGCAAAGTGCAGTGCAGTGCAGTAGGTATGGCAACCCCACTCACCTGTGTCAAGCTCTCGCTTCCTGTTGCAAAGTGCAGTGCAGTGCAGTAGGTATGGCAACCCCCCCACCTGTGTCAAGCTCTTGCATCCTGTTGCAAAGTGCAGTGCAGTGCAGTAGGTATGGCAACCCCCCCACCTGTGTCAAGCTCTTGCATCCTGTTGCGAAGTGCAGTGCAGTGCAGCAGGTATGGCAACCCCCCCACCTGTGTCAAGCTCTCGCATCCTGTTGCAAAGTGCAGTGCAGTGCAGTAGGTATGGCAACCCCCCCACCTGTGTCAAGCTCTCGCATCCTGTTGGCAAGTGCAGTGCAGTACAGTAGGTATGGCAACCCCCCCACCTGTGTCAAGCTCTCGCATCCTGTTGCAAAGTGCAGTGCAGTGCAGTAGGTATGGCAACCCCCCCACCTGTGTCAAGCTCTCGCATCCTGTTGCAAAGTGCAGTGCAGTGCAGTAGGTATGGCAACCCCCCCACCTGTGTCAAGCTCTTGCATCCTGTTGCAAAGTGCAGTGCAGTGCAGTAGGTATGGCAACCCCACTCACCTGTGTCAAGCTCTCGCATCCTGTTGCAAAGTGCAGTGCAGTGCAGAAGGTATGGCAACCCCACCCACATGTGTCAAGCTCTTGCATCCTGTTGCAAAGTGCAGTGCAGTGCAGTAGGTATGGCAAACCACCCACATGTGTCAAGCTCTTGCATCCTGTTGCAAAGTGAAGTACAGTAGGTATGAACCCCCCCCCACCTGTATCAAGCTCTCGCATCCTGTTGCTAAGTCGAAAATTCCACAATTGATGACCATGCAGCCTCCTTGGCTAGCTTTCATGGCCACGGTGTTTTGATGGTCTACCTGGTTCTTCTCATCATGTTCAGAAAAGTAGCTGCATGGCCATCAATGTGAGTGTGATTTTGAGTGTGTGTGGGTGTGTGATTGTGGGTTTGCGTTTGGGTGTGAGTGCGTGAGTGAGTGTGGTTGTGTACATGTAGGATCTATCATATGGTTCTTCTCATCATTTCTTGCTTCGCGTTCAGAAAAGTAGCTGCATGGTCATCAATGTGAGTGTGAGTGTGAGTGCGGGTGTGATAGCGGGTTTGAGTTTGGGTGTGAGTGTGAGAGTGAGTGTGGTTGTGTATATGTTCTATCGCCTTTGTGTACAGGATCTGTCATCTTTGTGTACAGGATCTGTCATCTGGTTCTTCTCATCATGTCTTGCATCATGTTCGGAGAAGTAGCTGCATGGTCGTCAATGTGAGTGTGAGTGGGGGTGGGGGTGTGGAGGTGATTGTGGGTTTGAGTTTAGGCGTGAGTGTGTGAGTGTGTGTGGTTGTGAACATGTAGGATCTATCATATGGTTCTTCTCATCATTTCTTGCATCGTGCTCAGAAAAGTAGCTGCATGGTCATCAATGTGAGTGTGAGTGTGAGCGGGGGTGTGGGGGTGATTGTGGGGTTGAGTTTGGGTGTGAGTGTGTGAGTGAGTGTGGTTGTGTATATGTTCTATCACCTTTGTGTACATGATCTATCATCTGGTTCTTCTCATCATGTCTTGCTTCCTGTTTGGAGAAGTAACTGCATTGGTGTGTGAGTGGGTGTGAGTGTGAGTGTGGGTGTGGGTGTGAGTGTGGGTGTGGGTGTGAGTGTGGGTGTGAGTTTGGGTGTGAATGTGAGTGTGGGTGTGAGAGTGAATGTGAGTGTGGGTGTGAGTTTGGGTGTGAATGTGAGTGTGGGTGTGAGGTGCAATGTGCATTGGTGTGAGTGTGGGTGTGACATGTTATTGTGGTGTGCGCGTGATGTGAGTGTGAGTGTGGGTGTGTAGCAGTTCTTGGTGTGAAGTGTGGGTGTGCGAGTCCGTGATTGTAGATTGGGTGTGAGCCTGAATCGTGAGTGTGGGTGGTGAGAGTGACATGTGACGTGTGAGTGTGGTGTGAGATGACATGTGCAGTGGTGATGTGGGTGTATAGTGATATGTGATTGTGAGTGTGGGTGTGAGAGTGAATGTGAGTGTGAGTGTGAGTGTGAGAGTGAATGTGAGTGTGAGATGGTGTGATCAGTGACTCGTGAGTGTGAGAGTGGGTGTGACAGTGATGTGAGATGTGAGTGTGGGTGTGAGAGTGAATGTGAGTGTGAGTGTGGGTGTGAGAGTGAATGTGAGTGTGAGAGTGGGTGTGAGAGTGAATGTGAGTGTGAGTGTGGGTGTGAGAGTGAATGTGAGTGTGGGTGTGAGAGTGAATGTGAGAGTGGGTGTGAGAGTGAATGTGAGTGTGAGTGTGGGTGTGAGAGTGAATGTGAGTGTGGGTGTGAGAGTGAATGTGAGAGTGGGTGTGAGAGTGAATGATTAGTGTGAGTGTGGGTGTGAAGGATGTGAGTTGAGAGTGGGGTGAGTATCATGATGTGAGTGTGGGTGTGAGAGTGGACTGTGAGTGTGATGTGTGTAGAGAGTGAATGTGAGTGTGAGTGTGGGTGTGAGAGTGAATGTGATTGTGAGTGTGGGTGTGAGAGTGAATGTGAGTGTGAGTGTGAGTGTGAGAGTGAATGTGAGTGTGAGAGTGGGTGTGAGAGTGAATGTGAGTGTGAGAGTGGGTGTACAGTGAATGTGATGTTAGTGTGGTGTGAGAGTGAATGTTAGTGTGATTTGTTTGGTGTGCAGAGTGACTATGGAGTGTGAGAGTGGGTGTAGAGTGGAATGTGAGTGTGAGATTGTGTGTGTGCGTGTGGGTGTGCGCGTGGAATGTGAGTGGGCGAGTGGGTGTGAGCCTGCATGTTCGTGTGGGTGTCGCGTGCCTGTTCGTGTGCGTGTGGTGTGCGCGTGCCTGTGAGTGTGAGTGCTGGGTGTGCGCGTGCCTGTGCTTTGTTGCGTGTGGTGGTGGCGCGTGCTGGTGTGCTGTGCGTGTGCGTGTGACGCGTGCCTGTCGTGTGCGCTTGGGTGTCGCGTGACATGGTTGATTGTGCGTGGTGGACCTGCCATGGGAGTGTAGCGTGTGGGTGTGCGCGTGCCTGTGCTGGTGCGTGTGGGTGTGCGCGTGCCTGTGGCTGTGCGCGTTGTGTGCGCGTGCCTGTTCTGTGCGCGTGGGTGTGCGGCCTGTGCGTGTGCGTGTGGGTGTGCCGTGCCTGTGCGTGGGGTGTCGCTTGCCTGTGCGCGTCGGGTGTGCGCTGCTGTGCGTGTCGGGTGTGGCGTGCTGTGCGTGTGCTGTGGTGGTTTGTGCGCGCCAGTGCGTGTACGTGGTGCAGCGTGGGTGTGTTGTGGGTGTGGGTGTGCGCGTGACGTGCCTGGGGGGTGTGGGTTTGCGTTTGGGTGTGCCCTATGCTGTGGTTGTGTGGTGGGCTGTGCGTATGTGCGTGTGGCTGTTCGCGTGCCTGTGCCTGTGCGGCTGGTGTGGTGCGCGTGCCTGTGCGTGTGCGTGTTGGGTGTGCGCGCCTGCCTGTTGCTTGTGCGTTGGTTGGGTTGGGTTGCGTGTCCGTTTGCCGTGGTGGGTGTGGTTGCGTGTGGGTGTGCTTTGGTGGTGGGGGTGTGCGTGTTGGTGTTCTGTGGGTGTGCGTGTGCGCGCGTGCGTTTGGTTTCGGTTTTGGGTTCGTGTTTTCTCCCCCCCTCCTTGCTCCCCCCCACCCCCCCAACCCCCCCCCACCCCCCGTGCCTCAACCCCCCTCTCCCCCCACCATTTTGCCGTAGCAGCAGAACCTCACCTGCCTCTCCTAAAACAAGACTCTCGGCATTCATACCACCACACCCACTACCCACGTCCACACTAACCACACCCACCACCCTCACCCACACCACACACACTGTGACCCACCACCACCCACACCCTCACCCTCACCCTTGCCCACCACCCACACCCTAATCCATGCCCACACCACCCACCACCCAAACCCACACCACCCAAACAGTGACCCACCACCACCCACACCCTCGCCCACACCCACCACCCAATACCCACACCCACCATCCACACCCACTACCCACACCCACCACCACACCCACATAACCTCGCCTGCCTCTCCCCAAGACAGGGTCTCAGTAGTACTGAGCACCACACCCACTAACCACACCCACCACCACACCCACTACCCACAAACACCATCCACACCCTCATCCACCACCCACTACCCACACCCACTACCCACGCCCACCACCCACACCCTTATCCACCATCCACGCCCACACCATAAACAGCCAAGACCCCCACACAACCCAACACACACAACCAGCAAACAGCCCATGAACCCCCACACACACCCAAACCACACGCCAGCCACCACAGGCACCCACACCAACCACACCCGGACCCAGCACAAACGCACACCCACACCCTTGCCCGCGCCCAACCACCCGCCACCCACCACACATGACACCCCACCAGCCAGCACAGCAACCCACCCACCGATCCACCACCCACCCGCACCACCACCCAACACCAAACGACCACAACACCAACCCGCACCCCAACCACCCAAACCAGGACCAACGCACACCCACACCAACACCACCAACCACCGCAAACAACCACCCACATCACGGGACCGCAGCACCACCCACACCACGAACCACCGAGCACCCTGCACCCACGACCCACAACCACCAGGCCAACACCCAGGACCCACACACAGCACACAAACCCGCACCCAAAAAACACACTACCACTACAAAAACCCCACCACCCTGACCACATCAGCACCACAACCGGGAAACCACCGACCAACCACAGCATCACCCCACCTCAAACCACCACCACACCACACACACACCTAACACACACCCACACCACGCACTCTAACCACACCAGCACCCCCCCACCGTGGACCCCAACCTTACCCAACATCCCACCATCATCACCCCACACTATCACCCACACACACCCAACAACACCCCCCACAACCAAAACCAAACCACACCAACCCAAACTCTAAACACAACACCATCACCACACCGGGACCCACACGTACCCAAAACCAACCAATCATAACCCCACAATCGTCACCCCCACCAACAACCACACACACCACACCACCTCACCCCACAATAACCACACAGTGAACCCACCCTTAACCAATCCAACCATCATAACCCACTACTCTCACCCACCACCACACCCACTACCCACACCACACCCTTCAACCACACCATCACCCACAACGTGACCCAAACTACCCCAAAACCCACAATCATCACAAAACCCTCACCCACACCCACACCTCACCCACACGGACCCACCCTACGCAAACCCACGCATCATCACACACACCCACCACCCCACACCTACTCCACCACACCCAAACCCCACCACCTCACCCACACCCACACCCACACCCCCAACCCACCACCCACACCCAAACCACACACACCACCCACACCCAACACACACACTCCACAGCACCCTCCCCAAACCCAACCCAAACCCACCACCCGACACCACACCCACACCCACCACCAACACCACAACCACACCCACCACCCACACCCCCACACCCACACACACACCAACCCACCCCAACCCCCACACCAAGACCACACCCACAACCCAAACACAACCCACAACCACAACCACCCAACCCAAACCCACCACCCAACCACCACCCACACCAACCCACACCCACCACCCAAACCAAAACCCAACAACCAACACCCACACGCCACCCACCCCATATACCCACCACCACACCTCCACCCCACACCCACCACCAACACCCAAACCGCAACACCACCCCCACCAACCCAACACCCACCACCCACACCCACCACCCACACCCACATAAACTCACCTGCCTCTCCCCAAAACTGACTCTCGGAAGAACTGAGTAACTCCACTGAAGGATCGATTGGCAGTGGCTCCATCCCATACTTTGGCTAGGGGCGGATCATCCAATGTGCTGCCATCAAGTTCGCCTTCAACAACATGTCCATTCTTCCGAAGAATTGATTTCAAGAGTGCTAGGTCCCCGTTGATGCCTTGGAATGTGGCATTATCTGTTAGAACCTTTGTGGGTGTGGGTGTGGATGTGGTTGGGTGGCTTGGTTGGGGGTGGGGTGGGTGTGTGGATGGGGAATGGCTTATCGGTAGATCCTTTGTGGGTGTGGGTGTGGATGTGGTTGGGTGGTTGGGTGGGTGTGGGTGGATGTGGATGTGGATATGGCATTATCTGTTAGATCCTTTGTGGGTGTGGGTGTGGATGTGGTTGGGTGGTTGGGTGGTTGGGTGGGTGGGTGGTTGGGTGTGGTGGATGTGGGATGGGGATTAAGGCAGTATCTGTTTTAGATCCTTTTGGGGTGGGTTGGGATGTGGTTGGGTGGGTGGGGTGTGGTGTGGATGTTGGATGTGGCATTATATGTTAGAACCTTGTGGGATTGGGTGTGCTGTGGTTGGTGGTTGGTGGGTGGATGGGGGTGATGTGGAGTGTTGGGTGGGTGTCGGTGTGGATGTGGATGGGGCTGGGTTGGGTGGGTGGGTGGGTGGGGCTGGGATGTGCGTGGGGTGGTGGGTGTTGGATGTGCTGTGGTTGGTGTGGGTGGGTGTGGATGTGGCTGTGGATGTGGTTGGGTGGGTGTGGGTTGTGAGTGGTTGGGCGGGTTGGCGTGGGTGGGATGTGGATGTGTTGGGTGGGTGGTTGGTGTGGATGGGATGTGGTTGGGTGGCGGGGGTTGTGGCTGTAGCTGTGGGTGGGTGGGTGGTGGTTGGGTTGGAGTGGCTGGTGGGATGTGGTTGGTGGGTGTTGTGATGTGGCTGTGGCTGGGTGGGTGTGGAGTTGGTGTGGTTGGGTCGGGGGGTGGGCTGTGCTGTGGTTGGGGGGTGTGGATGTGGATTTGTTGGGTGGGTGGGTTGGATGTGCGAGGTGGTTGGGGGGGTGTGGATGTGGATGTGGATGTGGTTGGGTGGGTTGGGTGTGTGGGGGGTGGGGATGTGGCTGTGGTGGGGTGGGTGGGTGGGTTGTGGATTGGGGTTGGGTGGGTGGGTGTGGATGTGGCTTGTGGATGCTGGATGTGGATGTGGATGTTGGTGGTGTGGATGTGGGCTCGTGGGTGTGTAGGTGGGTGTTTGTGGGGTCTGTGGGGTGTGGATTGGGCTGTGGAGTGGGTGTGGGTGTGGAGTGGGGTTGGTGTGGGTGTGGTGTGGATGTTGGATGTGGTGGGTGGGTTGGTGTGGATGTGGATGGGGATGGGGTGGGATCGTGGGGTGGTGGATCTGTGGGCGTGGATTGTGGGTGTGGATGTGGATGGGTCTGGTGGGTGGGGGTGTGGAGTTTGTGGATGTGGATGTGGTTGTGGGGCTGTGTGGCTGTGGCTGTGTAGGTGGGTGTGTGTGTGGGGGGTGTTGGGGGTCTGGTGTGTTGTGGGTGTGGATGTGGGTGTGGGTTGGGGTGTGGATGTGGGTGTGTGGATGGGGTGTGGGTGTGGGCGTGGATGTGGATGGGATGGTGGAGTGTTTTTGGGGTGTGTGATGGGGTAGGGGGGGGGGGGGGGGGGGGGTAGGGTGGGTGTGTGTGCTATAAGTGGTATGGGAGGTAGTGCTGGTGGTGGTGCTACTGGTGGTGGTGGTGGTGGTGAAGGTGGTGCTACTGGTGGTGCGTTGTTGTGATGGTGGTTTGTTGAGGTATGTGTGATAATGGAGTGGGAATCTCGGGCTAGTGGTGGTACTGGGGGGTGTTACTGGGGGTGGTGCTGAAGGAGGTGCTACTGGTGGTGGTGCTGAAGGTGGCGCTACTGGTGGTGCTACTGGTGCTGCTATTGGAGGTGGTAGGTGGTGCTACTGGTGGTGGTGGTGAAGGTGGTGTTGATAATGGCGGGTACATCTGGTGCTAGTGGTGGTACTGGGGGTGCTACTGGTGGTGGTGCTGAAGGTGGTGCTACTAGTGGTGGTGGTCATGGTGGTGGTGGTTCTACTGGTGGTGGTGCTGAAGGAGGTGCTAGTGGTGGTACTGGTGGTGCTACCTCACTCACCTGACCGCCAGCTGGCAAATCACTGATAGCTGCAGCTTGCCTGTACACCCCCCCCCCAGTATTCTGTCCGCCGGGTAACTTTATGGACTCTAACGGTTTCACATTGACCTGAGGCCACACCCATACGTACGCGCAGACCTGTACAAGAACGAAGTTGGGGATGGGGGACTGGGTACGGGTGCAGGTGTGGGTGTGGGTGTGGGTGTGGGTGGGTGTGGGTGTGGGTGTGGGTGTGGGGGTGTGGGGGTGTGGGTGCGGGTGCAGGTGTGGGTGTGGGCGGGGGTATGGGTGTGGGTGCGGATGCGGGTGTGGGTGGGGGCGCATGTGTGTGTCTGTATGTTACAGTCAAGGAGTAGCCCAATAGGCTAAAGGGACTAGCCCAACCTTGGTAGCACCTGATCAGGAGAGGCTAAAACAAAAACAAGCACTAATGAACCGGGCCCCCAAAATTGTTTTACCCTCGGAGGCCCTGAGTTCGTGCTACATATATGTAGGGGTCGGCTATGTTATATGAGTGAATAAATAATATTAGATATAATGAAGTCGGAGAGCCGTGCTCACCAGCATTTCGAATTGCTTTCGGTGACACTATAATTAAAATATTATTTCATATTAGTTTTTCAAAACTATAGTCGTTGCCGTTTCTCCTACACACATCCACATACACAGACAACTCCGGGGATGGTTTGGGAGTGGTTTTTTGAACCATTACGGACTGTGATTTCTTATCTTTTTATACAATGTTATTAGATTTTATAAAAGGTTTTTAACTGTATCAAGTTTATCCCATTGTATGCCGGTTATATGATGAAATTTTGCCTGCTGATGTGAGGGAATTCTGGGAGAATTATGGCTGAGAACAAAAGTACGAGTCGGACCTTTGGGCCCACACTCCTCACTGCATTGCCCCATTAATATTACGTTCGGCATCACGCGTGCAAGAAAATGCAAGATCAATTGCTGGGTAATGTTAGCCTGGGAATTGTGGGTGGGGGGATGAGGGAAAGTTGCGGTGACTGAGGGTTCGGGCGTGCGGGTGGTGGGGAGGGGAAAGGGAGAGGGGAAGGGGGAAAGGGGGAGGGTGCGGGGGAGGGTTGAGGGCGAGGGTTGAGGGGGAGGGGGAGGGGGTAGGGGGAGGGGGAGGCGTGGGAGGGGGGAGGGGGAGGTGGCGAGGAGGAGGGGAGGGGTGAGGGGGGAGGGGGAGGGGGGAGGGGGAGGGGGGGGGGGAGGGGGAGGGGCTGAGGGGGAGGGGAGGGGGAGAGGTGAGGGGAGGGAGTGAGGGTAAGGTGCGAGGCATATGGGGCTGTGCGTCGTGGTTACTGCAGAGGGGTTTGAACTCACCTATAATCATAACCGGCTGCCCTTGGTGCATGATGCTCCCAGAGGCACTTGGGTTCATGGATTTCTTGCTGTTGGAGAAGAGAGAGGAGCCTATCATGCCTCAGATTGGAAAGCTGTTGGGTTATACCCGCACCACCAATGGATGGGAGGGCATCTGTGCGTGTGTGTGTGTGTGTGTGTATGTGCGGAAGGGTTCAAACTCACCTCTAATCATAACTGGCTGCCCTTGGTGCATGATACTTCCGGAGGCACTTGGGTTCGTGGATTTCTTGCTGTTGGAGAAGCGGAGCCTACTCATGCCTGATAGAAATCTGCTGCAGATACTATCACCACCCATGGAGGGGGAAGGCATCTGTGCATGCGTGTGCATGTGTGTGTATGCGCTTAGTGGTTCGAACTCACCTCTAATCACAACTGGCTGGGCTTGGTGCATGATACTTCCGGAGGCACTTGGGTTCATGGATTTCTTGCTGTTGGAGAAGCGGAGCCTACTCATGCCTGATAGAATGCTGTTGCGGATAAATTCACCACCCATGTCCTGGCCATCAGTTGAATGATTAATGCTCTGCGCTAGGGAGTTACCAGGGATTGTTGGGACCGTGTTGCAGAGCCAAGGAGGCACTGGCATTGCTTTAGAATGTTCCAGAAGCTTGGGAGGCCAGGCAGCATTGAATAGCTGTACTTGTGTGGCCAGGCACCAGGCCACGGCATCAAGAGGCTCGTGGAATGCGTTGATGAAGGCATCGCCTTCGGTGGTTACCTTTGGGTGTGGGTGTGTGTGGGTGGGGGAGGGGTGGGGGGAGTGTTGAGGGAAGGGGTGGGTGTGGGTGTGGTGTGGGGGGAGGGACGGTATGAGCGTGGAGGGAAGGGGTGTTCGAGTCGTTGAGTGTGGTGTGGTGTGAAGGGGGAGGGGTGGTGTGGGGGTAAGGTGTGGGTGTGGGTGTGGGTGTGGGTGGGGCAAGGCCTGGTTCTGTATGTGTGTGGGTGTGTGAGTGAGTGTGGGTGGGGGCAAGTCTTGATTATGTGTGAGGCTCGTGGAATGCGTTGATGAAGGCATTGCCCCCTGTGGTCACCTTTGGGTGTGGTGTGGGGGGAGGGGTGGTGTGAGTGTGGGGGAGGAGTGTTATTGTTTGTGGCCGTGTGGAGAAATGGCCCGTCCGGGTGTGGGTGCCCTGTGGGGGGAAGGGGTGGGTGTAGGAGTGGGTGGGAAAGGCCTGTTTCTGTTTGTGGTGCGGGTGTGGGTGTGTGAGTTTGGGTGGGGGCAAGTACTGATTAGGGTGAGGACTCGTGGAACGGAGTGATGAGGTTTTGCGCTCTTGTGGGTTCTCCTATTTGGGTGTGGTGATGGGGGGACGGGGTGGGTTGATGGGTGGGTGAGTGTAGAGGGAAGGGGTGGGTGTGGGTGGGGTGGGGGGGGGAAGGGGTGGGCGTAGGGGTGGGGGGGGGAAAGGGCTGTTCTGTTTGTTGTCGGGGGTGGGTTGTGTGAGTTGGCGTGGGGCAAGTATGATTTCTGTGTGGGTTGGGATTGCGTGATGCGGTTTTGCCCGCCTGTGGTCTCCTTTGGGTGTGGTGTGGGGGGAGGGGTTGGTGTGTGAGTGTAGAGGAAGGGGGGGTGTGTGTGGGGGGGGAGGAAGGGGTGGGCGAGGAGTGGGTGGGGAAAGGCCCTTGTTTCTGTTTGGTGCTGTGTGTGCGCGTGTGGGCGTGTGAGTTTGGGGGGGGGGCAAGTCGATTTCTGTGTTGAGGCTTGTGGCAGGCGTGATCGAAGGTTTTGCCCTCTGTGGTCTCATTTGGTGTGGTTGTGGGGGGGAGGGTGGCTGTGAGTGTGGGAGGGAAGGGGTGGGTGTGGGTCGATGTGGGGAAGGGCTCCGTGGGGCGTAGGACGTGGCGTGGGAAAGGCCTGTTTTGTTTATGTGTGTGGGTGTGGTGTGGAGTTTGGGGTGGGGGAGTGGGGGCAAGTCCTGATTCTGTGTGAGGCTTGTGGAATGCGTTGATGAAGGTTTTGCCCTCTGTGGTCTCCTTTGGGTGGGGGGTAGGGGAGGGTGGTGTGTGAGTGTAGGGGAGGACGGGGTGTGCTGTGGGGGGGGAAGGGTCCCGTGGGCGTAGGAGTGGGTGGGGAAAGGCCTGTTTAGTTGTTGTGTGGGTGTGGGTGTGTCGAGTTGGGGTGGGGCAATGTCCGGATTCTGTGTGGAGGCTTGTGGAATGTGTTTTTTTTGAGGAGGTTTTTGCCTATGTGGTATCCTGGTGGGCGCTGTGGGTGGGGGGAGGGTGCTGTGAGTGTAGAGGGAAGGGGCGGTGGGTGGGTGTGGGGGGGGGGGAGAAGCGGGGGGGCGTAGGAGTGGGTGGGAAAGGCCTAGTTCTGTTTGTGTTGGGGGTGTGGGTAGTGAGTTCTGGTGGGTTGGGGGCAAGTCCTGATTCTGCTGTGAGGCTTGGGGAATGCGTGATTGAAGGTTTTGCCATCTTGGTCTCCTTTGGGTGTGGTGGGGGCGGAGGGTGGTGTGGAGTGTGGGAGGGGAAGGGCGTGGGGGCGTGGGTGTGGGGGAAGCCGCGCCCCGCCGTGGGGGTAGGAGTGGGCTGGGGAACAGGCCCCTTGATTCTGTTTCGTGTCTGTGGTGGCGGCGTCTGTGTGAGTTTGGGTGGGTGAATTTCTGAGGTCTGTGTGAGGCTTGGGGAATATTGAAGTGATGAAGGTTTTGCCATGTCTGGGTACTTTGGGTGCTGTGGTTTGTGGTTGTGGGGGGAGGGGTGGTGTGAGTGTGGAGGGAAGGGTGGGTGGGGGTGTGGGGGGAGGAAGGGCCGTGGCGTAGAGTGGGTGGGGAGGCCTGTTTCTGTTGTTGTGTGGCCGCTGTGTGGGTTGTGTGAGTTTGCGGTGGACCGGGCAAGTCTGATTATGTTATGCGAGGACTTGTGGAATGGCGTGATGGATTGTCGCCTATTTAGTCACCTTTGTGGCTGTGTGTGTGTGTGTGTGTGTGTGTGTGGGTGGGTCAGTGGGTGTGGGTGTGTGTGGGGGGGAGGGGGGGCAAGGCGTGATTGGGCGGAGTGAGTGCGGTGTGGGTTTGTGGGTGTGAGTGTTGGGGGTAAGTGTGGGTATGATGATGTGCGTTTGCTCCTGTGGGTGGGGTAGTCCCACATGCGGATGGAGCCGTGGGGACTTCACAACCCAGCAACTATGCAAGCAGACGGACAACAAAGAAATATCTAACTAGCTATGCCGTGGATATCGACGGGCCAATAGATCACTCAGGAGGTCCATCCCCAAACTAGGTGCAGCCCTCACAACGCACACCCACTCCCATTCACCCCAGCCCTCATCAATCAACACCATCACCCAGCCACTTTTTTTTTCCCCCCCACCACTCACCTTCTCCACTCTAACCCTCCCACAGCCCTCACCTAGCACTCACCCTCTCACAGCCCTCACCCCTCAGCCACTCACCCCCTCTCACAGACCTCCACCTTCAGCCTCACCCCTCACCCAGCCCCCACCCACTCATCAGTCACAAAGCAAGCAACCTACCCTGCAGCGCACCTCGTAGCTATAGTGAGTAGTCAAGGTGCGCCTCAACGCCCTGTCGTGGATAGCTAGTGAGGCTGGCATTGCATCCTGATCCCACTCTCCAAAGATCAGGCTAGCCATCACCGCAAACCCGCACCCAGCCCTCACCCACCAACCCCCTTCCTACAGCCCCATGGCTCACCCACTCACCCTCTCCCAAGCCCTCACCACTCCACTCAGTAACAAAGCAAGAACCACCCCGGCAAACCTCGTGCATAGTGAGAGTCCAAGGTGTCGCCTCAACACCCTGTCGTGGATAGCCAGTGAGGCTGACATTACATCCTGGTCCCATTCCAAAGCTCGGCTAGCCCTAACCCGCCACCCATCACCCTCACCCCACACACCAGCCGTCAACTCCATTCCACGCAGTTACCAAGGCAATCAACCACACACTGCCTCGCACCTCGTAGCCCATTAAAGTAGTCAAGGGGGTCCTAAAAATCACCCTGTCGGGGAGATAAAGCCAGTGAGGAGGATATAACATCCTGGCCGTCCCACTCCCAAAGCTCAGTGCTAGCCTCCACATCTGTAATCACCAGGGTGACATAGGCCGTCTTCTTTCCCAGGCCTGGGGGTTTCTTTTTTGAATTCAGAGCCCGGCCGCTGGCTAGGAGTTGGCGCACATGTTCTTGAAAGAAGTAGATTAGGATCCCGGCAAGTGTCAGCGCACCCACAGCAATAGTGATGCCAATGGCCCACCGTGGGAATTGGCTCACCTCTGGAGGTGGAGGAAGGGGAAGCGGAACGACACATTCCATATTGGTGTAGAAGCCATTTGAATCAGCTGGGGTGTAGGGGGCCAGGGTCCCCCACTTGGGCGTGGGTCCTTCGCCACAGTGCAGTCCTAAGGGGATGAGATGATGGGTGGGTAACTGGATGCGAGGGAGGAAGGGGAGGATAGGAAGCGGGACTGAACATTCCATTATGGGTGTAGAAGCCATTTGAATCAGCTGGAGAGTAGAGGGGCACACTTTGGGCGGTCCCATTCTTGCCACATGTGCAGTACTACATGGGGATGAGATGATGGGTGGGTTAATGGATGCGGGGGGGGAAGGGGAAGCGGAACGACACATTCCATATTGGCGTAGAAGCCATTTGAATGAGCTGGGGTGTAGAGGGGCACACTTTGGGCTCTACCTTTCTTGCCACATGTGCAGTCCTACACAAGGGGGGATGGGATGATGAGTGGGTTACTGGATGTGAGGGGAGTGGGGAGTGGGGGGGGAGGGAAAGCGGAACGACACATTCCATATTGGCGTAGAAGCCATTTGAATCAGCTGGGGTGTAGAGGGGCACACTTTGGGCGGTACCTTTCTCGCCACATTTGCAGTCCTTCACAGAGGGGGATGAGTTGATGAGTAGGTTATTGGAGGTGGGGGGTGAGTGGGTCAGAGGGAATGAACAGGCTAGATGGTGGACACGTGATGTATGTATGTTACAGTCCAGGGGTAGGCCAAATAGGCCAAAGGGACTTGCCCAACCGTGATAGGAAGGGCTTAAAATAAAAAGCATTGATGAACTGAACTCCCCAAAAAAGGGATGCTGTAGGAACCGTCCGGGGCTCCACACTTCGCACTCCACATTACAGTCGTAGGGGGGGGGAGTTCCGGGTTGCGTTTGGGGTTAGGATGGTGTGGGGTATTGGGGTAAAAATAAAAGTGGATTAGGTATGGGGGGGGTGGTGGGTAGGTATAGTATTTTAGGTGTGCTCTAGTACAGGTGTGGGTATTTAGGGTAGGGTAGTGGTAGGAGTAGTAGGTTTATTAGGTGTGGGTATTTCCCTCTACTACCCTAGGTGGGTGTGGGTTAGGATGGGTAGGTGGCATTGCATCACACTTGTTGCTATACAACTGCACCTGCATACATGGATACCCAAAAAGGGGGTACTGGGGCTCCCCTCGTGCGCTCCCCGACAGTGCAAATCCCCCCCCATCATAAAATTGGCTTGCCCCACACTTGTGGGTGGGTGTTGTAGTGAATTCGTTGTCGGCGGAGGGGGTGGGAAGGGGATGGCAGTGGGGCAAATAAGGGTGAGGTGAAAAAGTGTGATACGGAGGGTGGGGAGGGATGGAGTGGGGCAATAAGTGAGGTGAAGGTGGTACGGCGGAAAGGGTGGGGGTGGAGCTGGGGCAATAAGGGTGAGGTGAAGTGTGTACGGGGGCAGGGGGGGGTGGTGGAGTGGGGAATACGGGTTGACGTGAGTGTTGTACGGCGGATGGCGCCTGGGGGGGAGTGGGCAATAAGGGTGAGGGGAAGTTGTGTGTACGGGGATGGGTGGGGGGTGGAGTGGGGCCAATAAAGGGTAGGTGAAGTTGGGGTACGGCGGATGGGTCGGTGGAGTTAGTGGGCAACAATAAGGTGAGGTGAGTTGGTATGGGGTAGGGGTGGGGTGGAGCAGTGGGGCAATAATAGGGTGAGGTGACGTTGTGTTATGGCGGAGGGTGGGATGGAGTGGGGCCAATAAGGGTGAGGTGAAGTGTGTACGGCTGGAGGGGGGGGGTGGAGTTGGGCCAATAAGGGTGAGGTGAAGTTGGTGTACGGCGGATTTGTGGGGTGGATGGGGGCAATACGGGTTGAGTGAATCTGGCGTTATGGCGGAGGCTGGGAGGGGTGGAGTGGGGCAATAAGGGTGAGGTGGTGGAAGTTGTTTGTACGGCGGATATGGGGGGGATTGGAGTGGGGAAATAAGGGTGAGGTGAGTTTTTGTAGGCGGATGGGTGGGATGGAGTGGGGCACTAAGGCGTGAGGTGAGTGGGTACGGAGGAGGGGGGTGGGGTGGAGCCGGTGGTGGCAAGTGGGGGCAATACGGGTTGAGTGGAACCGCCCTTGTGTTCCACGGACACCCTGAAGGGGTGGGGTGGAGTGGGCCAATAAGGGTGAGGTGAGTTGTGTACGGCAGGTCATGTCCTTCCCTCTCACGGTGGAGGTGAGAGTGGGGCAATAAGGGTGAGGTGAAGTTGTGTACGGCGGATGGGTGGGGTGGAGTGGGGCAATAAGGGTGAGGTGAAGTTGTGTACGGCGGATGGGTGGGGTGGAGTGGGGCAATAAGGGTGAGGTGAGTTGTGTGTACGGGGACGATGGGTGGGGTGGAGTGCGGGCATAAGGGTGACGTGAATTGGTAGGCGGGATGGGTGGGGTGGACCCGGTGGGGCCAATAAGGGTCCATGAGGTGAAGTTGTGTTGGCGGATGGGTGGGATGTGGAGTGGGGAATAAGGGTGAGTGACGTTGTGTAACGGCGTGGGTGGGGTGGAGTGGGGCAATCAGGGCGAGGGTGAGTAGTGTAAAGCGGATGGGGGGATGGAGTGGGGCAATAAGGGTGAGGGTGAAGTTGTGTACGGCGGATGGGTGGGGTGGAGTGGGGCAATAAGGGTGACGTGAAGTTGGTCGGGGCTGTGAGGGGTGGGGAGTGGGGCAAATAAGGGTGAGGTGAGTGGGTACGGCGGATGGTGGATGGAGTGGGGCAATACAGGGTGAGGTGAAGTTGTGTATGGCGGAGGGGGGTGGAGTGGGGGCCTGGGGCAATCCGTAGTTAAGGGTAATGAGGGTGTGATGAAAGTTGGTACGGCGGGATGGGTGGGATGGAGTGGGGCAATAAGGGTGAGGTGAAGTTGTGTATGGCGGATGGGTGGGGTGGAGTGGGGCAATAAGGGTGAGGTGAAGTTGTGTACGGCGGAATGGGGGGTGGCGGGGGGGAGGGGGGAAAGCGGAAGGGGGACTAGGGTGGAAGGGGGTGGGAGGCAGGGAGGAGGCGGGGAGGGGGTAGGGGGGGGTAGGAGCGGACAGGAAGAGGCGGACGGGGAAGGGGGGAGGGTGAGGAGGGGGGGGAGGGGGAGGGGTTCGCCGGGGGGAGGGGGGAAAAGAAGGGGGGCCGGGGAAGGGGGGGGAGGGGACGCGGCGGGCGGGTGGGGGGAGTTGGCTGTGGGGGGGGGGCGGGGGGTTTGGCAAGGAAGGGGGGAGGAGAGGGGGGGGGATAGGAGGTAGGCGGGGGGGGGGGTCGGGGGAACAAGAAGGGGGAGGGAAAGGGGGGAAGGAGGAGGGGGGGGGAGGGGAGGGAGGGGGAAACGAAGGGGGAGGGGGAGGGGGGAGGGAGGAGTGTAGGGGTGGAGGCGGGGGAGGGAGGGGACTGGAAAGAGAGGGTGAGGGGAAGGGGGGGAAGGAGGACAGGGGGGGGGGGGGAGGGGGGAAAGAGGTAAGGGGGAGGTGAAGGTGGTGGTAAGGCAGAGAAGGATGGGGGGGTGGGGGAGTGGGGCAAGAAGGGGGAGGGGTGTGAAGTTGTGGATGGCGGCATGGGAGGGGTGGCAGTGGGGGAGAAAAGGGTTGAGGTTGGGGAAGTTGGGTACGGCGGATGGGTGGGGTGGGATGGGAGTGGGGCAAGGAACCAGGGAAAGAGGCGTGAGGGCGGGAGGGGAGGGGAAGGTTGGTAAGGAGGCAGAGTATGGCGTGGGATGGAATGGAGGGAGGGGGGGAAGGAGAAGGGTGAGGTGAAGTTGTGTAGGGAGGGATCAATGGGTGGGGGGGCGAGTGGGGGAACAAGATGGGGGGCAATAAGGGTGAGGGTGAAGTTGTGTGAGTGGCGGGTTTATTGGTTTATGGGGTGGTGGGGTGGAGTGGGGCAAAATAGACGGGGGAGGGATAGTGGTGGGTAGGAGGCGATGGGGGGGGCGGGGGGAGTGGTGAGAAATAAGGGTGAGGTGAAGTTGTGGAAGGCGGATGTGGGGTGGGGTGGTGGAGTGGGGCAATAAGGGTGAGTGGTGGGAACGTTGTGTGACGGCGGTGGTATGGGTTGGGGGGGGGAGTGTGGTTTGGAGTGGGGCAATAATAAGGGTGAGGTGATGAGTGTGTTATGGGCCTGGAATGAGGTGGTGGGGAGTGGGGAAATAAGTGGGAGGGGGGTGGCAATTAAGGGTGAGGTGAAAGTTGTGATACGGCGGATGAATGGGTGGTGGTGGTGGAGTTGGGGAGAATAAGGGTTTGACTGGGGATAGTTGTTGTATGCGGATGGGTGGGGTGGGGGTGGGGCCAATAAGGGTTGAGGTTGTGAGGGGATGAAGTGTTGTGACGGCGGTATGGGTGGAGTGGAGTGGGGCCTAAGGGTGAGGTGAAGCTTGGGAGGCGGTATGGGTGGGAATGGAGTGGGCGCAATAAGGGTGAGGTGAGTTTGTGTACGGCGGAAGGGTGGTGGGTGGGAGTGGGGCTAATAAGTGGTGAGGTGAAATGAGAAGTTGTGTATGGCGGTAATATGTGGTGGGGTGGTGAGTGGTGGCAATAAGGTGAGGTGAAGTTTGTGTCGGCGAGATGGGTGGGGGGGATGGAGGGGGGGAGAGAAGGGGAGGTGAAGGGGTCGGGAGGATGATGGGTGGGATGGAGATGGGCGCAAGGAATAAGGGGGAGGTGAAGTTGGTGTAAGGCGGGTTATGCGGGTGGGGGGGATTTATGGGTGGGTGGGTGTGGAGTGGGGCCATATAAGGTGAGGTGAAGTTGTGTACGGCGGATTGGTGGGGTGTGGAGGGTGCAGGGCTAGATAAGGCGTGAGCGTGAAGTGTTGTACTGCGGAATGATGTGGGTGGTGGATTAGTGGGGCAATAAGGGTGAGGTGATGAGGTGAAGTTGTGTAAGAGGACTGCGGTGGGTGGAGTGGGGTTTAGGGATGGTGGGGTGTAGAGGGGTCGTAGGGTGGAATGGTGGTAGGGGTGGGGGTGAAATGGGTAGGATGGGTGGGGTAGAGTGGGCTAGGATGGGTGGGTGGGTAGGTGTGGGTTAGGATGGGTGGGTGGGTAGGTGTGGGTTAGGATGGGTGGGTGGGTAGGTGGGTGGGTGGGTAGGTGGTGTCGCATCACACTAGTTGCTATACAACTGCACCTGTATACATCTGAAAACAAAACTGTTAGGAGGGTCAGATAGCAAACACATGCAACTCATGGACCCATTCCATACAGTCCCCCAAGGTGCTGACATTCACTTGATCTCTACTCCAGCCAATCCACCCACCTACCCACCCACCCTTACTTCCACCCCCAGACCCACCCTCCCACCCACCCTTCCTTCCACCCCCAGACCCACCCTCCCACCCACCTGATAGTAGTAGTAGGATGGGCTGAGCTTACAGACTACTGGATATGTGACAGCACTAGGGATATTGTAGGAGGGGCAGATGGCAAACTCAGGCACCCCAAGGACCCGATCCATAGAGTGGCCCGGGGTGCTATCCTTCACCAGCCACTCGCTCTTCAGAGTAGCTGAGGACATGGAGGTGAAGCTGATATCAAGCTGTTGGATGAGCGGTATGATGGGCGGGAGGGGGCCTGTGATTCCCATATTGTTGGAAATCTCAAACTGGCGGAGACGCTGTGCTACGGCGAAGCAGTCTGTACACAAGCTGCCGGTTAGCTGGTTGTGTGAGAGCATGAGCATGCTGGTACCAGTGGAGGGCAAGGTGACCAAGCTTCCGTTCAAGTTGTTATTGTTGAGGATAAGCCGGTGGATGAGACCATACGTTTCAGGAATGCTCCCAGTCAACTGGTTTGCGCTGAGGTCCAAAACATAGAGGGCAGCACTCTCTAGCATGTAGGGTAGTGTTCCTGTAAGATGAGAAAGGGAGTTGGTGTGGGTTGGTGTTTAGGGGTGTGATTTGGTCTGGGTTGGTGTTTGGGGGTTGGGTTGGGATGGTGTCGGGGAAGGGGGGGGGGGGGGGGGGGGGGGAAGGTGGTTGGCACTGAGGTCCAGAATATAGGGGGCAGCGCTCCCTTGCATGTAGGGTAGTGTTCCTGTAAGATGAGAAAGGGGGCTGGGGTGGGTTGGTGGTGGGGGGTTGGTGGTGTGTTTGGTGGTGGGGGTTGGGGGTTGTGTTGGTGCGGGTTGGTGTTTGGAGGATGGGGTTGTGTTTGGTGGTGGGGGTTGGGGGTTGGGTTAATGGTGGTCGGCGCTGAGGTCCCGAACAGAGAGGGCAGAGCTCCCAAGGATGCAGGGTAGCATTCATGTAAGCAGAGAAAGGGTGCAAAGTGCCCTGCTAATTCGGTAGAGGGAAGCTAGTACGGACACTGCCAGTCCGGAGGTGGGGGGTTAGGGGTTTTGGGGTTAGGGCTTTGGGTTCAGGGTTTAGTATTAGGGTTTAGGGGGTTTAGGTTTTAAGGGTACCTGGTCACCTCCGGACTGGCAAAGTCTGTACTAGCTTCCCCCCTCCTGCTAATTCGGGGAGTCATGGGCATCCTTTAATTTGGCTTGAATCGGTGCATTCTGGGTAGGCAATGGCAATATGATATCCTATGGTGCTGGCAGTCTTACTAGGCAAAATTTACCATTTATATATCATATCAAATGATGCAATTCGTACAATATCATATGATATCATACTCGCCTTTCGTCAAGATTGTATGATATGCCGGTCCCTGATTATGGGTGAAAAGGGTGCCAAAGGGTTCCTCATATCTAGTACCACATAACCTAGATATGTCTATCTCACATCTAGGAATACATGACTAACCTGAGACATAATTGTACCTCACATCCAGTAGCACATGACTAAACTGGGATATGATCATATCTCGCATCTAGGAGTACATGACTAACCTGAGACATAATTGTACCTCACATCCAGTAGCACATGACTAACCTGGGATATGATCATATCTCGCATCTAGGAGTACATGTCTAACCTGGGACATGATCAAATTCACATCTAGGAGTACATGACTAACCTGGGATATAATTGTACCTCACATCCAGTAGGCATGACTAACTTGGGACAAGATTGTACCTGACACCCTGTAGCACATGACTACCCAGTGATATGATCATACCTCATATCTAGTAGCACATGATGACGTGACTAACCTGGGACATGATTGTACCTCACACCCAGTGGGCATGACTAACCTGGGACATGATTGTACCTCACACCCGGTAGCATGTGACTACCCTGGGATATGATCATACCTCACATCTAGTAGCACATGATGACATGACTAACCTGGGACATGATTGTACCTCACATCTAGGAGTACATGAAGAACCTGAACCATGATTGTACCTCACATCCAGTAGCACTTGACTAACCTGGGATATGATTGTACCTCACATCCAGTAGCACATGACTAACCTGGGATATGATTGTACCTCACATCTAGTAGCACATGATGACATGACTAAACTGGTACACCATTGTACCTCACATACAGTACGCATGACTAAGCTGGGATATGATTGTACCTCACAACCAGTAGCACGTGGTGACATGACTAGCCAGATATATGATTTTAACTGACATCCATATGTACATGACTAATCTGATATATGATCGTAACTGACATCCAGTAGCACATGATGATACGACCAACCTGGGATGTTATTGTAACTGACATCCACCTGTACATCACAACCCTGGGATATTATTGTTACAGACATCCATCTGTACATCACTAACCTGGGATGTTATTGTAAATGACATCCACCTGTACATCACTACCCTGGGATGTTATTGTAACTGACATCCACCTGTACATCACTACCCTGGGATGTCATTGTAACTGACATTCATCTATACATCCCTTACCTGGGATGTTATTGTGACTGAAATCCATCTGTATATCACTAACCTGGGATGTTATTGTAACTGACATCCATATGTACATCACTAACCTGGGATGTTATTGTAACTGACACCCATCTGTACATCACTACCCTGGGATGTTATTGTAACTGACATCCATCTGTACATCCCTTACCTGGGATGTTATTGAAACTCAGATCCACAATAGGGAGTACTCCTGTTTTGTCTTCAATATTTGGGAGGGGGGCGTTAAACTCGTTGTGACTTCCTACCAGGCTCTCAAACTGAGGTAAGGAGATGAGCTCCAGTGGGGGACTGCCAGTGAGCTTGTTCCCCATAATGTCCATCATGCGTAGGTTGGCTAAGTTGGAGAAGTAGTCGAATGGGACGGAGCCTGAGAGATTGTTGCCGCTGAGTTGCAGGATAGACAGGTCTGCCATCTCTCTCCACAAATCAGGGATGCTTCCTACTCGTGAGAGAGCGTGGGTATTGATTTTGGGGGAGGGGGAGTGAGTGGGTTTGGATTTTGGGGAGGGAGTGGGAGTGTAAGTGGTAGTAGGTTTGGACTTGGGGGAGGGGGAGGGAGGGGGTTTGGGTTTGGGGGTGAAAGAATGAGTGGGTTTGGATTTGGGGGAAGGAGAGGGAGTGGGTTTGGATTTTGGGAGGGAGTTGTAGAGGGTTTGGATTGGGTGGGGGGGTGGGGGTGGGGGGTAAGAGTGGGTTTGGATTTGGGGGACGGGAGGTAAAAGTGGGTTCGGGTTTGGGGAAGGGAGTGGGCTTGGGAGTGGTTGTGGGTTTGGATTTGGATTTGGGGAAGGTGTCGGAGTTACTAGACTACGAGTGCTCTATAGACATCTTGCAATTTGTCTATAGAGCACTCATAGTCTAGTAACTCCGACAATAATACGTGCTCCAGGGGTGGAAGGGTTCAAGTCCCATCGGAGGCAGAACGGGTGCTAGTCTTGTAAGTGCTAAGTTGCCCCCAATCGTAAGACCAAAGCTGAGAGCGTGCTTGGCAGTGGACTACTGGAACCTCTGGGTAATCATCGTTCTCCTCCAGGGGCATGCATTACTGTCAGTGAATTTGGGGGACGGAGAGGGAGTGGGTTTGGGTTTGGGGAAGGGAGTCGGCTTGGGAGTGGTATTGGGATTTGGGGGAGGAAGTGGGAGTGGGTTTCGTTTGGGGGGGGGGGGGGGGGGGGGGGAGTGGGTTTGGATTTGGGGGACGGAGAGGGAGTGGGTTTGGCTTGGGGTTTGGGGATGGGAGTGGAAGTGGGAGTGGGAGTGGGTTTGGATTTGGATTTGGGGAAGGGAGTGGTAGTCGGTTTGGATTTGGGGGAGGCAGTGGAAGTGGGTTTCGTTTGTGTCAGTGTGGGGTGGGTGGGTAGGGGGGGGGAGTGGGTTTGGATTTGGGGGACGGAGAGGGAGTGGGTTGGGGTTTGGTTGGGTGGGGAAGGGAGTGGGTTTCGTTTGGGGTGGTGTGTGTGTGTGGGGGGGGGGGGGGGGGGGGGGGGGGGGGATTTGGGGGACGAAGAGGGAGTGGTAGTGGGTTTGGGTTTGGGGGAGGGAGTGGGCTTGGGAGTGGTAGTGGCTTTGGATTTGGGGGAGGAAGTGGGAGTGGGTTTCGTTTTGTTTTGTTTCGTTGGGGGGGTGGTGTGGGAGTGGGATTTGGGGTACCCTGTCCTGTGTTCCTACCCCCAGACTACGCTACTCATGACATCTCCCACATCAATTAAACACCACACCAGTACAGCACAACAAATAAGCTGCATTTCCTGCCCCCTGAGCTCCCCCACCTGACAGCTGGTTGAACGACATGCGAAGGTCGCGGAGTGATGTGAGCTGAGCCAGCGCTGGGGGCAAAGTCCCGTACAGCGCATTGAACTCCAAGTCCAGCAGCACGAGCATGCTGGAGTTAAGATTCACGAGCGATTGTACAGGCAACTCTCCGGCTAAGCCATTCCGGAACAATACCAGCGCCCTCACTCCTCCATTGCAGCTAGATTCAGAGCTGAAATGCCCGCCTGGTGCCACATAACTCAGGTGGTCGTTCACACCGTGGGACTCGGGTGGGCAGCAGAAGACGCCGAACCAACAGCAGTAATGAGAATCGATTTTCCCGTCCCAGCCAGTGCTGTTGATCCACGTCCCGTCTAAGTCAGTCTCTTTGTAGAGCTGGCGCAGGGCCGCTCGCTGGTGGAGCTCGCACTGCGAGTCGCATACGAAATCGGTGGAGGAGCTATTCAAGGCATTTGCATCTCCTAAGGGGGTTGTCGCCTGGGAGGTAACTGGGACGGGGCCAGAAGGCAGGTGTGATGCAAGGAAGCACCATCCTACAACGAGGAGGAACTGCACACAGCTGAACCGTACCCCCATGATACCGCTTGAGAAGGAAACCACGCAGAGAGGGTGGTTTCAGAGCGTCTGGACATTCAGTGCGACTAATGTCGAGGCGAAGACTTGAAGATCATCGGTGTCTATCGAGCAGCTAGATAGGCGCAGTGGATTGGGAGATGTATGGGACGCAATTTGCGGTTGGCAGGTTGTGGCAGAGTATGATTTTAGCAGAAAGAAAGCGATTATACAGCACTGGGAGTGGACGATGGATGATGGACGATGGACTAGCTGGGGCGATTGCGATGGGTGGACGCAGTGGCCCCTCCATATATTTTCTGGGGATTTCCCCCCCTGACAGTATCGCTATCTGTGAATTTGATTTCCAACCCTGCTTTCACATCATCCCGAGAAGTAAGGAGGGGGAAAGGTATATGTTTTTCCTCTCTTCGGAGGGGCATATCTTGGGCAAATCTCCTGGCAAATCTAATATATTTTCGCTTTAGTTCCCTCAGAGAAACAGAAATGACTACGCCCAAGCTCGTAGCTCCATGCTTCGGTTGCGATGCGCGCCTCAAAAGAGTTGTCGGTGCAGCACACGTTGAAAGCCAGGAACACCAGCACCGACTCTCCTGAGTCAGAATGGGTTATGGTGACGTTTCTTTGAAAGGTGGTAGAATGGGTTGTGGTGACAACCGGTGGTGAGTTAGCTGCGTGTCTTCGAAAGGTGGAGTCTTTAGGCTAGCCCCCCCTGCCTAGCCCTCTCGTTTTTTGCATAACTTTCGACTCCGCAACACCTTCCCTCGAAACCCCCTTTCCTTTCCTTTTGCTCGTAGGCTGTAACCGAACCCATCGAAGCCTCTTAAGCAAAGGTCCAGGAGAACGAGGTATGCCTTGTCACCCGCCTGTTCGGATATGACGGTCCTGGGGTACTGCTTTTAATCAATCTCCTCAAAAATATATATGAGACGTAACTAACATGCCGAACCTGCGTCTGCGACGCAACCAACATCCTGAACCTGCGTCTGTGTCGCAACGGACCCTCCCATGTTGCGTCCTGCGACGCAGGACGCTGCGTCCTGCGCTACCCTGCAACTGCTATAAGGCCCGGGATCACGAATTCCCCTCCCTAGGATGTCTCCTCACTCTCCTGCCTCAGCCCAGGCCATGTAATAGACCAGCTCGGGCACAGCTGCCTCGGCCATCGATCACAGCCTAGAAAAAGTACCTTGCACCGCCGGTACGTTGTGGGTGAGGATTGCACCACATGGTTGGGCCCATTGCCAGACTCCTACCCTTACAGCATGCTATATGCCCGACCAGAAGACCTCCTGTGCTTCATGGACTGTTACCGGTTAGGGCGCCATGGAGGCAGCATATTGCCTGGATGTTCTACTCTCGTCCCTTACTCTTAAGGTGTGGACGCTGCATTTAGCCATACATCTACCTTGTTTGAGCAGCTTGGGCGTGGCGGCAATTACAATCCCCGGTCCAACACAGGCAACCCTTGCCACAGTGGCCCTGTCCGGAACTACAAGAAGGGCTATCAAGAACTCTTATTTGAGGCAGGCTACCAGGAAGTGTAAGCTGCCCTTATGGTTATTTCCGAAGTGCACGCCCTAGTGGCTAGTGGCCTAACTTGATGTGGGGGCCCGCCGAGCCCCCAAACCAGTCAAGCACATTTCCTTTCTTAGGGATGCTGTTTCCATCCTTCATGCCTGGGAGACAGCCTATCGTGGCACTGGAAGGGGCAAGTTGTGCCACCCTGATCTGCACCCCCTAACCGGGTTCAGCTTTACCCCAATGTGGATGCCCCCAGTGTCCCTATGCCTGAAGTGCTGCTGTCCCTTCCTACTCATGGCACCAAGATCAATAAGAAGATTAGGGTCTACCAAGCACCCGTCTACACCAAGCCACATCATATGATGAGCCTGCTGTTTGCCTCCTGCGCCACTTGTGGGCCTTCCAACAGATGTGCTATTTGTCTGGCTATCCCATTTGGCACTTCATTCTCCGTCCCTCTACCTACACCCAGCAGGGGTTCAGGGAGGCTCCCTACTTGAGCTTGCGCGGCGGGCGGCGGCAGGAGTTGTAAGCACTACGGGGGCTCTCGATGGAGAACGGCGCAGTATAGAAGAGCGTGGAAGGCCCACCTGAGATTCAGTATGAAGATAGCTTACATGGAATGGGTAGTAATGATATGCCATCACTGCAGCCGATGGTAGGCCAGGGCAGGGTACAGCCTATGGTTCATCGGGCGGCGCCCGGTCCGTGGCCATAGGTGGCACTGGCCTAGTAGCCGGCAGGTAGTTACCCTGCCAGTCACTCGGCTCCATGTGTCGCACTATGCCACGGCTATATACCGGCATATATTAAGGTTAAAGTTCCACATACCCAAAAATAATTGTTCTATCATCAGCATATAAGGGACATTATAATATGAAATGCATACTTACTCTACGGTAGCAGGGTTGTTCAGGATGGGGTGTTGTGTGTGTGTGTACCCCCCCCACCCCCCCACCCCCCCACACCCACACCCAACCCAACCCCACACCCATCCGTTGAAGGGTCCGTTGCGTTGCAGGAGGTAACATTGGGAGGGTCCGTTGACTAGAAGGAAAGGTCCGTTGCGTTGCAGGATGCAAGCTATACGATTGGTTGTGTCTCAAGCAGCAGAGGTGGGGGGCCTCCTGAAGTACCCTGGGTGCTACTAGTACCTTTATTTTGCCATACAAATCCCTAAAGACTACTATAAGGTAACGTTGCATTTTGTTTTAAGGTTGTGAAAGATTTTTCACCCCAGGAGGTAGTGGTGGCTACACAAACCAGCGACACCGAGGATTCGGTTTGCACGAGACCCAAAACCAGGGTTGTTCTACACGCTCTGTATTGTGTGACAAGTTCCGAGTATATAGGCTTTCGGGTATGGTTGTTCTGGGGGGACTTCAAAATATGCATCATGAGAAGCAAACGGTTTCAAAATCTGGGTCTGCGACGCACCCACAGTCCCACACTCTCTCTGAGATGTCCTCTCCAAAAGATGTGTCTGCAGAGATGCAACCGATAAGCCGACCCTCTCCACATTGTGTCTGTGCATTGTCCTGAATAACTGCTGGCTGAAGATATGTAGCCAAGTTCAAGTCCTGGACAAACCTGCATGTATGTGCCAAGTTCAAGTCTGAGTGCAGCAGTATAAATGTTTGCCAGGTACAGTTGGGGTGAAGTTCAATCCCTCCTCGAATGTTCCGCTGGCTCACAGTTGCGCACTTGGTCAAGTAGCAATCATTAGGGAAAGACCCCAATTACCCACCAAAGATACGCGACCTTGTTCCTGGAGATCATATGATGCGCACAATTTGGGGTAATCCCTGATTCAAACAGAACTAACCAACCACCTAAACCCTGATGACTAACTAGTACCCACCGACATTCACGTGCCATCATGCATGAGAAAAGCCTGGGTTTGTGAACCAGCTTTAAAGGTGTGAAGTTTTCACACACATGACAACAATCAGCTTTGGAAACAAGGTGTATTAGGTTTTTGACTGTGCGTCTGCCCTTGGTCGCATTATCGCATATCTGGAAGCCGTTGGGTGTGGAGGAAGGAGCGAGGTAGCGTACGCATTTCATGGTGGTGTTCAGAAACACCGGTTTGTGGCTCAGCTGTCAGATGGATGGAGCAAATTTATCCTCCGAACCCGTATAGGGTACGGCCCTGGCGCTTGAGGGCGTAGACGACGTCAAGGGCAGTGACAGTCTTACGACGAGCGTGCTCAGTGTAGGTGACAGCATCGCGGATGACGTTCTCAAGGAAGACCTTGAGAACACCGCGGGTCTCCTCGTAGATGAGACCGCTGATCCGCTTCACTCCTCCACGGCGAGCCAAACGGCGAATGGCAGGCTTGGTGATGCCCTGGATGTTATCGCGCAGGACCTTGCGATGGCGCTTGGCCCCTCCCTTTCCGAGTCCCTTGCCGCCTTTGCCGCGTCCAGACATGTCGAGCAGATGCGTTTTTAAATTTTATTGTGATGGGTAGAAGTCGAGTGATGCTCCCACACCAGCAGGGGGGTAATTGTACTAGAGACTCGTGTAGAGAATGTCAGTTTGGGCGAATGGCGAGGTGCGAGACTGCTGATCCGGTTGAGGTCCTGCTGATCCGGTTGAGGTCCTGCTGATCCCATGGCGAACCTTGCCTAAATCCTGGACAACTGGCAGCCCTCTTGCGCAACCCTGAACCCCGACTTCGAACTTGATATCATAAAACGACAGCGAACTACAACGCCAGCACCACTTCTTCTCATATCGCACTAGCTTGTTCAAAATGGCCCGTACAAAGCAGACAGCCCGTAAGTCCACAGGTGGCAAGGCCCCCCGTAAGCAGCTGGCCACCAAGGCTGCCAGGAAGAGCGCCCCCGCCACAGGTGGTGTGAAGAAGCCTCATAGGTACAGGCCTGGAACTGTCGCTCTCCGTGAGATCCGCAAGTACCAGAAGTCCACCGAGCTGCTCATCCGCAAGCTACCCTTCCAAAGGCTGGTCCGTGAGATTGCTCAGGATTTCAAGACCGACCTGCGTTTCCAGTCCTCTGCCGTGCTGGCTCTGCAGGAGGCTGCTGAAGCCTACCTCGTGGGTCTGTTCGAGGACACCAACTTGGCTGCCATTCATGCCAAGCGTGTCACCATCATGCCCAAGGACATCCAGCTGGCTCGCCGTATCCGTGGAGAGAGGGCGTAAATGCAGCCCCTCAGTCCCCCAGCAAAACAAATCGACAACCGGTGTTTTATAACACCACTCAGATTTATACACCACTCACCTATCATCTGGACTTTCATAACATGCTCGCCGTCTATTATTCAACTCACTCAGGCCGCAGGCAGTGCCCTTTGATTGTGGGTCTATAAAATGGCATATAAAAAAAGCATACAGCAGTTGCCACTGTTAATCAATTATTGGATTAAATACATCTTGGTTAAGACGTTGATCACACTCCCGCAGACGCCGAGCAGCCATTAAGACTCGTGAAACATAGATGCTTACATCAGCCCCAAATGCTCATTACATGCACCCGTAGCATTTTCCTGGTAATCTTTTCTTACTGCCGAAGACGGCGAGCAGCCAAATTGCTGGTCGAAGCTATGTAACCAAGTTCAAGTACCTGTAGCTGACATACATACATAACAGTAACGTCTAAAGACGTTGATTTTGAAGCACCCTTGAACAACCCTGGTCTACGTACTTGGACTTTGTTACATGGTTTAGGCCATAAGGCTGTCAGAGTGGTGATCTACAATGACACGAGTGCTATATCGACATCTAGATCTAGATGCCGATAAAGCTTGATACAAGGCTAAGCCTGGAAAGTAACATCCATAAATAAGGCTGCCCACTGTAAATGGCAGTAACTCTAACCATCATCCATGGGCTACTCGACAGTTCAATCTGCTTCTAACCTACATGAATACACTGACGTTCTAGGGTATCTGAACCATCCTTGTGTGTGTGTGCCTGAATTCCTCAGGATCACCAGAAAAATCAAAGCACGTGCACACTTATATCATCATACTTGCATCCCTTTAGTACGGTTACCCCTGGACGGTAAGTCTGTAACATACACACTGACTCATACATTGTGGCACCGTAATTTATTCCCCTTTTTTTATACTTTAACATGTAATGTAATGTAATAAATGAGCCAGTTGTGTTTAGGGTTGTTCAAAACTATTCACATCTCAGAGATTGTGGAGGGCCCATTACGCGCTAACGTAGATCTTGCCTCATGAGAAGCAGCTTTGAAGCTCATAAAACATACAATTTGGAAACACAGATTTTGAAGTACTCGTGAGCACTCCTGGTCGTGGTGTTGCCCTCCTGGTATGGTATGCAAGACAGCAATGAATATCCACACCACATCCACTCAGCACTTTATTTATAATTGTAGAATTAAATTAGCCCTGTAGCACGAACTCAGAGCCCCCGTCAGCAAAACAATTGTTTTGGGTTCAGTCCCTCAATGCTTTTTTGTTTTCACATAATTGGCCTACCCCTGGACTGTAACAAAAATACACACACGGCACCTGACTCTACCTTACCAGAGGACGGAAATACTAAGTATCAGAAATGTTGAATATTGGAAAAGTACAATACGAGTACCAAGCACACGGCACAATTCTCGATCCCCACCATTGTAAAAAAAAAAAAAAAAAGGGGTGATGACGTGGAGCGATCCCCTCCATCCCCGTCTGTTGATGGTTCTGCAGAAGAGGTACCAGAACCAGTTGGTGCTGCTTTTATCTCCATCCAGTGTGAGCTTTCTTATGCTCAAGCTATAGCGCTCGATAACCCTGAGAGGGAAGAGTGGCAGCTAGCAATGAGAGATGAAATCGCTTCCCTCGAGGGTCATGGTACTTGGATTCTGGAGCCTCATCCTGGGGATGAGTACAGACTTATGTCTGCCAGATGGTTATTTACTAAAAAGTTGGGTAAGGATGGAAGAGTGGAGCGCTACAAAGCGCGTTTTGTGGCTAGAGGTTACATGCAGCGTCCTGGTATTGAGTACGACCAGACTTTTGCTCCGGTCACCTCTAAAGCGACTTTGAGGGTGTTACTTGCAGGTGTTGTTCATCGTAAGATGTTCTCCAGGCAAATTGATGTGAAGACTGCATTCCTTCATGGAGTGATAGATCCCAACCTCAAATTGTACTTGAGGCAGCCTGACGGCTTCATCAAGGTTGGGCCTAATGGAAAACCCCTGGTTTGTCGCATTGTGAAGAGCTTGTATGGATTGAAGCAGGCCCCTAGAGCTTGGCATGACAATGTCCTGCAGGTTCTTCGCCTTGCAGGTTTCCGACCGACGCTCTCTGATCCAGCACTTTTTGTGCGCCTGGATGCTGATGGCCTGTGGTCCTGGGTCCTGACATATGTCGACGACTTTTGGATTGCTGTTGATGAGCTCGTGCTCTATGATGCACTAATTACCATCTTGCGTAATAACGGGTGGGTTATTACAGAAATGGGAGTACCTGAACAGTTCCTCTCTTTGGACTGTAATGTTACCCTTGATGATGAGGGGCGGTGTGTGAAGATTGTACTCAGTCAGCATAATGCTATTAATGGGATGGTTGAGCGGTTCAAGCTTAATGCAGGGGAAGAGAAGTTGAAGGCTACGTCTGAGGTGCCCATGGTGTCTAAGTCAGTTACAGTTCATGCCATTGGCAGTCCTGTTCTACCTAACAACACTTTGTACGCATCTCTGGTTGGTAGCCTCATCTACTTGTCCACGTGCACAAGACCTGATATTGCTTTTGCTGTTAGTCAACTTTCTAGATTCACAGCAGCACCTACTCAGGCTCACTGGAATGCAGCTCTGAGGGTTCTGGTGTACCTTCGCAAGCATACTTATATTGGTATTGCCTACACTCATGACCCAAAATTTGAGCTCCTTGCTTACAGTGATGCATCTTTTGGTGAGGATCCGGAGGACAGGAGATCTCAAACTGGTCTTGCTTTTCTAGCTTCTGGTGGAATTGTCAATTGGGTATCCAAGCGACAAATCACCCCTGCAGTTAGTACTGGGGAAGCTGAGTATCAAGCTTTGGCTGGTTGTGCGAGGGAAGTTCAGTGGCTCAAGCATCTTAGGGTAGACCTGGGATTGCCTGTTCACTTGATTACTATCAAATGTGATGCCACGGTAGCTCTGTCCTGGACAGAGGACTACAAGCTTGAAAGCAAGGCTAGACACATAGATATAATGCATCACTACATCAAGGATTTGGTTCTAAGCCAGCGCATCGGTGTTACTAAGGTGCATACCTCCTTGCAGTTGGCTGATACTTTCACTAAGCCTCTCCCCGCAGAGGTTTTTTGGAGTATGAATGGTATGCTTGTTTTGGTCAAGTACAAGCTTCGCCCTAGGTTTATTGATTTACAGTGATTTTTCTGCAGTTCAGGTTTGTGCTCTCTGCGGGAGTCGCGGGTTTCGATGCCCACCTGCGGTGATTTCAGAATATTAATTTGCTTCAGGTCTACTGCCCCTTGCTTCACCTCGAGTGTTGTACGACTCCAATCCTGTAGCGATGGTGAATGGGTATGTAGTTTGTATAGACCTGTCGCACTGGATTTTGGGGGTTGATTTTACCTCGAGTCTCTGGTCATGACTACCTCGCTGGTAGATCTGTTTGGAATTATTATTATTTTTGTTTGATTTCCCCTCTTTTGGGTAGAAATTGCACCTGGTTTTGGGATTGTTACACCTGTGGTCCAAGGATGGAGCCTGCAAGGTCTGAGTAACTGTTCTACCTCTTTTAGCCCTGATTGGCTTAAATAGAGGTTGCTTCAGTTAGGTGGAGTGTGGTACTATTCTGCGCTCTTTCCCCTCCCTAGATGAACATTTAGGTTGCTTAAATCTTAGAATGATATTGGAAGTATCGGTGTCGCCCTTGAGGATGTCTCTCTCTCTTAGATTTATTTTCTGCTTGCTTTTGAGTTTCAGATTTCTTTTTCGAAGTTTATTGTTAAAGGTTTGAAAGTATAATTTCCTTGACAGTTAGAACAGGTGGAGTGTCAGCTTTAGCTGTTCGTTGGTTCTACCTGTCCTATTGGCTACGCAACCTATCGTGTCTGTCCTTCCCCGTAACCTAAGGGTTCCGGGGTTTGCCGTCAGGACTCCTCTCTCAAGAGGCGTCCCTCGGCTCTTTTAACTGTCCAGTTGTCTAAAAAAAAAAAAAAAAAAAAAAAAACCCCTCCCCTCTCAACGCGTGAAATTGAACTTGGTTAGCCCAGATTTAAACCCTACCATCACCATGCACCACCAGACCAAAATCACCCCGCCCAGGTAACGCTAGACCATATCAGATCAGACCCATGCCTACCATGCTGGATAGATAATCGGGTGATCAAGCAACCTCTTTCAAATCCTCTCCCCCCCCCCGCCCCCCCCCCCCCCCCCTCTGCCCACTCTCTGCCCCCTCCCCACCCCCCTCTCTCTCCTCATACTCATCGTCATCCTCCCAGCTTCTTGACTCCTTGTCTGAAAGCAGATCAGCAGGCACAATCCTCATGTGTGTGATCAGGCCGCATCTTGCATTTTCTCCCCACTCTCAACAGGCTCCTGTCCCTCTCCGCCCCCTGCCCCCTCCCCGCCCTCTGCCCTTTCTCCGCCCCCCTCTCCCTCCTCACACTCGTCGTCATCCTCCCAGCTTCCCGATTCCTCATCCGAAAGCAAATCAGCAGGAACAATCCCCATGTGCGCGCATAGCTCATCGAATGTGAACGTCCCAAGCTTCTCATTGTCAATTGCCAAGAAGCCCTCCACGAAGCGGTCGAACGTCCCATCCGGGAGCTGGCGCACACGGTGCGGCAACTTCAAGAAATCAGCAATCTGGCGGTTGCGCCTAAATGCAAGCAGCATCTCCTTTCGTGTGACCTTCCCATCCCTGTTAATATCCATCGACTTGAACATGTCAGCGGCTTGGGACGCCCTGGGGTCTGAGGGGTCAACACTAGGGATGTCCGGCTCAACCTCATCAAACACTACGTGTTGCGCCTGGTCAAGGACGTGGAAGGTCAGCAGGGGTACCCAGCCACAAGCCTGTAGGGCATCCTGGTGGGTATAGCCCACAACCTTTAAGCTAGAAACGCGGGGGACCTGCACAGTTCAAACACGAGGAGCAAGAAGGTAACAAGAAGGTAGCAAGAAGGTAACAAGAAGGCAAGGAGGTAACAAGAAGGTAACAAGAAGGTTACAAGAAGGTAGCAAGAAGGTAACAAGAAGGTAGCAAGAAGGTAACAAGAAGGTAACAAGAAGGCAAGGAGCGGTGATTGATTGCTGCTCAGCAAACACAAGGAAGGGTGCTTCAGTGTTACAGTGCACACACATAAGGAACAGTGCTTGCTTGCTGCAGTGCACACTAAAGCGCTGACTACACTGACCAGGCCAAGAATAACTGCACACACAGCAGTAACGCTTTTGGTACAACCTAAATCCCCAAATCCCAACCTCCACCATACACACATGCCCTTCTTACCTGCCATGCTGCCAAAAGCCCTACCCCCTCCGCACACGCACATACAGCTTAACCACCAGCACTGCTGCCACTGCTGCCGAAACCCCAAACCCTAAACCTGTAACCCTCCCCCCTCCCCCCCCCCCCCCCCCCCCCCCCGCTGCCTACAGCCTACTCACCTGCACACTGCTGCCCAAACCCCAAACCCTCCCCCCCGCTGCCTACAGCCTACTCACCTGCACACTGCTGCCCAAACCCCAAACACTCCCCCCTCCCCAAGCCCCCCCCCCCCCCCCCCCCCCCCCCCCCCCCCCCCCCCCCCCGCTGCCTACAGCCTACTCTCCTGCACACTGCTGCCAAAAGTGCATCCCCCCTCCTCCAGCTGCTCTAGCTGAGCAATGATCTTCCCGTTGGGGCCTGCCAAGGCTGCACCCGTGCAACCTGGGATGGTGACCTTGAACACCTCAGTGCGGTCTGACTCCAGCAAGTGATCAACTGGTGGGGAAATGAGCTGACCCTTCTTAGAAGTGAATAAAGGATGTGCATAGGGTAACACACGCAGCGGGTTGACCGCGTCGTGAAGCACACCATCATCAGGTTCATGGGGGAACACCTCCGGAACAACAACCTGTGGCAGGAAAGAGCCGCAGAGGTCAGCTTTGGGGGTGAATAAGGGATGTGCATAGGGCAACACACACAGTGGGTTGAGCGTGTCGTGAAGCACACCATCATGAGGTTCATGGGGGAACACCTCCGGAACAACAACCTGTGCCAAGAAAGAGCTGCAGGGGTCAGCTTTTGGGGCGAACAAGGGATGTGCATAGGGCAACACACACAGTGGGTTGAGAGGCCATGCAGCACATACAGTAGTCAGCTTTTGGGGTGAACAAGGGATGTGCATAGGGCAACACACACAGTGGGTTGAGAGGCCATGCAGCACATACAGTAGTCAGCTTTTGGGGTGAACAAGGGATGTGCATAGGGCAACACACACATTGGGTTGAGAGGCCATGCAGCACATACAGTAGTCAGCTTTTGGGATGAACAAGGAATGTGCATAGGCCATGCGGCACATGCAGAGGTCAGATTTTGGGGCGAACATGGGATGTGCATAGGGCAACACACACAGTAGTCAGATTTTGGGGCGATCAAGGGATGTGCATAGGGCGACACACACAGTGGGTTGAGAGGCCATGCAGGACAATATCATTGGGCTGCTCTTGTAGCAGGAAAGAGCTGAAGTGGCCAGATTTGTTTTTGTGGCCAGTATTTGTTTTTTATTTTAATTGTTGCATTAAACTGCACGCTCCACCAGGGGGGGGGGGGGGGGGGGGGGGGGGCAGGAAGACAGATTTTGGACTGCATGGTTAAAACGATGTCCGATTCAGATGGGAGTTGGAATTGTGGAAGTTTCAAACAAAATGAGAGGGAACATAAAGTTGATACCAAGTTTTTACCCCCCCACCCCCCACCTCCCTGCGCTCCATCATATATATTTATCGCATGCGATTGCTAAGTGAAATACCAAAAATATCTTGAGATTTCCAAAATACCCAAAGCATTTCGAGATCTCGAGATCCTAAAAATACACAAAAATCTCGAGACACCCAAAATACAAAAAACATGTTGAAATATCCAAAATACAAAAAACATGTTGAAATATCCAAAATACCAGAATTTCCCCAAATAGCGAGATATTTGAAGACCTCAAAATACCCAAATGCCTCAAGTGCGAGAAATTCCCTAACTACCCTAAATAACTGTATATCTCGAAATGCATAAAATACCCAACATGCATGCCTTGCCTTGACCCTCAAGATCTCATCCGAGTCGATGATACGCAGCACCGTGGGCTGGCTCAGTCCCTCTACATGCAGAGGCAAGCCCCAAGGCAGATCCGCCATGGAGCACATGTCCAGCCAGTAGTCACCAGGTGCAAGGACACAAATACCCCAAACTATCTATATACAAGATTTCGAGTTACTCCAAATACCCAATTACCTCAATACCCATTACACTCAAAACTATTTTAAATTCTTGAGTTGCCCCCAATACCCCAACACCCAAAATACTAAAATGCAAGAAATTCCCTAAATAGACAAATACCCCAAATACCCAATATACATGCCTTACCTTGACCCTCAAGATCTCATCGGAGTCGATGATGCGCAGTACCATGGGCTGGCTCAGACCCTCTACATGCAGAGGCAAGCCCCCAGGCAGATCTGTCATAGAGGAGATGTCCAGCCAGTAGTCACCAGGTTCAGGGAAAGTCGTCCAGCACTGCAGAACCTGTGACTTGAACTTTTCGGCACCAAACTCAAGGTCCACCACACCCTTGTCCCCAGCCAGCACCTGTTGGATGGAGAGCAGGGATTGCTTTTTATAATAAATAAATAAATAAATAAATGAATAAATAAATAAATAAATAAATAAATAAATAAATAAATAAATTGGCTGGTGACAAGGGGTCCACTACACCCTTGTCACCAGCCAGCACCTGTTGGAAGGAGAACAGGGATTGCCTTTTATAATAAATAAATAAATTCATCCATTAATCCATCCATCCATTCTTTAATTAATTAATTAATTAATTAATTAATTAATTCATACATTAATTCATCAGCCCATCCATCCAGTTACTCAATTATTGATTGATTCGTCCAGCCATCCATTAAGTTTAAATATTGAATTAATTCATAAATTGATTCATCCATCCCTCCATTAAGTTGACAACTAGATGTGTCATTCTTTTCAGATATGAAAGTGTTTTCAGATATGAAACTCAAGGTCCACCACACCCTTGTCCCCAGACAACACCTGTTGGAAGGAGATGTGTGTAAGTTGTATGTTGTATGTTTACGGAGAGGTGTGTACGTTGTACGTTGATGATTGAATGTCCCTTTTGCCCCTGTTGGAAGGAGAGGTGTGTATGTTGTATGTTCAAGGAGAGGTGTGTATGTTGAATGTTGATTGTTGAATGAACCTATTGCCCCAGTTGGAAGGAGAGGTGTGTATGTTGTATGTTGTATGTTTTAGGAGATAGGTGTATGGTGTATGTTAAATGACTAACCTATTACCCCCAGTATGTTGTATGCTGAATGACCCTATCGTAGATATATTGTCTCCACTATCTATATCTATTGTCCCCAGTATGTTGCATGCTGAATGGCCCTATGGTATCCAACTACGTGTCCAATTGCTTCTGCGTATTACTGTCTTATACTTGTGGCTATGTCATGCTATTCCATACTATTTCATGCCATTTCATGCCATTTCATGCTGTTTCATGCTATTTCATGCTATTCCATGCTATTCCATGCTATTTCAGGCTATAACTAGTGCTAATTATAGAATCCTTTTAGTGCTAGATAGCGCTATTAGCACTAAACTCCTCCCCCCCCCCCCCCCCCCCCCCCTCCTCCCCCTCCAAACCCTAATGTTGAATGACCCGATTGTGGCCAACTGAGTGACCAACTGTTTCTGCATGTTACTTTCTTATTCTGTTCATTTCTACAGCCCTGGGAATGTGTACCATATGTTGTTGTGGTCTAGGGGTAGCCAACAGTCTTTTATTTTTGGGCTACGCGTAGCAACTTCTAGGCAGCTCCCTGTCCCTGTCCTTGGGCCAATCCTGGAGCTAGCTAGTGTGCCTGAGGTAGCCAAAAAGTCTAAGTCCAAAGAACATGTGAAGAGGCAGAAACTAGTGTGGGTGGTGGTGTGGATGTGGGTGTGTTGTAATGGGGTGGGTGTGGATGGGGATGTGGGTGTGGGTGGGGGGTGGGTGTGGGTGGGGGTGTGGTGTAATGGGGTGGGTGTGGGTGTGGGGTGGGTGTGGGTGGGGGTGTGGGTGTGTTGTAATCAAGTTATCGTTACCTGCTGGAAGGAAAGATGTTGGCCAAGGGGGGGAGTATCCACAGGGGGCCAGGCGGTGACTACATCACCAGCACTGTTGTACAGAGTGTGGGAGTATGCAACACCAGGCGCCAAGTTGACAGCTATGCGGATTTCCATAGAGGGGAGAGGCTCGCCTTCCCTGAGAGGCAGTACAGGCAGGACACATGATTAGTGCAGAGTGTAGGATTAGGCAACACCGGGCATCAATTTGACAGCTAGGATGATTTCCATACAGGGGAGAGGCTCGCATTCCCTGAGAGGCAGTACAGGCAGGACAAATAGTTAGCACAAAAGGTGGGAGAAGGCAACATACAGCCTTCAATTGACAGCTAGGACAATTTATATGGAGTGTCATATACATTTGAATAGGCAGAACAATACATGGTGAGCAGTGCAACATGATTCTAACAAAGATGAGTGCTTGCTGAGGTGAAAAACAAGCGCAGTTGGCTTGGCACCAGAGAAAACGGTGAGCAGTGCAACATGATTCTAACAAAGATGAGTGCTTGCTGAGGTGAAAAACAAGCGCAGTTGGCTTGGCACCAGAGAACATGGTGAGCAGTGCAACATGAGCCTAACAAAGATGAGTGCTTGCTGAGGTGAAAAACAAGCGCAGTTGGCTTGGCACCAGAGAACACGGTGAGCAGTGCAACATGAGTCTAACAAAGATGAGTGCTTGCTGAGGTGAAAAACAAGCGCTGTTGGCTTGGCACCAGAGAACATGGTGAGCAGTGCAGCATGAGCCTAACAAAGATGAGTGCTTGCTGAGGTGAAAAACAAGCGCAGTTGGCTTGGCACCAGAAAAAACGGTGAGCAGTGCAGCATGAGCCTAACAAAGATGAGTGCTTGCTGAGGTGAAAAACAAGCGCAGTTGGCTTGGCACCAGCGAACACGGTGAGCAGTGCAACATGAGCCTAACAAAGATGAGTGCTTGCTGAGGTGAAAAACAAGCGCAGTTGGCTTGGCACCAGCGAACACGGTGAGCAGTGCAACATGAGCCTAACAAATATGAGTGCTTGCTGAGGTGAAAAACAAGCGCAGTTGGCTTGGCACCAGAGAACACGGTGAACAGTGCAGCATGAGCCTAACAAAGATGAGTGCTTGCTGAGGTCTATTGTTGATAAGACCTGTCCCAGTCATCTGCTGCTGATGGTGTGCCAGCCAGGGTAATCAAAGTATTCAAAGTGCGCGCTTGTGCGCTTTTGAGCGCTGACTTTTTGACCCCCTCTGCGCTTTAAGCACAGTTTTTTGAAACCCCCTGTGGGCGCAGCAAGCAATTTTTGTGCTTTTTGCACTACAAAGCGCAGTTTTTTTGTTTTCGAGTGCGCTGAAGCGCTGGCCAATTTGGCCATTTGAAGTACCCTGGTACCAGCTCATGCAGCAGATGACAGTCTTATCAACTGGGTGGGTGCAGGTGGGTGTGGTCGGGGTGGATGGGTGTGGGTGTGGGTGTGGGTCATCTGCCGCACAAGAAGTCCTCTGCTGCTTATGGGGTACCAGCTCATGCAGCAGATGACAGCCTTATCAACTGGGTGGGTGCAGGTGGGTGTGGTTGGGGTGGATGGGCGTGGGTGTGGGTCATCTGCCGCACGAGAATTCCTCTGCTGCCAATGGGGTTCCAGCTCATGCAGCAGACGACAGTCTTATTAACACTGCTTCATGGGTTAGAAGGTGGTGGTTGTGGTTTGTAGGTGGTTGTGGTTAGTAGGTGGTGGTTGTGGTTTGTAGGTGGTGGTGGTTAGTAGGTGATGGTGGGGGTGGTTTGTAGGTGGTTGTGGTTAGTAGGTGGTGGTGGTGGTTTGTAGGTGGTTGTGGTTAGTAGGTGGTGGTGGTGGTGGTGGTGGTTTGTAGGTGGTTGTGGTTAGTAGGTGGTGGTGGTGGTGGTGGTTTGTAGGTGGTTGTGGTTAGTAGGTGGTGGTGGTGGTGGTGGTTTGTAGGTGGTGGTGGTTAGTAGGTGGTGGTTAGTAGCATCCCAAAGGCTCCTAGGAGCATCATAGTGCTACGTAAAGACACTGGTTTCTTCCCTTGTGTATGTTGTTACAGTCCAGGGGTCAGCAAGCAGCTTCATGGGTCCTCAAGTTGAAAACGCAGTGATTAGTGCAATGCAAAAGCAGTGCAGATACAGGGCATGTCCAACCAAGGATTTCAGGTGGCTCGGATAGGTCTCGAAGAAGAAGAATCCAAAATGCACAAATGGAACATACATACTCACTTTATGGTGTCAAGTGTGTTGATGGGGCTGATGCAGTCGCTGAGCATGCACCCACATCCAAAGAACATTGAGACAGCTAGCTCCGGCAGGTCCACCCACTGCTCCAGTGCAAGGGGCTCACTCTCAAAACAAAATAAAAACATTTGACGCAGGTGGAACATGCATATTCACTTTTAGGTCGAGCGTGTTGATGGAGCTGATGTAGTCGCTGAGTAAGTGCCTCCCTCTATAGGACGTGGAGACAGCTAGCTCCGGCAAGTCCGCCCACTGCTCCAGTGCAAGGGGCTCATGCTATTAAAATAAAGTTTGACAGCACTGGAACATACATACTCACTTAACGGTGTCGAGCGTGTTGATGGAGCTGACATAGTCACTGAGCAAGCGCCCGCCTCTAGAGAACATTGAGACAGCTAGCTCCGGCAGGTCTATCCACTGCTCCAGTGCGAGGGGTTCACCATCAATCAGCTGCCAGTGGGCTTCCAAGGGCAGGTAAGAGAAGATGAACACGGAGGGGGGGGTGAAGAAGGGGGCCAGGGCACCTGCACAAAAATGCAATGATAAATGCAGAATTAATTTATCACTGTGCAGGAGGGCGCAGTGTGCGTTCAAGGGCAGGTAAGACAAGATGAACACGGAGGGGGGGGTGAAGAAGGGGGCCAGGTCACCTGCACAAAAATGCAATGATAAATGCAGAATTAATTTATCACTGTGCAGGAGGGCGCAGTGTGCGTTCAAGGGCAGGTAAGAGAAGATAGACACGGAGGGGGGGGTGAAGAAGGGGGCCAGGGCACCTGCAAAACAATGCGATGATAAATGCATAATTAATTTGTCACTGTGCAGGAGGGCGCAGTGTGCGTTCAAGGGCAGGTAAGAGAAGATAAACACGGAGGGGGGGGTGAAGAAGGGGGCCAGGGCACCTGCAAAACAATGCGATGATAAATGCATAATTAATTTATCACTGTGCAGGAGGGCGCAGTGCACGCTCAAGGGCAGGTAAGAGAAGATGAACACAGAGGGGGGGAGGGGGGGGGTAAAGAAGGGGGACAGAGCACCTGCAAGAAAAAGTGTGACGAGAAACGCAAAATTAATTGATCACTGTGCAGGAGGGCGCAGTGCTCTTAGGGGCAGATAGGATAAATAAAAAGGAGGGGGGGATGAAGAAGGGCAAAAGAGCACCTGCAAAAAAGTGTGATGAGAAATGCAAAATTCATTGATCACAGTAGCATGAACTCAGGGCCTTGGTCGGTATAACGATTGTTTGGGGTTCAGTTCATCAGTGCTTTTTCTGTTCAGCCCATCCTGATAGCGGGCAAGTCCCTTTAGCCTATTTGGCTACCCATGGACTGTAACAGCATACATGTCAGCGTAAGCTGTTCCATGGTTCTAACTGTCTTCCTGTGTCCTCTGGACCCGTATAACTTAGATCTCCTTTGACGCCTCTGCTACCACATAGTCTTGCTTCCCCCTCTCTGCAAACTTGTCCCAGATCGATCTCAGTTACACCTCTTGTCGCCTATCGCATTCCCTCATAACTCCGACAATACACACCTGCAAGGGCACCCCCATGCAATGCAGCGCCAGCAGGGTCTACAAGTCTCCACATGCCGTTGACCTTCACACCGGACCAGCTGTGGTTGTGGGCGATCAGCCCCTCTCCTGGTGGAATGGTCCTGCCCCCTTTCCAGAAGCCAGGGATGATGATGGCCTCAAGCTCACAACCTCGCGACAGTTGGATAAAGACCCAGGCTGCACGCTCTGCCCATGTGCCTGTTGGTAGGGGGTTGATGATGGGTTGTTGATGGGTTGCTGATGGGTTGTTGATGGGTTGTTGATGGGGTTGTTGATGGGTGGGGGCTGTGGTTGTGGGCAAGCATCCCCTCTCTGGGTGGGATGGTCTTGCCCACTTTCCAGAAGCCAGGGTTGATGACGGCCTCAAGCTCGCAACCTCGCGATAGTTGAATAAAGACCCAAGCTGCACGCTCTGCCCACGTGCCGGGGTAGAGATTGTGGGCCGTGATATTTTTAGGAGTGGGCAGTATGTGCATGTAATAGGCTATGTGGGTAGCAACAGCCTCTAGCCCACAACCTTGCAACAGCTGCTTGAATATCCAGGCTGCATGCTCTGCCCATGTGACTATTTAGGTAGAGATTGTGGGCAGTGATGTGTGTGGGAGTGTGGCAGTGTGTGCATGTAATAGGCTATGAGGGTAGCAACAGCCTCTAGCTCACAACCTCGCAACATCTGGATGAATACCCAGGCTGCATGCTCTGCCTATGTGCCTGTTGGTGGGGTGGTGGTGATGGATTGACACGGTGCCTGGCACTGCGCACACACGCTGTGTGGCCTGCCTATTGGTATATATAGGGACTGGTAAATCATATGATGCTGACCAAAGACAAGTATGATATCATATGATATCATACAAATATCATGTGATTTAATATCATATGATATGATGCCGTAGGCCAAAGTTACCGAGTCAGACCGCCGGCATCATATGATATCATCCAATATCATATGCCGACATGATATCATATGATATCATATTGCCTATCCCTAGGTATATGTAACGCTGTGTAACGGAAGGATTTTTACCCCGGGAGGTGGGTCCGAATAGGAAGTAGCAAGACAAACATGTACAAGTTACAATAGCAATTCAGCAGATGAATTGAACTTTTACCCCGGGAGGTGGGTCCGAATAGGAAGTAGCAAGACAAACATGTACAAGTTAGAATAGCAATTCAGCAGATGAATTGGACTTTTACCCCGGGAGGTGGGTCCGAATAGGAAGTAGCGAGACAAACATGTACAAGTTAGAATAGCAATTCAGCAGATGAATTGGATTTTGATATTTGGGAACAGCTTATTGATCATAGTGCATACTTCAGATTTTGCCAGGAATTGGATTCTGAAAAACTTTCAGGCGGAGGTGAAAAAATTTCAGGCGGAGGTGAAAATTCCAGGCGGAGGCGGAGGTAAAAATTTCAGGCGGAGGTAAAAATAATTGCCAGGACTTGGATTCTGAAAAAACTGGGGAGAATTGTCACACATTTCAACATGTAAAAGTTGAAGTACAACCAACGACTGTTGATTCCAAACTATCCACTGAATTGCTATATGCATTTAAATATATGTATATACATTTAAAAGACTAATAGCTATAAACATACAAACTATAATATACAAGTATGCGTGGCAATTATGTAATTATAATATACAAGTATGCGTGGCAATTATGTAATTATAATATACAAGTATGCGTGGCAATTATGTAATTATAATATACAAGCATGCGGGGCAATTATGTAATTATAATATACAAGTATGCGGGGCAATTATGTAATTATAATATACAAGTATGCGTGGCAATTATGTAATTATAATATACAAGTATGCGGGGCAATTATGTAATTATAATATACAAGTATGCGTGGCAATTATGTAATTATAATATACAAGTATGCGTGGCAATTATGTAATTATAATATACAAGTATGCGGGGCAATTATGTAATTATAATATACAAGTATGCGGGGCAATTATGTAATTATAATATACAAGTATGCGTGGCAATTATGTAATTATAATATACAAGTATGCGTGGCAATTATGTAATTATACAAGTATGCGGGGCAATTATGTAATTATAATATACAAGTATGCGTGGCAATTAGTTGTAATTATAATATACAAGTATGCGGGGCAATTATGTAATTATAATATACAAGTATGCGTGGCAATTATGTAATTATAATATACAAGTATGCGTGGCAATTATGTAATTATAATATACAAGTATGCGGGGGCAATTATTGTTAATGATAATATACAAGTTGCGTGGCAATTATGTAATTATAATATAACAAGTATTGGTGGAATTATGTATAATTATACATACAAGTATGGCGGGGGCATTAGTAATATAATACAAGTATGCGTGCAAATTAATTATAAATACAAGTATGGTGCAATTATGTAATTATAATATACATATGCGTGGCAATTATGTAATGATAATATACAAGTATGAGTGGCAATTATGCCTAATCTAATATACAAGTATGCGGCAAATTATGTTTTTTATAATTTAATATACAATTATAAAACTACTAAGTATTAACATATACACTATTAATTACAAAGACAGTAGACCACAAACTATAAAGACCTCACAGCTATGACATACTAATGCAGGGGGGGGGGGGGGGGGGGGGGGGGGGGCAGAAAGACAGATTTTGGACCGCATGTTCAATATGGTGTCGGATTCAGATGGGAGTTGGAATTGTGGAGGTTTCATGCAAAACGAGGGGGAAAATAAAGTTGAAAACAAGTTTTTTTACCCCCCCCCCACCCTCCTAAAACCCTTGTACTAATGTAAGATAAGTTGAACCCACCAATTGGTGGTTGGCCCCAGACCCCAGTGCAAGCAAATGGGCTGGCCCCCTCAATCTCACACCTCATAATAAAGCATACAATTTATTTATATATTTAAACATACAATTTATGAAAAGTTGAGCCCACCAATCGGTGGTTGGCCCCCTAGACCTCACACCTCACAATAAGACATACTATTTATTTATGTATTTAAACATACAACTTATCTACTATTTATCATATATTTACTATTTATTATGCATATACCAGGCATATACTGTTTATTATGCATATACCAGGTATTTACTATCTACTATTTATTATGTATCTACTATTTATTATGTAAAACAGTATTTATTGTGAATATACTATTAAATATGTATATACTATTTATTATGTATATACTATTTATTATGTATCTACTATTTATTATGTATACAGTATTTAGTATGAATATACTATTTAATATGTATATACTATATATTAAGTATATACTATTTATTATGTATACAGTATTTATTATGTATACAGTATTTATTATGAATATACTATTTATTATGTATACACTATTTATTATGTATACACATTTAAGATGTATACACTATTTATTATGTATACACTATTTATTACGTATACACTATTTAAGATGTATACACTATTTATTATGTATACAGTATTTATTATGTATACACTATTTATTATGTATACAGTATTTATTATGTATACACTATTTATTATGTATACACTATTTATTATGAATACACTATTTATTATGTATACACTATTTATTATGTATACACTATTTATTATGTATACACTATTTAAGATGTATACACTATTTATTATGTATACACTATTTATTATGTATACACTATTTATTATGTATACACTATTTATTATGTATACACTATTTATTATGTATACACTATTTAAGATGTATACACTATTTATTATGTATACACTATTTATTATGTATACACTATTTATTGTGTATACAATATTTATTATGTATACACTATTTATTATGTATACACTATTTAAGATGTATACACGTTTTATTATGTATATACCTGTATGTACTATTTATTATGTATACAGTATTTATTTATGTATTTAAACATACGATAAGTAGAACCCACCTGTGGTACCACCTAAAAGCTTTTCTTCTGCAGCAGCAGCCTCGGGTCCTGGGCCAAATAGGGGGGCCTCCACACTCAGGGCTTCTGATGCCTGCTTGGGTGGCACTACATGGCAGCATACCCAACGCCAGCAGACATAAGCCAGTAGGACCTGGGTAGGCAGATGCAAGGTGTAACGAATGGGGAAAACATGGTGGTTGATTGGGGACCCTCCGTCTCCACCAAGTGTAACCAATGGGGACAAGTTCTATGCAGCACACCCAACACCGGCAGACATAGGCTAGTAGGACCTGAGGGGGTGTGTGTGAGGGTGGGGGGTGGGGGGGGCATACATGCATGGGGGTGGTTGTTAATGGTGTTGCTTGTACAAGTGTGCTGAGGCCATCGGCCACTCAAGTGTCCGTTTGATAGGGATGATCATGGCAACAGTGCACAACTCAAGCAAGTAGAACCTAGGTTGGCAGAGGCAAGGTGTAACCAATGGGTAAAACGTGGTGATCAATTTGGGACCAATGGGTAAAACGTGGTGATCAATTTGGGACCCTCTGTCTCCACCAATTGGAACCAATGGGTAAAACGTGGTGATCAATTTGGGACCAATGGGTAAAACGTGGTGATCAATTTGGGACCCTCTGTCTCCACCAATTGGAACCAATGGGTAAAACATGGTGATAAATTTGGGACCCTCCGTCTCCACCAATTGGAACCAATGGGGAAAACGTGGTGATCAACTTGGGACCCTTCGTCTCCACCAAGTGTAACCAATGGGGATAAATTCTATGCAGCATTGCAAGCGACGCCAAAAAATTGCGGAGAGTGCTGGCAATGGAACGGCAAGTGGCAATGGAAATGGAGCTGACCGAAGCCAGTTAGTTTTGAATGAGTTGGCTAAAATGTCAGGCTTCGTTTTTTCGGTCAGTCGGTCGGTCGGTCGGTCAGACACACAGACAGACAATAGGGTGAATCTGGGGGCTCCCATCCCCCAAAAGAGGGGGCTCCACCAACGAGGTGATTAAAATGGGGACCCTCGGTCTCGACCAAGTGTAAACAATGGGGGAAACGAGGTGATCAATTGGGGGCCCTCCATCTCCACCAATTGCAACCAATGGGGAAATGTGGTGATCAATTGGGGACCGTGAGTATCGTTATCCATCACTCAAAGGGGTTACAGTGTGGTATGGAGCAGTGTTTTTTATTTCAGATTTCTGTAGGCCAGGTTGAGTAGCAACCTGGGCAACTCAAGCCTGATTTCAGGATTGTTACGTAGCCATCACATGATGAAGCACAAAGCGCGGAGCTTGGGGGGTTTGGCGAGTTCATGCATCAATGGAATGGCGATGCAGTGGCAATGCGTCGTTGAAAGAAGACAACATGTGGTTACAGAGTGGTATGGACAGGTGCCGCAGCTGAAGAGCACGGACGTGTGGGATTGAGTAGGGAGGGTAAGAAATGAGTAGGGATGGGTGGGAATAAGTAGGGACGGGTGGATATAAGTAGGGAGTGGTAAGAAATGAGCACCACAGATACCAGTTGAAATTGAAATTAGCAGAGATGGTGTGAAATAATGGTCAGGAACATAAAGGATGGTCGGAAAGAATGGGTAGGAATGATGAATAGAATCTTGGGATGCTGATAGTGGGTGGAGCTGCAGATGGGGGAGTGTGGTGTGAAAGTTTGTTTGTGGGTGGGTGGGTCGTGCTATGGCCGTAGCATGAATGGTTTGTTCGTGGGTATGGTGGTGGTGGTGGTGGGGATGCATTGGTGTGGTGTGGTGTGTGTGTGGTGTGTGTGTGTGTGTGGGGGGGGGGGGTCATCTACCCCAGCAGCCCACCCCACGTCCCCACCCCAGCCACCGGCCACCCCGCTGCCTTCATCTAACCCAGCAGCCCACCTGTGATGAGTTGCATGCCGATGCCAACTTGTCACACAGTGCCGGCAATCCTCCATTTCCCTGGATGGCTACATCACCCCCCAAGCTCTTCACATGTGAATCCATCAATGCACCCTGCACCATCCCTGCTAGAGCATGAGCCCACCCCACCCAGCCACCCAGCTGCCCTCATCTACCCCAGCAGCCCACCTGGGATGACTTGCATGCTGATGCCAACTTGTCAGACAGTGCCGGCAGTCCTCCATTGCCCGTGATGGCCACACCAACCCCCAAGCTCTTCACATGTGAATCCATTAAAGCAAACGCCTTCCTTAGGCCTGCACCACCATGACAATCGCAAAACTAATTGTTACATAAATGCCCGAGTAAATGAATCATTAATAAATATCAATACATTAAATATAAACATTAATATTCTGTAGGCCTGCACAACCATGACGATCACAAAAATAATTGTTACGTAAATGCCCGAGTAAATGAATCATTAATAAATATCAATACATTTAATATTAACATTAATATTCTGTAGGCCTGCACCACCATGACAATTGCAAAAATAGTTGTTACGTAAATGCCTGAGTAACTGATTCATTAATAAATACCAATACATTAAATATGAGTATTAATATTATTGAGGCCTGCACCATCATGAAAATCGCAAAATTAATTGTTAGGTAAATAAATCATTAATAAATATCAATAAATTTAAGTGAATATTTTATATAATTTAGGCCTGCACCACCATGGGAATCACAAAATTAAGTATGATGTAAATTAATCAATATTAATGAATAACAATAAATTAAATATTATTCTTTATAGACGCAAACGCCTTCTTTAGGCCTGCACCACCATGAACATTGCAAGCAAAATCATTAAGTAAGTGAACGATTAATACATTATAATCAATAGCGATATCAAACACCTGCATTAATTAATGCATATTTATCAATATCAAACACCTTCTTAAATTAATAAATACCAATCAATACCAGCATCAAATGCTTTCATTAATGAATAAATACTAATCAATATCAACATCAAACGCCTTCTTTAATGAATAACTACTAATCAATATCAATATCAAACGCCTTCTCTAATGAATAACTACTAATCAATATCGACATCAGACGCCTTCTTTAATGAATAACTACTAATCAATATCGACATCAGACGCCTTCTTTAATGAATAAATACTAATCAATATCAATATCAAACGCCTTCTTTAATGAATAACTACTAATCAATATCAATATCAAACGCCTTCTTTAATGAATAAATACTAATCAATATCAATATCAAACGCCTTCTTTAATGAATAACTACTAATCAATATGGACATCAAACGCCTTCTTTAATGAATAAATACTAATCAATATTGACATCAGACGCCTTCTTTAATGAATAAATACTAATCAATATCAAAATCAAACGCCTTCTTTAATGAATAAATACTAATCAATATCAACATCAAACGCCTTCTTTAATGAATAACTACTAATCAATATCAATATCAAACGCCTTCTTTAATGAATAAATACTAATCAATATCGACATCAAACGCCTTCTTTAATGAATGAATACTAATCAATATTGACATCAGACGCCTTCTTTACTGAATAAATACTAATCAATATCGACATCAAACGCCTTCTTTAATGAATAAATACTAATCAATATCGACATCAAACGCCTTCTTTAATGAATAAAAACTAATCAATATCAATATCAACATCAATATCAAACGCCTATCAAACGCCTTCTTTAATTAATAAATACCAATCAATATCAATACCAAACGATTTTTTTAGGCCTGCACCACCACCAGAATTGCAAAAACGATCGTTAAGAAAATCAGAGTAAATTAATAATTAATAAATATCAATAAAGTAAATATGAATATTAATAAATATGTTTACATTATAAATGTGTTTAATCCCTGTAGATGACCAACGCAGGGCCTCTGTGGATTGAATGATTGTGTAAGGCTCTGTTCATCAGTGCTTTTTCTTTTTAGCCCCTCCTGATAGCATGGTTAGGCAAGTGCCTGTAGCCTATTTGGTCCACCCCCTGAACTGTAACAACATACATACATACGGGCTTTTTTGTGTGTCGCATCGCCATTCCGCCACGAGTGACGCACCGAGTCGCTCAATTTGAAATGCGTCGCTTGAAAAAAAACAGTGTGCATACCTGGATCGCCATTGCTTGATCCTCCAAGCTCTTCCTCTGCCTGCGATGCACACAGGCCAGCCGCAGTGGGAGGGAGGGCACCACCACCATCATCAAGCTCGCCGTTGGGAAAGTGTTTCTTACGAATGATGCGGAGAGCCTCTGCATCTGCCCCATGCAAATTGGATGCAGCCACTTTCTCCTCGGCTGACACCGATGCCTCGTTGAGCACTGACACTTGAGGCAGCATGTAAACTTGGTGCAGGCGGATGATCATGCACTGAAAAAGAGAAGAAGATAAATTGTTAAATATTTTTTCTCTGGGTTGCTCACTGTCGCCCACACTTGAGGCAACATGTAAACTTGGTGCATGCGGATGGTCATGCACTGGAAAAAAAAATTGTTACATAGTTTTTCTCTGGGTTGCTCACTGTGGCCCACACTTGAGGCAACATGTCAACTTGGTGCAGTCGGATGGTCATGCACTATAACAAAGAAGATTTTTTTTTTTTTTATGGTCTGCTCACTGCCACCCACACTTGAGGCAATATGTAAACTTGGTGAAAGCAGATGGTCATGCACTGAAACAAAGAAGAAGACAAATTGTTACATGCTTTTTCTATGGGGTGCTCACTGTCGCCCACACATAAGGCAACATGTCAACTTGGTGCAGTTGGATGGTGATGCACTATGACAAAGAAGACAATTTTTTTTTTTGATGGGCTGCTCACTGCCACCCACACTTGAGGCAATATGTAAACTTGGTGAAAGCAGACGGTCATGCACTGAAACAAAGAAGAAGACAAATTGTTACATGCTTTTTCTATGGGGTGCTCACTGTCGCTCACACTTGAGGGGAAATGTCAACTTGGTGCAGTTGGATGGTCATGCACTGAAACAAAGAAGAAGACAAATTATTACATACTTTTTCTATGGGGTGCTCACTGTCGCCCACACTTGAGGCAGCATGTCAACTTGGTGCAGTTGGATGGTGATGCACTGAAATAAAGAAAAAGATGACTGGTTACACGGACACTTGAGGCAACCTAACTTGATATTTAACTGGTTTACATGGCTCCAGCCTCTAAGGCTGCTCGCCAACTTTGGAGGCAACTTAACCCCCCTTGGGAGCAAAGTCATCATCAAACCTACCCACTCCCCCCACCCCATTCCCAGCCCTCCCTTCCGCCCCTCCCCTCCCCTCATCACACCCCCATCTCCTCCCTTCATCACCCCCCCCCCCCCACACACACACACACACACAGAAACACAGAAATCATCAAGCATGATCAGCAGATTCAAACTCATGGCTGGCCTGAGAGAGCTCCTCCTAATCCAGCTGCAAGGCCATCCCATGCACCTAACTAAATAAATAGTATGCCGTATTACAAGGCATGAGGTTAAGGGGGCCAGCCTGTTCAAGGACCCCCGTCCCAACCCACTGCTCCCACTTTCTCCACCCACTCCCACACCTGACCCACCCCAACCCACAGCTCCCACTCTCTCCACCTACACCCACTCTCTCCACCTACACCCACTCTCTCCACCTACACCCACACCTGACCCACCCCAACCCACAGCTCCCACTCTCTCCACCTGCTCCCACACCTGTTCCACCCCAACCCACAGCTCCCACTTTCTCCACCCAATCCCACACCTGACCCACCCCAACCCACAGCTCCCACCTTCTCCATAGGGTTGCCGATCGTTTTTAACTCCAGTAGAAAGCAAGCCTTGCTAGCCTGCGCTGTCTCCTGATCATGCTACAGGAATATCCCACACCACTATATATGCACCTACCAGGCTCTTAACCCACAGCTCCCACAAAGTCCAGCTATGATATCCCAATGTTAGCCTGTGCTATCTCCTGGCCATGCTACAGGAATATCCCACACCTCTGTATATGCACCTCATAGGTTCTTAACCCAAATCTCCCACAATACCCTGCTACATAATCACACATATATTATGATATCCCAGATTTCCAACCCACAGCACCTCACCTTTTCCATGGGGTTGCCGATAGTATTCACTCCCTCTAGGAAGTAAGCCTTGCTAGCCCGTGATATCTCCTTATCATGCTACAGGAATATCCCACACCTATACGTATGCACCTATCAGGCTCCTGACTCACAGCTTCCACAATGTCCACCTATGATATCCCAATGATAGCCTGTGCTATCTCCTGGCCATGCTACAGGAATATCCCACACCTCTGTATATGCACCTCATAGGATCTTAACCCACATTTCCCACAATGCCCTGTTACATAATCATACATATCCTATTCCATCCCAGATTCCCAACCCACAGCACCGCACCTTTTCCATGGGGTTGCCGATCGTATTTATTTCCTCCAGGAAGTAAGCCTTGCATACCTGTGATATCCCCTGGCCATGCTACAGGAACATCCCACACTATATCTATGCACCTACCATGTGCTTAACCCACATCTCCTACAATATCCTGATATATAATGACATATATCCTAATATATCCCAGATTCCCAACCCACAGCACCCCACCTTCTCCATCAAGTTCCGATCGTATTTATCCCCTCCAGAGAGCAAGCCTTGCTAGCCTGCGCTGTCTCCTGATCATGCTATAGGAATATCCCACACTATATCTATGCACCTGCCATCTGCTTATAACCCACAGCTCCCACAGTGCCCTGATATATAATCATACATATATTATGATATCCCAGATTCCCAACCCACAGCACCTCACCTTCTCTATCAAGTTGCCGAGAGTATTCACCCCCTCCAGGAAGTAAGCTTTGCCAGCCTATGATATCCCCTGGCCATGCTACAGGAATATCCCACACTATACCTATGCACCTACCATGTGCTTAACCCACAGCTCCCACAATATCCTGATATATAACATATATGTTATATGTTATCTGATATATAACCTATATCTTAATATATCCCAGATTCCCAACCCACAGCACCTCACCTTTTCCATGGGGTTGCCGATCGTATTCAACTCCTCAAGAAAGTAAGCCTTGCTAGCCTGTGATATCTGTTGCAGTCCAGGGATGAGGTTATTCGACACATCAAGCTTCCGAAGGGTGAGCATGCTCTGAACCCCCTCCAAGGAAGTCAGCTTGTTGTTCTTGACTAGTAGAACTTGCAGACCAGCAAGGGAGGAGAGGGGCTCTAGTGATTCTATGATGTTGTTCTCGAGGTTTAAGAACCTCAAGCCAGCTAGGTTTTGCAAGCCCTTGCAGCTGGTGAGCAGGTTTCCCGAGAGACTGAGGGTGTGGAGCATCATCAGGTTTTTCAAGCCGCTGATGTTCTCAATCTGCGTGGTTGGTGAGAGGAAGGGGTGGGGGGGGTGAGAGGAGGGGGTAGAGGAGGGGGTGGGGGGGGTGAGAGGAGGGGGTAGAGGAGGGGGTGGGTGGGGTGAGAGGAGGGGGTAGATGAGGGGTGAGGGGGGTGAGAGGAGGGGGTAGAGGAGGGTGGTGGGGGAGGTGAGAGGAGGGGGTAGAGGAGGGGGTGGGGGGGTGAGAGGAGGGGGTAGAGGAGGGGGTGGGGGGGGGTGGGGTGGGGTGGGGGGTGGGGTGGGGTGGGGAAGGAGGGGGTGGGGGGGTGGGGGGGGAGAGGGGTTGGGGTCGGGGGAGAGGGGTGGGGTTGGGTGGTGTGGGGGGGGGGGAGGAAGGGGGAGGGGGGTGGTGAGAGGGCTTGGGGGGGGGGGGGGAGAGGGGTGGGGGTGGTGGGGGGGGCGTTGAAGAGGAGGGGGGAGGGGGGGTGAGAGTGGAGGATGGGGTGGGGCGGTGAGGGTGGGGGTCATTCATGCTCGTACTCATGTCTAGTTTTCCAGGAGAGGCTGAGGGTGTGGACATCATCAAGGTCTTTCTCAAGCAGCTTGATGTTCTCAATCTGCGTCGGTTGGTGAGAGGGTGTTGGGGGGGCGTGGGGCTTTGGGGTGGGGGGGTGGGGGGTGAGAGGAGGGAGGTGGGGCGGGGGGGGGAGAGGGGGGGGTCGGGGAGAGGGGGGGGGTTGGGGTGGGGCGGGAGGGGGCGGAGGTGAGGGGGGGAGGGGGGTGAGAGGGATTGGGTGGGGTGGGGCGGCGTGGGTCGAGAGGGCGGGGGTTGGGGGGAGAGGGGGGCTGGGTGGGGGTGGGGGCGGGCGGGGGGGTCTTCTGGTGGGGGGGGAGAGGGGTATACCCGAGATGGGGTGATGTGCTGTGTGGGCCGGGGGGGGGGGGGAGAGGGGTGGGGTGTGGGTGGGGTGGGGGTGGGGGGGGGGCCAGAGGGGGGGCTGGGGGGGGGGGAGCGGGGTGGGGGAGGGCGGGGGGGGGGGGGGCAACGGGGGGGGCGGGGGGGATGGGGAGAGGGGTATGGGGGGGGCGGTGGGGGGGGGGGACGAGGGGGGGGGTGGGGGGGGGCTGAGAGGGGGGGGGTGGGGTTGAGAGGGGTGCGGGGGGGGTGGGGGCGAGAGGCGGGGCGCGGGTGGGTGGTGGTTGGGGTGGGGGGGTGAGGGGGAGAGGGGGGGGGTGGGGTCGGGGCTCGGGGAGCGGGAGAGGTGTGGGGGGGGGTGGGGGGGGGAGAGGTGGTGGGGTGGGGGGAGGGGCGGAGGGGGGGTGGTGGGTGGGGTGTGGGCGGAGAGGGGCGTGGGGCTGGGGGGGGGTGGGGGGGGGTTGGGGCGGGAGAGGAGGGGGGGGGGTGGTGGGGGGAGGTTGAGAGGGGGGGGGTGGGGGGGGGGGTAGAGAGGGGGGGGGTGGGGCGAAGCGGGGTGGGGGGGGTGGGGGGAGAGGGGTGGGGGGGGTGGTGGGGAGGCGGGGTGGCGGTGAGGGGAGATGGGGGTGGGGGGGGGTGGGGTGGGAGGGAGAGGGGTGGGGCTGGGCGGTGGGGTGGGGTGGGGTGGGGTGAGAGGGGTGGGGGTGGGTGGGTGGCGGCTCGGGTGGGGGGGTCCGACGAGGGGTGTGGTGGAGGTGGGGTTCGGGGTAGAGGGGGTGGGGGTGGGGGGGGTGAGAGGAGAGGAGGGGGGTGAGAGGGATGGGGTGGGTGTGGGTGGGGGGGGGTGGGGTGGGGTGGGGTGAGGAGGAGGCTGGGGTGGTAGGGGGTGGGGTGGGGTGAGAGGAGGGGTTAGAGTGGGGGGAGAGGGGTTGGGTGGGGGGAGAGGGGTGGGGTGGGGTGGGGGGGGAGAGGAGGGGAAGGGGGTGAGAGGGATGGGGTGGGGGGTGAGGGTGGGGGGTCATTCATGCACATTCCTATGTCTAGTTTTCCAGAGAGGCTGAGGGTGTGGAGCATCATCAGGTTTCTCAAGCAGCTGATGTTCTCGATCTGCGTGGTTGGTGAGTCGGGAGGGGGGAGGGGTGGAGTGGGGTGGGGTGAGAGGAGGGGGTTATAGTGGTGGTTTGGGTGGGGGGGTCATTCATGCAAACACTCATGTCTAGGTCCACGGAGAGGCTGAGGATGTGGAGCATCATCAGGTTTTTCAAGACTCTTCCTGGTCTGTGGCTGGTGAGAGGAGGGATGGGGGTTGGGTTGGGTTGGGTTGGGTTGGGTTGGGTTGGGTTGGGTTGGGTTGGGTTGGGTTGGGTTGGGTTGGGTTGGGTTGGGTTGGGTTGGGGAGAGGGGTGGGGTGGGGTGGGGTGGGGAGAGGGGTGGGGTGGGGTGGGGTGAGAGGAGGGTGGAGGGGGGGTGGGGGGTGGGGGGGTAAGAGGAGAGGAGAGGGGGGATGGGGGGGGGATGTCAGACCTCCCCCTTCCCTGGTGGTTCTTTACCTGGTTACTGTTCATGTATAGATCCTGGAGGTGTCTGAATGCACTCAGGTTCAGAGCTATTTTTTGTGTTTCAGAAAGGGGGTCTTCTGGTAGCGATCAAGGCTTTGGTGTCTTTCAAGGTTGGGCTCCTGCTAGCGATTTTACCTTGTCCCTATTCAGGTAAAGCTCCTTGAGGCATTTGAATGCACTCAGGTTTAGAGCTATTTTTGTGTTTCAGAAAGGGGGTCTTCTGGTAGCAATCAGGGATTTGGTGTCTTTCAAGGTTGGGCTCCTGCTAGCGATTTTACCTTGTCCCTATTCAGGTAAAGCTCCTTGAGGCATTTGAATGCACTCAGGTTCAGAGCTATTTTTTGTGTTTCAGAAAGGGGGTCTTCTGGTAGCGATCAGGGATTTGGTGTCTTTCAAGGTTGGGCTCCTGCTAGCGATTTTACCTTGTCCCTATTCAGGTACAGATTCTGGAGACGTTTGAATGCACTCAGGTCACTCAAAAGCACTATCAGGTTCTCTGACTGTGTCTGCTTCAAGGCGCACTAGGTCACATTTGGTTTGGCTCAACAGCAAGGCAAGGGAGCTGCCTAGAAGCTGTTGCTTGTAGCTGAATAGAAAATCCCTGCCAGTAGCCAGGGATTTTTTCCGCCACACTTTGTTTTGCCCTAAATGGCCCTAAAAAGCTATAAAAGGCTATACAAGAAAAAGTATGTCTGCTTCAAGGTGCACTAGGTCACATTTGGTTTGGCTCAACAGCAAGGCAGGGGAGCTGCCTAGAAGCTGTTGCTTGTAGCTGAAAAGAAAATCCCTGCTAGTAGCACTTGGTAGTTTACCTTGTTTCTGTCCAGGTACAGATCCTGGAGACGTTTGAATGCACTCAGGTCACTCATCAAGACTATCTGGTTCTCGGAGAAGTCGGCCTTCCGCACATTGCATTCGCGCGTGCTTGAGGTGACGGGTACATAGCCAAGCACCTGCAGTTGGTGGTGGGGGGGTGGGGGGTGGGTTAGAGGGATAGAAGGGGGGGTGGGGGTGGGGGGGATAGGTGTATGTCATTCACGCGTGCTTGAGGTGACGGGCACATAGCCAAGCACCTGCAGTTGGTGGTGGGGGGGTGGGGGGTGGAGAGGAGGGAGGGGGTGGGGGTGGGGGGGATAGGTGTATGTCATTCACGCGTGCTTGAGGTGACAGGTACATAGCCAAGCACCTGCAGTTGATGGTGGGGGGTGGGGGGTGGAGAGGAGGGAGGGGGTGGGGGTGGGGGGGATAGGTGTATGTCATTCACGCGTGCTTGAGGTGACGGGTACATAGCCAAGCACCTGCAGTTGGTGGTGTGGGGGTGGGGGGGTGGAGAGGAGGGAGGGGGTGGGGGTGGGGGGGATAGGTGTATGTCATTCACGCGTGCTTGAGGTGACGGGTACATTGCCAAGCACCTACAGCTGATGGTGGGGGGGGGGTGGGGTGGATTGGTTGGGGAGGGGGGGGGAGAGGGGGGGTTGGGGGGGGGGGGGAGGTTGGGGGGATTGTGGATAGGTGTATGCGTGTGCATGTGTGTGTGGAGTGTGTAGGTTTGGGCCGACATATGAACGTAGAATATACGTTTATACCTGTTTATACGTATAAATACACTATATATGTTGTGCAATCTGTGTGGTGTGGTGTGGTGAAATCTGGGTGGGGTGGTGTTATGTAGATAGGTGTGTGTGTCGTTCTTTAGTAGACTGGGGCACACACACATATACCCAGACAAATGCACATACCCAGACAAATGAACGTACCCAGACAAATGCACGTACCCAGACAAATGCACGTACCCAGACAAATGAACGTACCCAGACAAATGCACGTACCCAGACAAATGCACGTACCCAGTAAATGCACGTACCCAGACAAATGCACGTACCCAGACAAATGCACGTACCCAGACAAATGCACGTACCCAGACAAATGCACGTACCCAGACAAATGCACGTACCCAGTAAATGCACGTACCCAGACAAATGCACGTACCCAGACAAATGCACGTACCCAGACAAATGCACGTACCCAGACAAATGCACGTACCCAGACAAAAACATGTTCACAGACAAAAACATGTACACAGACAAAAGCATGAACCTAAACATGGACTCGTACAAAGACAAATACACATACCCAAAATAATTATAAGTACACAGACAAATACACGTACCCGCACATGTACACGCGCAATTATATAGACTTACATTGGCATACTTGTGCAGTCAAGTTTACATACACAGAAAACACATGTACCCAGACGAACACAATACATAGACAAATACATAAACATAAATACAAATACAAACACATAAACACATATACAAATACATCAACACAAATATAAACCCATTAACATACGTGTGAAGTCAAGTAAACATACATGTGCAGTCAAATACACATACCCAGATACGTATATGTACCCAGACAAACACACGTACACAGACACATACATGCACAAGTGCATGTACACATGCAGCCAAACACACATACACAGACACATACACGTACATGTGCTTGCATTCATGCAGTCAAGTATACACACAGACAAATACATGCACATGCGCATGTACACATGCAGACAAACACACATACACAGACAAATTCATGCACATGTGCATGTACAAATGCAGTCAAGTACACATACACACACATACATGCACATGTTCATGTACAAATGCAGTCAAGTACACATACACAGACAAATACATGCACATGCGCATGTACATGTGCAGACTGACACACATACACACACATACATGCACATGTGCATGTACAAATGCAGTCAAGTACACATACACACACATACATGCACATGTTCATGTACAAATGCAGTCAAGTACACACACAGACAAATACATGCACATGCGCATGTACATGTGCAGACAAACACACATACACACACATACATGCACATGTGCATGTACAAATGCAGTCAAGTACACATACACAGACAAATACATGCACATGCGCATGTACAAATGCAGTCAAGTACACACACACAGACAAATACATGCACATGCGCATGTACATGTGCAGACTGACACACATACACACACATACATGCACATGCACATGTACAAATGCAGTCAAGTACACATACACAGACAAATACATGCACATGCGCATGTACATGTGCAGACAAACACACATACACAGACACACACATGCACATGTGCACGTACACATGCAGTAAAGTATATACACACAGACAAATACATGCACATGCGCACGTACATGTGCAGGCAAACATGCATACATACACAAATACATGCACCTGTAAACATGCAGTCAAGTACACATACACAGAAAAATACACAGACATACACAAATGCATGCACAAGTGCATGTACTTGTGCATAAAGACACATGTTTATACATACATTCATACATACATACATACATACATACATACATACATACATACATACATACATACATACATGCACATGTGCATGCACACATGCAGTCAAGTACAATTACACAGACAAATACATGCACATGTGCATGTAAACATGTAGTCAAGTACACAGACACAGACAAATATATTAAGTCAAATACACACTGCACACACACAAACACACAAACAAACTGCACCCTAAACCCAAACACACAAACACACACAAACACACAAACACACACACAAACACACTGCACACACACAAACACACAAACACACACAAACACACTGCACACACACAAACACACTGCACACACTAGTCTCACCTGTGTAAGTTTATTTTGTGCAACATCTATTTCAGCCAAACTCTGCAGGCTCCTCAGGGCTTTGATGTCCGTCAGCTCATTTCTCTTCAACTTCAACACTTGCAGGTGGGTGAAAGGGGCAACCGCATCTGTACTGCTCATATCTGTACCTTCAATTTGTAGGGTCAAGAAAGCAGGGCGCATGCCATCAGAAGTACGCCCGAGTTGGGACAGGCCCATTTGAATCTGAAAGAAGCCAGGAGGGGAGAGGGGAGTTAGATGGGAGGGGGAGGGGAGAGGGGAGAGGGGATTTAATGACAGAACAGAGCATCAAGGCACAGCGGATTGCACCGCCCAGCCCAGCCCAGCACCCCACCCCACCCCACAGCACAGCACTGCCCTGCACAGCACCGCACAGCACAGCACGGCATGGCACAGCACAGAGACTAGCAACATGAACACAATCATCAAGCTTGACTCATCTACCTCCACACAAAAACAAACAAAAAAACAAAACACATTTATCTATATGCAAGCACAGTAAGCTACACCAGAGGATGTGGGGCAAGAGTTCCATAGCAACAAATCAACAGTCAACAGTCAGTCCAGTTTGGCATCAATGAAACCTAAATACGAACACATGCACTAAACCCTAAAAACCCAACATGCACTTTTTACGCGCATGCATTCTTTGCCCTTGCTGACAAATGGATAGGGATAGGCAATATGATATCATATGATATCATGTCATCATATGATATCATATGATGCCGGCAGTCTGACAAGGCTAAAGTTACCATTTACATAAAATATCAAATGATGCAATTTGGATGATATCGTATCATATCATACACGCCTTTGGTTATGATTTGCCGGTACCTGCAAATAGATAGGGGAGATAGTTCACCTGAATTTTTTAAAGCCTAGAAGCTAGGCTCTCTAACTCTAAGCTGCCCAAGTACTAGGGGCCCCAAGAGCACTTGGGCACACATGCAATTTTGTTTTTGTTTGTTCTCTTTCTTTTTGTTTATGTTTTTTTTTGTACAGACCCATGATACACCAATGAGCCGTTGCCTCTAAGTGACTAGTGAACGGCAACTGATATTAGTGTTTGAAAAACTATTATAAACTGATACTATAATAGTGTCACAATAATATTAGTTTTTCAAATAAATTCGAAATTCTGGTGAGACGGCTCGTCCGACTAATGTTATATAACATTTTATAATATTATTTATTTACTAATATTTAATCAAATAGCCGACCCCTACAAGTGACTGGGCACCGAGGGCACCCATTCATACATGTATGTATGTGTATGTATGTGTGCCTGTATGTGTCTGTCTGTCTGTCTGCCTGTCTGTCTGTCTGTCTGTCTGTCTGTCTGTCTGTCTGTCTGTCTGTCTGTCTGTCTGTCTGTCTGTCTGTCTTTTACAGTGTAAGGGTAGCCACTTTGGCCAAAGGGACTTGCTCAACCTCCAAAAATCAAGAACAACCCTAGACTTTTAGGACGAGCCAATTGAAAGAAAAACAAGGTGAACACGGTCCACATGTGGGCATGTGGGCACATGCAAACCGTTTTCTCATCCACCCACACATACATACACACACAAACGCACAGAACTTCTAACCCACACAGATGCACACCCACCAACTACTACCTCTAACCACACCAAGCACACTTTTGACGTCCCGACACATTAAAACCCATCATCGTGCTAGTAGCTCACATGCTCTGGGCAAAAGACAGGACGCTGAGGTAGCTTGGGCGGACTTTTAGCCTTCCTCTTTCGCCGAGTGGTCGTTGAGGCAGACGATGACATCGACTTGGACGATCGGGACGACCTCGTCGACATGGCAGCCGAATGGTTATCGTCCTCCATGGCGCCTGTGCAGGGACGCAGTAGGTGCTATTAATTCGCAAGGCGGTTCCACATGTCTAATCTTGGTGACACGAAATCAAGTAATATGTTGAATTAAGTTATGCTTACGTTCGTGAGGTCGCTGTTCGAGGGGTACTATACTAGGGGGGGTAGTTGCACAGGAGATGTTTCGCTAGAAGAGAGTAAAGGGGTGCTGTAACATATCCGGTATTCTTAAACGCTAATCGGGAGCTATGATGGGGAATTGGTTCTCATCACTGCCGAAGGCTTCAGAAAGCCCGAAGTCTTGCCCGAGGTCCTGCCTGGTGTAAAAGGTGTACTGCTGAAAGTTGGGGCTAGCTAGCTCAGCATGGGAGAATTATATTTGATGAGCCTGGACTGTTCCCGGGTTCCGACATCGGGACCTACATCGAATTCTTTAGCTGCGAGCATTGGATCGTCCTGTTGCATTACCCGTGGAAGAGCGTTTAACCTCCTGGGCCACACAATACTCTCGTCATGTCTCTACTACTGCTTTGCCGTCGAGCACTGACAGGAGAGAGCTCTAGACTAGTGTCTGCGATTAATTATGCAACGTCAACAAGAAGTTTTGCCAGCCAAGTAACAGGGCTAAATGAAGCAAAGAAACAGGATGAGCCGCTCGCCTCTTCTACTAGGTTCGCCTCGTTCTCGACTCAGAGCGAAATTGAGAAGACACCGCTCACAGGCAGGCTACTGGATCAGTTCGGACCCACACCTAGTGGCAGTGCAGCGGCAGAGGCCTCAGGCGAAACCACTGACTCCCCCATTGGAGTGGCTGAAGATTCGACAAGGGACGTTGTGAAGCTAATCTTGCTGGTGGGTCGGTCTGCTAAGGGACAGATGCATGGACTGTTATGTCTCCATGCCCATGCTGGTGTGGTTCTGGTAGTGACTATGGTGATGGTGGTGGTGATAATATCAGCAGTGGTAGGAGTGTGAATTACATCCTGGATCATGGCTATGCTCCACGGGGGTATTTGTCGGGGGCGAAACAGACACACGAAGCTTGATTTCCTCTGTACATCCTTTTTTTCATTTATTAACAATTATGGTAGGAGTAAAAAAATGACCACCTACCCAGACCTATCCCTAAAAAAGCTGAGGAGGGCTGACCCTCACCCCATCCCCTAAATTTAAGTAAGAGGCACAACTTTAAATTACACGCGAGATATTTATCCTTACACTACGGCACACACAATTGCATCCTCAGAATTCCCAAACAGGGATTGTGTGATAATCGAAATACTCACCCATTCACCCACCCACCCAACCACATAACCCACCTATTCACCCACCCATACCACTCATCCATACCCATCCATTCCACCCATACTCACCCACATTATCCACCCATTCACCCACACATACACTTACACATACCCCCCCCCCCCCCCCCCCCCCCCCCCCCCCCCCCCCCCCCCGATTGGGTCTGAAGTAGTGCCAATGAACTACCCTTGTCAACACAATCTCAATCGTGGTCTCAGAATGTCATTTGGAGGTCTGAGTAAAAAGATAGCGAAGAAACTGAGGAGGGCAGACCCCCCCCCCCCCCCCCCCCCCCCCTCCCCCCCCAAATGAGGTGCTCAGGATGACCTAAAAATTTGCTCAAAAAATCGCCATGAATCATACCATTATAGCCCCATCCTCTGAATAAATCGATCAGGATAACCGAGGATAAGTAAAATTTGGGAAGAAAAAAAATGCCCCTAGGGTTACCCATTTGTCCGCCCGCCCGACCGTTTGACCGAGACAAAGCCTGACGCATCAGCCAACGGTCTCGTAATTAACTCTCTTCCGTTGCCACCTGTCGTTCTGTCGCAAACACTCTCCGCCAATTTGTAACGTCGCTTGCGACGCTGCATAGAACTTGTTCACATCTGTGTTGTCATCCTATGAAGAAAAAAATGATTAGTCCGCGTTTGGATTTTCCTGGTAATTATTGTTTTTACTGCCAAAGACGGTGAGCAGCCAAATTGCTGGCTTAAGCTATGTTACCAAGTTCAAGTTCAAGTTGTAATCTTACACTATTCAAATTTGTAGGATTCCAGTTTCAGTCTCCATGCATATGTAGGGGTCGGCTATGTTACATAATATTAGTGAATAAATAATATGAAATAACATTATATAATATTAGTCGGACGAGCCGTCTCACCAGAATTTCGAACTTATTTGAAAAACTAATAGTATTGTGACACTAAAATATTAGTAGTCAATATTATTTTTTCAAACGCTAATATTAGTTGCCGTTCCCTATGCATACTGGTATGTAGGGCCATTTATGTAGTCCAATACAGCTGGCATGTTGTCCAATACAGCTGGCATGTTGTCCATTACAGCTGGCATGTTGTCCAATACAGCTGGCATGTTGTCCAATACAGCTGGCATGTTGTCCAATACAGCTGCAGCCATTGTATTGTTTAGTTATGTTGTGGTAGCCTGAAGCTAGCTAGTCTGGTTGGTGTATTCATAACAGTCGCCATATTTAAAGCTCGTAGTATCAGCTCATTGGTCAGTATCAGTATCAGTGTTTTTTGGCGAAGCCGCTAGGGTCACCCAGTTGTCCGTTTGTTTGTGCGACCCACCAACAGACATGCGACCAAGACGAAGCCTGACACGTCAGTCAACTGTCTCATAACTAACTGGCTTCGGTCAGCTCGGTTCCGTTGCCACCTGTTTTTCCATTGCCAACAGGCTCCGTCAATTTTACGCGTAGCTTGCTAGGCTGCATAGGACTAGCTATTTTAGCCTCTCCTGTCATGGTTGGGCAAGTCCCTTTGACCTATTTTGCCTACCCCTGGACTGTAACAACACACATGCATACATACATACATACATTCATACATAGAAAACGGAAACTAATATTAGTGTTTGAAAAAGTAATACTGACTACTATTATTACAGTGTCACAATACTATTAGTTTTTCAAATAAATTCGAATTTCTGGTGAGACGGCTTGCCGGACTAATATTATACAATATTATGTATTCACTAATATTATATAACATGGTCGACCCCTATTCATACATAATATGAATATGTGATATGGAGCTCAGAATATAATGCACTAATCTGTACAGTTTTGAATTAAGCCAAAGGCACTAATCTGTACTATTTTAATTAAAGCCTCTATAATACAAGCCATTTAAAATATGTGAAAGCCTCAGGCTAGATTTACGCTGTCTTGATAGTTGCCGCATACGAGGCTAACAACCTAATATGGAGGTCAACATCAACTGCACTTAAACTTGAACTTAAACTTAAACTGTATGTCAACTTAAACTTGAACTGAAAGTGCATGTCAACTTAGACTGCAAGTCAACTTAAACTGAAACTTAAACTGCATGTCAACTTAAACTTGAACTGAAAGTGCATGTCAACTTAAACTGCAAGTCAACATAAACTGAAACTTAAACTGCATGTCAACTTAAACTCAAACTTAAACTTAAACTGCATGTCCACTGAAACGTTAACTGCATGTCAACTGAAACTTAAGCTGCATGTCAACTGAAACTTAAACTTAAACCGAATGTCAACTTAATTTTAAACTTGAACTTAAACTGCATGTCAACTGCAGGCTGTGGAGAACTGCAAGCCCTTGATGAAGGTAACGGGAGTCAAGAGCGGCACCAAGATTAATTATATACCCAAGTTCGTCACCCCTGGAGAATCTCGAAGTCTGGCCATTAGGTGCGTAGGAAGGATGTGTGTGTGGAGGGGGGGGGGGGGGCATTAGGTGCGTACAAACAGTTGCAATTTAGTGAAGTATTTGTGTGGACGCGTCGCAAATTGAACAACTCGATGCAACCCCCAGTGCGCGTGCGGAGCCTTACTTTTTTTTTATAAGCCGTATAAATGTATGCATAAAAACGTATGAAAACGTATGTAAATTTTGTGCACTTCTAGAAAAATACTTTTACATGGGTTGAAAGGGATTGTCCTGTTGCTCATTTCATGGACACCACATATCAACTCTCAGAAAACATATCTGGCAAGTTAAGGTTGTCCAACTCTAAGGGGAAAAAATCACAACCAGAAAGCGCGTCTACCAAGAAGTGCGGTGCCTATCTAAGGGAGCCATTCAATGCCAATAATATTGTCCATGCTCACATCATTATTTATAGGCAGCTCCCTAAGTCAGCTACTGGTTAGGAGAGTGTTGGTGAGGTACTTTCGGCTGGGCAGCGTCACACCCAGAGCTGAGAAGGCCTTCCTCAGATCAGTGTCCTTGGGGGGGGGAAACAGCATGTCAGCTCACTAGATTAGACTGTTACTGAATTCCGAAATCAGAAATGCTGATTCTATGACCAATTGATCTTGTCTTGCCTCGAATTGGTAGGCAGGCACAATGCGCTTGAAGAAATACCGTGAGCGGAAGTAATGAAAATGCCTGGTGAGGCATGGTATTAAGAGAGCCCCGTCTTACAGCGGAAGGGAATGGGCCGCTAGTTTACCTGGACAACACTACGATGGCGGTTGACAGCGGTCGCGAACAGTAAGGCGCACCCGTGAGGATTCGAACTTGGCACCTTCGTCGTTCAAGGAGCTTTGCCATTGAGCCATTCGTTGAACGGGGATGAGAGAGGTGCATATGATTGCTTCCTTATTCTGGGCAACAGGGACCGTAAAGCCATCCTAAGTGGAGGAAGCAGCACCGGAAGTAGACCCAACCACTAATTGAAACTGAAATTGTTACATCCGTGTAACAACCCAACCACCAACTGTCGATTGACTTTCTTGTTGCTCACAACGTTCAGGAGAAGAGGAGAAAAAATGGGAAAAAAATTAAAAAGAATAAATGATTTGTTCGCGTTTACATTTTCCTGGTAATAATTTGTTTACTGCCGAAGACGGCGAGCAGCCAGATTGCTGGCCGAAGCTATGTAATCAAGGTTAAGTTCAAGTTGCTCACAGCCGAAGGCGACGGGATCGTTGATCTGATACATCCACCACCAGGGATGCAGTGCTTTGAGAGGATCTGGGATGGGTTTGTCGGTTCCAGCGTGGCTAGCTCACAGCTTCTGCACTTTAAGTAAACGTGATCTTCGCTGTGTTTCTTCCCCATCACAACATCGAACGCGTCACGCCATTTTGACTTCCTCTGCGTCAATTCTGAGCTGCTATCAATTTTTCAAAGAGAATTTTAACGGGTAACTAAGTGCTCCCGGACTTTATTGATTTCTGAACAGGTGCAGGCCTTGGAGGCTCAGCCCCAGACCGTAGGGGTCTGCATATATGCTCTCACACTAATTCGAACAGGAACGCGCAAGGGTTGCGCAGACATCTTTGTCGCCATACCCCTGTTTGAAGAAGGCAGATATTAGCAGGGGGATTTGTGTTGTAATTTTCGAAGCACAGAATGCTGTGTTGTACTGCTGTGTTGTACTTTTCGAAGCGCAGAATGCTGTGTTGTACTTTTCGAAGCACAGAATATATGTTTTGTATACAACGTATATAAGGCCGATTCGAGCAAATATATACGGCGTATTTATACGGATTAACGTATATTATATGTTTATATGTCGACCCAACCCTAAATATAAAACACTGCTGGTCACGGTAGGGGGAAGCTGGTCAGCACTTGGGTTTAGGTGGGTGGGGTAGGTGCGTGGGGGGGAGGTCAGGGAGTGTATGTGTGTGTGTCTAAGTGCTGGTCAGGGTAAGGGGAAGCTGGCCAGCACTTGGGCTTAGGTGGGTTAGGAAAAAGGAGTGCTGGCCAGTTTCCCCCTCCCCCTGGTCGCATCCCTTGTGTTAACAGCTACTGGCCAAGGTGGGTGGTGTGGTTGAAGTACGCAATGCAGTTGTTAGGTCGTAGCACATACAGCTGTCTCAAAAATGAAAACTGGAGAAGAAGATTTTTTGTTGCGTTTACATTTTTCCTGGTAAAAGAAATACTGACGGCTCAGACAGTGACCAGCCAAATTGCTGGCCGAAGCTTTATCCAACCTGTACATGTACATGTGTTACCAAGTTCAAGTTCAAAAGTCGTAGCACATACAGCTGTCTCTACCTTCATATGTCTGCCCCCATCCCCTCAAGCTTGTCATCCTTCTCCGTGTAGGTGGATAGTAGAAGCAACACATAAGCGCCGAGCTCAGACAAAAGCCAAAATATCTGAGTGCTTGGCCTTAGAACTGCTGCTGGCATCCAAGAAGGAGGGCCAAGCGCGGCAAAAAAGTGAGTCTTGCCCTGGGGGGGGCCTTGGTGGGGGCCTGGGTTGGCCTAGTAGGGCCTGGGGGGGGGGCTGGCTTGCCCAAGGGGGGCCTGGCTGGGCATGGCTTGGCCTAGGGGGGGGGGGCTAAGGAGCTTGAGATGCATAATTATAGTGGCGCTCAGGGTTATTCTGGGGGACTCCAAAATCTTCATGCCATATGAGGCGCAGCCGGTTTCAAAATCTGCCATATGAGATGCAACGGACCCTCCAAAATCTTTGGCGTCACTCAACACGCTGTGTGTAGAATAGCCCTGGTGGTAGTGCTGGTAACGATGATGGTGGCTATGACGACAAGTATGATAGTGATGGTGATGACGATGATTGTGGTGATGATTAGGATGGATTGATTATGCACCACACTCAGAGTATGGCCAAGTTGACTGCCTTTATTCATCAAATTGGATTAGTGGGCATGAAACTGGTGTGTGTGTGTGGAATTGGATATCGGTAAGTGGGCATGAAACTGAACTTGAGCTGTCATTAGATTTTCTCATCATGTCTTCAACCTCAATTTTTGCAGGAGATGACATCCATAAACTTGCTTTAGAGAATAAGGGCAATATTGGTGGCGCAGTTCGGGCAGGGAAGAAGAAGAAATAAGGGAGCTCCTCCAGCACATGGTCTTCGCCAGGTTCGTTCAGAATGCTGCATCTTGTGTCGCAAACGCAACGTGGGGAGGCTCCGTTGCGTCGCAGCCACAGATCCAGTGGGTCGGTTGCGTCGTACACGCAGATTTTGGAAGGTCCTTTGCATCTCCAGAGTGTCTGAAAGCGTCACATACGCAGATTTTGAAACAGGCTGCGTCTAGAGAAGCAGATTTGGGCCCCCCCCCTGAACAACCCTGGTATTCACCACCTATGTGTACAATATATTCACCTAACCCTTTATGTCAGGGTTGGACAAGTCCCTTTAGCCTATTTGGCCCCTGGACTGTAACATACATACATACAACCCAACTCCAGCTGACTTGGGACATGTGATTGGCTTGACGGTGAAAGGGGAAAGGCTATCCTCATAGGAGACTTATAGGAGCAGTTGAGCAGGCCTTCCTTACAAGTGGAGGCGTAATAGAATCATAGCATGTCGTATACCGATATACGTGTCCCCAAGGCCTTGAAAAAGTGGTGCACGGTGGATAACAGGATAAGCATAGGGACTGTGTATTCCACATTATTGCTGAAGGTTCCTGTGGCGGATGTGCCATTAGTTGTGTCTGATTAGCCATGGAGTCAATCAAACAATCAGTCTTGAGCAGGTAGAGTGATGGTGAGCTCCCTGTCAGCTATTTCATATAAATGTGTGATTATTGACCCTTCGTAAGGATATTCCACATTCCAGTGGGTACAGTCAATGAATTTTGTGGACGTCTAAGGAAAAAGAAAATTGTTACGCCTTGCCACGGGGCGTGACGCTGAAAGAACCTTCCAGTTTGCTACTTTGCTTGCATTGGGGAAGGTAACTGTGGGTCTTTCTTGCGCAGACCGCTACTGCGACTGACAGCATGGAGGAAGGTTCTCGGCCTCTTTCAAGGTGGTAGGTCGGAAATCGTGTGGACATCTTAAAAACACATCAGATAAAGACTTCAGCTCTGTTGAGTAGCAGCCTTCTGATATCTTCATGGATAGGGTAGACTAATTGGCATCGTCACTTGTCAAGCTACACCCATGGGCTGGTCACTGGTCACTAGTCAAGCTACCCATGGGCTGGAAATGCTCATCAGTACAGCAGCTTTCCAAGATTGATATCTTGCTTTCCTACGGCCTCGGCTAGCTGCTTGACGGCCTCATAGCTGGCTGTGGCTGCCTCACAGCTGATGCTTGCCAGCATTCCATGTCAATAAGTTGACGCATTGCAGGTGGACTATAAGACCCAGCATCACGAGCGCGGTAGAAACTAGTTCCACCAAGGCCTTGTACCACCAACTTGGCCGATGATGATGGGCAGGCTGCCTTGTAGACATGACTGACATGAGCCTGCATACAGGTAGAGCTGTAAATCACGTGTGTTTATGACGGATCACGTGCTCTCTTCTCGAATGGCTACAAATAGAGCATCTGCTACTGCCATTTTTGAAGTTGTGAAAGTAAAATGACAAGAGTTGGAAACTCTTCCAGGATCCGTCCATGCAAAACTACAAAAATGCATTCAATCCTATACGGTAGCCAACATAAATATAGCCCTACTAAATACTGTCGAACCCAGCCTTACTTGGTGCCCTTGTCCTCCGCGACACTCTCAGCACTCCAATACTTCAACAAAAGGGGGTTGAAGGGTTCATACACAGCGAACTCCTTGGCCAGCTTGGTGAGATCGGCGATTTGGTCCCTGCAGGACGAGGATTTGTGTCATCGTAGCTTTCAGGGCCCCCGTCGGGAAAACGATGTTTGGGGTTCAGTTCATCAATGCTTTTTATTTTTAGCCCTTCCTGTCATGGTTGGGTAAGTCCCTTTAGCCTCTTTCGCCTACCCCTGGAATGCAACACACTTACATTGGAATAGGCAGAACAAAACACGGTGAGCAGTGCAACGCGAGCCTATGTGTGTGTATGTTACAGTCCAGGGGTGGGCCAAATAGGCTAAAGGGACTTGCCCAATCGTATAAGAAGGGCTTAAAAGAAAAAGCACTGACGAACTGAGCCCCAAACAATCGTTTAACCGACGGGGGCCCTGAGTTCGTGCTACAGTGATAATTTTATTCTACAATATAATTAAACCATCATCTCAGCTGGGATGATAATTTAATTGTGCGATTATTATCGCATTTTTTATAAATTGAATCAAGTACTTCCATCCTTCAAAGGAATCAGGATTCATGACCAGCTTAGCTTAGTCTTATCAACACTGCACATGTAACATACTTACAGACATATATACAGACATATGCACACACATCCACTCTACCACAATATTATTTCCATTGCTATGAACAAGGATTTTGCTCTGAGAGATAGCAGGCAAAAAGCATGAAGGGTTTCGCACCTGGCTGCACTCAGTTGCTCCTGAAGCTGCTCCGGCGAACACTGTTGCTGGTTCACACGGATTGTACAACTCATACCCTTAGCCCTGTAAGCACAAGACACAATATGTCCTTCACATGTGTGGTTGCATGGAGTTGGGCTAGAGAGCGGTTAAAAATAAGGTGTGTATGATAAGCTACCGTATGCGCATGAACTTGTGGCGGACAAGTTCTAAGAGCGTGTCGCAAGCGACACGGAAAATCGCTTTAGCAGTCACCGGCAGGGAGTTTCGGAAGTAGTGGAGAAAGTAGCTACTCGTAGCCGAATAGAGCTACAAACATTGAACAACTTTCGCGAAGTATTTTGACCGCTGCGATGCTGATAACTCTAGTTATGCGCACTCCAACTATGAGCAAAAATAGTGGGTGCGGAGGTGGTCGGAATCGTTCAAACGCCTGGGCAGCTGCCGGACAGACGGACAGATAGATGGAGAGATGGAAAAAGAGACGGACAGACGGCGGAGAGAGACACGGGGGGAATCTAGGGCTTCAGCCCCGGGACCCCTGGGGGGTCCAGAGGGGGCTAAAGCGAAAAAATGGCGGATGGGGTTCCATCAATTAGGATTATGCCTAAACAAGGAGCGCTGATGGATAGGGCCGTCCGCAGACAATATGACCAGGGGCACTGCAATACAGTGCAGTACACGGTCAAGGTTTAAAAGTACAAAAGTAAAAGTTTAAAACTGGTGCACTGTGAGTCCAACAGCCGACCCAGTCTGATGTTGAGGGGTTTGCCTGATGCATGGACGGACTGATGGTAACAGATGTTCTGATGCACAGCCAGGTGATGAAGGGTTATCTGATGAGGATGGGTCGGCTGGCAGTACATGCTGAAGGGGCATGACATATTGTGCTACGTACTGCCGAACTGTGAACTTTGATGCTGTTCACAGTTTGCTGGCAGAACAAACATGGGTACACTGTAGAGTACAGAATGCAATAATGCACTACAGGGAGTATGATAAGAAAGTTTAAAGTGTCCGGATAATGTTATTAAATAGCCTATTACGGTAGCAGCCTGAAGATTACTCGCTCTCTGCGAGTTAATATGGTCTTGCACTGTCTGCAAGTAAATCTGGTATGCAATTTATTTTTTACGCGCTTACTGCGTGTCAAGTAAATATGGGATGGGATGAATACGGCAACACCTCACATTAGTTGATGCCTAAACAAAGGATATACGGTAAATATCATATACCAATAGATACCGTACTGACAGCAAAATTTAACGCATCGAAAGATTTCACCGTCATTTTGAGGGGGTTGATTATAATTTGACGTTTTAATTTGATGTTTGTTTTTCAGAGGGATATAATTTGACGTTACACATTTGACGGTTCAAATTTTAATAAAATCCATTTAAATGTTTCAACTTGAACATGTTACACTGATTCATTGCCTGTCCTTAAAATCACAATACAGACTTGTGATAACATTGTGTACCAGTACTCATGAGTGTGGTATAGGTAGCAGTGTTCATACTATTACCGTAGACCATGTACCGTTGTATCAGGGTACATGGTTATAGGGTCTGCAAGTAGGGTAGTGCTCTGCAACAACTCATTTAATCACTACATTCCCTGCTCAGTTAATTTGAGTTCTAGGACCTGCAACTAAGGCATCTCATAAACAAGAGCACACAGTGTTCATGTATTGCTCAGCAACTTTTCTTATTGTGATTTGGAGCTACCAGAGGGCGTAGACGTCCCTCAGGGGCTGCGCCATGCAATCTGGGGAAAGCGAAATTGTCGAGAGTTTCTGCTTGTCGTTGAGCTGGCAGACGGCAGGCGGCAGGGGTAGTAAGCCCTATGTGGAGAGCCCAGGGGCCCCAACCCTAATATCGCCCTGAAACTCGATTTGTAGGGTTTTTCGTCACGTAATATAGTATACGCCTCGAGTTCACGGGTGCTCCCGTGAAATTAAAGCGTTAAATTTTGCTGTCAGTACGGTATATGTAAAAGACCATGATATTATTGATGCCTAGGCCCAGAATAACTCATGTTGAATCACACTTGAATCTAGTTTGGAAGGGGGGAAATTCTTTTTCAAATAATTTCGCCAAACGTAACTCGAGCCAATTTATGGAGCGCCCCAAATCTGTAACATCCGCCAACCTTAGTGCGCAGAAATTATTATTGGCCTTTTTGGGTGCCTTCCACCATCTCCTTTTTCCACCATTAGCTCATAATTCAAGGTTTAGGAAGATGACATGATCTGATATTCGTAAAGTCTTCAGGAGAGCCTGTCCTAAATTCTTGGACTGCTGCATCTCAAGCTATGCAAGGTGGATAGGCTTTGAGCTAGCAACGGACCGCAAAAGTCAACCATGGCCTCTCTACAACAATGTAATGATGATGCAATGATGCAGGATGCACAGATAGATTAACTGATCAACGCACAGTTATTGACACAAAATACCTGGATCCAAATCTCAAGCTGGAGAGGGTTTCTTGGCTATTGTCAGAGCTTGGTGAGCAGCATATGATGAGGGCTGTCCTTGCATTTCCACCCTGCATGCAAGAGACAATTTGCATGGTCATGCGAGTCCCTACTGCCTGATGGGCTTCCCTCGTTGCCTATTTGACTATCCCTTGGCTAGAGATTGATGGTAGCGTCACTACCAAAAACAAACGGATAGTTCTGACCAGTCCTGAAGCTGAATGTGTATTTCAGTATCTTGTTCTGCTGAAGTCAAAATAACCAAATATAAGACACACACCCCTGGCATATCCCAGGATGCATTATAAAAAATTACGCTGTCCGATCATAACATCAATATATCCGTAGCAATGCTTGGCCGACCCTCCCAGCTTTGAGCTGCATCAAGATTATGGACACATACTGCATTCAGCAATACAAGTACACAGATCATCATCACACAACCTTACCAATGAGTCTTGAAGGACCCTAGTCAGTTTGCTGTCACGGAAAGGGACGTATCGTGGTGGTTGAGGTTGGGTACCATTGCCAATGTCTTTGTTTGCGCTCTCGGTCAGGGCATATATCACATTCGCCAAGCAGCCTGTGCAGTAGAGGGAAGAAAATATCAAATTGAGATCTGCAATTTATAATTATTTGAGTTCCACCTGCTGCATGACTCGGTGGGTGAGTTGTACATGGGTGGCTGGGGTGGCATTGCATCTACGAGAGTGAGGGAATGGGGGAAAATATATGCAAATATGTGTAATATAATGTGGGTCGGAGATAGCTAAGGCATGGCCAACTGTATGACTACAGAAGCATTGTACATAATCACCATACATGAAATCAACCAAGCTTACTCAGGGATTTGTTGATCTGGCTTCCTTCGGCAAGGGTTGCTCCACTGGCTCCTGTCTTACTCTGGCGCTCACTGCCTATACGCCGTTAGGATGGTTGTTTGTTTCTGTGTATGTCAGTTTCTTTGTTTGTTTCTGCGTCTGTTGACTTGTTGGTTTGTTTATTATTTGTTCTGTGTCTTGAGCTGTACCCAGTCCCTTTTAGCCAAATGGCTACCACCAGAAACGCATGCTGCACACAAATTCAGTCAAACACATACATCCTTGGCAGACGTGATGCGAGCATATCAATCTAGCTCTGCCACAAGCAGACATAAAGAAGCAAAACAACATTTACACCCTACAAGGAGTATTCATATTTACACCCTACAAGTACCATATTGGGGTATCCATATTTGCATTGTAGAATGCAACACTCCTAAGAGGAAGTTCCATGCAAGTAGAACCTCAATGATCAAGTGTAATGAGCATCAGGCATACAACATGCAATACCTGCAAGATCAACCATGCACAACTTGGCAGAGCGTGCCCCTTCCCCAGATGGGCTTGCGTGCTCAACTCTCACAGTCACAATGCAATGTGACCGACTGCTCTCTTGGTTCATAGCAGTGGCTGGGGAACAAAGGGGGGTGCATGTTGGTTGATATACACAAGCTCTGCTCAAGTTCTTCCAGGTACCAAGCCAAAATTCAGGGGGGGGACACATGACTTTGGGAAACAAGACATCAGGCAGCTGAGAGTACCTGCAATAGTTCTTAGAGAAAGTCCATGCTGCATGATTTTGGAGAGCTGAGCCTCGTCCTCGACAGAAATCTCCATGGCTCCTATGTTATGAAGGCAGCAGATTAAGCGGGTCTCTGGAAGCAATTGAAAGTCATTAACACTGATAATGTGCTGATCATGCCTCTCAGTCTCCTTGTCTGTCTGGCCAGCTGTTCAAATATGGGTCAGCTGAGAGCTGTTTCAGATCAACCAAATGGCCGAAAAGGGTGAGCCAATACATCATTGATCTAAGTGTCCTACCTTCAATGTAATTTCCACGTGCAGGATCATGCCTGACCTGAAATTTGGATTCATGTAGAGATAAGTACTCAAATAAAGTGAGATAAAAAACAGCATTGGGGCATTAACTCACAATTCATACCTGCAGGTTTTTCTCAGAGGCACCACCATTCGGGGTAGCAGCACCCCATCCCTCAAGAAGGTCTCGGATTTGTTCACAATAAATTTCGACAACGCTCAGCAACACCTACAGGCAAGTAAGAGGGTTATTGCAGTATGCACATTCTTGTATAATTGAAGTGCCTTTTTAGTCTTTTAGATATCACCACCTTTGTTTGGAGCCTGGCCTGATGGTTGTCAATCTGGCACCCACTCCACCTCCCATTTAGATGTATCCAGCATCTACTGTCAATATATAAACATTACGACTCAGAACTCTGCTACATGATCAAACGCTCGCACATCCTGGTCAGGTGAAGGGTGTAGTACTTCACCGCTGTAACTTTGCATTTTCAAACACTAACATACATGCAGTCAGCTACTGTAGACCTACTTCAAAGAAACTAATCTTGGTGCTTTCTTGGGCATGCATGCATAGCATCGGGCCAAAATGAAGAAGTGGTTTACCTTAAAGGTGGTCCCTGGGGATGCCGCAATGATGTTTTTAATGCCCAGTCCGAGGTGAAGGATAGCACGGGGGACGATGCCCTGCTGCTTCTGATCTTGTAGATCACCCTGTCAGCAAAAGAAGCATTCCATGATCAGCTTGTAACTCAGCGTCCAACACACTACTTGAGAACTGAGAATCTGCAGACCGTTCTGAGTTCTGAGAATCTGAAGATGGCATTTGGACTCAGGGTGCCAGGGACAGTTTGCAGTGAAGTATTGTTGCTTGAATTAAGGAATGGACGATCCAGGAGTACCAATGAATGCTAAGGAGACAAGGAGGGAAACAACAAGCCTTGCCATGATTAAACCCTGAAAGGTTCGACGCTTCGAGCCCTATCTGGGGAAATCGTTCAGACGGTTCTCGAGCTAGAACTTCCGAATTCTGACAGCTCGCGAAGTCTGCCCAGATGCAGCCAGATCCAGGCCTTTTTCGGGAGCCGTCTTTGAGCGAGCCTGGTTATTTTCTCCGGCATTCCACTTCTTCGGTTAGCTTGGGTGAACTTCGCTGACCTTATGATATGCGGTGAAATGCGGATTTCGCATAGATGATGGCCGAACTCAGAGGGAGGCCCACCTGTCCTTACTGTCCCAGAGCTCAGTCCTAGTCGCCACGATCACCAAGCCCCAATGCCGTGCCTTACGGAATCATTTTTTTATCAGGCTACTTGAGGGGCTGAGGGCGCCCCTCGCTCCTTTCTCCAGAAACAGGGCATACAGGAAAATACTCGAATTATCATTCTTGTGTTTGGTTGCAAACAATAAATTCCAATTCTAGAACTCACAATGAGAGTGTGCGTCTTTCCACTTCCAGTTTGCCCATAAGCTTCAGCATGGGAGAAGATTCCGAACTGGGATTTAGACACTGATCAAAGGAGCAAATCAAGTACATCTGCAATTCAGATGGTCTAGCACACCGAGTATTGTTCCGTTGATTCCTTCCAGCACAGAGTCAACAGATATCTTGAGGTCCTCAAAGAGCGTGGCTTGAGAACTGTCCTCCCCTGTGAAATGGATGCCCAGAGTACATCAACATGAATACATATGATGTGACCCATGATTCCATCCACCAGTACAAAAATAAATAATGCAGGTTCTCGATGTTGTTTATGATAGTAAATGGAATCTTACCATAGACAGCATCAAATACAAATTGCTGAGGCAGGGCCCCATCTCCATGAAATGCCACACTTTCTTCTGATTCGATCTTCATACATCGCTGGCTACCTTCCTTCAAGGATTGTGGCCTAAACCTTGCCCTCACCTGCCATAATGTTGGTGTTTCAGTCATAAAGCTAAGCAACGATGTACTGTCCTACAGATCACAAATGAGTAAATAAACTGGTGCAGGTGGGCACTGGTAATGGACATACGGTTGGCAGGTGGGTGAGGATGACAGATGAGTTCAGAATAAAATTACTCTGGGTTTCTCCTCTTGATAACTTCCTGTTATTAATGAACAATTAATGGCTAAACTGATCAGTATCGTTACAACTGTTTTCCCCAACCAAGGGCAGCTCATATCTTCCATAAACACAAGACACGAACAGACCTAGAAAATTTGCCAGTTCTTCATGACTCACTTGCGTTGCGATAGCTACAGGGGCAGCTCCGTCCCCGGTCAGCATGGCTACACAGAATTCAACAAGCTACCGAGCCTCCAACAGAGGAAAGGCGACTGAACTCACTTTGAGAACATCCGAGGGTATGAGGGGGATATACACCTGAATGAAAGGGGGAGGTGTAGTGCGATGTACACGCCTTGTACCTCTTCCCCCCCCCCATGAAAGTTGTGGAGGTTGGAGTTCTGGAAGTTGTGTCGCCTCAGACTGGGAAGCGACCAGTACTACTGTAGACGACACATTCGGATACACAAATATGATTTGGCACTGTTAACTTCAAGGCCTCAACCCTTTTTTCTGGTCCTGTTCTGATAAGGCGCTTCCCCTTTGGAATGCCGCTAGTTGAATGAGTTAACGACCAGCTATGAGCACTATGTATATGCATGAATATCAAATGCTGTTATTGACTACTGGTGCTAAAGCAGCTTAAGAGTGAACGATTGAAGAAATCAAATTTATGGAATACAATATCCGTAAAACACCTCGCTGTCTGACCGAGGACAGACAAGTGTCGGAGGAGAAGCAGAACGACGGGCGAGCGGATCAGCCTGGTATCCATTTATCCAACTCAAATCTAGCCTAAGACGGCCCAAGTTGAAGTCGGGCTGTCGGGCTCAAGTGATTGTCAGTTGATGCTGGCACTCTGGCGGTTGCTCTCGACTCGAGCAAATTGTGATAGTTAGCAGCAGATCCTATCTTGCGTTTCCGTAGTAGTTCGTCATATCGTCCATTATCAAATTTCTTGATTGTTAAGCTTTACTGACATTTTCCAGAGCATGACCAAGCGAAACCAATAATCATCCGAGACCTACAACTTTGGTGCTTCGTAACCACCTCCTGTGCGACGATGCCCGGGGATGATGAAGATTCCGGTGTTGTAAAGCTAATTCAGGCCGAATGCATCATTGCCGCATTGAAAAGGGAGATGGAGGGTCTACGGGAGCAGCTGACGGTGCGAGCAACTACATGCTGCGAAAATTGCCCTCTGTCTTGAGTCGCAATCTAAGCTCTTTACCCTTATTCGGGTGCAGGGAGACCAAGAGTCGGACAGAGTCCCTGAGCTGGAGAGGGAAATTTATCGGCTTAAACAGCAGCTGAAGAAAGTAGCAGCTATTCCTGTGGAGCCTGTCCAGAGCAGTAGCCCAACCACTCCTTCATCTGGAGGGGTAAGTCATGGCTGATGATACATGAGCATTGAAAACATTGGTTTGACATCCCCTCACGCAGGACAGCAAACTAACAAGGCATCTTGCCTAAGTAGCTCTCCCACAGTGCCATGTACCCATGACATCCCAATGTGACATACCCATGCTGACCATCCGTGCTGCGTGCCCATGCAACTGATGTTGAGTAACATGGGCTAGTCCATCCAGCCTTGAGCCAACACATGACTGAAAATAAGCACTACGTCCTGTGTCAGCTACTGATGAGATTTTCATGGGCATAATACAAACATATTGGCCAAAGCACCGCATGCAATCTACCCCCTCAAAATATTTGACTACCTTGAATCCTTGAGATGGGCATTCAAGTCGCCTGAAATGCATGATTACACCCTCCAGGGGTGGTAATAATTGGCATTCAAGGATGTATTCAAAGCATGTTAGGCTGAGCAGCATTTGCCGACTCTCCCTCTTGGAACACTGGACTACCTTGGAGTCCTTGAAATGGACGATAAAGGGTTTGATGTACATGAGTTTGTCCATTATATACCCCATTCATGCACACCAAGGTTAACCCTTTTTCACCAGCCAAAACCTGAAACCCTAACCTCTGCCCAGGGAGTGGATATTCAAGTTATTCAGCTGCAGTGCATAGTGGAGGCCAAGGACCGTGAAATCAAGAATCTGCGGGAGCTACTCAGCGTAAGTCGTGGTGTCTCATGCAAAGGAATCTCGTGGTGCTATGCACTGGCCGACTAGCCCCTGGAACCATATTTTCACTGTCTGAGGGTAGCCAGATAGGCAGAATGGGGCAAGCCCCCTCCAACAAGTCGTTGGAATCTTGTACACAGAGTTGAATGGACGTGCCTGCACCTCATGATTGCCAACTGCTAGTACTCTGAAGTAGACCCAGCTGATTTATGTTTACCCGCAAGCCTGACAATACAGCTGTACAGGTCGCATGATGGCACCACGTATCTTGCTTCTTCCCATGCCCTTAATCCGTTAATCGCCCCCCTGTCCATCCCTCTGCCATACTTTCGCAAGTGGAGGAGCTGCAGAAAGGGATGACTGGATTTATTTATGATTTGTTGCATCTCCTGCAGGATCCACGTGCAGTCAGCTCTTCAGATGAGCATAGCCTGCAGCAGCAAGTTGCCGAGCTCCAGAAACAGCTGACCAGCTCTGAAGACAGGGTTGCAAAGCTCCAAGCTAAATCAGGCCGGGGAGACCTAGAGCAGCGAGTTTTGGAGCTAGAGAAAGAACTAGCTGAGAGTCACAACAAGATAGCTGAACTACAGATAGTGTCACATGTAGACCTAGCAGGACGACTTAGCCCCCCCAAGCATCAAGTACATGTGTGCTGCCTGGTAAGTTGTGATACTGTCTGCTTGCTCCCTACTAATACTGTCTGCATCGTAGGCTTCGATGCTGACAATGCTACTTGTGTAATGTGTAGGGTTGGGAAGCAAACATAAATTTTGATTTTCATATGTCGTATAAACGTATGAATGCATGAATGTATGTACATAAACGAATGAAAACGTATGGGAATTTTACGTACTTCTGGAGAACATACTTTCACGTGGGTTTACAGGTATTGCCACATAGCTAATCTATTGGCATCACATATGACAAATCAACTCTCAAAAAAACAATCTGGCAAGTTTAGGTTGTCCAACTCTCAGAAAATGAAATCATGACCAGAAAGTGCACTGACCGAGAAGCGCAGTGCCAATCTAAGGGAGCCATTCAACGCCAGTTGGTCTAGTATATAAGTGTATACATGTATAATAATATAAGTATATAACTGCATTGCAATATTTACCATGTTCACATGGCACTTGGCACCATCAACCCACCGAGCCCACATGGGAGCACAATGGAATGGAAGGCTAGGTGACACTCTGATACCTGTGCCTGATATGTGGCTTTCTAAATCAAACTTTGGGTCAACTTTAACCAAAATGGTACACTTGAAAGGTTAATTGTATTGCATATTGTGATAGAGGAGGTCGATAGCTTTCCAATGAGCTATCTGATTCAAATATTGAATGAAAAACGAGAAAGTTAAATGCCGGGAAGCGTGCTGTACATTTCGACGTACCCCACTCATGCGTTTGGACATACATATGAATCTACGTTTCGAGAAAAAAACTTAAGTATGAATACATGTATGAATATATGAACGTATGATTGTACGTTCATATGTCAGCCCAACCCTAGTAATGTGCTGCAGTTCTGTCCGTGTGTTTTGCTTGGGTGCGACGCTGCCTACGCCCAGACAGTTATTTTGTCATACTTTGCCTGCCCATACATGGCACCATCGTATATTCACGTGAAGTGAATAACCTTGTCTCCATCTTGACTGCTGAGCAAGTGAGATACATAAGTATGATATTTCCCCACAATTGATGCCCATCCCTCACAAATCATCTCCATACCAAAATTTCAGTGTGCAGAGTTGGTGGCTGAAACATTGCCCCAGTGCCAGCAGTTGGTTTCGGAGACAGAGGTTTTGTTGCAAAGGCTGAAATTGGGAGAGGCACCACAGCCTCAACAGGACTCCACAACTGCTGTTGGTGGTGGCCTACGCCTGTCCCAGTCAGGAGAGGCTTCTCAACCACAGCACCAGCCTGCTGCTGCTGCCCCTTCTGCTGCTGCTGGATCCAGATCTAGCTTGCCCGAGTCTAAAGCGCTCCTAACCCACAGTCAATCCATGTCCAACCCTACTGCCCTTGTGGTTCGTTATGGCCTGTACTATTCTGCAACAAACCTCGGATCCAGTCAATCCATGTCAAACCCTACTGCTCCTGGAGCCAGCTATGGCATGTCTTCGACAAGTTTCGGATCCAGTCCATCCATATCGACAAGCGGGTCTAACCCAAACTTGGCTGCCAGTCCCCACCAGTCACACTCTTGGTCCAGGGCATCCAAAAGCCCCCTTTTCGTACCTCCTGGTGTTGTGGGTACAATTGGTATGAAGTTTAGTCCCATCAAAGATATCAGCTCAGCCAACGATCGTTTGATGCACATCTGCGCAAACCCGTTTGTACACAAATGCCCAGAGGAGCTTCGATGGGAAGATATGAGAACTCTTGCAGCTTCCAACACACCGCAAGCTCAGGGAAGTGGTGGTGCCGGTGCTATGAATTCCACCCCCATTAAGGATGCCATCACAGAAAACGATCACTTCATGTCCATCTCATCTAACTCCTTTGATCAGAAGAGCCCTGAGGCGCTGCAGTGGGATATGAGATCCTTTGGATCTGCAGGTGCACCACAAGTATGTCAATCTTTGCCCATGATGCCGCTGGAGATCTCGTCCCTGCCTGTAAGTGTGGATCACGTGCAGTCTGAGGTCTTACCAAAGCTGGCGGAGGTGTCTAAGCTGCTGACCAAACTGAAGGCAGGGAGTTCTCAAAAGGAGGCAGGGGTATACAGCAATGGTGTAGCTGCAAGGGTCCATGATGCTGGCAGTAGCTGGCATGCTGTGGCTGCAAGGGACTATGATGCACATGCACCCTTCGCCGACAAATTTGCAGTTGCAGCTGTCTCAGAAATGGAAGTCTCTGCTCAAGGAGTTGCAGTAGCTAGCAGAGAAGTTGCAGTAGCTAGCAGAGAAGCTGTAGTAGCTAGCAGAGAAGCTACTGTAGCTAGCAGAGAAGCTGCAGTAGCTAGCAGAGAAACTGCGGTAGCTAGCCTAGTACCTGCTCAGCCCTTGCCCCCAGCCCTTGCCTCCCCAGACTTTGTCGAACTGAATGTGAGTGGGACCATCCTCAGCACTACGCGGGAGGCGTTGCAGCTGTACAGTTCCAGTCGCCTGTCCGAGGCATGTGGCTTGCTGAGCTCCGAAAGTAGAGATGGGCAGCATAGCCGACAGAACCAATCAGCCGTAGACCCCTCGCTGCCAGAGGCCATCCCATTCAAGGTGCCCATGTCTGCATGGAGTAGGAGCCCAGAACAGTCCCAGCCACCGCGAATCCACACGGCAGCACCCCAGGTCACGCGTGACTCCCAAGGCCGCAGCTTCGTGATGTTTGAGCCGCTGGTCTTTGGACTTCTGCTTGAGCACCTCCATGAGCGCGCCACCTTCAGAGAGGTGGTTGTGTCAGTTGATGATGCGTCTCACCAACGTAGGCACACAAAGCTTGGCTCTGAAGACAGGCTGGCTTACTGGAATCACATGGTGAGAGCATAGCTTTTCTTTTCAGCTACGAGCAGCGGTCTCTAGGCAGCTCCCCTGGATTTCAACTCTGCAAAGCCTAAAGCAATGAAGCGCATCTGGAAGCTGACAGGATCAGCATTCTGGTATTGATGAAATCTCGGGGCAGTGGCTGGCTTAGGGAGCTGCCTAGATGCTGCTGCTTGTAGCTGAAAAGAAAAGCTACGAGTGAGATCTTGACTCCCTGCTCCTGCCCCATATGATTCAGATCCCAACCAACTAATCAACCAACTAATCAACCAACAAACGCAGGTGAATCATCTGCGCATGCCCCAAATGATTCAGATACCAACCAGCTAATTAACCAACTAATCAACCAACAAACGCAGGTGAATCATCTGCACATGCCCCAGATGATTCAGATCCCAACCAACTAATCAACCAACAAACGCAGGTGAATCATCTGCACATGCCCCAGATGATTCAGATCCCAACCAACTAATCAACCAACAAACGCAGGTGAATCATCTGCACTTGCCCCATATGATTCAGATCCCAACCAACTAATCAACCAACAAATGCAGGTGAATCATCTGCACCTGCCCCAGATGATTCAGATCCCAACCAACTAATCAACCAACTAATCAACCAACAAACGCAGGTGAATCATCTGCACCTGCCTCAGATGATTCAGATCCCAACCAACTAATCAACCAACAAACGCAGGTGAATCATCTGCACCTGCCCCAGATGATTCAGATCCCAACCAACTAATCAAACAACAAATCAAACAACAAACGCAGGTGAATCATCTGCACCTGCCCCAGACCCTTCTTCTACCGTCGCTACCCCCTAAAAGCAAAGTGGCAGGTGGTCTGTTGGTGAAATCTGAGTTAATGAACCACAGGCCATCTCCAACTGCTTCAACGGCCAACAGAGTGGATTCACAGTGTGCTGATTCTGGCGCTTCAGGATTACAACAAATACCACCATGTACCAGTATTGGCAGTGTACTACGTCTGATGGAACAGCTGTCCCAGAGAGACCGTGTCTGACAGTGTGCATCATAGCTTTTATTTTCAGCTACGATCAGCAGCTTCTAGGCAGCTCCCTTGACTGTCTACGTTGGGGGCCGGTAAATATCAAATCAAAGTCTGAAGGAGAGTCTGTGTGCACTGTGCTTTGCATGCATCCCGTATTGAGGATTAGGGGGTCACGAAATTAACTTACCCCTTGTGCTGTTTTTTTACATCTATTTCTTGTATGGAACATGACACCATGCATGGGTGCAATGCATTTCCATGTGCCATGTGCACATGCCTGACCCCCTCCCAATCGAAATCAAGAAGGATCCTCTCCCATTCTGATGACTCAATTACAAAAACAATGTCGGAACAACTCAAAACAGGACCAAAACATGAACCCACCACATGGAACCCATGTACGCAGTACGCTTGTCTTGATTGACATTATCTGCAGGTGGCATGGTGAGTCCTACCTGGGCATGAAAACATACAAAATGTATTTGCCAAGCCATGCTGTTGTGGGCTTGTGGCCATATACTATGCATGAATTACTACCCACACCCCAAACTCCCCACACCCATGAACATCCCATACGCATAAAGAATGCCCTAGGATCTAGTGTTACATGTCATGGGGTGGTAGGCCACATGCCTTACACGCATGTTACATGCAACACCTAAAATTGCTCTAGGATGCAAGGCCTTTGGCATGCAACAAATCGCTGCTGCTGCGAAATACACACCTCTCAGCTTTCCACTTGCCAGCTGTTCCGCCACGGCCATCCACTCCCGCGTGCACCAGGAAGATTTCCCTATAGATAGCCGTCAATTAGGGCGCACTAACTATCAAAACTAGGCAGTGTGGGATTCGGAATTCGAATCCTTCGGCGTTAGTTTAATTGTGCAGTGACAAGTTAATTTAACTTCGTCACCCCCTAGATCACACCCTCTCTTCAGTGACTCTTGTCCATAGCCAGAGGCTACCGGCCTAGGTTCATGCGCTGGTGGCGTACTGGCGTGGGACGACGACTGTATGAATTATAGTTACATTTATGTTGACCGTATGCGCCTAAGAAAATGGTGGTAAATAGACTTGGTGGAAAATCCCCCAAACGACTGAAATATTTTTACACCATTAAAGTTGGTGGCTTTTTCAAAACTGGGGGGCTCCATAAATCGGCTCAAGTTAAAAATTTGCGGAATCCTTTTAAATTGATTTCTTTCCATTAAAACCAGGTTGAGGTGTGGCTCAAAAGGAAACACAGAGCAGCCCAGAGTTGGATAAAATAAATGTAACAATCAAATTCGGAGTCAGGGGTGGTAAATTTTATGCCGTACCACCGCGTACCACCTAGGTTTACTCTGCCAGCAAACATTTAGCCTCTGACACCCGACAGTGCGATCCAAACCAGATTCAGTTGTGACTGAGTGGCTCAAAAGGAAACACAGAGCAGCCCAGAGTAGGATGAAAAGAAATGTAACAATCAAATTCGGAGCCAGGTGTGGTATATTTTAGAAATTTGGCGGTCTTCTGGTCGTTTGTCTGGAATCTGAACCTTGGGGGTTTTAGAGCAGTACACTGTTTTGAAGTGACCCCCACCACAATGCCGGCGGACGGCCCTAGTTCCAGGGGCTCCCTGTTTTGGCCCAGGCGCCAAGCCCCATCAGAATTGGCAGGACCCATCCCCGCCAAAGTTTACGCCATTTCTCAGGCGCATACGATACCAAGATGCATTCGATCCAATCTCTTCATCCAATAATTGATACGGTAAACAGAGACAACTGCTGTATGCTGCCATGTTCTGAACGCAAGAGGATAGAGCCGGGAGGATACTGATGGAAAATCTGCCTAGACACTGTTAGGCGGCATACAATTACTCCTGGTGACCGAGTGGCGCTGGTTAGTGTTAGGGCTCCACCTCCCGTCCTATCATCTTAATCCGACGAACTCGAGTCCGAAGAAAGACAAACCCTACCCTTGACAGCATGGCGTTGACGTTGAGCGAATCTTAAGCGACCAGCCTGTCGACTCCTCGGAGCTACTGTAGCAACCGAACAGCAGCTTCCTGGCTGGGGCGAGCCCGGTGGGTGAGCCCCAGGGTGAGCCTGCAAGACCTATTGCCCCTCATGGGTCAGCAGTCGTTTTCCGCCGCTAATTTGGACATGTCTTCTTAACGAGTTGCTCCCGCGGGTGAACAAGAATACAGACCTTTCGATTCGGTTTGGTAGCGGAATTGCGTGCAACCCATCTGGCGGACTTTCCAGTTGCATTCGCTTGGATGAGAGTTTCGTTCGGGATTATTATATAGTGGATCCAATCCTTGCACCTCAAGGAAAGGCTATCCTTTTCAAGAAAAATGCAAGTATAGCAGCATCTCTGATCAAGTCATGTGGCATTCCAGGTGAGACACATATGCACTAAAGGAAACAAGCACACAAACACATATACACGTGCTTGTCTACATTGTAAGTATGGGCTTTGGCGATGTCAATTTATGTGCGATCACTGTCTTGGATGATTCCCATCAATTCAGGAGGGAGAGGAGGCATGATTTATTTTCCTGTTTTTGTTGCATGCAGGACTGGCCGGGCTTGCGCCCCTACTGTCATGGCACATAGCCTAGGCTTTGGCCAGAATGAAAATCATCAGAATTGGATGAGAGAAGCTGCACTGTGATTTTGAAGGTGTAGGGAATCCATATCACTCACTCCCATCCACTTCTGACTTCATCAACTTTGTTGCATGTAGGACTGGCCGGGCTTGCGCCCCTACCGTCATGGCACATAGCCTAGGCTTTGGCCAAAATGAAATTCATCAGAATTGAATGGGAGAAGCTGCACTGTGATTTTGAAGGTGTAGGGAATCCATATCACTCACTCCCATCCACTTCTGACTTCATCAATTTTGTTGCATGTAGGACTGGCCGGGCTTGCGCCCCTACCGTCATGGCACATAGCCTAGGCTTTGGCCAGATTGAAAATCATCAGAATTGGATGAGAGAAGCTGCACTGTGATTTTGAAAGTGTAGGGAATCCATATCACCCACTCCCATCCACTTCTGACTTCATCAATTTTGTTGCATGTAGGACTGGCCGGGCTTGCGTCCCTACCGTCATGGCACATAGCCTAGGCTTTGGCCAAAATGAAAATCATCAGAATTGGATGAGAGAAGCTGCACTGTGATTTTGAAAGTGTAGAGAATCCATATCACCCACTCCCATCCACTTCTGACTTCATCAATTTTGTTGCATGTAGGACTGGCCGGGCTTGCGCCCCTACCGTCATGGCACATAGCCTAGGCTTTGGCCAAAATGAAAATCATCAGAATTGGATGGGAGAAGCTGCACTGTGATTTTGAAGGTGTAGGGAATCCATATCACCCACTCCTATCCACTTCTGACTTCATCAATTTTGTTGCATGTAGGACTGGCCGGGCTTGCGCCCCTACTGTCATGGCACAGCCTAGGCTTTGGCCAGAATGAAAATCATCAGAATTGGATGAGAGAAGCTGCACTGTGATTTTGAAGGTGTAGGGAATCCGTATCACTCACTCCCATCCACTTCTGACTTCATCAATTTTGTTGCATGTAGGACTGGCCGGGCTTGCGCCCCTACCGTCATGGCACATAGCCTAGGCTTTGGCCAAAATGAAATTCATCAGAATTGAATGGGAGAAGCTGCACTGTGATTTTGAAGGTGTAGGGAATCCATATCACTCACTCCCATCCACTTCTGACTTCATCAATTTTGTTGCATGTAGGACTGGCCGGGCTTGCGCCCCTACCGTCATGGCACATAGCCTAGGCTTTGGCCAAAATGAAATTCATCAGAATTGAATGGGAGAAGCTGCACTGTGATTTTGAAGGTGTAGGGAATCCATATCACTCACTCCCATCCACTTCTGACTTCATCAATTTTGTTGCATGTAGGACTGGCCGGGCTTGCGCCCCTACCGTCATGGCACATAGCCTAGGCTTTGGCCAGAATGAAAATCATCAGAATTGGATGAGAGAAGCTGCACTGTGATTTTGAAGGTGTAGGGAATCCATATCACTCACTCCCATCCACTTCTGACTTCATCAATTTTGTTGCATGTAGGACTGGCCGGGCTTGCGCCCCTACCGTCATGGCACATAGCCTAGGCTTTGGCCAAAATGAAATTCATCAGAATTGAATGGGAGAAGCTGCACTGTGATTTTGAAGGTGTAGGGAATCCATATCACTCACTCCCATCCACTTCTGACTTCATCAATTTTGTTGCATGTAGGACTGGCCGGGCTTGCGCCCCTACCGTCATGGCACATAGCCTAGGCTTTGGCCAGAATGAAAATCATCAGAATTGGATGAGAGAAGCTGCACTGTGATTTTGAAAGTGTAGGGAATCCATATCACCCACTCCCATCCACTTCTGACTTCATCAATTTTGTTGCATGTAGGACTGGCCGGGCTTGCGCCCCTACCGTCATGGCACATAGCCTAGGCTTTGGCCAAAATGAAATTCATCAGAATTGAATGGGAGAAGCTGCACTGTGATTTTGAAGGTGTAGGGAATCCATATCACTCACTCCCATCCACTTCTGACTTCATCAATTTTGTTGCATGTAGGACTGGCCGGGCTTGCGCCCCTACCGTCATGGCACATAGCCTAGGCTTTGGCCAAAATGAAATTCATCAGAATTGAATGGGAGAAGCTGCACTGTGATTTTGAAGGTGTAGGGAATCCATATCACTCACTCCCATCCACTTCTGACTTCATCAATTTTGTTGCATGTAGGACTGGCCGGGCTTGCGCCCCTACCGTCATGGCACATAGCCTAGGCTTTGGCCAGAATGAAAATCATCAGAATTGGATGAGAGAAGCTGCACTGTGATTTTGAAGGTGTAGGGAATCCATATCACTCACTCCCATCCACTTCTGACTTCATCAATTTTGTTGCATGTAGGACTGGCCGGGCTTGCGCCCCTACCGTCATGGCACATAGCCTAGGCTTTGGCCAAAATGAAATTCATCAGAATTGAATGGGAGAAGCTGCACTGTGATTTTGAAGGTGTAGGGAATCCATATCACTCACTCCCATCCACTTCTGACTTCATCAATTTTGTTGCATGTAGGACTGGCCGGGCTTGCGCCCCTACCGTCATGGCACATAGCCTAGGCTTTGGCCAGAATGAAAATCATCAGAATTGGATGAGAGAAGCTGCACTGTGATTTTGAAGGTGTAGGGAATCCATATCACCCACTCCCATCCACTTCTGACTTCATCAATTTTGTTGCATGTAGGACTGGCCGGGCTTGCGCCCCTACCGTCATGGCACATAGCCTAGGCTTTGGCCAAAATGAAATTCATCAGAATTGGATGGGAGAAGCTGCACTGTGATTTTGAAGGTGTAGGGAATCCATATTACGCACTCCCATCCACTTCTGACTTCATCAATTTTGTTGCATGTAGGACTGGCCGGGCTTGCGCCCCTACCGTCATGGCACATAGCCTAGGCTTTGGCCAAATGAAATTCATCAGAATTGAATGGGAGAAGCTGCACTGTGATTTTGAAGGTGTAGGGAATCCATATCACTCACTCCCATCCACTTCTGACTTCATCAATTTTGTTGCATGTAGGACTGGCCGGGCTTGCGCCCCTACCGTCATGGCACATAGCCTAGGCTTTGGCCAGAATGAAAATCATCAGAATTGGATGAGAGAAGCTGCACTGTGATTTTGAAGGTGTAGGGAATCCATATCACCCACTCCCATCCACTTCTGACTTCATCAATTTTGTTGCATGTAGGACTGGCCGGGCTTGCGCCCCTACCGTCATGGCA
>JACBWV010000610.1:99485971-99628471 GCA_013435795.1 Chlamydomonas sp. ICE-L | reverse complement strand
GGGTGTGTATATGTGGGGGGTCAGCCCCCCAAGTTTTTTAGGCTCGACGTTGGCGGCTCATTTTGTTCTCCTGAGTGGTGTTAAAAAACACCGGTTGTTGGTATGTTTTGCCCTGGGATTGAGTTACATTTATGATATGTTTTGCCCTGGGATTGAGCTACATTTAGGCCCTCTCTCCACGGATGCGGCGAGCCAGCTGGATGTCCTTGGGCATGATAGTGACACGCTTGGCGTGAATGGCAGCCAAGTTGGTGTCCTCGAACAGACCAACGAGGTAGGCTTCAGCAGCCTCCTGCAGAGCCAGCACGGCAGAGGACTGGAAACGCAGGTCGGTCTTGAAATCCTGGGCAATCTCACGGACCAGCCTCTGGAAGGGCAGCTTGCGGATTAGCAGCTCGGTGGACTTCTGGTACTTGCGGATCTCACGGAGAGCGACAGTTCCAGGCCTGTACCTATGTGGCTTCTTCACACCGCCTGTAGCGGGGGCGCTCTTCCTGGCAGCCTTGGTGGCCAGCTGCTTACGGGGGGCTTTGCCACCTGTGGACTTACGGGCTGTCTGCTTTGTACGGGCCATTTTGGATAAACTTTGACGATATGAGAAGAAGTGGTATCTATGTAGACCGAAGAGTTCGCTGTATTTTTATAATTTCAAGTTCGAAGTCGGGGTTCAGGGTTGCGCAAGCGGGCTACCAGCTGTCGAGGATTTGGGCATGGTTCGCCATGGGATCAGCAGGACCTCGACCGGATCAGCAGGACCTCAACCGGATCAGCAGTCTCGCACCTCGCCATTCGCTCAAACTGACATTCTCCATACGAGTCTCTAGTACAAATACCCCCCTGCTGGGGGTATATTAACACTCGAATTCTACTCATCACATTAACTTCAAAACGCATCTGTTCGACATGTCTGGACGCGGCAAAGGCGGCAAGGGACTCGGAAAGGGAGGGGCCAAGCGACATCGCAAGGTCCTGCGCGATAACATCCAGGGTATCACCAAGCCTGCCATTCGCCGTTTGGCTCGCCGTGGAGGAGTGAAGCGTATCAGCGGCCTCATTTACGAAGAGACCCGCGGAGTTCTCAAGGTCTTCCTTGAGAACGTCATCCGCGATGCTGTCACCTACACTGAGCACGCTCGTCGTAAGACTGTCACTGCTCTTGACGTAGTCTATGCTCTCAAGCGCCAGGGCCGCACCCTATACGGGTTCGGAGGATAAATTTGCCCCATCTTCCTGACAGCTGTGACGCAAACAAACCGGTGTTTTTAAACACCACCATCATGGCATGTAAGAGGAAGAAACGCTGATGAACTTATCCCCAAACAATCGTTTAATCGACTGAGCCCCTGAGTTTGTCATTTAAAGGATGCGGTTGCACTGGTGGACTCACACGTGGAGAGCCTGGGAGTTGAGGCGGCCACCACAGGCAATGGAGGACTACCGGCACTGTCTGGCAAGTTGGCATCTGCATACATGTCATCACAGGTGGGCAGCTGGGTGAGGAGGTTGGGTGGGCTCATGCTCCAGCAGTGGTGATGCAGGTTGCATTGGTAGACACACGTAAATAGCCTGGGTATGATGTGACCGCCACAGGCAATGGTGGACTGCTGGCACTGTCTGACAAGTTGGCACCTGAATGCATCTTATCACAGGTGGGCAGCTGGGTGGGGTAGACGAGGGCGGGCTGGTGTGGCTGCAGGTGGTGGGGTTGGGCATAGTTCTTATTTTCAGCTACGAGCAGCAGCTCCCTGGGCCAGGCCCAAAGATGTCAACAGTACATGTAAGGTGGTTGTGTCAGCTTCAAGGTACATTAGGTTTGGCTGACTAGCCAGTCAGGGGAGCTGACTAGAAGCTGCTGCTCGTACCTGAAAATAAAAGCTATGTAGTTGGGGTGGCTTAAAGGATGCCCACCACAGCCAATTACACAGAGTGCGCTGCAGGTGTTGATTTAGAAGATTGGCTTGCCACTTACTCAACAATTGGCACTGTTTCATTTTTGGCCACACGTAGCAGCTTCCACCCAGTTCCATTAGCCACAGACCGAGTCAAGCCCACAGATGGCCGCTACATTGGGATGCCTGTTGTGCCACCTTTCAGTCGCACTAGCTAGCTTCAGGTTTGGGTTAAGGGTGGGTGAAAGGAGCTTCTAAGTTGCTCAAAAAAGAAACAGTGACAATTGGCGTCGTATACAATATGGCCTTCTATTGTACCCCCCTGGATATGACGCCCCTTTTTCGTCTGGCGGAACCCCCCCCCCCCCCCTTCTGGGGGGGAGCGAGAGCCCCCATATTCACCTCGTCCATCTGTGCGACCGACCGAAACAACTAAGCTTGACACGTTAGCCAGTTGCCTCATAACTGGCTTAGGTCAGCTCCATCGTTGCGATCACTCTCTGCCAATTTTCCGCGTCGCTTGCGTCGCTGCATATGACTTGTCTACTTTTCTTTATTGCATGGCCTATCAGTAGGGGTCGGCTATGTTATATAATATTAGTGAATAAAATATATTATATCTGGATCATATTATATAATATTAGTCGGACGAGCCGTCTCACCAGAATTTCGAATATATTTAAAACACAAATATTATTATGACACTATTAAAAGTAATGATAACGCCTGGTGGGGCGTGATGTTAAGAGAGCCCGTCGTACGCGGGTGGGGAGCGGTCTCTTACCTCAACTGGACAAGCTACCATCGTGGTTGACGGCTACCTGCAACGCCAAGAGCGACCGAAGGGGGAGTCGAACCCCCGACTCTTCATCCTCAAGCGATCTGGTGTAGACCATTGTATATCACTGATAGGGGCTGTGACACTATAATAATATTAGTAGGTATTTGTTTTTCAATCTCTCTAATTAGTTGCCGTTCCCCACCTATCAGCCTTCAGGCTGCTAACCGTATGCAGGCAGACTAAACATGGGTAGCATAACTCCCTCATCATCTACGTGGCATTCTGTTGGGCCCCGGAGTTTGTGTAGGATGCTCTGTTTATGTTTTAGGTCATCATTAGTTATACTCCTTTTATTTTCCTGTTGAACCTCCTTAATGAGTTGGTGTAGGATGTTTTGTGTATGTTTCAGGTCATCTGAAATTATCTTCCTTTTATTTTGGCGTGGCATCCTGTTGGAACCCCTACAGGAGTTGGTGTAGTATGTTGTGTGTATGTTTTAGGTCACCTTCAATTACCTTCATTTCATTTTACGTGGCCCCTAAAGAAGTTGGTGTAGAATGTATTAGGTCATCTTAAATTATCTTCCTTTTATTTTGCGTGGCATACTGTTAGACACCCTAAAGGAGTTGGTGTAGGATGGTTTATGTATGTTTGAAGTCATCTTAAATCATATTCATTTTCTTTTCCGTGGCATCCTGTTGGACCACCTGAAGGTGTTGGTTTATGTTTTAGGTCATATTCAAATATCTTCATTTTCTTCTGCATGGCGTCCTATTGGACCAGGATACTACTAAGCGCGCGCGGCAGCATGGTGCCGCGCTGCCCTTTTGACCCCCACTGCGCGTTCCGCGCAGTTTTTTGCAACCCCCATTGGGCGCAGCAAGCATTTTTGCACTACGAAGCGCACTTTTGATTTTTCAAGTGCGCTAAAGCGCTGGCCAATTTGGTCAATGGAAGTACCCTGTATTGGACCCCTGTCAGCTTTAGCTGTTCATTGGTTCTACCTGTCCTATTGACTCCGCTACGTATCGCATCTGTCCTTTCCCTTAACCTCGGGGTTTGGGATTTGCCGCCAGGACGCATCCCTTTTGACGCGTCCCCGACCTATGTGAATTGTCCAGTTATTTAACACTTTGTTCCTGGTCTCCTCACGTCCCCTGAACACTGTCAGCCACCTGAATGAGTTGGTGTTGGATTGTTTTTATACAATTTTCATTTATTCAGGATTATCAGGGTCAGGGTACTACATTGGGTCAATTTGGGTTGCCTCAAAAGCTCAACTGCCTTAAAAAACTGCCTCTTTCGCGCAACTGTTTTTTTTCTATTTTAGTGCATTTTTGCCCACAAGTTGGGGGGGGGGGGGGGGGCTGGGAACTGTAGGGACGTGGAGCTATGGGACGTGGAACTATGTTACAAATTTACACGTGTCCATGCAAGACAGACAGTGAGCAGCCCACAGTTGGCTGAAAAATAATGTAACAATTCAAGTTCAATGACTTATGACCAGGGTACTACAAAGCGCGCGCGGCAGCGCAATTTCGCACACGCTTTTTGATCCCCACTGCATGTTCCACGCATTTGTTCAATCCCCTGTGGGCGCAGCCCGCAGTTTTTGCGTTTTTTGCTCTACAAAGCGCTGGCCAATCTGACGTTTGTGCGCTTTAAACGCTGACCAATTTGACAAAATGTAGTACCCTGGTTGCTGCAACCAGGTCTCGAGGCGGATGCACTTGTGCCGGCTCCTTCGCTAGGTTCACGCTCCTGAAACAATCGAGAGAAAACAAATTGTTCGCGTTTACATTTTCCTGGTAAAAAAAATACCGCCAAAGAACGCGAGCAGCCAAATTTCTGACTGAAGCTATGTAACCAAATTCAAGTTTATATAACATCAAACGCATTTTCTTTTACCCGAACATATTAAATCCGATTTCTTCTTACGATCACTCATACCAATTGGAGCAAACAATTTATGAGTACCACACTGGATTCGACTGCTCTTGGGGCTTACGTAATTGTTGAACGACACAGCTGCGAGTGCTCTCTAGACATCTTGAAAGATATATAGAGAGTACTTCAGTACTCGTAGCTGTGTCAGGGTTTTTTTTAGCTGCGAAATTTCGCATTATGCGATAAAACCCATCGCATTCGGAATCGGCCCTGCGACGAAACCCATAGTTTCTAGACTCGGCCCTGTGGGCTGGATTTCGCCTGAAGCTGATCTGGCCTGGCTGACCTGGCTGTGCATGGCCAGTGGCCAGTGGTCACTGCCTCGAACAGTAGCCGCTCCCCTCCAACAATTGACGGGCCCACCGGCCTGAAACTTCAAACCCTGCCCGACCCTGCCCTGAACACCGCTCGACGGCTCGGGGTCGTCGTAGTCAGAATTTCGTCCTCAATTCAACTCGTTCAAAACGTCTTCCCATGTTGCTCCCGGCGAAAAAAAGGTCCTAGTATTATCCCAGTTGTTGGTCAAGGCTCAACAGGTGCATTGAAGCCCATATGGACGCAAGGGCGTAAGGAGCTTTTGCTGAACATGCATTTCCTCGCCTTTCACTCTCTGATGATATGCTTGTTCGTTCGCATGTTCTTGCGCGCACTTCCTACGACCGGTTTGAGCCAATTTGTCTAATTCTCGCACTTCCGGAGGTCAACACTGCTGCAGGTCAGCTGCAGAGCCCTACGCGACTTATTTGTTTGCGTGTTATTCCTTTCACTGACTCCATCACTGTCCCTAACCCATAGCCGACTGAGTGTCTCCATCATAGCTGAGCTATCGCGAATTCGCGACTACCGCCTGGTTGAGATTTCTGCGGTCAATTTGCCATGGACGTCCCCCTGTCAGCACTCAGCACCTGGCAGCCTGAGGTGCTTGGATGAGCACATACTGATGGTGGGTGGTGAACAAGGGGTAGAAAGGGTGGAGGGCTGACAGGCAAAACAATTGGGGGGCATTGGAGGCAGGGGGCACACGGATAGGGCCATTCTGGTGGAGTACAAACTTCTCGGTAGGTGCACATGAATTGGGATTTTAAACCCTGCGATTTTTGCTCATTCTGGATTCTGGGCAATTGGCTCCGGAACCAATATTGCGATGAAAGGGGAGAGGCAAATTTTCCTTAAAAAAAACCTGAGCTGTGTCGTTCAACAGGTGCTTCAAAATCTAGAATTTGAGACATGACTGTTACTGTTACCAACAGCTATGTTTCATGAGCCCAAATCTACGTTTCATGGGCCCAAATCTATGTTTCACTTTACCAACTCTACGTTTCATGGGCCCAAATCAATGTTTCGTGATGCCAAATCTACGTGTTATGGGCCCAAATCTATGTTTCACGAGACCAAATCTATGTTTCAGTGTCCCGAATCAATGTTTCATGAGCCAGCGCTGGCAACATCCAAGACCAACAGGACGGCATTTGTAGGGGTCGGCAATATGATATCATATGATGCCGGCGGTCTGACTAGGTAACTTTGGCCTGGGGCATCACATCATATGATATTAAATCATATGATTTGTGTATGATATCATACTCGTCTTTGGTCAACATCATATGATTTGCCGTTCCCTAGGCATTAGCGAATCCAGAAAAATCCTGCTGCCGCATGCTATCTGTATCGATACAGTGGAAGGGAGGACCACAGTACTACATTCTCATCATCCAACACATGTGTTGTCCACTTCAGGGTACTAAAAAGCGCGCGCTTTTGCACGCTGGCGCACTGCCTTTTTGAGCCCCACTGCGCGTTTCGTGCAGTGTTTTGCACCCCCCTGTGGGCGCAGCAAGCATTTTTTGCGCTTTTTGCTCTACAAAGCGCAGTTTTTATGTTTTCAAGTGCGCTAAAGCGCTGGCCAATTTGGTCAATGGAAGTACCCTGGTACACGACAGTGGCGCTTGTGTGTAGAACTTGTGTAAGATATTTCATTATCTGAGACGTGTGTTGTGCACTGCATGAATGAGAGGGAAAAGGGTGTGAGCAGGTTAGCATCTGAAACTTGGCAGAAGGAGATAAAGAGATTGATAAGGGGTTAGGGGATGGATGGAGGCTGAGAGGATGAGGTGGTGGATAATGGATTGGGGGATGAATGGAGGATGAGGGGATGAGGTGGTGGATAATGGATTAGGGGATTGTCAGGAACTGCTAGGCTACGGGAGTTCTGAGGACATCTGATCAGTTCCTGACAGGGATGAGTGGAGGATGAGAGGATGAGGTGGTGGATATTACAATACAATAAGGTGGTGGATATTACAATACCCTCAAGGCTGGCCTGGTATTTCTGAAAAAGCACAATGCTTCTACAATGAGGAGACTTCTGGCCGGATGCCAAGCATCCGGCCAGGGGTCTTCTCATTGTAAAAGTATTGTGCTCTCTTAGAAGGACCGGGCTAGCCCTGAAGGGTTTTTAGGTCGAACCGTTCAGACTTTGCATGCGCAGCCAGCTTTGCACACTGTTCAAAGGTGAGCCCATGTATATTGTGCACGCTGAAGGCTCGCACACCGTTCACGTTGTCCACAAAGAATCAACACCCAGTTCTTCATCAAATAAACAGGGCACACAGCACTATACAGTGTAGACAGTGCCCATCTCACCGCCCCCCCCATCCCATCCCATCTCCCACTCACTGTCCAGGACATGGCGCATCAATTTCGATTTCCTCTCCATTCTTCCACTGCATGGAAAGTGCATCAACACCGAGTGCTTCATCTTCATCAACTCAACAGGGCAGTTGTCACTATATACAGTAGGCAATGCTCCCCCCCCCCCCCCCCCCCCCCCCCCCCGTCCTCTATTCCGCCACCCCCTACCCTCCATTCCATCCCCCTACCCCCCATTCCGCCACCCCCCTACCCTCCATCCCCCCATCCTCCATTCCCCCATTTTACTCTCAGTACTTTTACTGCACGGAAAGTGCATCAACACCTAGTTTTGTATAAACTCAACAGGGCAGACGTCACTATACCTGGTAGGCAATGCCCCTCTCACCATCCCCCCATCCCATCCCCCATCTTCCACTCACTGTCCGGGACATGGCGCATCAATTTCCACTGTTCTCCATAGCTCCACTGCATGGGAAGTGCATCATCACCCAGTTCTTTATCAACTCAACAGGGCACACGTCACTATACCTGGTAGGCTATGCCCCTCTCACGATCCCCCCACCCCATCTTCCACTCACTGTCCAGGACATGGCGCATCAATTTCCATTTGTTCTCCATAGCTCCACTGCATAGGAAGTGCATCATCACCCAGTTCTTTATCAACTCAACAGGGCACACGTCACTATACCTGGTAGGCTATGCCCCTCTCACGATCCCCCCATCCCATCTCCCCTCTCCCACTCACTGTCCAGGATATTGCGCATCTTTTTCGATTTTGTCTCCGTACTTCCACTGCATGGAAAGTGCATCATCACCCAGTCCTTCATCAACTCAGCTGGGCAGACTGTGCTGCCGTTGGGCATCTTCACCTGGGGTGGTGGTTTAGGGGTGTGAAGGGGGTGGGTAAGTGGGGTGTGAATGGGGTGGTTTAGGGGATTTACACAACTGACTGAATGATTGACTTAATGACTGACTGACACGATTAACTTAATGATAGGCTCTTTTGGGTCAACACAAAGAAGAAGAGTCGGGCATGTAGCTGCACGATTGCGCAGGCCTGGTCTTCTCAATAGGGTCGGGGTATGTGCAAACTTAAACGTACAGGGGTTTGGGGTTCAGTTCATCAATGCTTTTTCCTTTTAAGTCCTTTCTATCACAGATGGAGAAGTCCCTTTAGCCTATTTGGCCTACCCCTGGACTGTTATCTACCTACCTACCTACAACATACATACAGGTTTGGGGGTATGTGCAAACGTGCGCAGTTGTCTGTGGATACATACATTTAGATAGCAGATTGCAAGCATTATTTGGATACATGTGGATGTGGATATATATACATTTAGATAGCAGGTTGCAAGTAATACGTGGATACATGTGGATGTTGATACATACATTTAGATAGCAGGTTGCAAGCGATACGTGGATACATGTGGATGTTGATACATACATTTAGATAGCAGGTTGCAAGCGATACGTGGATACATGTGGATGTGGATACATACATGTGAATGGGCAGAACAATGTACGGCGAGCAGTGAAACACGAGCCTAATCAAACATGAGTGAATCTAGGAGTGCTCCTGTTTCCAGGATCTAGAATCATGTGAGTCTCGCTTCAAAATTCGTGAAAACCTCGCGATCAAACAAGTCGCAAGTCACGTCCTAGACGGTGAGTAGCGCCTAAAGAACAGATGTGGGGCTGTACCGCCACTGCACAACAGGTTGACAAGGTTGCAAGCAGAACTGGGGGTTGACGCACGTACGCAGATCCCCGCAACTCCCCCTGGGCGCACCTAGGGTAAGTGCTAAATAAAAGGCCAGCGGTTCGTTTTACCACGGCGAACCACCAACAGCAAAAGCTACTGCACCCACAACTTACTATAGCACCGAACCCTCCAAGAAAGAGAAGAGGGGGCGCACTGGTGCCCAAGCAGAATGCAACATTCGTAAGCCTAGTCCCCAAACCCGCTCGCCGTTTGTGCCAGGTCAATGAAAGAACCCTCCAAGGATTTGTGCCAGGCCAATGAAAGAACCCTCCAAGAATTTAATTTAATAAATCGTCTACTTCAGCCTTGTAGCACGAGTACAACGTACGCACCCCTGATGTAATAGGTTTTTTGCTTTGTGCGTGCTTTTTCTTTTTGTTTAAGCACAGAGTCTCATTCACCCTCGTGATGTCAAGTAGACTTTAACATGTAATGTAATAAAATGTAAGGCAACCTCTCCTGGACACTGAGTCGACAGACAAAATCGAACATGGAAACAACTATGTGCCCAGACAAAACAGACAACGTGTGTAGAGTTGAAAGCAAGGCCCCCGGAGCTAAAGTAGCATGGGGGGGGGGGGGGGGGGGGGAGCTATCTGCCTCAGAGGAAAGATCCTCTCAAAAACTTGACGGCTATAGCTGTCCTGCGTCTGGCTGATGAACTAAGAAAGTCCTAGGATCTAGCAGACGACGTGGAACACATAAATTCATACATACATACATACATAAATACACATACCTTCCAAACATTTAAATTGCAAACAAGATCAGGCAGTGCAACCGAATGCACAAAGCAGGTGTGCGCCCAAGGTAATGAGGCCTGGTTGTGTTGTCTGCATCCGTAGGGTACCGGTTCACCAACAGACAACGGCCTCAAAGATAATGCCCCACACGTCCTTAGTTAGACGCCGAAGCACCATGCCAATGCCAATGCACGTGCAAATGCATACAAAACCAACAAGGCATCCATCCATCTATCCATACATACATACATACACACATACACTTACCAATTCCACAAAGGTTCCAGGATGTGAGATCATAGTCTCATCAGAGTAGTTACAGCCACAGTAACCTTTCATGTAGCATCCAGAGTTGAACATGCGAGGTGACAGTCCATGCAGAGTCAAGTTGTTGGCGCGGGTGCAGTGATTCATAACCTGCAGTTTTGACAGTTTTTTGTTGGTAGTTACCGACGACAAGGTGCAGGGTGCAGTGATTCATAACCTGGCAGTTTTGACAGTTGGGGTAGTATCCGAGGCGTGTGGCTGGGTGCAGTGATTTCATACCGGCCTGCATTTTGACAGTTTTGGTAGTTACGAGGTGGCATGGGTGCAGTGATTCATAACCTGCAGTTTTGACAGTTTTGGTAGTTACGAGGTGGCATGGGTGCAGTGATTCATAACCTGCAGTTTTGACAGTTTGGGTAGTTACGAGGTGGCATGGGTGCAGTGATTCATAACCTGCAGTTTTGACAGTTTTGGTAGTTACGAGGTGGCATGGTTGGCAGTGATTCATAACCTGCAGTTTTGACAGTTTGGTAGTTACGAGGTGGCATGGTGCAGTGATTCATAACCTGCAGTTTTGACAGTTTGGGTAGTTACGAGGTGGCATGGGTGCAGTGATTTCATAACCTGCAGTTTTGACAGTTTGGTAGTTACGAGGTGGCATGGGTGCAGTGATTCATAACCTGCAGTTTTGACAGTTTTGGTAGTTACGAGGTGGCATGGGTGCAGTGATTCATAACCTGCAGTTTTGACAGTTTTGGTAGTTACGAGGTGGCATGGGTGCAGTGATTCATAACCTGCAGTTTTGACAGTTTTGGTAGTTACGAGGTGGCATGGGTGCAGTGATTCATAACCTGCAGTTTTGACAGTTTGGTAGTTACGAGGTGGCATGGTGCAGGATTCTAACCTGCAGTTTTGACAGTTTTGGTAGTTACGAGGTGGTATGGGTGCAGTGATTCATAACCTGCAGTTTTGACAGTTTTGGTAGTTGCGAGGTGGCATGGGTGCAGTGATTCATAACCTGCAGTTTTGACAGTTTTGGTAGTTACGAGGTGGCATGGGTGCAGTGATTCATAACCTGCAGTTTTGACAGTTTTGGTAGATACGATGTGGCATGGGTGCAGTGATTCATAACCTGCAGTTTTGACAGTTTTGGTAGTTACGAGGTGGTATGGGTGCAGTGATTCATAACCTGCAGTTTTGACAGTTTTGGTAGTTACGAGGTGGTATGGGTGCAGTGATAGATCACCTGCAGCTTTGGTAGGTGTGAGCTTTGCTGCATGTGTGTATGTATATTGCAGTCCAGGGGTAGCCTAATAGGCCCCTCTTGACAGCGCATGGAAAGTCAAGTTGTTGGCACGGGTGCAATGATTGATAAGCTGCAGTTTTGGTAGTTACCAGGTGGCGTGGTTGCAGTGATAGAGTGAGTGAGTGAGTATGTGAGCCTATGTATCGCGGCTGGACCGCTGTTAAACAGTGTAAACCGATTATCTGAGTGTGTGAGTGAGTGAGTGAGTGAGTGAGTAAGGGTGTGTGAGTGAGTGCGTGTGTGAGTGAGTGAGTGAGTGAGTGAGCACAGCATGTGCAAATCTAAAGTGGTCCGTGACGAATCACGGGCAGGATGCACACAACGGAGGACCTCATATTTGTTAACAGATCCTGAATTTCACATGTCTGTGCAGAACTCAACTTCCACTTGTAGAACATCCATGCGTGGACGCAATGCAGCACAGCAGGTGTTGCTCTAAAAGTGGTCCTCGACAAATTATGGACAGGACGCAAACTACAGAGGACCTCACCTTCCCGAAATACTCCTGGTCCCACGCTCCTGGGCGGTGCTCGACTACCTCATACATCTCAGTCATCCATGAGTGGGCGCAACGCAGCACAGCAGGTGTGGCTTTAAAGTAGGTGACGCCGATGTTAAAGGCCGGCACCTTTTGTATCATCACCTGTCCGGCATCGTTCTGTATTCTGGGGAAGGGGGGAGGGGGATGTTTTGCTGAATCTGGTCTGGGTCTGGGTCTGGTCTGGTTTGGGTCTGGTCTGGTCTGGGTCTAGTCTGAATCTGGTCTGGGTCTGGTCTGGTTTGGCATGGTTCGGTTTGGTGTTAGTTGGTCGGCCCTGACCGAGTAATGCATCGCTACCAACAACCCTAGTTCCTTGGGTTGTGTTAAGGTAGTTCAGGTTAGGTGTAAAAAGGTGTAATTTGTTGTGTTTGTTTGTTTGTTTGTTTGTAAGACCTGTCGCATATGGAGTTGTCATGTCGACCGCATGGATGCTCGCATGCGCAGCTGTCACCTGATATCGGTCTTGGTCTCGCTAATCACGCGCCAGCACCCCTCCTCACCTGAAGTTCTACCATGCGCGCACCAGGGCCGACTATTAGGAGGCCACGGGCACCCTGCTATTTCTGTCAAGCTTCTGGTTCTGGTCTAGTTTAGACCTGGTTCTGGTTCTGGTCTAGTTTAGACCTGGTTCTGGTTCTGGTCTGGCTTAGACCTGGTTCTGATTTGGTCTGGTTCTGGTTCTGGTCTGGTTTAGACCTGGTTCTGGTTTATTTCTGGTTCTGGTTTAGTTCTGGTTCTGGTTTTGGTTTGATTTGATACTGGCTTGATTAAGTAATGTCCTGGTTGATTGTGGTTCTGGTTCTGGTCTAGTTCTGGTTTGATCAAGTACTGGCTTGACTTGGTAAATGTTCTGGTTTAGTTCTGGTTCTGGTTCCGGTTCTGTTTTGATCAAGTGCTGGCTTGATTTGGTAATGTTCTGGTTTGCTTCTGGTTTTGGTCTGATTTTGGTTGGGGTTTGGTCTACATGTGGTTTGATTTGGCCTGGTTCTGGTCATAGCTTTTCGTTTTAGCTATAAGCAAGCAAGCAGCAGCTTCTAGGCAACTCCATGAACCTGCCACTGGGCTAAGTCCTGAGATTTCAACAGTTCTGCACAGCTAATTGTGTCAGCTTCCAGATGCACTAGCACGCATTAGCTTGGGCTAAATAACCAGTCAGGGGAGCTGCCTAGAAGCTACTACTGCTCATAGCTAAAAAGAAAACACATCGATTCTGGTTCTGATTCAGCTGTTGCAGTTTGAAAACACAATGATAATGGTTATAATTCAGTTGTTTCAGTTTAAAAACACACTGGTTCTGGTTCTGGTTCAGTTGTTTCAGATTGAAAACACACTGGTTCTGGTTCTAGTTCAGTTGTTTCAGTTTGAAAACACACTAGTGCTGGTGCTGGGTCCGTTGTTTCAGATTGAAAACACACTGGTGCTGGTGCTGGTTTGGTTGTTTCAGTTTGAAAACACACTGGTGCTGGTTATGATTCTGGTTTGTTTTGGGCTTGGTCAGTTTTGTTTCTGTTTGTTTTGGTTTATTTCTGGCCTAGTCTGGTTTAGTCTGGTTTGGTTTGGAAAGGAATCTGTCCCCTTCAAATAAAGAAAGTCCCCCCTGAATCCCCGTTCCAACGAATGGCTCAATAGTTGAGCTCCTAGAAAGAACGAAGAAGTTGCCGGGTTCGAATCCCCACGGGTGCGATTTAGTGTCCGCGGTCGCTGTCAACCGCCATGGTAGCTTTGTCCAGGTAAAGTAGCAGCCCGTTCCCTACCGCCGAAAGACGGGCTCCCTTAATACCACACCCTACCAGGCATTATAATTACCCCCTCTAATCACTGTAATTATAGTACCCCCCTTGTATGTGCATGCACCTGACACCTACATGCAGCCAAGTGCAGCCAAGTGTAACCAAGTTCAAGGACAAGAATAATTGAGATTAACTCTGGATTGCCAGGAGGCGTGTTTTGAAACTTGGTCCCCCACGGATCTCCCCCCCCCCACACCACACACACACCCACACAGCCACCCACAGCCCCCCACACCCACACCCACACAGCCACCCACAGCCACCCACACCCACACACCCACACAGCCACCCACAGCCCCACACAGCCACACCCACACACCGACCGCTGGATTGCCAGGAGGCGTGTTTTGAAACTTGGTCCCCCCCGGATCTCCCCACCACCACCACACACACACACACACACACACAGCCACCCACAGCCCCCCACACCCACACCCACACACCCACACACCGACCCACACACCCACACAGCCACCCACAGCCCTCCACCCCCACCCCCCCACACACACACACCGACCCACACACACACACATACATACACACACACACACACCCTCACCTTGCAGCCATGTTAGTCCGATCGTCCACGGCCAGGCACTTCTCTATTGTGGAGGCAACGTCCGCACCAAGGGACAGCACATGGGGCACGAAGTTGCTGAACACAACAACATCTGCAGCGTTGAGGGTTTGGGTTTAGTGGTTACCGGTAAAAGCGTCGGAGTATTTTTGATTGTCTAAGGCCTGGAACTTCTCTACTCTGGAGGCGATTTCCGCACCAAGGGACGGCACATGGGGCACGAAGTTTGTGAACGCAACAACATCTGCAGCGATGAGGGTTTGGCTTTGGAATTTAGTTTGTAATGGTAACTGAGTCCATTTGGTGGTTTGAAGGCTGGATTGGAGTGCCTGTCATGCCAGCTGTCTGACACACTACCTAGCTTCAGGTTTGGCCCAAGGACACAAAAAAGGAGCTGTCTAGAAGCTGCTACACATAGCCTAAAAACGACACTTTGATTGCAGGGACAGATTTAGATAAAGGTTGGTAACTAGGGTTTTAATACTGGGGTTGGTTTGGATAAAGGTTGGTAACTAGGGTTTGAATGCAGGGGTTGGTTAAGATAGAGGTTGTAAACTAGGATTTGAATGCAGGGGTTGGTTTGGATAGAGGTTGGTAACTAGGATTTAAATGCAGGGGTTAGTTTGGATAGAGGTTGGTGGTTAGGGTGGCACACACACAAAAGGACGGCCGGGTGAAAATGGGGGGCTCCTGCGCCCTCAGTATGTATTGATACAATCCAGGGGTAGCCACTTGGGCTAAAGGGACTTGCCCAACCTCAAACAATCAAGATGAACTCTGGATTTACGGAAGGAGATACTTTCCAGAGGGGTCTGTACCAGGGCTCCTTCAAAATATAATAAATAGGAAAAATTAATAATAAAATTAATACATATTAAAATAAATAAATAAGGTACCCACCCCCCCACCCCCCACCCACTTTCCACTCAACCACCCACCACCACCTACTCCACCACCAACCCACTCCACCACCCACTCCAGCACCCACCACCACCCACTCCAACACCCACCACCCACCTACTCCAACACCCACCACCACCCCCTCCACTCCACCCCCCACCAACACGTTCCACTCCCCCCCCCCCCACCACACCACGCCACCACCCACACCACCCCCTCCCAGATCTCCAACACCCACCCCCTTTCCACTCCACCACCCACCGCCACTCCCCCCCCCCCCTCACCCCCCTCCTACTCCTCCACCCCCCCCCCCCACCCCTCCCACCCCACCTCCTCCACCCCCCACCACCACCCACTCCACCCACCTACTCCACCACCCACTCCACCACCCAGGTACCACCTTGAGTCCAGAAAGAGGACACCCACTCGAACACCCACCTACGCCACCACCACCCACCACCCACTCCAACACCCACCTACTCCACCACCCACCACCACCCACACCAACACCCACCTACTCCACCACCCACCAACACCCACTTTCCACTCCACCACCCACCACCCACCTACTCCAACACCCATCACCACCCACTCCAACACCCACCTACTCCACCACCCGCTCCACCACCCAGGTACGCACCTGAGTCCAGAAAGATGACCACCCACTCCAACACCCACCTACTCCACCACCCACCACCACCCACTTTCCACTCCACCACCCACCACCCACCTACTCCACCCACCACCACCCACTCCAACACCCAGCTACTCCAACACCCACTCCAACACCCAGGTACGCACCTGAGTCCAGAAAGATGACGTCACTACCAAGGCTCAGACCATTTACAATGCACCTATGGCAGTGCGTAAGGGTTTGGGGTTTAGGGTTTAGGGGGCGGATGTATGTACCTGTGGCAGTGCGCAAGGGTTTAGGGTTTAGGGTTTAGGGGGGGGGAGGTAGGTACCTATGGCAGTGCGCGAGGGGGGGGAGGGGGGGGATACATGTTTTGTACCACATAATTGATGTGGATAGGGAATCGTGAATACAACTCGAGTTCGTGTCGATACACCTAGGGGGGGCAAAGAACTGGGAGTCCAAAGTTAGGGGGGGGGGGGGGGGGGGGGGGCAGACAACTGAACAACTTCATGAGCATTCAAGCTGTACCTAGTGTATGGAGGTGCGTGTGTGAGAGGCGGCCAGATATTCAATATATCCATACATCCTACTTGTGATACATAGCACCAGGACATGTGATAGTATATAACGTATACAGAACACTGCAGGTCGTCGTCAACCGCGATGGTAGCTTGTCCAGTTGAGGTAGGAGACCGCTCCCCACCCGCGTACGACGGGCTCCCTTAACACCACGCCCCACCAGGCGTTATCATTACTTTTTATACAGAACACAGCCACGTATATATAAGAGTACATAGTATACAATTACATGCCCAACACTTAGATGCATGTATGACTAGTTGTGCGGCAACGTTTGGGAGCATTCTGAATAGCACAAAGGAGGTACTTGGAGTACCGCCCAGGGGAATTGGCCGATACTTGAAGTATTAGGCAGCTCTTCTTTTATCGATCTAATTCAAACTACTAAATCAAGGCCATGAGAGTGTTTTCATAAAATGTTATGATGCCCGCCCCCCCCCCCCCCCCCCCCAATTTTGTTTTAGTGCTATGCACGGTCCATCCACTTTGATGAACATGGGAACAAAAAAATAAATATCACATCCATAGCACATCCATAGTGAGATTATATAACGTTATACAAACGGCCCCTCCTCCCCTACACAAGCCCTGGCATGCCCCTCCTCCCATCACACAGCCATGGCAAGTATGCCCTCCACAACTCCACATCCATTGGCAGTGCCCCTCCACCCCTCCACAGCCATGGCAGTGCCCCTCCACCCCTACACAGCCATGGCAGTGCCCCTCCACCCCTCCCACAGCCAGGCAGTGCCCTCCACCCCTCCCAGCCATGGCAGTAAAAAGCCAACCTCCACCCCATAACAAACACGAACAAGAAAACGAATGTACAGTGGCCACACCCACAAAAACCCATCCACAAGCCCATGGCCAGTGCCCCTCCAACCCTAACACAGCCATGCAGTGCCCCTCCACCCCTACAACAGCCATGGCAGTGCCCCTCCAAACCCTACCAGCCATGGCAGTGCCCCTCCACCCCTACACAGCCATGGCAGTGCCCCTCCACCCCTACACAGCCATGGCAGTGCCCCCCCACCCCTACACAGCCATGGCAGTGCCCCTCCACCCCTCCACAGCCATGGCAGTGCCCCTCCACCCCTGCCAACAGCCATGGCAGTGCCCCTCCACCCCTACACAGCCTGGCAGTGCCCCTCCACCCCTCCACAGCCATGGCAAGTGCCCCTCCACCCTACCAAGCCATGGCAGTGCCCTCCACCCCTACACAGCCATGGCAGTGCCCCTCCACCCCTCCACCAGCCATGGCAGTGCCCCTCCACCCCTACACAGCCATGGCAGTGCCCCTCCACCCCTCCACAGCCATGGCAGTGCCCCTCCACCCCTCCACAGCCATGGCAGTGCCCCTCCACCCCTACACAGCCATGGCAGTGCCCCTCCACCCCTACACCGTCCATGGCAGTGCCCTCCAGCCACAACAAATAACACACAGGCCATGGCAGTGCCCTCCACACCCCATCCACAACAGCCTGGCATGCCCCTCCACCCCTCCACATATCCATGGCAGTGCCCCTCCACCCCTCCCAAAAAAAAAAAAAAAAGCCATGGCCGTGCCCTCCCCCCCTACACAAGCCATGCAGTGCCCACCTCCACCCCTCACAGCCATGCAGTGGCCCCTCCACCCCTACACAGCCATGGCCGTGCCCCCCCCACCCTACACCGCCATGGCAGTGCCCCTCCACCTCTCATCCCACCCCTACACAGCATGGCAAGTGCCCCTCCCACCCCTCACAGCCAATGGCAAAGTGCCCCTCCACCCCTCCAAGACCATGGGCAGTGCCCCCCTCCACCCCACCACCCCTCCACAAAAAAAAAGCCAATTTCAGTGCCCCTCCAACCCCTACACAGCCATGGCAGTGGCCCTCCACCCCTACACAGCCATGGCAGTGCCCCTCCACCCTCCCCTACACAGCCATGGCAGTGACCCCTCCACCCTACACAAGCCATGGCAGTGCCCTCCACCCTACCAGCCATGGCAGTGCCCCACCCCTACACAGCCATGCCAGTGCCCCCCCACCCCTACACAGCCATGCAGTGCCCCCTCCACCCCTACACAGCCGTGCCAGTGCCCCCCACCCCTACACAGCCATGGCAGTGCCCCCCCACCTCTACGCCAGCCATGGCAGTGCCCCCCCCACCCCTACACAGCCATGACAGTGCCCCCCCAACCCCTACACAGCCACGGCAGTCCCCCCCCCCCCCCTCCACACCCATGGCAGTGCCCCCTCCTCCCCTACACAGCCATGGCAGTGCCCCCCCACCCCTACACAGCCATGGCAGTGCCCCTCCTCCCCTACACAGCCATGGCAGTGCCCCCCCACCCCTACACAGCCATGACAGTGCCCCCCCAAGCCATGACAGTGCCCACACACATGCCCACACACACCACACACGCACTTTATTTTGCCGAAGCCAATCATGCTGAAGCTAACTGTGTGGATTGGAAGGCAGCTGTTGCCTAGACCCACACACTCCACACACGCACCATAAACGCACTTTATTTTGTCGAAGCCAATCATTCTGAAGCTAACAGTGTGGATTGGAAGGCAGCTGTTGCGTAGACCCACCCACACACACCACACACACACTTTATTTTCCGGAAGCCCATCATGCTAAATCCAACTGCGCTGAATTTAAGGGAGCTCTTGCCTAGACACACACACACCCCACACACACCACAGCATACACACGCGCACTTTATTTTGCCGAAGCCAATCATGCTGAAGCCAACTGTGTGGAAAGTAAGGGAGCTGTTGGCTAGCGGCGCAACAGGGTCATAGACACATCGATCTCCAAGCCCTAGCTGGCGGCAAGACGCCACTGCAGTCTCAGAGGAGCAAGCGATGACAAGGTGGTCCGCAAGTGTACTGCCCCCTGCAGGTTGGGTTGGGTTGGGCTGGGTTGGGTTGGATTGGGCTGGGCTGGGTTGGTTTGGGTTGGGTTAGGTTGGGTGTGGAAGGCAAGAGAGCTGTTGGCTAGTGGTGCAACAAGGTCATAGACACATCGATCTGCAAGCCCTAGCTGGCGGCAAGACGCCAATGCAGTCTCAGAGGAGCAAACGAGGACAAGGTGGTCTGCAAGTGTACCGCCCCCTGCTAGTGGGTTTGGAGCTCAGTAAATGAGTTGTAAATACATTTAATTAGATTCATATTTGACGTTTCAATATTACACTCTTATGCTACCCATGGATGCCATGGATTTTTATTTCCGCTTTATATAGCGATCGCTAGTTTTGACCCCGTTTTAGCGAAATTATCGCTATAAAAAAGTTTTTTTTTCTTGCCCTCAATGGCCCTAAAAAGCTACGAAAAGCTACAGAAAGCACTCAAGCGCTGTCCCTGGAGGACGCCTACAACCATAAAGCTAGAAGAAACCCACTTTCAGATTTGAAAATAAAATCACTGATGGATGCACTGCGGATTCAGAGGAGCAGGGATTTGTATTTCCTAGATTTGATAACTAGTTTTGACCCCGTTTTATCAAAATTATCGTTGTAAAAATGCTAAACATTTTTGTGTGTGTGCCCTAATTGGCCTTTAAAAGCTACAAAAAGCTATGAAAGCTGCAAAAAGCACTAAAGCGCTGTCCCTGGAGGAGGCCTAAAACCATAAAGCTACAAAAAAACACTTTCAGCTTTGAAAACAAAACTGCAGAGGAGCAAGCGAGGACAAGGAGGTCTGCAATTGTACCGCCCCATGCAAGTGCACCGCCCCATGCAAGTGGGTTTTATATACATTTGATTACAAACATATTTGATGATTCTATATTTCAGTCCTATGCTACCCACGGATCCACAGCGGATTCAAAGGAGCAAGCGAGGACAAGGAGGTCTGCAAGTGTACCTCCCCCCCAGGGATTTTTCCCCCGCTATATATAGCGATCACTAGTTTTGACCCCGTTTTACCGAAATTGTCGCTATACAAAAGGAAAACAAATAATAGCATTTCTATTTTGTTTGCCCTAATTGGCCTTTAAAAGCTACAAAAAGTTATGAAAAGCTACAAAAAACTCCAAAATGCTGTCCCTGGAGGAGGCCTAGAACCATAATGCTAGAAAAAATCCACTTTCAGATTTTAAACAAAATTACTGCAATGGAGCAAGCGAGGACAAGGTGGTCTGCAAGTGTACCGCCCACTGCAAGTGTACTGCCCCCTGCAAGTGGGTAGGGAGCTCAGTAAATGGGTTTAAAATACGTTTAATTATACTCATATTTGATGATTTAATATTTCACTCATATGCTACCCATGGATTGTAACATGCATTGATGGATAAATAGATAGATATAGATGTAGAGATAGAGATAGATAGATAGATAGATAGATAGATAGATTCATACTTTTAGAGTTTTCAAGGATGATATCACGCGATTACTATGATCATGGATAAGAATCCATAGAAATAAACCGGGCTGTAAATACCAAGATATGCCTTCATTCAGTGTTATTATTTTAGGCTACGCATAGCATCTTCCATTCAGCTCTATTAGCCAGCCAATAAGAAAATCCAAAGGGTTCAAGTTCTTGGGAATGCCTGTCCTGTCGGCTTTCAGATGCACTAAAGGTAATGATAACGCCTGGTGGGGCGTGGTGTTAAGGGAGCCCGTCGTACGCGGGTGGGGAGCGGTCTCCTACCTCAACTGGACAAGGTACCATCGCGGTTGACGACGACCTTCAGATGCACTACCTAGCTTCAGGTTTGGCCCAAGGACAGGGGAAGGAATCTGCCTAGAAGCTGCTAAACCTTGAAGAGTATTGAAGGTGGGTACATTAGGGGCCAAGGGCCCCTGACCCCCAAGCCCCACCAAACAATGTAACATTGATGATGATGAGCTTCTTTGTTTCAAACAATCCCAATGGTCTCGAGACCAACCTCAATGAATTTACAGGGTGAGTCGTTTCACTTCAGAATTCGACAAATCGAAGCAAATTAGTGAGACCAGTCCATTGACACTGTCGCAGTCGTCATGCATTGCATATAGGGGGGGTCGCAACCAGGATACTTCCATTGACCAAATTGGCCAGCGCTTTAGCGCACCTGAAAAAATAAAAACTGCGCTTTGTAGTGCAAAAAGCGCAAAAATTGATTGCTGCGCCCACAGGGGGGTGCAAAAAACTATGCGAAACGGGCAGTGGGGCTCAAAAAGGCAGCGCGCAAAAGCGCGCTCTTGGAAGTACCCTGTTGTATATAAGGGGGGTCGCAACCATGTAGGATGGGGCTGGACGAGAGGTCCTGCTCGAGGGGATCATTCACAACGACGCTCAGAAGGCAAGGTTTTTGACTTGCCATCCAAAGTTGCCGTCTCTAAAGATATGCAATATGCTCAGTGAACTATCTCGTCATGAACTTGATTGATTTTCAGCACTCCAATGAGACCACCCAACTTGGCTGGCTGGCTAAGGGAAGCTAAAATGTTATATATCATGCATTATATTATGAACTATTATATATTACATGTTATACATTTGTATATATTATACATTATATTATGAAATAATATATATTACATATTTTCTGACCAGTGGTGTCCTTAATTTCGCGTCCTGTGAGTGACTGCATTACACGGATGTAACAATTTCAATTTCAATTCTATATTTTCTCTGGTTCCACTATAATATAATATGTATATAATATCATATTGTGTAATATAATATAATATAATATATGTACCAGTATGGGGGCTTCCTGATGTTATGTGAAAGAAGAGATAATTTGCAGTAAAATGAGCTAACTTCCAGTCAATTTCATGGGGTTGGGGTCCCCCTTTCATAAATATTCCAACTTGTTCGACCCCATGAGGTTTGATTCTGCACCCTCCCGCTCATATCACAAATTTAAACTATTTTCATACTTTACATACCTGGGACCGAGATTTTCCTCAGGGATTCGATGAAAAACGGGACCGTGCGATTGAGCGCCAGGTCATTCGCCATGGCCATGAGTACCACCCTACGCCGCAGAGGTCGCCCATCAACCCCTGTGCTCCTGCACGCCCCTGTTGGTGCTAGCTGCTGAGGTGGTGCATCTACCTCGTATGAGGCCAAGCCAACCGCCTTGATGAAGGCAGCAATTGGAGGCTTTACACTTCCGTGTGCACTGAAGTGGGCGCTGGCCATCTCTTTGACGGTGGGACCAGGTGTTGCATCTGCAAGGTGTGAAAGACTGAAAGGGTTGCTTGAAGCCAGTTTTTGTTTTTTCAGCTATGAGCAGCAGCTTCTAGGCAGCTCCCCTAACTGGTAATTTAGCCAGAAGATATTGCATGCTAGTGCATCTGGAAGCTGACAAAATTAGCTGTCCAGAACTGTTGAAATCTCGAGGCTTAGCCCAATGGCCGGCTCAGGGAGTAGCCTGGTTGCATAGAAAGAAAAGGTAAGCTTGAAGCTGGCTTGATTTTCCTTTGGTGAATTGTGTGCCATTCTGTAGATAAATAAATAAATAGCACGCCTTATTACGAGGCGTGAGGTTGAGGGGGCCAGCCCGTTTGCTTTCACTGTGGCCAACCATTCATACCAATTGTGCTGGTTCACTTTTTTCTGATGGGTGCAATCGGAAAATATCATTCTGATGGGTGCACATTCGATATTACAAATGGTGGAAATCCCCATGCGACACTATGCTTAAGGGCCGGGTGAACATGATGATGGCTTGCTTTTCCATTAGGTGAATTGTGTGCCATTCTGTAGGTTCTCTTTGTCTTTTAGTTTAATTTAATATAGTCTACTTTAGACTACATTCTTTGTGAGGCTAGCTTAGTTCAATTGAGTTCAATTAAGTTCAGTTTACTTCAATTTTAGGTTAAGTTTGGTGTAGGTAAGTTTGGGATGGCTCCCTTTTCAACCATGGTGAGACAACTGTACCCTAAGAGTTTGAATGTACGACCCGACTTGGCAAATACGGAGCAGCATGTTTGTTACGAGGACAGCTCAGCGTAGTCTCAGCGCAGGCTCGGAACTTGCAGAAATTATGACGCGGGAAGGGCTCGGGACTTGGCGAAATCAGGAACCATCAACCGCAAAACACTGTCAATGTTCTCGTCCTGTCTCCCTGTCACATGAATTCCCTCGCATCGCTTCCGTTATAGCCGTTCAGCGGATGATTTGGATTTGGAATTCGACAGGTTTATAGTTAGTAGTTCGTACCTAGTAGGTTTCAGGCCAAATTTCTGAGAATTCCCAGAATTCTCGCGACATTTGTGAACACTCGCTGACTTGGTACATGGCTTTGTCTCTTTAGCGCTGTGGGGCGGGGGGCCCGGCGTGGGTCAAGGTGCGCCGCTGCCGCAAATTTGGAACCGGTGGCATGTGTTCATACAGATTTTGGAATAAGCAAGCAAATCTGCAATCCTTGGTGAACGATTTTTTTGGTCCTGGAAGGGTGGACGCCTCGATGGGGAATAACGCGATGAAAAGGCAAAACGCCATGTCCTTTAGGGTCGGAGTTGTAGCGGTTAGAGAAAGGTGTAAGCGATCGATTCCCCCATGACCAGTGGAATTCTGTTGACCCTCTTCGAGATCTCGAGAGCCTGCTGACTCGAGGGGGTCTAGTTATAATCTATAGGGGTCTAGGTTAACGTCCAGGTTTACGTCCAGGTTTCAAACCTGGACGTAACCTGGACGAGACGCTAGGTTTCACTCTAAATAAAACCTGGACGTGCCTGGACACTTTGCCCCAAACCTGGACTACGTTTCCCAAACCTGGACGTGCCTGGACACTTTGCCCCAAACCTGGACTAGATTTCCCAAACCTGGACGTGCCTGGACCCTTTGCCCCAAACCTGGATAACATTTCCCAAACCTGGATGTGCCTGGACACTTTGGCCCAAACCTGGATGCGATTTCCCAAACCTGGACGTGCCTGGACACTTTGACCCAAACCTGCATGCGGTTTCCCAAACCTGGACGTGCCTGGACCCTTTGCCCCAAACCTGGACAAGATTAACCGAACCTTGACGTGCCTGGACACTTTGCCCCAAACATAGACTACGTTTCTCAAACCTGGACGTGCCTGGACACTTTGGCCCAAACCTGGACTAGAATGCCCAAACCTGGACGTCCCTGGACACTTTGCCCCAAACCTGGACTAGATTTCCCAAACCTGGACGTGCCTGGACACTTTTGTTTTCCTTCCAGGTTTGGGTCAAAGGGTCCAGGTTTGGGTCAAAGGGTCCAGGTTTGGGTTAAAGGGTCCAGGTTTGGGTCAAAGGGTCCAGGTTTGGGTCAAAGGGTCCAGGTTTGGGTCACAGGGTCCAGGCGCATCTAGGTTAAACCTGGGCACGTACAGATGAAACCTGGACCCCCCTCATCTCCTTCTCCGGGCGCGAGAGGTCTGAGAAAGTGCAAATGAGAGCAGGGATTGTTTTCCGATGTGGAAGGTATTACACACCAGGAGGTGGGTCTCCCTACGTAAACCAGCGGCGCCGAGGATTCGGTTCGAATGGCATTGCCACTCCTACAAAAGAGTAGGTGCACAGGGAGGGAATGATGCTATGATTAAGTGTAAAGCACACACACAAAAATCATATGCGTACCTTGACTGCTCAGCGCCTTGGGCGCATACGAGAGCAGGGAGAGAATGATGAGCGGAAGTAGCTGGAGCCGTGGCCGAGAATATGCCATCTGCGCATGGGTGAGAAATGGTAGACAATTGAGCACAGGAAATGAGCACACACACAAACATAAGAGAACGACATAATGTTAAGCAAAAAAGCGAACATGTTTACATGTAAATAGACAGATTATTAACGGATCAACATGCAGATAGAGAGAAAGAAAAAGGCAGGAGGGTAGTCAAATAGACACACGAACTGGCAAACTGGCAAGCAAGCATGCAAAAACAAAATGCGTTCTATCCCGAACACTGTGTTGTCAATTCCACTGGGTGTGGGAGCACATTTTCTCACAAACAACCATTATTCGCAAAGGCATGGGAGCACATGGCTTCCATAAATCCTACATTCTTTATTTGCGTCTTTCCTCACCAACATGAATCTCAACAACCATCCCTCCCCCAGCCCCCAGCCCCCAGCCCCCACAAAAAAGGCTGGAGCCATGTTACCAAGTTCAAGTTCAAGTTCATCCCTCCCACTCTGCCAATCTTGCCTGAAACACCGAGCAACAAGTCCAAGGCGGGGCGCAAGCGACGCGAAAAATCAGTGTCGCGTAACGGCCCTGGCAGAGATAGTTTCTATGTATTTTCTCAACCCTCGTACCTTCGTCTACGGTCGATGCAAAGCGATACAAATCGATTATAATGACTTGCTAGGACAATAGTCGACTATCGAGATTTTTGGAACCAGTAGATGCGCTCCTCTGAGAAAGCTGTTTTTAAAGGTTTCAGATCTGAGAACGTCCAGTCAGTGAGGAAAGTTGCTACGAACAGACAGAATTCAATCAATGAAGCACTATGGGTACTAGCACAGCAATTTATCTCCTTGGATTGAAAGAATCGAGTCGCATCGAAGCGAGGCACATCGAGGCGCATCGAATTGAGGCGCATCGAGGCACATCAAGGCGCATCGAATCGAGGCGCATCGAGGCGCATCGAATCGAGGCGCAAACTTTTGACATGGGGTCGGGTTTCAGGACTCGAATGTCGCTCACTGCCCCCATGCCCATGCATGCATTGTATTGGGTAGATGTTTAGACGCCTTAAGGAGTAGAACCGTGTACCAAGGGCACGCCATCATCCCGCGATGTAACTATTCTTCTTCCTCTTGCTCCCGAAGACTTCCTCCTCCCGCTGAGCTGTCGGCTTCAGGTGTTAGTTAGGGTTTCGAGACGGGTGGTGGGCGCTGCAGATGCGATGCAATGCATTGGATTATGCGACATTACCCAGCGCGCGCCCGTTCGGCAGCAAAGAAAGCAAGTACCAATTGCTTTTTTCCAGCTCAGGGTATTCCCAGCCCAGAGCGTCCACCCCTCCTCCCAACCATTTTCTCTTTTCCCCGTTCATTTCCTTGTCGAGCGGACGTTCTTGCTCCTGCAGCTTGAATAACCCTCCGAGGCTATACGCGGCCGTGCGCTGATATCCTATCTCTCAGACAGTCTCGAAATCGCGCCAGAGAGAAGATCCTCTTCACCCCCTCCCAACCCACCTCCACCCCTCACCCCCCACTCCCGTCCATACACACCTCGAGTGAGCCAGCCTACAGCCCATACTACTAAAAGCTGCCTTCTGACCCATTGAAGCAGCCTGTAACCAAAGCGAGCCAGCCTACAGCCCATGCTTCTCAAAGCTGCCTTCTGACCCATTGAAGCAGCCTGTAACCAAAGTGAACCAGCCTACAGCCAACCCTAAGCAAGACTGCCTTCTGCCCTATTAAGGCAGCCTGCAACCAAAGTTAACCATCCTACAGCCAACCCTATTCAAAGCTGCCTTCTGCCCCATTGAAGCAGCCTGTAACCCAAGTGAAACCTCTCATAGCCCCACTGGAACTACCTACAGCCAGCTTGGACCAGCCTATTAGCCCGTTTGAGCAGCCTACAGCCCTGTCAGTTGTACCTACAGCCCTGTCAGTCGTACCTACAGCCCTGTCAGTTGTACTAGCCCACAGTCTAGCCCTGTTTAAGTTGCCTCCAGCCCAGTAGAATCAGCCTGCAGCCTACCGCTATTAGTGACACCTACCCACACTCACTCTAAAGCGCTCAGCTTTACCATCCAACCCACGGAGACCCACCCCACCCTTCAAGGCAAAAATCCACCTTGCGAAAAGAAAAAACTGCACCCCATTGAGCCTGCCTGTATACTCTATTGGGCCTGCCTGTTCATCCCGATAGGCCTGCCTGTATAGCCCAGGTGGATCAGCTCATCTTCATCCCTTCAGATCTGCTTATCTACATCCCATTGAGACTGCCTCATGATGCACTCCAGCTGCTTCTATCAATATGTATTGCTGGCTCTCAGCATGCTCCCCCCCCTGGCGCTTGCCTGCACCAGGTAAGAACTGCTTCTATCAATATGTATTGCTGGCTCTCAGCATGCTCCCCCCCCCTGGTGCTTGCCTGCACCAGGTAAGTACTGCTTCTACCAATATGTATTACTGGCTCTCAGCATGCTCCCCCCCCTGGCGCTTGCCTGCACCAGGTAAGTACTGCTTCTACCAATATGTATTTCTGGCTCTCAGCATGCTCCCCCCCCTGGCGCTTGCCTGCACCAGGTAAGTACTGCTTCTACCAATATGTATTGCTGGCTCTTAGCATGCTCCCCCCCCTGGCGCTTGCCTGCAACAGGTAAAAAGCGCAAGGCAAGGATTTTCCGCTTTGTATAGCGATCTCTAGTTATGACCCCGTTTTAGCGAAACTATGGCTATAAAAAAATGTTTGCCCTAAATAGCTACAAAAAGCTATAAAAAGCTCTCAGCATGCTCCCCCTCCTGGCGCTGGCCTGCTACAGGCAAGGAGAGCAAGACCCCTATTTTGTACACTGCATTTTTCATCATCATCATCATCATCATCATCATCATCACCATCATCATCATCATCATCATCATCATCATCATCATCATCATCATAAATATCATCATCATAAACATCATTATCATCATCATCATCATCATCATCATCATCATCATCATCATCATCATCATCATCATCATCATCATAAACAACATCAGCATAAACAACATCAGCATAAACAACATCAGCATAAACAACATCATCATAATCATAATCATTTATAGGTCTGTGGAAAATTACGCAACTCACTGCACACAGCAACCACCAGGCAACAACACAGTAAACACAACAACCAATGTAAATACATAAACAGCACTCATCTCTAGGGAACGGCAACTTATATGAGTGTTTGAAAAACTAATATTAATTAATATTATAATAGTGCCACAATAATATTAGTTTTTCAAATAAATTCGAAATTCTGGTGAGACGGCTTGTCCAACTAATATTATATAGCATAGCCGACCCCACTCATCTCACTGCCTGGATATGTAGAGCAATCCATGTGACAACAACAGACATTTGCAGCAAGTACATGCAAGCATAGAACACAAACATCATACACCCATAACGCACACCACACACACACCACACACATCATACATCCATCATACACTCCTCACACAACACACACTTCACACACAGTGCACTCATCATGTATCCTACACACCACACCTATCACACACACCACACCCACACACATCACGCACACATACCATACACACATCACACAACACACATCACACACAACACACCCATCACTGACTCATGTCACTGCCTGGATGTGCAACCAACAAAGTTTCACAGCAAGTGCATGCAAGCATATAACACACACACACATCATACACACACATCACACACACCACACACATAGCATACACCCATCACACACAACACACACAACACTAACTCATGTCACTGCCTGGATGTGCAACCAACAAAGTTTCACAGCAAGTGCATGCAAGCATATAACACACACACACATCATACACACACATCACACACACCACACACATAGCATACACCCATCACACACAACACACACAACACTAACTCATGTCACTGCCTGGATGTGCAACCAACAAAGTTTCACAGCAAGTGCATGCAAGCATATAACACACACACACATCATACACACACATCACACACACCACACACATAGCATACACCCATCACACACAACACACACAACACTAACTCATGTCACTGCCTGGATGTGCAACCAACACAATTTTGCAGCAAGTACATGCAAGCATAGAACACACACATCATACACACACATGACACACACCACACACTTTACCCACAACGCACCCATCATACATCATACACACATCACACACAACACACATATCAATGCCTGGATGTGCAGAGCAAGCCATGTGAAGCCAACAGAAACTTGCAACGAGGACATGCAGGCATAGCACACATACACACCACACACACCACTGACTCATATCACTGCCTGGATGTGCAGAGCAAGCCATGTGAAGCCAACAGAAACTTGCAACAAGTACATGCAAGCATAGAACACACACACCACACACACATCATAAACCCATAACAGAACACACACATCACTGACTCATCTCACTGCCTGGATGTGCAGAGCAAGCCATGTGAAGCCAACAGAAACTTGCAACAAGGACATGCACGTATCCCCCTACTATTTGGAACCAGCATACAAGACAACTCGAAGTGAAGTGTGCTTCACAGTGCGTGTTCAGAGCCCCATCAAAAAAGGCCCTTGCAATAACATGGATGTGGCAAGCATTGAGCTGGAAGTCGGTGAGTGGGTGTTGGGATGGGGAAGTCCAAATGAAGAACGCATGTGTGTGGCCAAAGAGGACACTTGCAACAACATGGATTTAGGAAGCCTTGAGCTGAAAGTTGGTGAGTGGGTGTTGGGATGGGGCAGTCCATAAGAATAACATATTTATGTGGTCAAGGAAGGCCCTTGCAATAACATGGGTGTGTCAAGCCTTGAGCTGGAAGTTGGTGAGTGGGTGTTGGCATGGAAAAGTCCATAAGAAGAACATATTGTGCGGCCAAAGAGGACACTTGCAACAACATAGATTTAGGAAGCCTTGAGCTGAAAGTTGGTGAGTAGGTGTTGGCATGAGGAAGTCCATAAGAAGAACATAGTTGTGTGGTCAAAGAAGGCCCTTGAAATGACATGGATGTAGGAAGCCTTGAGCTGGAAGTTGGTGAGTGGGTGTTGGCATAGGGAAGTCCATAAGAAGTGTATGTTGTTACAGTCCAGGGGTGGCCAAATAGGCTAAAGGGACCTGTCCAACCATGATATCAGGAGGAGCTAAAGTGAAAAATAACTGATGGACTGAACCCCAAACAATTGTTTTACCAACGGGGGCCCATGCTTCAGTGATAATTTAATTTTGTGATTGTTAAATCAAGGCAGATGGTGCACCCAACAATGTACCCATACCTCTGCTATGATTCTTTCTACCATGCTTTCATCATCATCATTATCATAATCATAATAATAATAATAATAATAATAATGCTATCATCATCACCATCATCACCATGCTGTCATTATCATCATCATCATCATCATCATCATCATCATCATCATCATCATTGCTAGGCCGTCATCGTCATCATCACCATCACCATCATCATCATCATCATCATCATCATCATCATCATCATCATCATCATCGCTAGGCTGTCATCAGCATCATCATCATCATCATCATCATCATCATCATCATCATCACCATGCTGTCATCATCATCACCATCATCACCATCACCATCATCACCATTATCACTGCTGCGACTACCATCATCATCATCATCATCATCATTTACAGGCTTCCATCATCATAATCATAGTCATAATCATAATCATGCTATCATCATCACCATTATCACCACCACCACTACCATCATCATCATCATTATCACCATCAACATCATAACCACCACTGCTACCACACAATGAACGAACTGCCCTGTAATGCTTCTCTGTGTGTCCAGATCCCAAATGCAATGGTGCACTTGAAAGCTACGAAGTGGATGGGGAGCTACGGGTCCAGCCTGTTTTTGAAAGCCGGTCAAACAGAGCGGTTGTAAAGCTCAACAGAATCAACCTCACAAAGGCTGATGCAGATGGAACCCAGGTCTGTGTGACGCTTGGAAATCAGTGCCCCACAATGCGCGATCTCTGTCCTGCGCATGATGGCTCGTGTCGGTACCGGATCACTGGACCTTCACCTGTTGGCGCATGCTGTCCCGTGGGCCCATTGGGCTTCTTCCTCCCGCCCTCCCTTCGGCTGGCCCCCATGGTGGTACGGTCAAGAATGGACCCCTCAGTGCAAGCACGAAGGCGAAGTAGCATATTTGAGCTTGAACTTGGTTACATGGCTTCAGCCAGCAATTTGGCTGCTCGCCGTCTTCAGTAGAAAATAATTATATGAATTTCATGGTCAATTAGCCATGTGGTAAGAACACACTTATTGAAAATGCAATGAGAAAGCCTGGCGAGGCGTGGTATTAAGGAAGCCCCATCTCACGGCGGCAGAGAACGGGCAGCTACTTGACCTGGACTAAGCTACCATGGCGGTTGACAGCGACCGCGAACACTAAAGCACACCTGTAGGAACCCGTATTTTAACCCAGCATTTTCTTTAGAAAACCACACTATATGTCTCTATAACACCCTCCTTAGGTTCCAGGCCATCAGCCGCAATGCTGCCAGCCTTGGATTTGATTTGATTGGTTTAATTTGAATTGTTACATGGTTTTTCTTGAACTTGAACTTGGTTACATAGCTCCAGCCAGCCATTTGGCTACTCGCCGTCTTCGGCAGTAAACAATGAATTACCAGGAAAATGAAATGAAAAATGGGCCAACCACCAATAGTCTCATTATTGTATTATGATTTCGTTTTAAGATCTGTCTAGTGGCATGTGTGAAAATTATCACTGTAGCCAGCTTTAGCACGAAGTTAAGGCCCACATCGAATGTTTTGGGGGGTTTCAGTCCATCAGTGTTTTTATTTTATATAATGAGCTTTACAGGTCCTCACTCCTGTCTTTTTTTTTTTTTTTTCCTGGACATTATTTGTACTGCCGAAGACAGCCAGCAGCCAAATTGCTGCTGGAGCCATGTAACAAAGTTCAACTTCAGCAGATCTTGTAGGTACCTCTGTTGATCAACGATTGCACGAACAGATTGAATCAAATGTACTTTGATACCGGTAATACGTTTTAAAAGGTTGGTGTCACTGCCAAAGACGGCAATGAAAAGAATGAAAAAGTGATTTGTTCGCGTTTACATTTTCCTGGTAATAACGTTTTTACTGCTGAAGACGGCGAGCAGCCAAATTGCTGGCTGAAGCTATGTAACCCAGTTCAAGTTGATATTTACTTGAACTTGAACTTGATACCTGATGTTGATATTTGCACAATCACTAAAGCCAGGCTCTATGCTGTGTAGCTGCTGCAGTTCCTTTCCTTACAAAACCCCCGAAGACGGCGACCAGCCAAATAGCTACGGATAGCTGAAGCTATGTAACCAAGTTCAAGTTAAACTTGATATTTGCACAATCACTCGAGTCAGGCCGTATGCTGTGTAGCTGCTGCAGTTTTTCCCGTACAAAAACCTGAAGACGGCGAGCAGCCAAATTGCTGGCTGAAGCTGTGTAAGTATGTAACCAAGTTCAAGTTCAAGTTGGTATTTACACAATCACTAGAGGCAGGCCCTATGCTGTGTAGCTGCTGCAGTTCCTTTCCATACAAAAACCCCGAAGACGGCGACCAGCTAAATAGCTGGCTGAAGCTATGTAACCAAGTTCAAGTTAAACTTCTTATTTACCCAATCACTCGAGTCAGGCCCTATGCTGTGTAGCTGCTGCAGTTTTTCCCGTACAATAACCTGAAGACGGCGAGCAGCCAAATTGCTAGCTCAAGCTATGTAAACAAGTTCAAGTTCAACTTGATATTTACACAATCACTGGAGGCAGGCCCTATGCTGTATAGCTGCTGCAGTTCCTTTCCATACAAAAACCTGAAGACGGAGAGCAGCCAAATTGCTGGCTGAAGCTATGTAACCAAGTTCAAGTTCAAGTCATAAAAAAACTCTAACCCATATAGCAGGCTACCCTGATAGCAGGGTACTTCAAACGGACCCCAGGGGTAGCGTCCTGGGACGCACCCTAATTTGGTAGGTTGTGTCCTGGGACGCACCCAATTCGGTAGGTTCCGTCCTGGGACGCAGTCACTTCCTTAGGCTGCGTCCCACTATCAACATAACTCGTAGCCCACGGAAATGGATTGGTGGTGGGCCAATCAACTGATGGGTGAGACGCAACCAACATCCTGAACCTGCGTCTGCGACGCATTAGACCCTCCCCATGTTGCGTCCTGCGACGCAAGGATGCGCGTCCTGCACAACCCTGCCTGATATTAGACCGGACACATCTTTAAACTGTATATTCTGTTTGGTTTGCTCATAGTTTTTATTTTCAGTCACCAGCAGCAGCTTCTAGGCAGGTCCTCTGGCTTGCTCCCTAGCCATACGGTACATAAAGCAACGTAGTGCACCTGGAAGCAAACAAAAATGATGAACCCTGACAGCTAAAGCCATAATCAAAACCTAGGCAGAAAAAACCTCCCCCTCACCCCCTACCCCACCCCACCGCCCCCAAACCCGAAGGTATGTGTCCATAAAGTTATGGCTGACCTTCTGGTAAACCAAGGTGGCGCCTCATCTACAGCTCCACCAGGGTACTTCAGGAGGACCCCCATCTCTGCTGCGTGAGACGCAACCAATTGTATCGCCTGCATCCTGCGACGCAACGGACCCTTCCTTAGAGTCAACGGACCCTCCCCGCGTTACATGGCATCCTGCGACGCAACGGACCCTTCCTTCTGGTCAATGGACCCCCCCCCCCCCCCCCCCCCCCCCCCCCCCCGCCCCCTCCATATAGCGTCCTGCGACGCAACGGACCCTTCCTTACAGTCAACGGACCCTCCCCACGTTACATGGCATCCTGCGACAAAGGCCCTTTGACGTTGCGTCTGCGACTAAGGACGCAGCGTCCTGAACAACCCTGAGCTCTACACCAACAAAATAAAATTCTGTTCTGATTAAATCTTGAGGCTTATCCCAGTGGCTCAGGGAGCTGCCTAGAAGCTGCTGCTCGTAGCGGAAAATAAAAAGCTATGAGTTTGCTCCCTGATTTCCGTGGGTATCGCACAGGGGGAACTTGGAATTGGAAGACGGTGAGCAGCCCAGAGTTGGCTGGAAAAAAATTGTGAGCAGCCAAATTGCTGGCTGAAGCTGTGTAACCAAGTTCAAGGTCATGAAAAAACGGAAGCACAGGTTGGGAACAAAGAACGTGAACTTTGGGGAACATTTTATTTATGACAGGATTTTCACCCCAGGAAGTGTGCCCCCGTACACAAAACAGCGCCGACCAGAAACCCGGGGGATTCAGAAACAAAGGGGGAAAAATTCCCACTAAGTAGGCACCTTTTGGAAAGGCGGGGCATGACAGACCGCTTGCCAACCATGAACACGTTTGTGGGCTCACAGGGCAGGCCCTTTTCAAGCGCTGACAAAAACGAGGAAGTAGGGTAGTGATGCAGGGGAGGGATGATCCTCAGAAAGATAGCTGAGTTGTACTGCTGTGGTAAAGGTGGTTATGCATGATGCATTATACATATATACATATTATGCATGTACAGGTGATAATATATATATATATATATATATACATTATGCATTATAGATGATCATTCGACCGGCGATTTCGATAACCGTATTGTGGTGTCGCTCTCTCATTGCTGCTGCCATGGTGCGTGCTGCCCTTGAGAGCATCTGCGAGCGAGCAAAAAGGTGCGAGCAGAAGGCCTGCCGGCATCGAACCTGCGACCCCAGAAACATAGGACGTAGATGTGACCCCCCCCCCCCCCCTCCCCCCCCCCCCCCCCCCCCCCCACCTACCCCCCCACCCACCCGAGGTGGAAATACAAAATTGAGTGGTGTCGCTGCATAGGTCGTCTGCTTACGGGCTGGCCAACATGCTTGAAAAACCGGCAAGCACACAAGAAGCTCAGCCGCACAGGATATCCTGACACAGTCCAATACCTTGAGCATACCCATACCTTGAGCATACATATACCTTGAGCAGACCTACACCTTGAGCAGACATAGTCCAATACCTTGAGCATAGTACAACACATGCCAGTGCTGGTTTCTTAAACTGCCTATCCTGTTTTGAAGGCTGAGCAAGTGGATTTAGCCTATTTGGCTACCCCTAGACCAGCCTAGACTGTATTCATACACTCACACACTCACACACATGATTGCATAAGCAGTTCAAGAAGCCATCACTTGTATGAGCGCAGATATGCCGGTATCTTCCATGCACGCATAGAGTGTGTGGTCGTATGAGAGTGAGGCTGCCTGTTCACTGCCCCCTCAGACACCTCGAACACAGTCCAACACATGCATGATTGCATGAAGCAGTTCAAGAAGCTATCATTCGTACGAGCGCAGATATGCCAGTATCTTCCATGCACGCCCAGAGCGTGTGGTCGTATGAGAGTAAGGCTGCCTGATCACTGCCGCCTCAGACACCTCGTACACAGTCCAACACACGCATGATTGCATGAAGCAGTTCAAGAAGCCATCATTCGTACGAGCGCAGATATGCCAGTATCTTCTATGCACGCCCAGAGCGTGTGGTCGTATGAGAGTGAGGCTGCCTATTCACTGCCCCCTCAGACACCTTGAACACAGTCCAACACATGCATGATTGCATGAAGCAGTTCAAGAAGCCATCATTTGTACGAGCGCAGATACGCCGGTATCTTCCGTGCACACCCATAGCATGTGGTAGGAGAGTGAGGCTGCCTGCTCACATCCCCCTCAGACACCTTGAACACAGTCCAACACACGCATGATTGCATGGAGCAGTTCAAGAAGCCATCATTGGTACGAGCGCAGATATGCCGGTATCTTTCGTGCACGCCCAGAGCGTGTGTTATGAGAGTGGGGCTGCCTGTTCACAGCCCCCTCTTCAGATCCAGCAACACTTCCATTCTGGCAGACACATTCGCCCTGCTGGTTGTGGCTGTCCTGCGCACGAGATACAAAGCCAGCAGTACCAGCATCAGCACTGGCACCGGCACCAGCACTGGCATCAGCACCAGCATTTGCACCAGGACTGGCACTAGCACCAGCGCTGGCACCAGCACCCTCAATGCCTAAGCCTACCGGGGCCGGAGCACAGCCCTCTGTATGTGAGTGTTGACTTGTCTTGGCATTCAAGTTCAAGTTCAACTTGGAGTGTTTGCTGAGCTTAGGGAGCTTGCAGCTGTCTATGGTTGGGGGCTTCTTCCGCCCCTTCACTGCAAGCGACAGCAAACCAACTATTGCCCCATCAGCATGTGTATCACCACCATCACCACCACTACCACCTCCGCTGCCACCACCACCACTGGACTGGGCAGCCAAGGTGGACATATGCCCCGCCTCAGCCCCGCTTGCTGCAGCCCGCCTTCCCTCATCACCCAGAACTTGAACTTGAACTTGAACTTGGTCACCCTGGGTTGCTTGCTCTGCCAGAACCTGAACTCGAACTTGAATTTGGTCACCCTGGGTTACTTGGTTACCCAGAACTTGGACTTGGTGATGACCCAGTGCTTCATTCCCAATCAAACTTGGTCCAGCAGGGCTGGCATTACTGGCATTACTGCCATTATTCACGAAACGCGTTGCATCAACCACCACAGCTGCAGCAGCTCCTGTGTCACCCCTTGCATCGACTGGCCCAGCTGGAATAACCTCTACCTCAACAACTCGTGTAGTGAGCACCCCAGCCTCACCAGTCCCTGCCACAGCACCCCCCACCTTAACACCCACCGCCACAACACCTGCTGTACCACCCCCCACCTCAACAGCCCCTGTCGCCGCACCGGCCCCAGAGGCCACAGCTTTAGATCCCTTGGGCTTTGTAGATGTCTTTCGGCCCTTACCCACAGCCTTAGGTGCCTTCTGGTTGCTAGCTGGCCCTGGCCCTTGCACAGCTGTCTTTCGGCCCTTACCCAAAGCTTCAGACGCCTTCTGGTTGCTAGCTGGCCTTGGCCCTGACAGCTCCATGGTCGCCAATGCTGGTGGTTCCTCTTCCACACTCTGTTTCGTCTTCCTCGGCTTCTTTGCAGCAGGTGCAGTTGCTACCAACCCACTGCCAGCCTTTGGCTGTTCCTCTTCCGCTCTCTGTTTCTTCTCCCTCGGCTTCTTAGCAGCAGATACTGTTGCTTCCAACGTACTGCCAGCCTCTGGTGCCTCCACTTCTGAGCCCTTTTTCTTCTTGCTCAGTGTCTTAGCAGCAGGTGCGGTTGCTTCCAACGTACTGCCAGCCGCTGGTGCTTTCTCTTCTGGGCCCTTTTTCTTCTTGCTCGGTTTCTTAGCAGCAGGTGCGGTTGCTTCCAAAATACTACCAGCCTCTGGTGCTTCCACTTCTGAGCCCTTTTTCTTATTGCTCGGTTTCTTAGCAGCAGGTGCGGTTGCTTCCAAAGTACTACCAGCCTCTGGTGCCTCCACTTCTGGGCCCTTTTTCTTCTTGCTCGGCTTCTTACCAGCAGATGCAGTTGCTACCAACCCACTGCCAGACTCTGGTGCTTCCTCCTCTGAACTCTTTTTCTTCTTGCTCGACTTCTTACCAGCAGGTGCAGTTGCTTCCCACCCACTGCCCGCCTTGCGCCTTCTCTTCGATCCAACCCCAGCCCCAGCCGCAGGACCAGCTCCGGAACCAACACCAGGTTTATCTGAAGCAACTCCATCATCATCAATTGCATCAGCATCAGCAGTTTCTGGAAGGAGCAACCGAGTGTCGGATGATACAATCACATGTCGCATCTCTCTTAGTTTTGGGTGGTTCTGCCCGCGCCCACCCCTCAACTGCATGCACCACATTGAACACAGGCTTATGCATTTGTACGCATGTGTGGGCATGTCTATGTATGTGTGCTTGTGTTTGTATGTGTACGTGTAAGTCTGTGTATGTGTGCAAATGATCTTAGTTTTGGGTGGTTCTGCCCGCGCCCACTCCTCAACAGCATGCACCACATTGAACACGGGTGTATGTATATGCACGCATGTGTGGGCATGTCTGTGCATGTGTGCTTGTGTTTGTAGGTGTATGTGTAAGTCTGTGTATGTGAGCAAATGCTTTTATATTTGGGTAGTTCATCCCGCGCCCTCTCCCCAACTGCATGCACCACATTGGACATGGGCGTGCGTATATGTATGCATGTGGGGGCATGTCTGTGTATGTGAGCATGTCTGTATGTGTGCTTGTGTTTGTATGTGTGTAGATAGCTAGATATTTGGTAAGTCAGTAAGTTAGTTAGCTAGCTAGATATTGGGTTAGTTAGTTAGTTAGTTAGTTAGTTAGTTAGTTAGTTAGTTGGTTAGTTAGTTAGTTAGTTAGAAAGCTAGTTAGATAACTAGATGTTTGGTTAGTTAGTTAGTTAGTTAGTTAGTTAGATAGTTAGTAAGTTAGTTAGTTAAGCAGCTAGCTAGACAGTTGGTTGGTTAGTTCGTAGGTTAGTTAGGTAGTAAATTAGTTAGTTAGCTAGCTAGATATTGGGTTAGATGGTTAGGCAGCTAGCTACACATTTGGTTGGTTAGTTGGTTATTTAGTTAGCTAGGTAGATATTTGGCTAGTTAGTTAGTTAGTTAGTTAGTTAGTTAGTTAGTTAGGCAGCTAGCTTATTAGTTAGTCAGTTAATTACTTAGTTGGTCTAGTCCTTCCCAGATTGGTGAACTGGTTCCATGCCCTCTTACATAGTTAGTTAGTTAGTTAGCTAGTTAGTTAGTTAGTTAGTTAGTTAGTTGGCTAGTTAGGTGGTCAGTTAAATTGTTAGTTAGTTGATCTAGTCCCTCCCAGATTGGTGAGCTGGTGACAAGCCCTCTTACAGAAGTTTGTTTCGTTACGCAACCCATCATCATCATCATCATCATCATCATCACCACTTCCATCATCATCATCATCTTCATTCTCACCACTTCCAGCATCATCGTCATCATCATCATCATCACCATCATCATCACCATTACCATCACCACCACCACCATCATCATCACCACCATCACCACCATCACCACCATCATCATCATCACCACCATCACCACCACCATTACCATCACCACCATCACCACCACCACCATCACCACCACCATTACCATCACCACCATCACCACCACCATCATCATTACCACCATCACCATCACCACCATCATCACCACCATCACCACCGCCATCATCATCGGTGAGCTGGTGCCATGCCCTACTACAGAAGCTTGTTTTGTTTGAGAAAGGGGGTCCTCTGGTGTCTTCCAAGGGTGGAGTTCCAGGCATGTATGTATGTAACAGTCTAGGGGTAGGCCAAATAGGCTAAAGGGACTTGCCCAACCGTATAGGAAGGTAGTGATTTAGGTAGGTGGCCCGAAGATCCGCCCCGGGGGTTGGGGGTGGGTCCCCCTGATATAAGTTTGGGGGAGGGGCTTCCTGATATAAGTTTGGGGGTGGGGCCCCCTGATATTAGTTTGTTATCTAGCTAGCTTGCTATTTGGTTAGTCAGTCCACTCTTGTCAGCCCAGTCTTTTTAGTCTAGACACGCACCTGGCTGATATTAGTTAGTTAGCTAGGTAGACATTTGGTTATATATTCTAGTTAGTTAGTTAGCTAGCTAGCTAGGTAGATGTTTTGTTATTTATTCTAGTTAGTTAGTCAGTTAGTTAGTTAGCTACGCAGATATTTGGTGAGTTATTCTAGTTAGGTAGTTAGTTAGTTAGCTACTTAGCTAGCTACATACTTTTGATAGTGTGCGCACCTAGCCGTCACCCCTTCCCAGATCGGTGAGCTGGTCCCATGCTCGCTTACAAGTGCTATCTGTCTGACCGCCCATCACATCTGCAACCCTCCCCCAAGAGAAGTTAGTCTAGTTAGTCAGCTAGATATTTGGATAGTGTGCGCACCTGGCTGGGACCCCTTCCTAGATTGACGAGCTGGTGCCATGCTCGCTTACACATTCTGTCTGTCTGACCGCCCATCACATGCACAACCCTCCACCAAGAAAATTTAGTCTACTTAGTCAGCTAGATATTTGGATAGTGCGCACACCTGGTTGGGACCCCTTCCCAGTTTGACGAGCTGGTGCCATGCTCGCTTACACGTGCCGTCTGTCCGACTGCCCATCACATCCGCAACCCCCCCAAAGAGAAGTTAGTCTAATTAGTCAGCTAGATATTTGGATAGTGCACGCATCTGGCTGGGATCCCTTCCCAGTTTGACGAGCTGGTGCCATGCTCGCTTACACGTGCCGTCTGTCCGACTGCCCATCACATACACAGCCCTCCCCCAAGAGAAGTTAGTCTAGTTAGTCAGCTAGATATTTGGATATTGCACGCATCTGGCTGGGACCCCTTCCCAGTTTGGTGAGCTGGTGCCATGCTCGCTTACACATGCTGTCTGTCTGACCGCCCATCACATACACAGCCCTCCCCCAAGAGAAGTTAGTTAGTCTACTTAGTCAGCTAGATTTTTGGATAGTGCTTGCACCTGGCTGGGATCCCTTCCGAGTTTGACGAGCTGGTGCCATGCTCGCTTACACATGCTGTCTGTCCGACTGCCCATCACATACACAACCCTCCCCCAAGAGAAGTTAGTTAGTCTAGTTAGTTAGGTAACTATATATTTGGATAGTGCGCGCACCTGGCTGGGATCCCTTCCCATCTCAACGAGCTGGTGCCATGCTCGCTTGCACATGCTGTCTGTCCGCCCACGCAACACATCTGCAACTCTCCCCCAAGAAACCCTCCCATGAGCTTTCTTAAGCTCGTCGTAACGAGCCCTCAGTAGTGTTGCCTCCTCCTCCGTGAATGCCTATGATTGGATTGGATTGGATTGGTTTGGTTTGGATTGGTTTGGATTGGGTTTGATTGGGTTTGATTGGATTGGGATGGGTTGGTTGTATACATACTGGCCATATAAATAAAAAAATATGAATACATAATTGTTTACATACTGGCCATATAAATACATAAACATGAATAAGTAATTGTATTCATACTGGCCATATAAATAAATAGACATGAATAAAGAATTGTATACATACTAGCCATATAAACACATAAACATGAATACAGAATTGTATACATACTGGCCAAATAAATAAACAAATATGAATACATAATTGTATACATACTGGCTATATAAATAAATAGACATGAATAAAGAATTGTATAAATACTAGCCATATAAATACATAAACATGAATAAATAATTGTATACATACTGGCCATATAAATAAATAGACATGAATAAAGAATTGTATACATACTGGCCATATAAATACATAAATATGAATACATAATCGTATAAATACTGGTCATAAAAATAAATATAGATACACAGTTGTATAAATACTGGCCATATAGTTAGGGACCGGCATATCATATGATGTTGACCAAAGGCGAGCATGATATCATATGATATCATGCAAATTGCATCATATGATATTGTATTTATATGGGAACTTTAGCCTAGTCAGACTGCTGGCATCATATGATATCATATTACCGTTCCCTACGTATAATCTATGGACATGTGAATGGATGTCAAGTGGATCATGTATATCATATGGAAATAGTGTGTTTCTTTTTCTGAGGATTTGTTGGAAGACCCTCGGAGATGTTGTGGAGCGGGCTTGTCTTGGGACAACAATGGCCTGTCAACGACAATATAATGTAATGGTCTATGCACATGTGAATGGATGACATGTGGATCAAGTGGATCATATGGAATTAGTGCTGATAATAATGCTTGCTTGCAGCATATATTGCCTTTCTTTTTCTGAGGATTTGTTGGAAGACCCCTTCCGAATGTTGTGGAGCGGGCTTGTCTTGGGCCAACCATGGCCTGTTCATGACAATGCAATGTAACGTAATGTAATAGTCTGTGTGCATGTGAATGGATGACATGATGATGCATCAAACAACTGAACATGTGTAACGGCAGTACATAAGCACACATGATGATGCATCAAACAACTGAACGTGTGTAACGGCAGTACATAAGCATACAACGAAATGATACATAAAGGCATGGCTGTATATACATGTATATATGTACATGCTTGTATATATCTAGATGTATGTATACATGTGTATGCATGTACATATCTATATGTATATGTGTGTATGCTTATATATATAGATGTATGAATATATGTATATATTTAAGCATGCATGTATGTATATACATGTAAGTATGTAAGCATGCATGTATGTGTATGTATATATGAATGTGAATAAATTAGGGGGCGCTGAAATTAACTTACCCGGTTGTGTCAAAATTGTAGTAAGGACGAAGAATTTGAATTCCGAATTCCGAAACAGGGTCAGGCATGTGCACATGGCACATGGACATGCATTGCACTCATGCATGGTGTCATGTTCCATACAAGAGATACATGTAAAAAATCAGCATAAGGGGTAAGATAATTTCGTGACCCCCCTAAATGACACATGTAACACCCCGTGACCCCCTAAATGACACATATAACACCCCGTTACTCATATAATAAACCATGACCCATATAACACCCCGTTACTCATATAATAAACCATGACCCATATAACACCCCGTTACTCATATAATAAACCATGACCCATATAACACCCCGTTACTCATATAATAAACCATGACCCATATAACACCCCGTTACTCATATAATAAACCATGACCCATATAACACCCCGTTACTCATATAATAAACATGACCCATATAACACCCCGTTACTCATATAATAAACCATGACCCATATAACACCCCGTTACTCATATAATAAACCATGACCCCATATAACACCCCGTTACTCATATAATAAACCATGACCCATATAACACCCCGTTACTCATATAATAAACCATGACCCATATAACACCCCGTTACTCATACAAAAAACCATGACCCATATAACACCCCGTTACTCATATAATAAACCATGACCCATATAACACCCCGTTACTCATATAATAAACCATGACCCATATAACACCCCGTTACTCATATAATAAACCATGACCCATATAACACCCCGTACTCATATAATAAACCATGACCCATATAACACCCCGTTACTCATATAATAAACCATGACCCATATAACACCCCGTTACTCATATAATAAACCATGACCCATATAACACCCCGTTACTCATATAATAAACCATGACCCATATAACACCCCCGTTACTCATATAATAAACCATGACCCATATAACACCCCGTTACTCATATAATAAACCATGACCCATATAACACCCCGTTACTCATATAATAAACCATGACCCATATAACACCCCGTTACTCATATAATAAACCATGACCCATATAACACCCCGTTACTCATATAATAAACCATGACCCATGTAACACCCCGTTACCCATGTAATACACCATGACCCATGTAACACCCCGTGACCCCCTAAATGACACATATAACACCGAATGATCATATGGCTCACCCCTAGGTTCAGGTCCGGGTCTAAGCAGTTGTTGTAACGCTCGCGGCACTGGGAGGAGGTCCGAGTGCCTACCTGAGCCGCCACATTCTTCCACTTCTTGCCAAGCCTCCGTACACTCTGCACCAGGGTTAGAACGACTTTGATATGTAGTACAGTACAGTACAGTACAGTGTACAATGTAGTACATTACAGTGCACAGTACACTCTGCACCAGGGTTAGGACGACTTTGATATGTAGTACAGTACAGTACAGTACAGTGTACAATGTAGTACATTACAGTGTACAGTACACTCTGCACCAGGGTTAGGACGACTTTGATATGTAGTACAGTACAGTGCACAATGTAGTACATTACAGTGTACAGTAAACTCTGCACCAGGGTTGGGATGACTTTGATATGTAGTACAGTACAGTGTACAGTGTAGTGCAGTACAGTGTATAGTACAATCTGCACCAGGGTTTGGATGGCTTTGATATGTAGTACAGTACAGTGTACAGTGTAGTGCAGTACAGTGCACAGTACACTTTGCACCAGGGTTTGGATGACTTTGATTTGTAGTCCCTTCCCAATGTTCCTTGTGCCACTGGTCTAAGTGATTTAACACCAACACGACCACCACCATACCCCCCCCCCCCCCACACACACACCCACACACCCACACACCACCACCATCATATTTACATGTTGCAAGCGCACGTCTTCTTCGTGCATCCACTTCCCAATGTCCCTGCTGCCTGTGTTTACTGTGATTCCACACCGCTACCACTACCACCACCACCATAATACCCCCCCCCCCCCCCCCCCCCCCCCCCCCCCCCCACACCACCACCCACCCCACACACTACCACTACCACCACCAGGCATCACATCTACCTGTTGCAAGCGCACGGCTTCTCTTCTTCGTTGTCATCCACTTCCCAATTGTCCCTGCTGCCTGTGTTTACTGTGATCCACACCACCGCTACCACTACCACCACCACCATAATACCCCCCCCCACACAACACACACACCAACACCCCACACACACACTACCACCACCAGCATCACATTTACCTGTTGCAAGCGCACGCCTTCTTTGTGCATCCACTTCCCAATGTCCCTGCTGCCTGTGTTTACTGTGATTCCACACCGCTACCACTACCACCACCACACCATAATACCCCCCCCCCCCCCCCCCCCCCCCCCATCACACACACCACACCCACACCACCACACACCCACACTACCACTACCACCACCAGCATCACATCTACCTGTTGCAAGCGCACGCCTTCTTCGTGCATCCACTTCCCAATGTCCCTGCTGCCTGTGTTTACTGTGATTCCACACCAATACCACCACCACCATAATCCCCCCCCCCCACACACACACCACCCCCACACACACCACCCACCCACACAAACCACCACCATCATCATATCTACCTCTTGCAAGCGCGTATCTTCTTCGAGCATCCACTTCCCCGTGTTACTGCTGCCCGTGTTAGCTGTAATGCCATGCCACTACCACCACCACCATAATCCCCCCCCCACCACCCCCCCACCACCCCACCCACCCACCCACCCACACAAACCACCACCACCACCACACACACTACCACCACCATCATCATATCTACCTCTTGCAAGCGCGTATCTTCTTCGAGCATCCACTTCCCCGTATTCCTGCTGCCCGTGTTAGCTGTAATGCCATGCCACTACCACCACCACCACCATAATCCCCCCCCCCCCCACCACCACCCACTCACACAAACCACCACCACCACCACACACACTACCACCACTATCATCATATCTACCTCTTGCAAGCGCGTATCTTCTTCGAGCATCCACTTCCCTGTGTTCCTGCTGCCTGTGTTAGCTGTAATGCCATGCCATCGGTCACGAAGCTTGAAGCGGTCGTACTTGCCACCAAACTCAGCCACGATTTTCTGCGAACATGCGGGAAAGCTTGACGTTGCAGTTGTTCAGCTGGTGATTGTGGTGGTGGTGGTGGTGATGGTGGTGGTATTGGTATTGTTGCTGCTGTTGGTTTTGTTGTTTTTGTTCCATGCCATTCCATGCCATCGGTCACGAAGCTTGAAGCGGTCGTACTTACCACCAAACTCAGCCACAATTTTCTGCCAAAATGCAGGAAAGCTTGACGTTGCAGTTGTTCAGCTGGTGATGGTGATGGTGGTGGTGGTATTGCTGCTGCTGTTGATGTTGGTATTGGTATTGTTGCTGCTGCTGGCTTTGTTGGTTTCGTGTGACGCCATGCCATTGGTCACGCAGCTTGTAGCAGTTGTACTAAACACCGAACTCAGTCTGATCATCTGCGACCATGCGAGAGTTGTTGAGCTGGTGATGGTGGTGGCATCCAATAGCCCGTTTCAGTGATACGATTGGTCTAGTGGTACACCAAATCGCTTAAACGAAGCGGGTTCGGGGGTTCAATTCCCCTTACAGTCACCCTGAACCTTGCAGGTTGTTGTCAACCGTGGTGGTACCTTGTCCAGTCGACGTAGTAGACCGTTCTCTGCACGGTTCCCTTATAGCAATGCAGGGGATGAACTGGACAAACGTTTCGTACTTCGTCGAGAATTGTCAAGAAATTGTCGAGGATTCTCGGATTTCCAGGCAAACATTCTTGATTTCAAGTACAAAGTTCGAAGTACGAGTTCTCGCGGAAACGTTTTGTCCAGTTCATCCCCTGATTTGCTATAATACCACGCCCCACCAGGCGTTATCATTACTTTTTATAATGGTGGCGGTAGTATGGTGGTGGTGGTGGTGGTGGTGGTGGTAGTATGGTGTTGGTATTGCTGCTGCTGTTGGTATTGTTGTTGATGTCGGCTTTGTTGTGTTTGTTGTCTTAGTGTTCATGTAACCAAGTTCAAGCTATAGTTCATGTAACCAAGTTCAAGTTCATCTAGAAGTCCTTTTCTTCAACTCAATGATCTCATAGAGCATGTGCGTATGTATGTTACAGTCCGGGGGTATGCCAAATAGGCTAAAGAAACTTGTCTAACCGTGATAGGAAAGGCTTAAAAAGAAAAAGCACTGATGAACTGAACCCCAAACAATCGTTGTGCCGACGGGGGCCCCGAGTTTGTGCTACAGTAATTATTTTATTCTATCCCATACAATCCTGTAGAACATACCAATACATTCGAAATTAGTAATGATAACGCCTGGTGGGGCGTGGTATTAAGGGAGCATTGTCTTATGGCGGTAAATTAAATTCATTTTGTGTAACACTTCAAAAACGAAAATTAAATTCAAAATTAAATTCAGTTTGTGTAACACTTCAGAATGTAGAAAAATTATATTCAAAATTAAATTCAGTTTGTGTAACACTTCAAAATGTAACATTCCAAAATGTAGGGGGTCTTAGGCACCAGTGTTTTTTATTTCAGATTTCTGTAGTCCACTTTGAGTAGCTACTTGGGCTACTCAACCCTGATTTCATGATAGTTGCCTAGCCATCGAATGGCAGAGCGCGAAGCGCGGAGCCTGGGGGGGTCGGGGGGTAGCGCGTCCCGATATCGAGGGGTCCAGGGGGTTAAGCATTTTACGGAATGGCGACGCGTCGTCGTAAAATGAAACACTGTTCCGCACCCTTTTCTGCACCCCTGTCAACCGTCATGCGCCAATACATGAAGCAGAATATCGTGAATGTGCAAGTGGGATGCAATCAGTCCCACCTCAACAATGACACAGCATATGCAGGGGGGCTTCGGCACCCTTTTATGCATGTGTATGTGACAGTCCAGGGGGTAGCCAACTTCGGTTGTCTACTCAAATTCTCACCCCAAACTTGGTTCCATGCTTGGCCACCAACTCCTGCAGCTTCGGATCGTCCGTAGGTTCCCAGTTGGAGCAAATACAAGCATCACTAAATTCAGTTTGTGTATCACTACAAAATGTAGGGAGTCTTTGGCACCCTTTTATGCAACCCTGGCGCCTAGACCCCCCCCCCCCCCCCCCCCCCGCCCCCCCCCCCCCCCCCCCACCCCCCCCCCCCCCCCCCCCCCCCCCCCCCCCCCACACTTGGCGCCTTGACCCCCCCCCCCTAGCGCCTTTTATGCAACCCTGGGGCGCCTAGACCCCCCCCCCCCCCCCCCCCCCCCCCCCTAGCGCCTTGACCCCCCCCCCTAGCGCTTGAACTCCCCCTGGTGCCTAGACCCCCCCCCCCCCCCCTGGCGCCTTGACCCCCCCCCTAGCGCCTTGAAACTCCCCCTGGTGCCTAGACACCCCCCCCCCCCCCCCTGGCGCCTTGAACCCCCCCATAGCGCCTTTTAGGCCTGCAGCACACCACACACCCATTATGCACCTTATTAAGCAAAATAAAATACTAGAATTCTCACCACAACCTTGGTTCCATGCTTGGTCACCTTCAGCTTCAGCTTCTGATCGTATGAAGGGCCCGGGTTTCCTTGATCGAGGTACAACAAGCACTACGGTAACTGCAATTCCCACCACAAACTTGGTGCCAAGCATGGCCACTAACTGCTTCAGCTTCTGATCGTCCTCAGGGTCCAGGTTTCCTTGATCGAGGTACAACAAGCACTACGGTAACTGCGATTCTCACCACAGCAAGCACTACAGTAAGTGCAATTCTCACCACAGCAAGCACTACACTTACTGCAATTCTCACCACAAACCGTGTTAGTTCCGTGCTTGGCCACCTACTCCTTCAGCTTCTGATCGTCCTCAGGGTCCAGGTTTCCTTGATCGAGGTACAACAAGCACTACGGTAACTGCGATTCTCACCTCAGCAAGCGCTACAGTAGCTGCAATTCTCACCACAGCAAGCACTACACTTACTGCAATTCTCACCATAAACTTAGCTCTGTGCTTGGCCACCAACTCCTTCAGCTTCTGCTCGTCCTGAGGGTCCAGGTTCCTTGATCGAGGCACAACAAGCACTACGGTGACTGCAATTTTCACCATAGCAAGCACTACAGTAAGTCAGTAACTGCAATTCCCACCACAAAATTGGTTCCTTGCTTGGCCACCAACTCCTTCAGCTTCTGATCGTCCTTAAGGTCCAGATTTCCTTGATCGAGGTACAACAAGCACTACGGAAACTACAATTCTCACCACAAACTTAGTGCCATGAATGGCCACCAACTCCTTCAGCTTCTGATCGTCCTTAGGGTCCCAGTTGGAGCGGCTTGCCATGTGCTCCGGTCGTACTGTTTTGAGGAAGTGCTTCAAGCATTGGGCTGCAGTGCGCCCAGATCCCAGCTCAGCAGCAATCTTGTCCCACTGGGGGCATGGGGGAGGGAGGGGGAGGGAGAGTGAGGATGGGGTGGGTGGATGGGATGGGGTCAGGATAGGGGGTAGGTGTGGGTGGGGGTGGGGTGAGGGGGGTCTTGTGTGTGTGTCGGGGGGGGGTTAGGTAGGTGGTAGGGGGGGGGGGGAAGGTAGTGGGGGGTGGAGTGGGGGCGAGTCCTGAGGAGAGGGTGGAAGCGGGGGGTCTCGGGAGGCGTTCTCGGGGGAGGGCGCTTGGGGTTGTGGGGGGGGATAGGGGTCCTAGAGGATAAGGGGGGCAGGGGGGTTGGGGCGGGGACGGGTAGGTGATTTGGGGAGGTGGGGGGGGGTCGAGATAGGGGGCAGAGGTGGCAGGGGGGACGAAAGGTGATCGAGGGAGATATGGGGGGGTGCGGGGGGTGGGGGGCTGTTGGCAGGCGTGGGACAGCGGACTTTGAGCGGTCGGGGGAGGGGGATTTCATGTGGGATGGTCAAGGGATGGCGGCGTGGGGGGGGGACGCGCGGTGAGGGGTAACGGGGGCAGGATTCGGGGGTCGGATGGGTGGGGGTTGGTGTCAGTGTGCTGTACACGGATTTAGTCTGGGTGGACGGGGGGACCTTTAAAGGACGGGAGCGACCTTCTTCTGGGGGGGGTAGGCGGCGTGCCAGATAGGGGGTGGGAGGGTTCAGATATGGGTGGGGCGGTGGTGGTGGCGGAGTGAGGAGGGGGTGGAGGGGTTCAGAATAGGGAGGAGGGGGAAGGGGGGAGGAGGGGTTGGAGTGGTCCAGGATAGAGGTCAGGGAGGCTGTGGGATACCCAAGCAACGTAAAGCAGCTCTTTGCTGTGTTGTTGTTGTTGTTGTTGTAGTTGTTTTTGTTGTTCTTACAGTCCGGGGGTAGACCAAATAGGCTGAAAGGACTTTCCCGACTGTGACAGGAGGGGCTAGAATGTAGAAGCACTGCTGAACTAACCCCCCCCAAATCTGTTTACCAAAAATAAGGAGTACTCAGATTCATGAAGCTTTAAGAGTGAGTTGTTTTTCCACTCTTAACATATTTTTACACATTTACACCACTGTACGCCTTCTTCAGCCAAAGCTGAGGCTGAGGCTGCTGCTGCTGCTGACGAAGCTCTAAGAGTAAGTTGTTTTGCACTGTTTACACCTTTTACACATTTACACCACTGTACGCCTTCTTCAGCCAAAGCTGCGGCACAATCGGCTGGGGCAACAGCTGCTCATGTATTTTTGTATGTATGTAAGTATGTATGTATGTATGTATGTATGTGTGTATGTATGTATGTATGTATGTATGTATGCATGTATGTTACAGTCCAGGGATAGGCCAAATATGCTTTAGAGACTTACCCAACCGTGTGGAAAGGGCTGAAAAAGAAAATGCACTGATTAATTGAACCCCAAACAATCGATGTACTGGCGGGTAGGCTGCTGCTAAAGAAGCTTTAAGAGTGAGTATTTTTTTCTTTTTACAGTAATTCATGGGAGTAGGGAACGGCAACTTATAATAGTGTTTGAAAACTAATATTAACTAATATTATTAGTGTCACAATAATATTACTATATTAGTTTTTCAAATAAATTTGAAATTCTGGTGAGACGGCTCCTCAGTCTTATACTCTTATATTGTTTAACATTATTTAATCTTATTTATTCACTAATATTATATAACATAGCCGACCCCTTGTGATAACGCATGGTAGGGGGAGGTATTAAGTCTTTCAGAATTTCATTGCGATTTCCTTGTCAGTCCCTCTTGGTACTCTCTGGCAGATCACCAGATTGCATGAACTCTTCGACCTTCATGGGAGTAATGATAATGCCTGGTAGGGCGTGGTAGGACGTGGTAGGGCGTGGTAGGACGTGGTAGAACGTGGTAGGGCGTGGTAGGACGTGGTATTAAGGGAGCCCTGTCTTACGGCGGTAGGGAACGAGCTGCTACTTTACCTGGACAAAGCTACCATGGCGGTTGACAGCGACCGGGAACACTAGAGCGCACCGGTACAGGATTCGAACCCCGCACCTTCATCATTTCAACGAGCTCTACCATTGAGCCATTCGTCGAAACGGGATTGTGACAATATAGTTCGATATAGTGCGAGGAGTCCTTTCAATGCTGGTATCTATATGTCCGGGTAGAACTTACATTGTTTTTTAGTTGTGAAAGGTCTTTCACCCCAGGTGGAAACAGGAGGAGCACTTACATGTCGCTGGTTGTACTTTAGCGCCAGCTGTATCAACCTTTCACCCCAGGTGGAAACGGGAGGAGCACTTACATGTCGCTGGTTGTACTTCTGCGCCAGCTGTATCAACCTTTCACCCCAGGTGGAAACGGGAGGAGCACTTACATGTCGCTGGTTGTACTTCTGCGCCAGCTGTATCAACCTTTCACCCCAGGTGGAAACGGGAGGAGCACTTACATGTCGCTGGTTGTACTTTTGCGCCAGCTGTATCAACCTTTCACCCCAGGTGGAAACAGGAGGAGCACTTACATGTCGCTGCTTGTACTTCTCCGCCAGCTTTATCAACCTTTCGCTCTCCTCAAAGGTCCAAGCGATTGGGGCGCAGACTGTGTGGAGGAAGAAGACCCGACAGTCGTGGGCTGTTCTGGTCTTCACGTGTGCTGCACTAACACGGTTCCATTCCTTGGGACCCAAATCGGTGAACACAATGTGGCGGGCTTCAGGGGAGTCAAGTGGGAGGGCCTGGAGGGGGGTGGGTGGGTGGGTGGGGGTGGGGGGGCGAGTGGGGCGCAGATTGCGTGGAGGAAGGAGACGTGACATTTGTGGGCTGTTCTGGTCTTCATGTGTGCTGCACTAACACCAGTTCCATTCCTTGGGACCTAACTCGGTGGATACGATGTGGCGGGCTTCAGGGGAGTCAAATGGAAGGGCCTGGAGGGGTGTGTGGGTGGGGCGCAGATTGTGTGGAGGAAGACGTAGCAGTGGGTTCATCACACAAGACAGTCGTGGGCTGTTCTGGTCTTCAAGTGTGCTGCACTAACACGGTTCCATTCCTTGGGACCTAACTCGGTGGAAATGATGTGGTGGGCTTCAGGGGAGTCAAGTGGGAGGGCCTGGGTGGGTGGGTGGGTGGGGGGGGTCAAGCGAGTGGGGCGCAGATTGTGTGGAGCAGGGTACTACAATTTGTCAAATTGTTCAGCGCTTTGTGGTGAAAAAAACGCAAAAACTGCGCACTGCGCCCACAGGGGATTGAGAAAACTAAAAAAAAATCTAACCTTGTCAGTGTATTTCAGAAATTTTAAACCTGACTACCGGCTGACTTTTCTTTTTTTTGAATGCCCTGGAAAGTAAATAATTGAAAACTTAAACCACCTGAATGTGAGCAAAAGAAAAATCTAAGCTTGGCAGTGTATTTTAGAAATTAAAGCTTGTCTACCGGCTGACTTGGTGTTTTTTGTCTTTTTTAAATGCTCTAAAATTAAATACTATAAACCTGAAATCAACAGAGCGCGAGCAAAAGCAAAATGTAAGCTTGTCAGTGCATTTCAGAAATTTAAAACCTGACTACCGGCTGACTTGGTATTTTTTATCTTTTTTAAATGCTCTATAATTAATTACTATAAACCTGAAATTAACCAGAAATCAAATCAAATCAACACAAATGAAATCAAATCAACCTGAAATCAACTGAGCGCTAGTAAAAGCAAAATCTAAGCTTGTCAATGTATTTCAGCAATTTAAAACCTGACTACCGGCTGACTTGTTTTTCTTCTTCTTTTTTAAACGCTCTAAAATTAAATAATATAAACCTGAAATCAACCTGAAATCAAATGAAATCAAATCAACCAGAAATCAAATCAAATCAACACAAATGAAATCAAATCAACCTGAAATCAACTGAGCGTGAGCAAAAGCAAAATCGAAGCTTGTCAGTGCATTTCAGCAATTTTAAACCTGACTACCGGCTGACTTGGTAAAATTGCAGTTTTGAAAAACTGCTCTGAAAATTAAATAACCTTAACTGAAATCGCCTGACTGCGAGCAAACTCTGATCGGAGTTTGTCATTGCATTTCAGCAATTTCAAAGGTAATGATAACGCCTGGTGGGGCGTGGTGTTAAAGGAGCCCGTCGTACGCGGGTAGGGAGCGGTCTTCTACATCAACTGGACAAGCTACCATAGCGGTTGACAACGACCTGCAACGCCAAGAGCGACCGAAGGGGGAATCGAACCCCCGACTCTTCATCCTCATAGTGATTTGGTCTACCACTAGACCAATGTATAACTAGACCAATGTAAAATTTTATTTTTGAAAATATGCTTCGAAAATAATAATATAATCAATTCTAGAAACCTAAAATCATCTGAATGCGAGAAGACTCTGTTCTAAGCTAGTCAGTGAAAGCTTCAGTATTTTGAAACCTAACTTGGTAAATTATATTTCTTAAAATATGCTTTGAAAAATAATAAATAATGGAAACCTGAAATCACCTGATTGCAAGAAAAAACTGTTCAAAGCTTGTCATCGCATTTCAGCATTTTAAAACCTGACTTGGTAAGGACTTGGAAAGATGCTTCGAAAAATAATAAAATAAAATAATAATAGAAACCTGAAATCACCTGAATGCGAGCAAAAATTATATTCTAAGCTTGTCAGTGCAAGCTTTAACATTCAAAAACCTAACTCGGTAAAATTAAATTTTTGGAAATATGCTTCAAAAATAATAAAATAATATTTTCTAGAAACCTAAAATTACCTGAACTTGAGCAACCTCTGTTCTAAGCTCGTCAGCAGATTTCAGCATTTAAAAACCTGACTTGGTAAAAATATATTTTTGAAAATATGCTTCGGAAAAAAATAAATATACAAAATAAATAAAGAATAAAAACCTGAAATCACCTGAATGCGAGCAAATTCTGTTCTAAGCTTGTCAGTGCAAGATTCAGCAATTTAAAACTTGACTTGGTAAAATTGTATATTCACAAATATGCTTAAAAAAGAAAAAACTGAAATCACCTGAATGCTAGAAAACTCAGTTCTAAGCTTGTCAGTGCAAGATTCAGCAATTTAAAAATTGACTTGGTAAAATTGTATATTTACAAATATGCTTAAAAAAAACAGAAATCGCCTGAATGCTAGCAAACTCAGTTCTAAGCTTGACAGTGCTTCAGCATTTAAAAACCAAACTTTTTTTTAATATCCTTAAAAAAAGAAAATCCTGAAATCACCTGAATCCGAGCAAACTCTGTTCTAAGCTTGTCAGTGCAAGCTTCAGAGCCGCTCTGCCCCTTCTGCTCGAATTCCTTCAGTGTGCGGGCTGTCAGCACATGTTGCACTTCCACCAGCACACCTTTATTCAGGTCTGCAGTCATCTTGTGCGTCCAATGCGTTCGCTCATACGAGGACGGCAGCTGTTGGAGTAAGCCTGTCACAACATCACACAGTTCGTAATGTATGATCCTCCCAATAATAACAATACTAATACCGGCTAATACTAATACTAAATATTATTATTATTATTATTATTATTATTATTATTAATAATAATGAAGATGATGAAAATACAAAATATTCATATGTACGCCTGCCAAAATCTTGGGGGTCCATTGCGTTTGGGCATATGACACGGCAGCTGCTGGAGTAAGCCTGTCAGAACACCACACAGCTCGTAAATGTATAATCCTTCAAATAATAATAATAGTAAAAAAAAAAATGATAATAATAAGAAGAACAACAACAATAATAATAATTATAATAATAACAATGAAAACACAAAATATACATATATACGCCCGCCAGCATCTTGGGGGTTCATTGCGTTTGCGTTTTTTTGCGTTTGCGTTTGCAGCTGCTGAAGTACGCCTGCCACAGCATTACAGCACATGTCAATATATCGTACGTCTGCCGACATCTTGCTGATTAAATGCATTCCCACATATGAGTAGGGAACGGCAATTAATATGAGTGTTTGAAAAACTATTAACTAATATTATTATCGTGTCACAATAATATTAGTTTTTCAAACAAATTCAAAATTCTGGTGAGACGGCTTGTCAGTATAATATGAACTAACATCCACTTCTATTATTCATTCACTTATATTAACTCACTTCGCCTTTCCCTACATATGAGTAGGGACCGGCATATCATATGATGTTGACCAAAGGCAAGTATGATATCACATGATATCATACAAATTGCATCATATGCTATTGTATATACATGGTAACTTTAGCCTATTTGGCCTACCCCTGGACTGTTAGATATATATACATAGGGAATGGCAAATAATATGATACTGACCAAAGGCAAGGATCGTATGATATCATACAAATTGCAGCATATGCTACTGTATGTACAAGGTAACTTTAGCCTAGCCAGGCTGCCGGCATCATATGATATCGCATGACATTATATGATGACATGATATATCATATCATGACATCATATGATGTTCCCTACATGGTATGAGGGTGGCATCTGCTGGAGTAATGATCAGACTGTTCAGCTGCTGGAGTACAGCCTGATAATTCTGATAATTCTGATAAATTCTGATAATTCTGAAAAATCCAAGACATTCAAAATTTCTCAACCCACCTATCATGCGGCTGAAGTCTGATGTTCCAAATTTCAAATTTTAATTTTCTGCACCCAATTTCAATTTTCAAATTTCCGCACCTGACATGCGGATGAAGTCAGAATTGGGAGCGGGAGTGGTGCCACGGGTCACCCAGCAGCGTGAGGTGGGACGGTCGTCAGTAGATAGCCTTGATTGCCCTCCACGAGCATCCTCCACGAGCGTGCGACAGGTGAGTGGGTCTGTAGACACGGTAGAGAAGGTCAAGCATTTTATTTTGTTTCATTTCATTTATTTATTTTATTTTACTGAGGTGGCCGATCATGATGCAAAGCCTTGAGTGCCCTCCCCGAGCATCCTCCACGAGCGTGCGACAAGTGAGGGGGTCTGAAACGCAGTTTAGAAGGTCAAGCATTTTATTTTGTTTCAATTCATTTATTTATTTTATTTTACTGAGGTGGCCGGTCATCATGCAAAGCCTTGAGTGCCCTCCCCGAGCATCCTCCACGAGCGTGCGACAAGTGAGGGGGTCTGAAACGCAGTTTAGAAGGTCAAGCATTTTATTTTGTTTCATTTCATTTATTTATGTTATTTTACTGAGGTGGCCGGTCATCATGCAAAGCCTTGAGTGCCCTCCCTGAGCATCCTCCACGAGCGTGCGACAGGTGAGGGGGTCTGAAACAGTTTTGGGAAGGTTAATCATTTATTTCATTTATTTATTTATTGTATTGAGGTGGGCTGGTCATCATGCGAAAGCCTTGAGTGCCCTCCCCGAGCATCTTCCACGAGCGTGCGACAGGAAATGGGATCTAAAACATGGTAGATAAGGCCGAGCAATTCCTTTTCTTTCTTTATTTTATTGAGGTGGGAGGTCATCGTGCGTCAGGTGAGGGGATATGAAACACGGTTGATCCAGTTGAGAATATTATGTTATTTCATTTATTTATTTTATTTTATTGAGGTGAGCGGTCATCATGCGAAAGGCTCGGGTTCCCTCCCCGTGCATCCTCCAACACTGAATACCTAGCGGCCCTTTCCAACACCTAACACCTAACAGTCCCACCTAATGTACAACATTTATAAACTAACACCCAGCACCCAACACCTAACAGTCCCACCTAACGTACAACATTTCTAAACTAACACCCAGCACCTAACACCTAACAGTCCCACCTAACATACAACATTTCTAAACTAACACCCAGCACCTAACACCTAACAGTCCCACCTAATGTACAACATTTATAAACTAACACCCAGCACCTAACACCTAACAGTCCCACCTAACGTACAACATTTCTAAACTAACACCCAGCACCTAACACGTAACAGTCCCACCTAACGTACAACATTTCTAAACTAACACCCAGCACCTAACACGTAACAGTTCTACACGCATGTCCCAGTACTTAAGGCAAATATAATCTAGGAGGTTGGGTTGGGTTGGGTTGGGTTGGGTTGGGTTGGGTTGGGATGGGTTGTGTTGGGATGTGTTGTGTTGTGTTGTGTTGTGTGGGAGAGTGTGTGTGTGTGTGTGTGGTGGTGGTGGTGGTGGGTATTTACAATGAATTTACAATGAATTTACAATGAATTTACAATGAATTTACAATAAACCACCCACCTCCACTTGTAACAACAAATGGACAACCATTTAATTAAGCGCACATTTATTTTCATTTTCCACCCGGCATTACCCATCCACCTTGGGCTGTTCTATTCCGCATCCGCTCATGAGGTCTATAGGTATGACCCTCAGAGCCCTCCTTACTGAAGTGCTGTCGGATATTGGTGGTTGGCCCCAGTGCAAGCAAATGGGCTGGCCCCCACAACCTCACGCCTCGTAATAAGGTGTACTATTTATGTATTTATTTATTTATCTACTTGGTTATCTACTTATGTATCTACTTTATTTATTTATTTATTTATATACTTATTTATCTACTTATGTATCTACTTTATTTATCTATTTATTTATTTACTTATTTATTTATGCTGTCAGGTATGCATGCACGTGTTTACGATTTAAAAACCACTGCCCCCCACAACCTGACGCGTCGTAATAAAGTGTACTATTTATTTATTTATTTATGCTGTCAGGTATGCATGTACGCGTTTGGTGAGGGTATCTGTACCTCACACTAGAGACTGGTATGCACTATGCATGCACGTGTTTTATGATATAAAAACCATTGCCCCCCACAACCTCACGCCTCGTAATAAAGTGTACTATTTATTTATTTATTTATTTATTTATGCTGTCAGGTATTCATGCACGCGTTTGGTGAGGGTATCTGTACCTCACACTAGAGAAGGGTATGCAAGCATGTGTTTTATGATTTAAAAAACTAGCACCCAGCACCCAACGCCTTCCAACCCTACAAGCCCTCAACCAGCACCTGCGGCAATTATATTCGCATTCCCTCATGAGCTCTATGACCCTGCGGAGCCCTCCCTACTAAAACTACTGCCAGGTATGCATGCACGTGTTTGGTGAGGGTATCTATCCCATACTCAGATAATAGATAAGGGTATGCATGCCTGTGTTTTGTGACGCAAAACCTAACACCCAGCACGCAACACCCGACACCTTCCAGCCCTACAAGCCCTCAACCAGTACCTGGTGCAATTATATTCCGCATCCTCTCATGAGCTCTATAATCCTGCAGAGCCCTGCCCACTTATGGGCTGTTGGGTATGCATGCACGTATTTGGTGAGGGTATCTGTCTCATACAGTCATACTCACATTAAAGAGAAGGGTATACATGCATGTGCTTTGTGATGCAAAACCCAACACCCAGCACCCAACACCAAACACCTCCCAGCCCTACACGCCGGTTCCTGTGCCTTGGGCAATTCTATTCCGCAACTGCTCATGAGCTCTATGACCCTGCAAAGCCCTCCCTACTGATGTGATGTCAGGTGTGCATGCACTTATTTGGTGAGGGTATCTGTCCCAACACCCAACACCTTCCAGCCCTACAACCCTCAACCAGTACCTTGTGCAATTCTATTCCGTAACCGCTCATGAGCTCTATGACCCTGCGGAGCTCTCTCCACCGAAGTGCTGTCCAACCAGTTCTGGTGGATTAGTCGCTCCACCTTGTCCAACACACGCCCTAGAGTGTTGGCAATGGTACGGTTCTTCTCCAGGGCGGCGTACAGAGTCTCTAATCGGCTTCCCTGCATAGCGCGAGTTAAAATATGTGATGTGTTTATGATCAAGAGGAAGGAGGGTGAAGGGAAGAGGGAGGAGGGTGCTTGGCGGAGGTTCGAGGGTGGAGGGTCTCCAATCGGCTTTCCTGCATAGCTTGGTTAAACGATGTGATGTGTGTATGGAGGGTGGAGGGAAGAGGGTAGAGGGTGCATGGTGGAGGGTGGAGGGTCTCCAATCGGCTTCCCTGCATAGCTTGAGTTAAACGATGTGATGTGTGTATGGAGGGTGGAGGGAAGAGGATAGAGGGTAGAGGGTGCAGGGTGGAGGGTGGAGGGTCTCCAATCGGCTTCCCTGCATAGCTTGAGTTAAACGATGTGATGTGTGCATGGAGGGTGGAGGGAAGAGGATAGAGGGTAGAGGGTGCATGGTGGAGGGTGGAGGGTCTCCAATCGGCTTCCCTGCATAGCTTGAGTTAAACGATGTGATGTGTGTATGGAGGGTGGAGGGAAGAGGATAGAGGGTAGAGGGTGCATGGTGGAGGGTGGAGGGTCTCTAATCGGCTTCCCTGCATAGCGCGAGTTAAAAGATGTGATGTGTTTAGGATCAAGAGGGTGGAGGGTGCATCGTGGACGTTGAAGGGTGCATGGTGGAGGGTGGATGAGACACTCCATCTTGTCCAGCACACGCTCTACAGTGTTGGCAAAGATGTCGTTACAAACAAACAGTGCACTTACCTCAGACAACTTCTCCCAAACAAAAACACACACACACAAAACATACAAACAAACACACACAAAACACACACATAACACACAAACAAGATCACACCCACACTCTCTCACACACACAAAACAAGCTGTGCACTTACCTCAGGCAACTTCTCCCCGGGCAGTAGCTCCACAAACTCGGCATCTGTTTAAACGCAGCATGTTGTTGTTATTGTTATTTAAATGTTGTTGTTGTTGTTGTTGTTGTTGTTGTTGTTGTTGTTGATGTCATTTAAAAATTGTTGTTATTGTTGATATTTAAATGTTGTCGTTGTTGTCGTTATTTAAATGTTGTTGTTGTTGTTGTTGTTGTTGTTGTTGTTGTTGTTGTTGTTGTTGTTGTTGTTGTCATTTAAATATTGTTGTTATTGTTGATATTTAAATGTTGTCGTTGTTGTCGTTATTTAAATGTTGTTGTTGTTGTTGTTGTTGTTGTTGTTGTTGTTGTCATTTAAATATTGTTGCTATTGTTGATATTTAAATGTTGTCGTTGTTGTCGTTATTTAAATGTTGTTGTTGTTGTTGTTGTTGTTGTTGTTGTTGTTGTTGTTGTTGTTGTTGTCATTTAAATATTGTTGTTATTGTTGATATTTAAATGTTGTCGTTGTTGTCGTTATTTAAATGTTGTTGTTGTTGTTGTTGTTGTTGTTGTTGTTGTTGTTGACATTTAAACATTGTTGTTATTGTTGATATTTAAATGTTGTCGTTGTTGTCGTTATTTAAATGTTGTTGTTGTTGTTGTTGTTGTTGTTGTTGTTGTTGTTGTTGTTGTTGTTGTTGTTGTTACTATTTAAATGTTGTTGTTGTTGTTGTTGTTGTTGTTGTTGTTGTTGTTGTTGTTGTTGTTGTTTATTTTTTATTTGTTAATAATCGTTGTAAAAACTGTATCTGTATACACACAGCATATTGTTGCTATTTAAAAGATGTTGTAGTTATTTATTTCATTGTCAATAATCGTTGTAAAAATCGGTATCTGGGTAAACGCAGCATGTTATTGTTATTTACATTTTGTTGTTGTTGTTGTTGTTGTTGTTGTTGTTATTGAGAGTTATGTGAGATGGTGTTGATGGTGATGCGGTGGTGGTGGTGGTGGTGATGATAGTTTGGTTGGTGATGCGTGGTGTGTGGTGGTGATGATGGTTTGGCGGTGGTGTGTAATGGTGATGATGGTTTGGCGGTGGTGTGTGGTGTTGATGATGGTTTGGCGGTGGTGTGTGGTGTGTGGTGGTGTTGATGATGGTTTGATGGTGATGCGTGGTGTGTGGTGTTAATGATGATTTGGTGGAGATGTGTGGTGTGTGGTGGTGATAATGGTTTGGTGATGATGTGTGGTGTGTGGTGTTGATGATGGTTCGGTGGTGATGCGCGGTGTGTGGTGGTGATGATGGTTTGGTGGCGGTGTGTGGTGATGATGGTGGTTTGGTGGTGATGTGTGGTGGTGATGTTGATGATGGTTTGGTGGTGGTGTGTGGTGTGTGATGGTGTTGATGATGGTTTGGTGGTGATGTGGTGGTGGTGATATGGTGGTGGTGGTGGTAATGTGTGGTGTGGGGGTGATGTGTTGTGGCGTGGTGGTGGTGGTGATGTATGTTGATAGTGGGTGGTGGTGATGTGTTGTGGCGTGGTGGTGCTGGCGATGTGTGGTGTGCTCATTTGCCTCCTCTTCCACCAGCTACATCCTATCCTTCCTTTCTCCCTTTTCCTCATCCCCCTCTCCAACCCACCTTCATCCTCCCTCAACCCCTCCTCCTCGCTCTCTTCACCATCCTCCCCATGGACCATACCAGCATCACCCCCAAACAGAGCCGCTCTTCAGTTGCAAGCACCCCCACCTACCCCTCCCTCTTCCCCCTCTCCAACCCACCTTCATCCTCCTCCACCCACTGCTCCTCACTCTCTACACCATCATCCCCATGCCAACCATTATTCCCAGACAGGGCAGCCATCATTTGCCTCCCCTTGCACTCTCTCCATCCCATCCCTCCCTTTTACATTACCCCTTTTCGCTCCTGCCCCCTCCACCCTGTCAACCCATCTTCATCCTCCATCCCCCCCCTGCTCCTCGCTCTCTACACCATCATCCCCATGGCCCGTGCCAGCATCATTCCCAGGGCAGGGCAGCCATCATTTGCCTCCCTTTGCACCCTCTCCATTCCATCCTTCCCTTTCACATTACCCCCTTTCCTTTTCCCCCCTCTCCAACCCACCTTCATCCTCCCTCAACACCTGCCTCTCGCTCTCTACACCATCATCCCCATTAACCATGCCAGCATCACCCCCAAACAGAGCCGCCCTTAAGTTTCCAGCGCCCCCCACCTCCCCCTCCCCCCTCTCCCTCTCCAACCCACATTCATCCTTCTCCACTCCCTGCTCCTCGCTCTCTACACCATCCTCCTCATGGCCCCTGCCACCAGCACCTCCAAACAGAGCCGCCCTTAAGTTGCCAGCGCCTCTCTCTACCCCTCCCTCCCCCTCCCACCTCCCTCTACCCTACCCACATCCCCCATCCACCCTGCCAACCCACCTTAATCCTCTTCCACCCCCTGCTTCTTGCTCTCTACACCATCCTCCCCATTTGCCCGACACCAGCATCTCCAACAGAGCCGCCCTTAAGTTGCAAGCGCCCTTTCCTATCCCCTCCACCTCCCTCCACCCTACCCACATCCCCCCTCCACCCAACCAACCCACTTTCACCCTTGACCACCCCCTGCTCCTCGCTCTCTACACCATCATTCATGTGGCCAATGCCAGCATCACCCCCAAACAGAGCCACCCTTAGGTTGCCAGCACCCGTACCCTCCTCCCTCCTCCCCCTTTCCAACCCACCTCTATATTCCTCCACCCCCTGCTCCTCGCTCTCTACACCATCATTCATGTGGCCAATGCCAGCATCACCCCCAAACAGAGCCGCCCTTAAGTTGCCAGCGCCCCTACCCTCCTCCCTCCTCCCCCTCTCCAACCCACCTTTATATTCCTCCAACCCCTGCTCCTCGCTCTCTACACCATTCATGTGGCCAATGCCAGCATCACCCCCAAACAGAGCCGCCCTTAAGTTGCCAGCGCCCCTACCCTCCTCCCTCCTCCCCCTTTCCAACCCACCTTTATATTCCTCCAACCCCTGCTCCTCGCTCTCTACACCATTCATGTGGCCAATGCCAGCATCACCCCCAAACAGAGCCGCCCTTAGGTTGCCAGCGCCCCTACCCTCCTCCCTCCTCCCCCTCTCCAACCCACCTTTATATTCCTCCGACCCCTGCTCCTCGCTCTCTACACCATCATTCATGTGGCCAATGCCAGCATCACCCCCAAACAGAGCCGCCCTTAAGTTGCCAGCGCCCCTACCCTCCTCCCTCCTCCCCCTTTCCAACCCACCTTTATATTCCTCCAACCCCTGCTCCTCGCTCTCTACACCATTCATGTGGCCAATGCCAGCATCACCCCCAAACAGAGCCGCCCTTAAGTTGCCAGCGCCCCTACCCTCCTCCCTCCTCCCCCTCTCCAACCCACCTGCATCCTCCCTCAACCCCTCCTCCTCGCTCTCTACACCATTCATGTGGCCAATGCCAGCATCACCCCCAAACAGAGCCACCCTTAGGTTGCCAGCACCCGTACCCTCCTCCCTCCTCCCCCTTTCCAACCCACCTTTATATTCCTCCAACCCCTGCTCCTCGCTCTCTACACCATCATTCATGTGGCCAATGCCAGCATCACCCCCAAACAGAGCCGCCCTTAAGTTGCCAGCACCCCTCCCTCCTCCCCCTCTCCAACCCACCTGCATCCTCCCTCAACCCCTCCTCCTCGCTCTCTACACCATCATCCCCATAGGCCCTGCCACCAGCATCACCAAACAGAGCTGCCCTTAAGTTGCCAGTGCCTCCAGGTAGTGCAGCTCCACCTGTCAGCAATTCATCCCCCACACCACAGCTATCCAGCAGCAGGTCCAGAGTGTCTAGCCCCTGAGAAAAGCAAGACATGTGATAAGGGTCAAACAGCTTAACACATTGGAACATGTGTGCCGCTTTATATTGTTTGTACTGTAGGATGTGTACTGCCACACTACAGCTCACCAAAAGGTCCAGAGTGTCTAGCCCCTGAGAAAAGCATGACATGTAATAAGGGTCAAACAGCGTAACACATTGGAACATGTGTGCCGCTGTATATTGTTTGTACTGTAGGATGTGTACTGCCACACTACAGCTCACCAAAAGGTCCAGAGTGTCCAACCCCTGAGAAAAGCATGACATGCGATAAGGGTCAAACAGCGTAACACATTGGAACATGTGTGCCGCAGTACATTGTTTGTACTGTAGGATGTGTACTGCCACACTACAGCCCACCAAAAGGTCCAGAGTGTCCAACTCCTGAGAAAAGCATGACATGCGATAAGGGTCAAACAGCGTAACACATTGGAACATGTGTGCCGCAGTACATTGTTTGTACTGTAGGATGTGTACTGCCACACTACAGCTCACCAAAAGGTCCAGAGTGTCTAGCTCTTCATCTTCCCCCAGCCACACACCTCACCCCATGCACCCCATGTAAAGTGACCCCCCTCACACATTTTGGGGGGGAGCCCCCCCCCTTCTGGGGGGCCGGAGCGCCCATAGTCAACCTGTTGTCCGATTGCCGGTCTGTCTGTTTGTTTGTCTGTCACGATCCAACCCTGGGCCTTACTGGCCCCTGGCCCTGTCGGAAGACCCTGGCTTTGGTCCGCTGTACTTGATTCCGGTGCTACCTGTCGCTCGGAAAGCCACCAAACTCCGCCAATTTTCCGCATCGCTTGCGACCACCTAGGACTTGTCATGATAGCACATACCCATGATACTGGAAATCACATTGCCTTGACCCCACTACACATTGTTCCTCATGCACACCACCAGACACCGCACAAACTCACACCCACACCACACCACCCCCCACACACCCACACCCACACATACAAACTCACACACACACCACAAGACACCACCAGATACTGCACAAAGAACCCAACCCAGCATACATGTGACCTGGTAGCCCATGCACATATCACCTCACACACTTCACCTCATACACACCACGCAAAGTACACCACACATCACACATGCAACCTGGCAGCCCTAACCCATGGCGCACCACACACCATACCGCATACACACCACGCAAAGAATCCAACCCATCAAACATGTGACTATGCACATGTTGCACAACACACTTAACCTCATACACACCATGCAAAGTACACCACCCATCACACATGTGACCTGGTAGCCCAAGCACATATTGTGTCACATACTTTACTTCATACACACCATGCAAACTTCCCCACCCATTACACATGCGGACTGATAGCCCATGCACATGTTGTGTTACCCAATTTCCCGCATGCACACCATGCAAAGTACACCACTCATTACACATGCAGCCAGATAGCCCATACCCGTTTCGTGACACACACTTGACCTCATACACACCATGCAAAGTACACCACCCATTACACATGCGGACTGATAGCCCATACCCATGTCGTGCCACACACTTCCCCTCATATACTCCAGGCAGAGGACACCACCCACCACACATGCAACCAGGTAGCTCATGCACATGTCGCACCACACAATTCACTTCATACACACCACGCATGGTACACCAACCATCACACATGCGACCTGATCGCCCACAGGGTACTACATTTTGTCAAATTGATCAGCGCTTAAATCGCACAAACGTCCAATTGGTCAGCGCTTTGTAGTCCAAAAAGCGCAAGAACTGCGCGCTGCGCCCACAGGGGGTTGAAAAACTGTGGGGCTTGAAAAGCGTGCGCGAAATCGAGCTGCCGCGCGCGCTTTGTAGTACCCTGATCACCCATACCCGTGCTACTCCACACACTTTACCTCATATACACCATGCAAAGTGACCCACCCATTTCAAACCTTGCCTAATAGCCCCTACACATGTCGCGTCACACAATGTACCGCATGCACACCATGCAAAGTACACCGCCCATTACACATGCAGACTGATAGCCCATGTACATGTTGCGAAACACACTTCACCTCATGCACACCATGCAAAGTACACCATCCATTACACATGCAGACTGATAGCCTATGCACATGTTGCGTCACACACTTTCCCTCATGCGCACCATGCAAAGTACACCACCCAGTACACATGCGACCTGATAGCCCATACCCGTGTTTTGACACACACTTGACCTCATACACACCATGCAAAGTACACCACCCATTACACATGCGGACTGATAGCCCATGCACATGTTGTGTTACATACTTTCCCGCATGCACACCATGCAAAGTACACCACCCATTACACATGCGGACTGATAGCCCATGCACATGTTGCATTGCACACTTTTCCTCAGATACACCATGCAAAGTGACCCACCCATTACAAACCTTACCTAATAGCCCATACCCATGTCGCGTCACACCCTCTACCGCATGCACACCATGCAAAGTACACCCATTGCACAGCCTACCTGGTAGCCCATGCCACTGCCGCTGTCCTCTTCCCCCTCCTCCCCCCCCTCATTCCCATCGTCCTCCTCGTCCTCCTCTAGGCTGCTGAATCCCCCATCGGATAGCTCGTCCTCATCGCCACCTAGAAGCTCGGAATCATCGTCCAGATCTGGGGTGTCGGAATTTCCACCATCGCCATCATCGTCCTCGTCTCCGCTAGACGCATTGCTAGGAGATACTCGCGAGGGGCCCGCTTGCCCTTGCTGGCGGAGGTTCCGCAAGTACTCGACCTCCTTCAGCACATCGTCGGGGTCCACATCGAAGTCCATGGCATCCCCCATGGCATGAGATAGCTACTGAATTTGAGAAGGCTGTTAGCGCATGGGCACCTGGCGGGTGGTGGAGATGCTGCTGCTACTGCTGCTACTGCTGCTGCTGCTGCTGCTGCTGCTGCTGCTGCTGCTGCTGCTGCTGCTATTGCTGAAGGTTATTAAATTGTTCAGACGTAGGTTGTCGAATGCTTCGGGATAAGAGAGCTTAAGCGGGATTCAGTCAGGAGCAAGGAGCCATTGCAAGTCAAGCAGGTGTGGAAAACAATGAGGCTTCTTGCAAATCTCAGAATGGCGTTCGTATGACGCTCTGCGGTATCACAAAGCCAAAGGGAGCAGTTATCATGTTTAAACAAAACACTTATATCGACAGCCCATGCCTTCCCCAGCGAACTGGCCATGTTGGCCCATGTTGGCCCCTGGCTGTGACCGTGTTCTCGGGGGTTCTGCCATGCTGGGCAGCCCGGCGACTGTAGACTATGCTCCCCATCGACATCCTCGTGCAACAATTACTTCCGCCTAACAATCCCCGTCGCCCCCCTCTCCAATCGGCCTTAAAGAAGCTCCTCCAGCCACAGTGACCGCTAGCCTGCGACCCCTAGTAGCCCAGCAAGCATGTCAGCCGAGACGCAAGTACTCGTGAAGTTTGTCACGAAGCTGCCTGTAGAATTGAAAGTCCCAGAATCTGCGCTCGTGAGTAATTCCCATCATTTAGTGCGCTCTGCGCCGTCGGGCCGGGCTCCCCAGTCCCCAGTCGCCATCACCCCTCGCCCATCAACCACCCTCAACCAACTCATTCCACTTGCGACGCACAGGCCGTCCCAGCGACCTTGAAGCGTTATGGACTGTCGCAAGTCATCAACCATCTTCTCGGTCTAGGTAAGCTCAGCAGATGGGGTGCAGAAGGGATACTCGCCCTCACACCCACCTGGCTCCAACCACTCAGCCACCACCACCCACCCATGCACCCCTCAACCAACTCCACCCATCCACCCATGCACCCCTGTAAGTAGTGCCCCCTTGTTGAAATGGGGGTGGGGCCACCCCAATTTCAACTGGGGGTAACCCCACACCCATGATTACATTACATTACATTGTCATCGACAGGCCGTTGTTGGCCCAAGACAAGCCTTCACAACACCCAGGAAGAGTCTTCCATCCAATCCTCAATAAAAAGATAGCCAATATTACAGCAAGCAATCAATCAATCATATTGCAGCAAGCATGCATCAACCTATAAACCCACGCATGCAACATCTAACTGCCTCCGCCTCCATATCTCAATTCAGACCCTCCTCGCCCCTTCAGCTTCCTCGTGAAAGGAGACCCACCCACCCATGCTCCCACCGATTCCGTCAACCCACACCCACCAAACCGCACCCATCAAACCACACCCATCAAACCAACCACCCATGCACCCACCCAGTCGGCCAACCCACACACATATAACCACCAACCCACACCCATCAAACCACACCCGTAAACCACACCCATTTAAACCACCCACCCATTCCACCCTCCCCACGTGTCCAGATCCACCCCCCCCCACTCCTCCCCTCCCCCACACCCCTCTTCCCTACCCCCTCCCCCGCATCCTCCCCCCCCCCTCCCCCCTCTCCCCCCCCCCCCTCTTCCCCCCCCCCCATCCTCCCCCCCCCCACCCCCTCCCCCCCCCTCCCCCTTCCCCCCCGCCCCTCTTTCTTCATCTTAATCCCTCTTACTTTTCTCCTTGACTTGACGTATTCCCTCTCTCACCACCCCCCTCTCCCCCCCCCCCCCCCCCCCCCCCCTTCCCCCCCCCCCTAATACTTCCCCCCTCTCCGCCACCCCCCCCCCTGGATGAGCGTCTCGCTCCCCAGCCCCCCTCCTTCCCCAAAACCACCAACCCACACCCATTAAATCACACCTAATGAAGCACCCACCCATGCAGCCACCCACTTTGCCAACCCACCCCCATCAAACCACCAACCCACGCCTATTAAACCACCCACTCCGCCAACCCACACCCATCAAACCACACCCATTAAAGCACCCACCCATGCACCCACCCACTCCACCATCCCACATCACACGCCATTGAACCATCACCCCTCACACCCCCCAACCACACCCTTAACCCCCTCTGCTGCCAAGCCACACCCATCAAACCACCACCCACACCCACCAAACCACACCCATTAAACCACCCACTCTGCCAATCCACACCCATCAAACCACCACCCACACCCACCAAACCACACCCATTAAACCACCCACTCTGCCAATCCACACCCATCAAACCACCCACCCATGCACCCACCCACTCCGCCAACCCACCCCTATCGAACCACCGACCCATGCATGCATGTATGCATGCTACATCCACCTCCATATCCATCTTCATCTCCCTTAACCCTTAACTGAACTCCTTCCCCATCTCAATACAGACCCTCCTCGCCCATTCGACTTCCTTGTAAATGGAGAGCTCCTCCGAAAGACTCTGGAGCATTTCCTGTTGGAGAAGGAAATTTCTGCGGTGAGCATGCAGTGCTTGTGTACTGTGTACTTTTGTACTTATGCACAGTTTTTGTACTTGAGTACTCTGTTGCACTTGTGTACTTAGGTATTTGTATACTTATGTATTTTTGTACTTTTGTACTGTTGCACTATGTACTTGTGTACTTGGGTATTTGTACAGTTGTGTGTACAACTGTATTTGTGTACTCAGTTGTTCTTTGATATCTCTGGTGCTATTATCCATACCTACTCATATATACTCATATCTATCCATGCCTCCTCGTATCTGCGCATATCTACTCATATATACACATGGATACTCATAGATACTCATATCTACCGGTTGAAAGTACACTTGTATTTCTGCGCTGAGGATGTAAAGCGTGTGTAAAACCCTTAAACCCTAAACCCAACCATGATGTACCGTACTTTCAGGAAGCCACCTTGGAGATTGAGTATGTACCAGCTGTAGTGCCGCCCAAGAACAAGGATTCACTGCCCCATGATGATTGGTGAGATGATTGTGTGTGTGTGTGTGTGTGTGTGTGTGTGTGCAAGATTGTGTATGTGTGTGCATGATGATTGGTGAGATGATTGTGTGTATGTGTAAGATTGTGTATGTGTGTGCATGATGATTGGTGAGATGATTGTGTGTATGTGTGTATTGCGCAGATTGTGTATTGGTCATGATGATTGGTGAGATATTGTGGTGTGTGTGTGTGTGGTGTGTGTGTGTGTGGGTTTGTGTGTGGTGTGTGTGCAAAGATTGTGTAGTTGGCATGATTATTGGTGAGATTATTGTGTGGGTTGTGCCAGATTGTTTATGTGTGTGCATTATTATTTGTGATATGAATTGCTGTTATGTGCAAGTTTGGTGTGGGCATGGTGTGGGTGATGTGATTGGTGAGATGATTGTGTGTGGGGTGCAAGAATTGTATAGTGTGTGTGGCATGATGATTGGTGAGATGATTGTGTGTTGTGTGCAAGAATTGTGGCTGTGTGGTTGCATGATGTTGGTGAGATGGATTGTGTTATGTGTCAAGATTTGTGTTGTGTGTGCATGATGATTGGTGAGATGATTGTGTGTATGTGCAAGATTGTGTATGTGTGTGCATGATGATTGGTGAGATGATTGTGTGTGTGTGCAAGATTGTGTATGTGTGTGCATGATGATTGGTGAGATGATTGTGTGTGTGTGCAAGATTGTGTATGTGTGTGCTGAATAGATTGGTTAGATTGATTGTTGTATGTGGCAAGATTGTGTATGTTGGTGCATGATGAGTTGGTGAGATTATTGTTTGTATGTTGCAGATTGTGTATGGTGTGTGCATGATGATTGTGAGAATGATTGTGTGTGTGTGGGCAAGATTGTGTATGTGTGTGACATGAATGATTGGTGTGATGGATTGTGTTAAGTATGTGCAAGATTGTGTTATGTTGTGGTGCATTATGATTGTTGAATGATTGTGTGGTATGTGCAAGATTGGTTATGTTTGTGCATGATGATTGGTGAGATATTGTGTGGGTGTTGGCAGAATTGTGTATGTGTGTGCATTATGATTGGTGAGATGATTGTGTGTGTGTGCAAGATTGTGTATGTGTGTGCATGATGATTGGTGAGATGATGTGTGTATGTGCAAAGATTGTATGTGTGTGCATGATGATTGGTGAGATGATTGTGTGTAGTGCAAGAGTGTGTATGTGGTGCATGATGATTGGTGAGATGATTGTGTGTATGTGCAAGGATTGTGTATGTGTGTGCATGATGATTGGGGGTGAGAATGATTGTGTGTATGTGCAAGATTGTGTATGTGTGTGCATGATGATTGGGTGTATATGATTGTGTGTATGTGCAAGATTGTGTATGTGTGTGCATGATGATTGGTGAGATGATTGTGTGTATGTGCAAGATTGTGTATGTGTGTGCATGATGATTGGTGAGATGATTGTGTGTATGTGCAAGATTGTGTATGTGTGTGCATGATGATTGGTGAGATGATTGTGTGTGTGTGCAAGATTGTGTATGTGTGTGCATGATGATTGGTGAGATGATTGTTGTGTGATGTGTGCAAGATTGTGTATGTGTGTGCATGATGATGGGTGGAGAGTTGATGTGTGTATGGCAATATTGTGTATGTGTGTGCTGATGATTGGTGAGATGATTGTGTGTAATGTGCAAGATTGTGTATGTGTGTGCATGATATTGTGAGAGGATTTGTGTTGTGTGCAAGATTGTGTATGTGTGTGCATGATGATTGGTGAGATGATTGTGTGTGTGTGCAAGATTGTGTATGTGTGTGCATGATGATTGGTGAGATGATTGTGTGTAGTGCAAGATGGGGGTATGTGTGTGTCATCATGATTGTGATGATTGTGTGTATGTGCAGGATTGTGTATGTGTGTGCATCATGATTGGTGAGATGATTGTGTGTGTGTGCAAGATTGTGTATGTGTGTGCATGATGATTGGTGAGATGATTGTGTGTGTGTGTGTGTGTGTGTGTGTGTGTGTATGTGCAAGATTGTGTATGTGTGTGCATCATGATTGGTGAATGATGTTGTGGTGCAAGATTGTGTATGTGTGTGCAATCATGATTGTGAGAGATTGTGTGTAATGTGCAAGATTGTGTATGTGTGTGCATGATGATTGGTGAGATGATTGTGTGTATGTGCAATATTGTGTATGTGTGTGCATCATGATTGGTGAGATGATTGTGTGTATGTGCAAGATTGTGTATGTGTGTGCATGATGATTGGTGAGATGATTGTGTGTATGTGCAAGATTGTGTATGTGTGTGCATGATGATTGGTGAGATGATTGTGTGTATGTGCAAGATTGTGTATGTGTGTGCATGATGATTGGTGAGATGATTGGTTGTATGTGCAAGATTGTGTATGTGTGTGCATCATGATTGGTGTGAGATGATTGTGTGTGGTGTGCAAGATTGTGTATGTGTGTGCATGATGATTGGTGGGATGATTGTGTGTATTTGCAAGATTGTGTATGTGTGGCATCATGATTGTGAGATGAGTGTGTGGTATGTGCAAGATTGTGTATGTGTGTGCATCATGATTGGTGAGATGATTGTGTGTATGTGCAAGATTGTGTAATGTTGTGTTGCATGATTATTGGTTGAGAATGATGGAGGGTGTTAATGTGCAAGATTGTGTATGAGTGTGCATGATGATTGGTGAGATGATTGTGTGTATGTGCAAGATTGTGTATGTGTGTGCATGATGATTGGTGAGATGATTGTGTGTGTGTGCAAGATTGTGTATGTGTGTGCATGATGATTGGTGAGATGATTGTGTGTGTGTGCAAGATTGTGCATGAGTGTCACGCACACATGCACAAGCACACACACATGCACATGCATGTACGCACTCATACCTATACAAACATGCACACACAAATGCGCATTCCGGGTCTTCTGCATGGATGACAGCTTGTGCATGAGCGTGGCTGTGACACACACACTCACAAGAGTACATGCAGAAACAAACACTCATACGCCCATACATGCATGCACACGTACACACACAAACATGCACACACAAACATGCACACACAAACGTACACACACAAACATGCACACACAAACATGCTTGCACAGGATCTCCTGCGTGTATGGCAGCTGGGGCAAGGGCCAGGCAGTGACACACACACAAGCGTACTGGCACAAACATACACACACATGCTGAAACATACACGCATGCGCATACAAGCACGCTCACGTGCCCATGCAAACATGCATACACAAATGCATGCACAGGATCCCCTGCGTGTAAGGCAGCTGGGGCAAGGGCGAGGTAGTGACACACACACACACACAAGCGTACAGGCACGAACATACCCACACATGCACAAACATACACACATGCGCATGCAAGCACGCACAATTGCCCATGCAAACATGCTCACACGAATGCAATCGTAGGGTCTCCTGCGTGGATGGCAGCTGGGGCAAGGGCGTGGCCGTGTCAGGCTGCTATGATGGGAACATACGTTTGTGGAAGGCTGGTACTGACAAGCTAGAGTGCACGCTGGTTCTCCCTGCTCACCCTGGGGGCGTCAACGCTGTAGCGTGTATTCCTCATGTGAAGGTAGGTGTGTGGGTGGGGTGTGTGTGTGTGTGGGGGGGGGGATGTGGGTGTATGTGTTGGGGGATGTGTGTGTGTGTGGGGGGGGGGGGGGGGATGTGGGTGTATGTGTTGGGGGATGTGGGTGGGGGTGGGGGGGATGTGTTGGGGATGTGGGTGGGTGTTGGGAGATGTGGGTGTATGTGTTGGGGGATGTGGGTGGGTGGGTGGGGGATGTGGGTGTAATGTGTTGGGGGATGTTGGTGGTGGGGTGTCTTGGGGGGATGTGGGGTGGGTTAGTGTGGGGTGGGATAAGAGATGGGGTGATGAGAAGGATAGAGGGGGCTGGGAATGATGAGGGGGGGGGGGGGGGGGGGAGGGGGGGATCAGTGTCAGGCTGCTCACCCTGGGGGTGTCAACGCTGTAGCGTGGGTGGGTGGGGGTGGGGGGTTGGAAGGGGGAGGGGGAGGGCGTGTGAATACAACCTACCCACCTACAATCCAACCTACCCACCTACCTACCCACCTGCCACCACCCACCAACCTACATACATACATACATGCATACATACAACATTCCTAAATGCTTACATAAATACAAACATACTTACATGCATATAACATACCTAAATGCATATAACATACCCACTCACCCCCCCCCCCCCCCCCCCCCCCCCCCCCCCCCCCCGCCGATTGTAGCAAGCTATCCTGCTTGCCTACTCACCTACTTACCAACCAACCAACCATCCAACCAGCTATCCTACTTACCAACCATCCAATCAACCATCCAACCAACCAACCAACCATCCAACCAGCTATCCTACTTACCTGCTTACCAACCCATCCATACACCTACCCACCTACCAACCAACCAACCAACCAACCAACCCTGTACTTCCACCTTCAGGGTGCAGGCTTGATAGCTTCTGCTGGTAAAGACCAAACCCTAAAATTGTGGAAGTTAAGCGATGCAGAGGGGGCTACGCCCACAGCAGACTGTATTGCCTCTTATTCGGATGGCCACACAGACGCAGTTCAGGGTTTGGCGGTAAGCCCTAGCGGAAGCTCACTCGTCAGCTGTGGGTGGGATGGCAAGATCGTCCTCTGGCGCACGGGTGAGTGTGTAAGATTGTGGGTGGGTGGGTGGGTGTTGTGTGTGTGTGTGTGTGTGTGTGGGGGGGGGGGGGGGGCAAGATCATCCTGTGGAGCACGGGTGAGTGTGCAAGATTGTGGGTGGGTTGGGTGGGGAAGGGGGGGGGGGGTTGGGGGGGGGGGCAACATTGTGGGTGTATCTGTGCAAGATTGTGGGTGTGTATGTGCAATGTGCAAGGTTGTGTGCGCAAGATGGTGTGTGTATGATTTGTCTACCATAACGTGCTGCATAGAGTAACACATGTATATATATACAGTGAATCACCGATCACATGCACCGAGGTCATCCCCACACATACATACACACAATCATATACACATACACACATCACACATACACACATACACACATCACCCAACACAGGCACCGAGGTCATCCCCACACATACATACACACAGACACACATACACACATCACACAGACACACATACACACATCACCCAACACAGGCACCGAGGTCATCCCCACACATACATACACACATCACACATCACACAAACACACATACACACATCACCCATAAACACATACACACATCACACCAAACAGGCACCGAGGTCATGGAGGCAGCAGCTGAGGCGGCAGAGTCTGGGGCCAAGCCAAAGAAGCGAAAGGGGGCTGACGCAGCATCCGCACCCGCCGTGTCCGAGGCCCCCCTCCGCACCCTGGAGGGCCACTTGCACTGTGTGTCTAGTGTGTCCTACCCAACCGACGCTGCCATATACAGTGGAGGCTGGGATCACTCCGTGCGCAGGTGGGCTTGGTTTGCTGTGGGTGGGTGGGTGCGAGGGTGTTGCAAGCGTCTTTCAAATGTGTGTCTAGTGTGTCCTACCCAACCGACGCTGTCATATACAGTGGGGTTTGGGATCACTCCGTGCGCAGGTGGGCTTGGTTTGATGTGGGTGGGTGGGTGCGAGGGTGTTGCAAGCGTGTGTCAAGTGTTTGTCAAGTGTGTCCTACCCAACCGACGCTGTCATATACAGTGGAGGCTGGGATCACTCCGTTCGCAGGTGGGCTTTGGTTTGTGTGGTGGGTGGGGGCGTGGTTGTTGCAACGTCTTTGCAAATGTGTCTCTATGTTCCCTACCCACCAACCCTGTCATATAGCAGTGGTGGGTTTGGGATCACTCCGTGCACAGTGGGCTTGGTTTGATGTGGGTGGGTGGGTTGCGAGGGTTGTTTGCAACGCGTGTGTCAAGGTTTGTCGCAGTGTGTCTACCCCCACCAACCGCTGTCATATACAGTGGGGGCTGGATCACTCGTGCTCATGTGGGCTTGGTTTTGCTGTGGGTGGGGTGGGGTGGGTGGGGGTGCGTGGTTTTGCAGCAAGGCTTCATGTGTGTCAAGTGTGTCCTACCCAACCAACCCTGTCATATACAGTGGGGGGTCGGGATCACTCCGTGCGCAGGTGGGTTTGGTATGGTAGGAGTGGGGGGTGGTTGCATGTGTGTGTGTGTCTGTCAATTGTGTTTCAAGTGTGTGTCCTCCCCAACCAACGCTGTCATATACAGTGGGGGCTGGGATCACTCCGTGCGCAGGTGGGTTGGTTTGGTGTGGTTGGGTGGGTCGGGGTGTGGGAATATTATTTAAACCCTGAAGTAAAAACGCCCACTTGTGCATACTTGCACCATCCACCCACATCGTACTTAAACCCTTCCCAACTAACTCAACCAACACCATTCACTCCTTGCAGGTGGGATGTGGAGACCGGCATTTATACCGACACATACAATGGCAGCAAGATGGTAGCATGTGCACTTCCATACACTCGCCCATACACGCACCCATACACTCACCCACAAACCTTCCACTTACCACCCCTCACCCCTAAGCGCATCCCACTTCTCCACACTACCGAACTAACATCACCCAACAGCCATTCCCTACCTTCCTTGTCTCTTTGGATGTGGAGACCGGCAAAACATTTGTACCGACACATACAATGGCAGCAAGATGGTTGCAATGGCCGTAGCCGCCCCCGCTCATCTGCCCCCTCCAAGGTTTGCTTTCGTCGGTTCTGATAGGAGGCCCGCCGTTTGCTGGGATCACAGGTGGGTGTCTAACCCGAATGGGAACATGGAGGGGTGGGGGGGGGGGGGGGGGGGGGGGGGGGGGGGGGAACCCAAGTGGGAACATGGAGGAGGGGGGGGGGGTAGGACCTGATTGGGCCAACATGGAGGGGGGCTGATAAGCGAGTGGTGTGTGGTGTGGTGGGGGGGGGGGGGGGTGGGGGGGGGGGGGGGGGGGGGGGTGGGGGAGGGGGGGGGTGGGGGGGGTGGGTGGGGGGGGGGGTTGGGTGGGGTTTGTTTTTTGTTTTGGTGTGGTTGTTGGTTGTTTTTTTTTTTTTTTTTTTTTTTTTTTTTTTTTTTTTTTTTTGTTTTTTTTTTTTTTTTTTTTTGTATTTTTTTTTTTTTTTTTTTTTTTTTTTTTTTTTTTTTTTTTTTTTTGTGTTTTTGTTTTGTTTATATTTTTTGTTTTGTTTTTTTTTTTTTTTTTTTTCCATTTTTTTGGGGAGAACCCAATTGGGCAAACATGGGGAGGGTGAGAACCCAAATGGGCATGGGGTGAGGGGGTAAATGTGGGTGGGGGGGGGGGGGGGGGGGGGAGGGATGTTGGAATGGGAGGGTAGGGTGATTGAACTGCAACACAACACGGTGCAACACAACTCGACACCAAAACCAATCCTGCTACACCTCAGATCCCCTCACACCCGCTCACCCACACACTCACCTTCTCTCCCCCCCCACACTCACACCCCCCCCATCCACCCCCGTCCTACACACTCACATACACGCAGAAGCACGCACTTCACATTCACATACTCTCACCCACGCACGCACCCATGAACCACCCACTACACACATACACTAACTCACCCTCACACCTACCCACCTCCACCCATCCCTTCACACACACCACCCACGCACCTCTACCCATCCCTTCACACACACGCACCAACCCCCATCCTCACATCCCTTCACAACCACATATACACCGCCTCCCTCCATCCCTCCACCCCACAGCACCCCCCACCTTCTACCCATCCCTTCACACACCGAAACAACATCCACACTCCTTCCCACCCACGCGCACCCTACCCCCTCTCAACTGCACCTTTTCCCCAGAATGCACCCACCCACATCCACACATCCCTTCACACACACGCACGCACCCACCCACATCCACACATCCTTTCACACACACACATCCCTTCCCTTCCCAACCACACACGCACTCACCCACCTCCACCCGTCCCTTCCCAACCACACACGCACCCACCCACCTCCACCCATCCATTCCCAACCACGCACCCACCCACATCCACCCGTCCCTTCCCAACCACGCAGGGCAGGCCAAGGAAAAGCATTGGCAGTACAAGCATGTGTACCGCACACCGGATTTATCACGTCAGTGGCTTGGGCACCCACCCAACCACCTCCACCCATCCATTCCCAACCACGCACCCACCCAACCACACAGGGCACGACAAGGAGAAGCATTGGCAGTACAAGCATGTGTATCGCACACCGGATGGATCTCGTCAGTGGCCTGGGCACCACATGCAGAGCATCTTCTATCAACAGGCTCTCACGACGGCAGTGTAAAGTTGTGGGACGCCCGCACGTCGGTTCCACTAGCCTCCCTGAGCCACCACACAGACAAGGTGCTGTGTGTGGCTTGGCTTGCCGGGTCTAAGGGCCGGGGGTTGTTGAGTGGAGGTGCTGACTGCACCCTGCAGATGTATGAGGAAGATAACTGATGCGCCCTGCCCCAAGCCTAGTGGATAGGTTGTGGTCACCTCGAGGATAGGTCAAATAATGGCATAGGTCCCATGGACTGTTGAGTGGAGGTGCTGACTGCACCCTGCATATGTATGAGGAGGATAACTGATGCGCCCTGCCCCAAGCCTAGTGGATAGGTTGTGGTCACCTCGAGGATAGGTCAAATAATGGCTTAGGTCCCATGGACTGTTGAGTGGAGGTGCTGACTGCACCCTGCAACTGTATGAGGAAGATAACTGATGCGCCCTGCCCCAAGCCTTGTGGATATGTCGTGGCTATGCCACCACACGTAGTGACGTACATCACGCCGTCACACGTAGTGACGAGCATCACGCTGTCACATGTAGTGACGTAGTAGTTCTGTCACTCATAGTGACGTGCATCACACTGTCACATGTAGTGACGTCACATGTAGTGACGTACATCACGCCGGCACACAAAGTGTCGTAGTAGTGCCGTCAAACGTAGTGACGTACATCACGCCGGCACACAAAGTGACGTACTTGTGCATGAGCTAATCAATTGTCGTGGGCTGTCAATTGGTGGTGCTGGCAAGCAGCCTTGACGGCTGGATACATGTAACCAAGTTCAAGGTGGGTACAGTGCTTACTCTTTCCGCACAAAAAAGGGATAATGGGGAAATGTGATTGGTTCGAGTTTACATTCTCCTGGTAATAATTTGCTGGCTGAAGCTATGTAACCAAGTTCAAGTTAAGCACAGTACACAACCTGATTTAAGCAGCCACTATCTTTGAGTATGTAGCCCCCAGTCAGCATCCATGCGACTACGCAACCCACTGACGTGTGCCTCTTTCGTTTGTGGATAGTGGTGTTAAAAAACACCGGTTGTTTATGCTGTTCTGCTCTGGGACTCAGGGGCTTCACTTAGGCCCTCTCTCCACGGATGCGGCGAGCCAGCTGGATGTCCTTGGGCATGATGGTGACACGCTTGGCGTGAATAGCAGCCAAGTTGGTGTCCTCGAACAGACCCACGAGGTAGGCCTCAGCAGCCTCCTGCAGAGCGAGCACGGCAGAGGACTGGAAACGCAGGTCAGTCTTAAAATCCTGAGCAATTTCACGGACCAGCCTCTGGAAGGGCAGCTTGCGGATCAGCAGCTCGGTAGACTTCTGGTACTTGCGGATCTCGCGGAGAGCGACAGTCCCAGGCCTGTACCTGTGAGGCTTCTTCACACCACCAGTGGCGGGGGCGCTCTTTCTGGCAGCCTTGGTGGCAAGCTGCTTACGGGGAGCCTTGCCACCGGTGGACTTACGGGCAGTCTGCTTGGTACGGGCCTGGGTTTAGGGTTCTGCTTGGTACGGGCCTGGGTACGGGCCTGGGTACGGGCCTGTCTATTTATAATTTCAAGTTCGGGGTTCAGGGTTGCGCAAGCGGGCTGCCAGGTGTCGAGGATTTAGCCATGGTTCGCCGTGGGATCAGCAGGACCTCGACGGGATCAGCAGAACCCGCAGAACCTCGACCGGATCAGCAGGACCTCAACCGGATCAGCAGTCTCGCACCTCGCCATTCGCTCAAACTGACATTCACTACGCGGGTATCTAGTACAAATACCCCCCGTGCTGAAGTAGGATTAGCACAGTCGAATCATACCTCACATTACCTTCAAAACTCGTCTGCTCGACATGTCTGGACGCGATAAAGGCGGTAAGGGACTCGGAAAGGGAGGAGCCAAGCGCCATCGCAAGGTCCTGCGCGATAACATCCAGGGCATCACCAAGCCTGCCATTCGCCGCTTGGCTCGCCGTGGAGGAGTGAAGCGTATCAGCGGCCTCATATACGAGGAGACCCGCGGTGTTCTCAAGGTCTTCCTTGAGAACGTCATCCGTGATGCTGTCACCTACACTGAGCATGCCCGCCGTAAGACTGTCACTGCTCTTGACGTAGTCTACGCCCTCAAGCGCCAGGGCCGCACCCTGTACGGCTTCGGAGGATAAATTTGCTCCTACGACTTGACAGTTCTGCCTGCATTTCACAAAACGGTGTTTTTCAACACCACCATCCTGCCACCACAATACGATAGCGAGTTGTCGATCCCCGACTCCTACCCTCCGCGGCAAGCATTATCTTTGTTTCATTTGCACGAAGGCTGAAGGTGGCGATACTTGATATTAGCTTCACAGCTAGTCGGGGCCGGGTAGCAGCAATCAAGAAGGGGAGGTAGAAGTACAGATGGGCAAGATGTCAGCAAACAGGGAGCCAAGCTTACATGGGCAGTATATGTGCATACAAGCAGTTATCGGGTCTTGTGACGACCGGATGTTGTTAGTGAACGTAGTGATGAGGTCCTTTTTGAATGCAAGGCCAATAGCAGCCTAGGCCTCATAATTTCCAGTCATGCCGTTTGACCCTTTCTGATAACGGGGCACCACTTTTGACCTCATGCAACGAGTGTTTACCCCCCACCACCACACACACACATACACAAAACCCAGCCCAGCCCAAAGTAAGAGTGGGTTAATGGCTGGGTATGAGTTGATAATATGGTGGGTATGCAGAGGATTATGGGTGAGTGTGTGTGACAAAAGTGAGTGCGTGTGTGAGTTTGGGTGTGTGGGGGGTATGTCCTACCCATGTCGAAGGGTCCCTTGTGTCGCAGGACACAACGCGGGGGGTAAACATGGATCGCATATTCAGTACTGTACCAGGGTTGTTCAGGGGGGCTCCAATATCTGCACCTTGAGACGCGCCTAGTTCCAAGATCTGCATCTGTCTGTTTGAGGCGAAAATCCCCCTTGGAAAAAAGAACTGTGGTCCTTAAAAAATCATTCAATTTTGGTCAGACTTAATGGAAGTATGGAACCTCCAGGAGATGCACCTGAGAAGAAAGACGCAGCGTTTTGAACAACCCTACAGTCCTGCACCGCGATACCATACCGGTACGCCCGGGTAATCACATTGCGGCATACAGTTTAAAAGATGTCCTGGCCAACAAGGCATACCAAATGTCAAAATTAAGGGCGCATTATTCCTGAATGAAATGATCAGAATTCTGAATTCAATTGATTTTAATTTAATCGTACCGGTATTTAATGCTGTGTTCTTTTAATTTGATGTTATTGTATTGCATTCAATTTAATTCAATCAACGTGATTTTATGGAATTTAGTTCGAATCGGATTTAATTTGTGACAATTTATTTTGATGTAATTGAATTTCATTGAATTTATGGATGTTGTAGCTAAGTTGACTATTAAGTGACGAATACGAGAGTTTTGGGAGGGTTATTGATTTTGAAGGTGTATAGAACGTTTATGTAATGTAATGCAATTCATATATGTAGATTGGATTTATTTTTAAGAATACGATGCAAGAAAAATGAGACCAATCAGGGGGCTGATTGATGTTCCGGAATTTGTACAAGGTATTGCATGTTTGGGCCCAGCCCAGGCGTGAACGTTACGTCCCGTCCAGCTCACTCCCCTAGGCCAAATTTCCGTACCGAATCGCCTTCCGCACCAGAGCCCGCCAGAGCCCTCAACGACACCGTCCATTTTAACTTCGCCAGCGTGTCACTCTTATCCACTCGCCGCATGCAAAATCACGAAAAGAGGGTGAAAACTGGTAGGAAGTATTGGCCTAGGATGTTTGCAAGGCCATGGGCTTCAAATATAACCAAACTTTTGCTCAGCGAGTTAGATCGAGTTCAATTAGTGCGGTGTCGATTTTCAACTCACATATTAACGGAATCGACACCTAGGTCCGCGAGCTCCTGCGGTTCCGATCGGCCACCCCTTTCAAATCTACGAATGGGAGGTATAAGCTCTACTCCTGGGCCAATGCTCCTGCTATCTAGCGACCTGAACAGTTTCGCATGCGGCTCATAATTTTGATCGCCCGGAAACTGAGGGCCACATAAAGGGTTTTTTGCCGCTGACGGTGCGCTGACGCCCATTTCAGGCCAAATCCCTTGTACTTAATTCAGTACAGCTTCAGTACTCCACAAGTTGCCGTGGGGGGGGTGAGGGCAAACAATAAATCATAGCGTGGGTGTCTAAAAAATCGTTCCTGAACACCCCCCCGGTTCAAGTGTTTTGATGTTTGTCATGAAACCTGGAAATGTTGTTTTGTGACACACTAACGGACCAACTACTGTAACTAACGGACATTTTAATTGGAGTAATCTTCTGTCAAAAATCTGGAGATTTTTTTCATTCGGGTATACCAACACCCTCATGCTAGCTCCAAGGTCCTCCCTACTCACGGTATCGTGGGCCTGACCAAGATCAATAAATGGGCACTGCATGCGTTAGTTACCCGACCTTGGCTGGCAAGCATGGATGATGTGCCTCAAGATGTAGCAGGGTTCAAAATTGCTTCAAAATCGTTTCGATACTCAACTGTTTTGAAAATCTACGTTTTTAGCAGTCAAATACTACGTTGCATGAGTGAAAATCTATTCCCAAGAGCTACAATCTACGTGTGCAACATAACAGCCCCCCCCAAAATATGTGTCAGACGTGAAACGTAACGCTTTGAACAACCCAGGTACATTGAGAGGAGACTGTCGCGATCTGTGTACAACTTGAATCGCGTGTCTGGATTGTTTGTCCCCCCCGCACACTGATCGTCTAATTAATTCCTCAAGTCTGCTGTTATATGGCGAGCTGTACAACTTTGACCCTGTACACTTAGGTGCTGCGTGTGCGGGTGTGGGACTGGGTGAGGGAGACTGGAGGCATCGGGAGTGGCAACATAGTAGAACCTGGATAGGGCCTTCTCTGTCCCATGGTGAGCCGATTGTTGCTCTCTCACAGCAGGGGGAAATCAAAAGCTCCTTGGGCGCAAGCTGCGATTCATTGGTGCGGAACCAGGCCGAGGGGCCCACTGGTGCGGAAGGAACGTCTGAGACGGGGAATTGTCCCCCGACATGGAGGCGGATCAGCAGACATCGACGGATCAGCGGTCTCAACCTTCTTCGGATCAGCAGGTCACCCTACCAGTACGATGTGTAGAGCGAAGTTACTTCCACAATCTTATTTATTGCCACGCGTGACAATCACAAGACAAGCCTGGAATATCCATCCCCATCTGACAACTCGATTCCTCCCCCTTAACTGAAATGGCTCCCAAATCCGTAGCTCAGCCCAAGGCCACTGTCAAGCCCGCCCCCGACAAGCCCACTGGCGTGACCAAGAAGGCTGCTGCTCCCAAGAAGGCCGCTGTCGCCAAGAAGGCAGCTTCCCCCAAGAAGGCCGCTGTCGCCAAGAAGGCCGCTGCCCCTAAGAAGACCGCTGCCCCCAAGAAGGCTGCTGCTCCTAAGAAGGCTGCCGCCCCCAAGAAAGCTGCTGCCCCCAAGAAGGCTGCTCCCGCCAAGTCGCCTGCCAAGTCTCCTGCCAAGGCTGCTCCCGCGAAGTCGCCTGCCAAGGCTGCTCCCGCGAAGTCGCCTGCCAAGTCTTCTGCCAAGTCGCCTGTCAAGGCTGCTCCCAAGGTCAAGTCTCCTGCCATGGCTAAGCCAGCTGGCGTGAAGAAGACCAAGGCCGCTGCCAAGTAAATCCTTAGCACCTCCTACGTCACGGCAATGGCGTACCTCGTGCCTATCCTGCAGTAGGGAGACCACAACCAACCGGTGTTTTTCAACACCTCATAATTAACTGCTACAACTAACATACGCAACGACCGACCAAAGGCGGCTCGCTGGATTCTATCTCGAGCCTCTAGAGAAGACTTCGTGCACCAATCAGAGATCTTGGTTACATAGCTCAATCCAGCAATTTGGCTGCTCGCCGCCTGTAGTAGAAACACACAAGTTCAAATATATCCATCTTACAGTTGAACAGTCCGATGCAGAGCACTTCAGTCATGTACTTGAACTTAGTCACATACCTTCAGCCAGCATTTGGGCTGCTCGTCGTCTTGGGCAGTAAAGAGCTACAGAAGGAGCTACAAAACACTCTCCCCCCCTGTTAGAGACCTGAGGAGGGCTGACTGGCCCCCTGCCCCCCCCCACACCCAGCTGAGCACTGAGCAGCATGATGGCCGTTAGACCATGAAATCATCAATTAAATTAGCACCATCTACATGTGATCATCAATTAAATTAACATCATCTACATGTGATCATCAATTAAATTAACATCATCTACATGTGATCATCAAATTAAGACCATCCACCATCAAATTGAGACCATCCACGATCAAATTAAGACCATCATCGATTAAATGTATAATATTTATTATCACTTCATCAGTCCTCAGCTACCTCGGCTTAAAACACCAGGCATACAACCCCAAGCACATAGCCAGAGTTGTGCTGTAATTCATCAGTCCTCAGTTCCTCACTCCTCAGCTACACCAGCTTAAGACTACAGGCATACACCCCAAGCACATTGACAGAGTTGCGTTGCATTTCATCATTCCTCTATGACACCAGCTTAGGACCACAGGCATACACCCAAAGCACGTAGACAGAGTTGCGTTGCATTTCATCAGTCCTCTACTACACCAGCTTAGGACTACAGGCACACACCCCAAGCACATGGCTAGAGTTGTGTTGTAAGTACATCAAGTAGTGTTACACCTTATGACCAGATTTGCGGTTGAGGGGGCCATCCATTCGATTGCGCTGGGGGCAACCACCAAATACTGGTGCTGTACTGTTTGCTCATTAGATTCGTGATATTATAAGTCAAGAAGAATGTCAATGTGGATAATGAGATATGACAGTTTTTATGAGATTAATTCATACATCAGGGCTCTTCTTCTCGACTTTTCTGGGCAGCTTCTAGGCAGCTCCCTGGGCCAGCCGATGGTCAAAACCCAGATATGAATGGACAGCTATTCTTTTCGACTGTTCTGGACAGCTTCTAGGCAGCTCCCTGTGCCAACCACTGGCCTAAACCCTAAATGTATAGACAGCTGATTATGTCAGCTTCAAGGTGCCCTAGGTTGCGGTAGCTTTGGCTGAATACCTGTAGCCAGGCAGCTACCTAGAAGCTGCCAAGGTGCCCTAGGTTGCGGTAGCTTTGGCTGCACCGTAGCCAGGCAGTACCTAGAGCTGCCAAGGAGCCTAGGTTGTGGTAGCTTTGCGATGAATTACCTGTAGCAGGCAGCGTACCTATAAAGCTGCAAGGTGCCCAGGTTTTTTTGGTGGGTGGAGCTTTGGCCGGAGCTGGAATACCTGTAGCAGGCAGCACCTAGAAGCTGCCAAGGTGCCATAGGTGCGGGTAGCTAGCTTTGGACGGAATACCTGTAGCCAGGGGGCAGCGACATAGAAGCTGCCCAAAGGTGCCCTAGGGTTCGGTAGCTTTGGCCGAATACCTGTACAAGGCTGCTACCTAGAAACGCTGCCAAGGGGCCTAGGTGTGTTAGATTTGGTGAATACGGTAGCCAGGCAGTACATAGAAGCTGCAAGGTTGCCCTAGGTTGCGGTAGCATAGTGGCTCTGATACTTGTAGCCAGGGCGGCAGGCTATAAAAGTGCAAGGTGGCCCTTAGGTTGTGTAGCTTTGGTGACTACCTGTTAGCCAGGCAGCTACCTAGGAAGTGCAAAGGTGCCCTAGGGCGGATAGCTTTGGCTGAATACCTGTAGCCAGGAGATCCTAGAAGCTGACAAGGTGCCATGGTTGCGGAAGCTTTGCTGAATACCGTTGTAGCCAGGCAGCTACCTAGGAAGCTGCTAGGAGCCCTAGGGTGTTTGAGGGTAGCTTTGGCTGAATACTTGTAGCCAGGCAGCTACCTAGAAAGGCTGCCAAGTGCCCAGTTCGGTTGTTGGCTGAAGACCTGTAGCAGGCGATACCAAGAAGTGCCAATGGGTGCCCTAAGGTTGACGGTGACGATTTAGCTTTGGCTGAAATACCTATAGCAAGCAGCACCTAGAAGATGCCAGGTGCCCTAGGTTGCGGTTAGGTGCTTTGCTGAATAACGGTTAGCCAGGCAGCTACTAGAAAGCTGCCAAGGAGCCCAGGTTGGTTGTTAGCTTTGGTGAATACGTGTTAGCAGGCAGAACCTAGACGCTGGCCAAGTGCCCTAGGTTGCGGTAGCTTTGGCTGAATACCTGTAGCCAGGCAGCTACCTAGAAGCTGCCAAGGTGCCCTAGGTTGCGGTAGCTTTGGCTGAATACCTGTAGCCAGGCAGCTACCTAGAAGCTGCCAAGGTGCCCTAGGTTGCGGTAGCTTTGGCTGAATACCTGTAGCCAGGCAGCTACCAGAAGCTCCATAGGTTGCCCTAGGTTGTCGGTGTAGCTTTGGTGAATACTTGTCGCCAGGCAGTACCTAGAAGCTTGCCATAGGAGCACTAAGTTATAAGTTGCGGTTAGCTTGGTGATAAGTAGCCAGGCAGCTAACCTAAGAAGTGCCAAGGAGCCCTAGGTTGTGTTTGCTTTGGCTGAATACTTGTACAGGAAGCTACTAGAGTGATGCAAGGAGCCCAGGTGGCGGTAGCTTGGTGAAGAGGGCGAATAGCCTGTAGCAGGCAGCTACCTAGAAGCGGCCAAGTGAGGCCTAGGTTGTTGTTAGCTTTGGTGAATACCTGTGCCAGCAGCACCTTGAAGCTGCCAAGGGAAGACACCTAGGTGCGGTTAGCTTTGGCTGAAATATGTAGCCAGGCATGATAACTAGAATGCTGCCAAGGTTTGACCTCTAGGTGGCGGTAGCCTTTGGCCGAATACCGAGCAGGCAGCTACCTAGCAGCTGCCAAGGAGCCCTAGGTTGTGTTAGCTTTGGCTGAATACTTGTAGCCAGGCAGCTAACTACGAAGTGGCCAAGGAGCCATGAGGTGCGGGTTTAGCTAGACTTGGCTGAAGACCGTAGCCAGGCACGCTACCCAGCAGTGCCAAGTAGCCCTGGGTTGGTTAGTTTGGCTGGAATACGTCCCATTTGGCAGCAGTACCTAGAAGTGCCAAGGGAAGCACAGGTGCAGTAGCTTGGCTGAAACTGTAGCCAGTAAGGCAGCTAACTGAAGCTGCAAAGGTGCCCAGTTGCGGCAGATTTGGCTGACTACCTGTAGCCAGGCAGGCGACCAGTAACTGACAAGGTGCCCTAGGTGCGGTTGGTAGATTGGTGAATACCTGTCGCCAGCAAGATACCAGAAGCTGCCAAGGTGCCCTAGGTTGCGGTAGCTTTGGCTGAATACCTGTAGCCAGTCAGCACTAGAAGAGCCAAGGTGCACCTAGGTGCGGTTTAGCTCTGGCTGATACCGGAGCAGCAGCTACCTAGAAGCTGCCAAGGTGCCCTAGGTTGCGGTAGCTTTGGCTGAATACCTGTAGCCAGGCAGCTACCTAGAAGCTGCCAAGGAGCCTAGGTTGTGTTAGCTTTGGCTGAATACCTTGTAGCCAAGCAGCTACCTTCCAGGTGCCTAGTTGCGGTAGCTTTGGCTTAATCCCTGTAATCCAGGCAGCACCTTATAAGCGGCCAAGGTGCCCTAGGTTGCGGTAGCTTTGGCTGAATACCTGTAGCCAGGCAGCTACCTAGAAGCTGCCAAGGTGCCCTAGGTTGCGGTAGCTTTGGCTGAATACCTGTAGCCAGGCAGCTACCTAGAAGCTGCCAAGGAGCCCTAGGTTGTGTTAGCTTTGGCTGAATACTTGTAGCCAGGCAGCTACCTAGAAGCTGCCAAGGAGCCCTAGGTTGCGGTAGCTTTGGCTGAATACCTGTAGCCAGGCAGCTACCTAGAAGCTGCCAAGGTGCCCTAGGTTGCGGTAGCTTTGGCTGAATACCTGTAGCCAGGCAGCTACCTAGAAGCTCAGACTTGGTTGGTACAGTAGTAACAGCTTTGACTGACAGGTCGGGGGATTGAACCCGTTGCTAGGTTTACGATTGCCGACCGGACGCCTTGAAAGAGGCCCACAACTTTCCTCCATGCTGTCGCGCTTTAGTCTGAGCTCAGGCGCAGTAGTGGTCTGCGAAAGCAAAACCCACAGTTACCATTCCCCAGTGCAAGTGAACAGGAAAATTCCTTCACACACCCTCACGCCCCGTGCAGGCGTGGTCAATTTTCCACAATTTTTCAGTATACCCTAGGGTCGTCTTTTTCCTAAGCGATGACCAGGAAGGTTACTTGAACTTCACGCCCCGTATCCCCGTTTTTTGAATGTCTGGCCTCAACGTAGAGCTCGTGAAAACAAGAATTTGCGGGGTTAGAATCCCTACGGGTGCGTTTCAGTGTTCGCGGTCGCTGTCAACCGCCATGGTAGCTTTGTCCAGGTGAAGTAGCAGCCTGTTAACTACCACCGTAAGACGGGCTCCCTTAATACCATGCTCGACCAGGCGTTACCTTCACTTCACACCCTGTTGCAAGGCGTAGCAATTTTCAATTTTCAAATCTTTGCAATAAGTTACTTAAGACTGTTAAGCCGAGGTGAAAACTAGAAGCTGGGAACTGGAAACTGGAAACTGGAAACTGGGAACAGAAGCTGTATAAATAAGCCCCACCAAGAATGCATCATAGCTTTTATTTTTGGCTATGACCAGCAGCTTCTAGGCAGCTCCCCTGGCTGGTTATCCAGCCAAACCTGAAGCAAGTTAGTGCACCTGGAGGCACTTTTTTGCGTCGCGGTTTGTGTCCCATTTTTTTGTCGTGTTTTGTTTCGCGCGTCGCAAATTGAGGGATTCGGTGCGACCCTATTGCGACTCCCTGCCCAACAAATCCACGAAGCTTTGTGCTTCACCCTATACCGTGCTATGCCACAATCCCCAAATCAGGCTTGCGTCGCAACTTTTGCTACACATCTGGACATATAGAAAGCTGGAGAAAAAAAGGGTGGCTGGAAGCTGACATAGCATAGTGCCTGGAAGCTGACGTATTGCCTGGAAGCTGACGTAGTGCCTGGAAGCTGACGTAGTGCCTGGAAGCTGACATAGTGCCTGGAAACTGACGTAGTGCCTGGAAGCTGATGTATAGCCTCGAAACTGACAAAGTGCCTGGAAGCTGATGTATAGCCTGGAAGCTGACGTAGTGCCTGGAAGCTGACATAGTGCCTGGGAGCTGATGTATTGCCTGTAAGCTGACGTAGTGCCTGGAAGCTGACATAGTGCCTGGAAGCTGATGTATTGCCTGGAAGCTGACGTAGTGCCTGGAAGCTGACATAGTGCCTGGAAACTGATGTATTGCCTGGAAGCTGACGTAGTGCCTGGAAGGTGACATAGTGCCTGGAAGCTGACATAGTGCCTGGAAGCTGATGTATCGCCTAGAAGCTGACATATAAAGTGCCTGGAAGCTGACGCAGTGCCTGGAAGCTGAAGTATTGCCTGGAAGCTGACGTAGTGCCTGGAAAATGACATAGTGCCTGGAAGCTGATGTATTGCCTGGAAGCTGACGTAGTGCCTGGAAGCTGACATAGTGCCTGGAAGCTGATGTATTGCCTGGAAGCTGACGTAGTGCCTGGAAGCTGACATAGTGCCTGGAAGCTGACATAGTGCCTGGAAGCTGATGTATTGCCTGGAAGCTGACATAGTGCCTGGAAAATGACTTAGTGCCTGGAAGCTGATGTATTGCCTGGAAGCTGACGCAGTGCCTGGAAGCTGACATAGTGCCTGGAAGCTGATGTATTGCCTGGAAGCTGACGTAGAGCCTGGAAGCTGATGTATTGCCTGGAAGCTGACATAGTGCCTGGAAGCTGACGTAGTGCCTGGAAGCTGACATAGTGCCTGGAAGCTGACGTATTGCCTGGAAGCTGACGTAGTGCCTGGAAGCTGACGTATTGCCTGGAAGCTGACGTATTGCCTGGAAGCTGACATTTTGCCTGGAAGCTGACGTATTGCCTAGAAGCTGACGTAGTGCCTGGAAGCTGACATAGTCAGCTCTTCAGGCATGCTATAATCTTGAGGCTTAGCCCGGTGGCTGGCCTGGTGGTTGCTTCAAGGTGACTGGCCTGGCTTAGCCTGGTGGCTGGCCTGATGGCTACCTCAAGGTGGCTGGCTTGGCTGGCCTGGCTTGGCCTGATGGCTGCCTCAAGATGGCTGGCCAGGCTGGCCTGGCTTAGCCTGGTAGCTGCCTCAAGGTGGCTGGCCTTTCTCAAGGTGGCTGGCCTGGATGGCCTGGCTTAGCCTGGTGGCTGCCTCAAGGTGGCTGGCCTGGCTTAGTCTGGTGGCTTCCTCAATGAGCTGCCTAGCACTGGCTGCATGATGATGGTTGTCTGCTCCTTGTGTGGGCAGTTGGGTGGATAGGGCTGAGGACTGGGGATAGGGATGATGGTTGGAGGTGGGTTGATTGACAGAGGACATGACCGCATGAGTTGTCCCAGATAACGAATCAGATGACGAATCAGATAGAGAATCAGATGGCGAATCAGATAGCAAATCAGATGGCGAATCAGCTGACAAATCAGATGGCGAATCAGATAGCTAATCAGATGTCAAACCAGATAGATGACAAATCAGATGGCGAATCAGAGAGCGAATTAGATGGCAAATCAGATGACGAATCAGATAGCGAATCGGATAGCAAATCAGATGGCGAATCAGATGGCGAATCATACTCCTAGAGTCTGACTTGAGTCACGACTGACTGACTAGAGTAATGACTGACTCACTAGGATAGAGTCACGACTGTCTGACTATGGTAATGAATCAGATGGCAACAGGTGTCGTGGTCACACAACCAGAGGTGTGAAGGACACATGACCAGAGGTGTCGTGGTCACACAATCAGAGGCGTGGTGGACACACAACTAGAGGTGTGGAGGACACATGACCAGAGGTGTTGTGGTCACATGATCAAAGGTGTCGTGGTCACACGATTATAGGTGTTGTGGACACACAATCAGAGGCGTTGTGAAAGCACGGCCAAAAGTGTCGTGGACACACAATCAGAGGTGTCGTGGACACACGACCAAAGGTGTCGTGGACACACAATCAGAGGTGTGGTGGACACACGACCAGAGGTGTGGTGGACACACGGTGGACACACGACCAGAGGTGTGGAGGACACATGACCAGAGGTGTCATGGTCACACAATCAGAGGTATGGAGGACACACGGCTAGTGGAGGGATCCTCCTCCACAGTTTTCAGAATTGGGGTGTCGTGGTCACACGACCAGAGGTGTCGTGGTCACACAATCAGAGGTGTGGAGGACACACGGCTAGTGGAGGGATCCTCCTCCACAGTCTTCAGAATGGGGAAGCGTGAAGGGCCCAGGTTGTCCCGACTAAATGCTTCTAGCTCCTCATCGTCCGCATCGGTATAAAACTGGTGGCGGATGGAGTTGGAGTTGGAGTGTGCTCCGCCTGTTGGGGGGTGAGGGGGAGGTGAGGGGGGGATGAGAGGAGGGTGAGGGTGATGGTGGGGGGGGGGGGGGGGGGGGGGGGTCTGGGTTTATGTGTAGAGGGGGAGGAGGAGGGGGAGCGGGAGGGGGAGGTGTGGTGGTTGGTGGTGGTGGTGGTGGTGGGGGGGGGGGGGATAACATAATCGGGGAAGCGAGTAGGGGCCCAGGTTGTCCCGACTTAATGCTTCTAGCTCCTCATCGTCCGCATCGGTATACAACTGGTGGCGAATGGATTTGGAGTTGGAGTGGGCTCCGCCTGTTGGGGGGTGAGGTGAGGGATGGTTGTGAGGGGTGTGAGGGGTGGGGGTGGGGTGGTGGGGGTGAGGGGTGGGATGGGTGTGAGGGGTTTATGGACTTATGGGTAGAGGGGGAGGCGGGGGGGGAGGGGGAGGGGGGGGGGGGGGGATAACATAATCGGGAAGCGAGTAGGGCCCAGGTTGTCCCAACTTCATGCTTCTAGCTCCTTGTCGTCCGCATCGGTATAAAACTGGTGGCGAATGGAGTTGGAGTTGGAGTGGGCTCCGCCTGTTGGGGGGTGAGGGGAGGGATGGTTGTGAGGGGGGTGAGGGGTGGGGGTGGGGGTGGGGGTGAGGGGTGGGATGGGGGTGAGGGGTGGGATGGGGGTGAGTGGTTATGGGTAGAGGGGAAGGGGGGGGGGGGGGAGGGGGGTGCAGTGGGCTCCGCTTGTTGGGGTGTGAGGGGGGCGATGGGTGTGAGGGGGAGGGGGGGGGGGGGGGGGGGGGGTACCAGAAGCTTCTTTCCGGGCAGTGAGTACTAGGGATCTAAGTTGGATTCTTCGAAAAGAGAAATCATCCATAAGAGGACATGAGAGATAGGGATGAATGATTTGTACAAAATAAATTAGTCTAAAAAAAACTACTATATTCGAAAAAACGAATGATTCTAGAAAAATGAATGATTAAAAAATTGAATGATTAAACCCTAAAACCACCTGTCTGAGAGTTGTTCCACTGCCCTAAATCCTAAACCCACCTGTCTGAGAGTTGTTCCGCTGCCCTAAACCCTAAACCCACCTGTCTGAGAGTTGTTCCACTGCCCTAAATCCTAAACCCACCTGTCTGAGAGTTGTTCCGCTGCCCTAAACCCTAACCCACCTGTCTGAGAGTTGTTCCACTGCCCTAAATCCTAAACCCACCTGTCTGAGAGTTGTTCCGCTGCCCTAAACCCTAAACCCACCTGTCTGAGAGTTGTTCCACTGCCCTAAATCCTAAACCCACCTGTCTGAGAGTTGTTCCGCTGCCCTAAACCCTAAACCCACCTGTCTGAGAGTTGTTCCACTGCCCTAAATCCTAAACCCACCTGTCTGAGAGTTGTTCCGCTGCCTTAAACCCTAGACCCACCTGTCTGAGAGTTGTTCCACTGCCCTAAATCCTAAACCCACCGTCTGAGAGTTGTTCCGCTGCCCTAAATCCTAAACCCACCTGTCTGAGAGTTGTTCCACTGCCCTAATACCTAAACCCTAAACCCACCTGTCTGAGAGTTGTTCTGCTGCCCTAAACCCTAAACCCTAAACCCACCTGTCTGAGAGTTGTTCCACTGCCCTAAATCCTAAACCCACCTGTCTGAGAGTTGTTCCACTGCCCTAAACCCTAAACCCACCTGTCTGAGAGTTGTTCCACTGCCCTAATACCTAAACCCTAAACCCACCTGTCTGAGAGTTGTTCTGCTGCCCTAAACCCTAAACCCTAAACCCACCTGTCTGAGAGTTGTTCCGCTGTCCTAAACCCAAAACCCAAAACCCACCTGTCTGAGAGTTGTTCCGCTGCCCTCGTGCTGTGTTGGGGTTGGTGGGCGCGCCGTTCGAAGAGGGTCTGCTGCCCCCCCTAGAGGGAGGGAGGCCAAGATCCTGCCTGAGCTTGGCCGCCACAGCTTGCAGGTCAGGTCGGCCCTCAAATCCGAGATCCTGGGGGCAGTGGGACAGGGCGATTATCAGCCCAATTAATTATGTAAAGTAATTATATGAATCAGTAACACGCCTTATGACGAGGCGTCAGGTCGGACCTCAAATTCGAGATCCTGGGGGCAGTGGGACAGCGCGCTTATCAGCAAAATTATGCATGCAAAATAATTAAATAATCAATAATACGCCTTATGACAAGGTGTCAGGTCGGCCCTCAAATTCAAGATCCTGGGGGCAGGGGAACAGCGCGCTTATCAGCAAAATTATGCATGCAAAATAAATCAATCAATCAATCGTACGCCTTATGACGAGGTGTCAGGTCGGCCCTCAAATCCAAGATCCTGGGAGCAGGGGGACAGGGCACTTATCAGCCAAAATATGAATGTAAAGTAAATCAATCATACGATTATGACAAGGTGTCGGGTCGGCCCTCAAATCCAAGATCCTGGGAGCAGCCGGGCAGGGCACTTATCAGCCAAATTATATATGCCCAATAAATCAATAGTACGCCTTATGACGAGGTGTCAGGTCGGCTCCAAATCCAAGATCCTGGGAGCAGTGGGACAGGGCACTTATCAGCCAAAGCATGCATGTGCAATAAATCAATAAGATTGTATGGTCCTTGGTTTCTGTTGGGATCTCACAGGGGGATTTGGGATTAAAAGATAGCGAGCAGCCCAGCATTGGCCGGAAACATGTAACATTTCAAATTCCCATTTCAAATTCTAAATTCTAAATTTCAAATTCAAATTCCTGTTTCAATTTCAAATTTTCATGCTGGCCCAACTCACCTGGTCAGTGAAGTTTGTCGACTCGCGCTTGGACGCAAATTTACTTGCTGGCAACGAAGCGGAAAGGTCCTGCAGAGGTGTGGCATACATGGTGATGATGGTGGTGTGTGTGTGTGTGGGGGGGGGGGGGGGGGGGGGGGGGGGCATGGGGGGTAGATCATAATGAAAAATGATGGTTGGTGTTGTTGGCGTTGGTGGTGTTGTGGTGCTTGTGGTGTTGTTGTTGTTGTGTGGTGCTGGTGTGCTGGTGCTGGATGCTGGTGGTGCTTGATGGTGGTGCTGGTGCTGGTGGTGCTTGTTCATGGGTGAGGCATCGGGAGATGAGTGCTTTGACGTGTCTGTGCAAAAGCCGTCCAAACTCGCGATAGGCTTCGCCATCCGGGAGGGCAAAGAAGAGAAAAGGGGACGGAAGGAGGGAGAAGAGAGGGGGGGGGGGGGGGGGGAGAGGCAGGGGGGGAAAAAAAAAAAAAAAACAAAAAAAAACAAAAGAAAAAACCCCACACACCCCACCACATCCCAACCCCACGAAACGCCGTACACACTTACCAAAATAGTCCTCCTGCATATCAGTAGCTAGGGAGGAGGTGGACTCGAGGTGCCCATTGTCCTTTGGAACCAACCCCCCCCCCCACTCCCCACACCACACCCACCTTCCCCAAACACACACAATCCCCCAAACCTCCCACCTCCCCCAAAATCGCCGTCCACCACTTACAAAAAAAAGAGTACATCCTGTAGCAGCGGAGGAGGCGATCGAGTACGCCCATTGCCCTCCCTTTCCCCCACCAACCCCTCCACCCCACATACATATCCCCCACCACCTCCCCCCGTCCCCCGAAACGCCATCAAACTTACAAGTGAGTCCTCCTGCATATCTGTAGCTAGGGAGGACTGCCGTGGAAGGCCCCCATTACTCCCTCTATTGGTGGGGGGCTGAGGGGGGGAAAAGAGGAGGGGGAGGGTAGGAGCACGACAGGGGGGACAGGGGGGGGGTGGGGGGGTGTGGGGGTGGTCCGTGTCGGTGGTACCTTATTGTGGGTCGGCGTGTGGTGGGGGGCCGTGTGGGTGGGGTTGGGGTGGGGGTGGTTAGAGTGGGTGGGGGTTGGGGTGGGGTGTGGGGGGTGTAAGCAAGTACAGGGATGGCAAGGGGTGGAAGGACTCAAGCAAGGTGGGCAGAAGAGAGGGGTTAAGTGGGTAGCATGTACAGGGGGGGACATGTGGGTGGGTGTGGGAGATAGTTGGGGGTTGGGGGGTGGGGGGGCAGACAGGGGGGGGGGAAAGGAGGTCAGGGGTGAGCGGTGGCAAGAGGGGCGAAGTGGGTAAGCATGTACAGTGCGGGACGGTCTGGGGTGTGTGTGGTGGTGGTGGTGGGTGGGAGGGTAAGCAAAAAAAAAAAAAGGAAATTGGCGGGAGGAAAGGAGGGGAGCAGGGGGGGACCAAGGGGAACAGCGGGACGGGAAAGGAAAGGGTGAGGGGGTGATGGTGTGCTGAATGGGACGGGTGGAGAATGCAAGATGAGGGATGTCGAAGGAGGTTGAGTAGAGGGGGGGGGAATGGGTACGGGGGCGGGGAAAGTAAGGGGGGGGGAATGGGAAGTGAATGGGGGGAGAGGGGACAGGGGGGGGGAATGGGGAAGGAAGTGAGGGGGGATGGGAGGGAAGGGGAGAGATTGTGGGTGGGGTGACAAGGGGGTGAGGGTCAGGGGAGGCAAAACGAAGTAAAGTGGGAGAGAGGTACAGGGGGGGGCAGGTGTGAGGTGGGGAGGGTAGGGGGGGGGAGGGGGGGGTATGGAAGACGGGGAACTAGGCGGATTGAGGAAGCGGAGGGAAGCAGTGGGAAAGGGGAAAGAGGTGTAGGGGCAGGGGAAAGAGGGGGGGGGGAAGGTAAGTGAGGGGGTGCCCACGGTAGGAACTTCTTGGGAAAGGGGAAGATAGGGAGGGCTCCGATGGGGGGAAAGAAGAAGGGCTTACTTCCCCCTGGTCTTATGCGCCGTTGTTGGGGCATATCATGTAGAGGGCGAGGGGGTGTGCGCAAGGGTAAAGGGGGGGGGGCGGGCGGAGTCGAACGGGGTGAGCGGCGGTCCGGCGGATCGCGGGGGGAGGAGGGAAAGGCGGAGAGAAGGCCGGAGGGGGCGTGGTGAAAGGAGCCGAGGGGGGAGGGCGGAGAAGGCGACCCCGAGGCGCTGAGAAGGGAAAGTAGGGGGGGGGGGAGGGGTCCTTTAGAGTGAGGGGGAGAAGGGGAAAGTGGGAGAGAAGGGGTGGAGGGATAGGGCAAGGATGGTGTCGACGGCACTATGGAGGAGGGAGGGAGGGACATAGGTGTGGGTGTCGGGGGGGTGGGGGGGGGGTGGGGAGGAAAGAGGACAGTCGGAAGGTATGGTGAAAGGGGGGGAAAGGGAAAAGGGGTTGGCAAGAGGAAGGAAAGTGGGTGAGCAGGTAAAGGGGGGGTGGTGCAGGTGAGGGGGGGGGGGGGGGTGGGGGGAAGTGTAGGAAGAAAGTGAACAGGTACAGGGGGGTGCAGGTGGAGGGTGGTGGGGTGGGTGGGTGGGGGGGGAGGGCGGGAGTTAGGAACATGGCAGCAAGGAGAAAGCGAAAGGACGGGGGCAAGAGGGTGTGGCAAGTGGGGGGGGAATGGGTGAGCAGTACAGGCTGGGGGCAGGGTGTGGGTTTGGGGGGGGGTGGGGGGGGGGGGGGGGTGAGATGATGGAGGAAGGGAGCAGGTACAGGGGCCAGAGCAAGACTGTTACAGGTTCTCTTTCCTTTGGGTTGGCAAGAGAGGCCACAGGGGGGGGTGGCAAGGAGGGTAAAGGGGTCGCGGCAAGGCAGGTACAGGGGTGGCAAAGAAGGTACAGGGCGCGGGTGCGCAAGGCAGGGTGGTACAGGGGTGGCAAGAGAGGGCAAGGGGCGGGAAAGGCCAGGTACAGGTGGTCTGGCAAGGCAGGTACAGGGGCGGCAAGCAAGAGAGGGCACTGGGCGCAAGGGCAGGTACAGGGGTGTGGCAAAAGAGAGGGCACCAGGGGCGGCAAGAAGGTACAGGGGTGGCAAGGAAGGCTAGAGGGTGGCGGTGAAAGGCAGGGGGTAAAGAGGGTGGCAAGGAAGGGGCAGGGGTGGCAAGGAAGAGGTACATGCGGGGGTGGGGTCGCAACGGCAGGGTTACAGGCGGTGGCAAGGCAGGTACAGGGAGTTGGCACGGCAAGGCAGGTACAGGGGGTGGCCCAAGGGCAGGTACAGGGGGCAAAGAGAGGCAAAGGGGTGGCAAGGGCAGGTACAGGGGGGTGGAAGAAGGGCCAAAGGGGTGGCAAGGCAGGTACAGGGGTGGCAAGGCAGGTACAGGGGTGGCAAGAGAGGGCACAGGGGTGGCAAGGCAGGTACAGGGGTGGCAAGAGAGGGCACAGGGGTGGCAAGGCAGGTACAGGGGTGGCAAGGCAGGGTACAGGGGTTGGAAGGCGGACAGGGGCGGCAAGCAGAGGACAGGGGTGGCAAGCGAGGGCAACAGGGGGGTGGCAGGCAGGTACAGGGTGGCAAGAAGGAGGTACAGGGGTGGCCGCAGGAGGTACAGGGGTGGCAAGGCAGAGGTAACAGGGGTGGCAAGGCCAGGTACAGGGGCGGCACGGGCATGGTACAGGGTGCAGAGAGGGCACAGGGGTGGCAAGGCAGGTACAGGGGTGGCAAGGCAGGTACAGGGGCGGCAAGGCAGGTACAGGGGTGGCAAGGCCATGGTACAGGGTGGCAAAAGAGAGGGCTACAGGGGTGGGCCAGCAAGGCAGGGTACGGGTGGAAGAGAGGGCACAGGGGCGGAAAGGAAGGGTACAGGGTGGCAGGCAGGGTACCGGGGTGGCAAAGGCAGGTACAGGTGGTGGCAAGGCAGGCTACAGGGGTGGCCAGCAGAGGTACAGGGCGGGTGGCAATGCAGGTACAGGGGTGGCAAGGCAGGTACAGGGTGGCAAGAGAGGGCACAGGGGTGGCAAGGCAGGTACAGGGGTGGCAAGGCAGGTACAGGGGTGGCAAGGCAGGTACAGGGGTGGCAAGGCAGGTACAGGGGTGGCAAGGCAGGTACAGGGGTGGCAGGCAGGTCCGGCGCCAAGGCAGGTACAGGGGTGGCAAGGCAGGTACAGGGGTGGCCAGAGAGGGGGCAGGTATGGGGAGGAGATGATGGAGTGAGCAGGTACATTGGCAGCAACGAGAAAGGAGAAAGGGGGGGCAAGACAGGGAAAATATGGGTGAGAAGCGGAAGGGGGGGGGGAAGGGGGGGGCGGTGTGGGTGTGTGTGGGGGGGGGGGGGGGGGGGGGGGGGGGGGGGGGGAGATGATGGAAATGAGCAGGAGGTAAGGTGCGGCACAGGCAAATAGAGGTACAGGGGGTGGCAAGAGAGGGGCACAGGGCGGCACAAGGAAGGGTTACAGGGGTGGTGGCAAGGCGAGGTACAGGCGGGTGGCAAGGGCAGGTTACAGGGGTGGCCAAGGCAGGATCAGGTGGTGGCAAGAGAGGGGCACAGGGGCGGCAAGGCAGGTAGGTACAGGTGGGGTGGACAAGGCAGGAAACAGGGGTGGCAAAGGCAGGTACAGGGGTTGGCAAGGCATGTACAGGGTGGGCAAGGCACGGGAAAGGGTGCAAGGCCAGGGATGACAGGTCTGGGGTGGGCAGGCAGGTACAGGGGGGGGGTGGCACGGCAGTACGGGGTGATTAAGGAAGGTTACGGAGTGAGTGGCAAGGCAGGAGGGTACAGGGGGTGGCAAAAAGAGAGGTTACAGGGCGTGGCAAAGAAGGGAACAGGGGTGGCAAGGAAGAGGGTGACAGGGGTGCAGGAAAGAGAGGGAACCAAAGGGCGGGCCAAGGCAGGTCAGGGGTTGGCAAGGCGGTACAGGGGTGGCACGGCAGGACAGGGGGGTGCAAGGCAGGAACGGACAGGGGGTGGCAAGAGAGGGCACAGGGGAGCAAGGCAGGTAAGGGTGGCAGGCAGGCAAAGGGGTGGCAAGGCAGGTACAGGGGTGGCAAGGCAGGTCAGGGGTGGCAAGGCAGGTACAGGGGCGGGCAAGGCAGGTAAGGTGGAGGTGGACAAGGAAGGGAAAGGTGTGGTGGGTCGGGAAATGGCATGGGTTACAGGCGCAACCTCTCGCCGGTGGCAAGGGCCGGGTAAGGTTACAGGGGTTGATCAGGCAGGTAAGGGGTGGCAAGGCAGGTACAGGGGTGGCAAAGAGAGGTAAGGGGGTGGCAGACTCATAGAGAGGGAACAGGGGTGGCAGGAAAGGTACAGGGGGTGCAATCGATGAGGGAACAAGGGCGGACAAGGCAGGTAACAGGGGTGGCAGAGCGGGGGCGCAGGTATGGGGAGGAGATGATGGAGTGAGCCGGATACAGACGCAAGGGGAAAGGGGGGCGGGTGGCAGCGGAGGGGGTTGGCACTGGGGCAAGGGTGTGGAAGAGAGGGGCGCGTGGGTGAGAAGGAAAGGGTGGTGGGCTAGGGGCAAGGGTTGGCAAGAAAGGGGACAGGTGAGGGGGAGGAGATTAGGGGTGAGCAGGCAAAGGGGAGGACAAGGGGAGAGGCCGGTGGCAGGGGGTGGGGGGGAAAGGGGGAAAGGCGGTGGGCCAGGTAGGATGAGGGGAAAGAGGGTGAGAACGGCTAACAGGGGTTGGAAAGGGGAAAGAGGGTTGGAAAGGGGCAAGGCGGTTGGCAAGGAGAAAGCGGGGGTGGCAAGGGGCAAGGGGGCGGGCAAGGAGCAATGGTTGGTGGCAGGGGGTAAGGGGGGGGGTGGCAAGAGAGGGGAGTGGGTGAGCAGGTACAGGGGTGGAAAGGGAAAGGGCGAAAGAGGCGTCCCCCGGTTGGTCTGCCCATTGGGGGGGGAAGGGGGAAAGGGGCGAAAGGGGGAAGAAAGGACGCAAGGGGGGGCAACGAGAGGGGACATTGGTGGGGGGGAGGAGAGTAGGGAGTGAGAAGGAAAAACGGGGCGGCTCAGATGACAAGGGAGCAAGGGGAGAGGGTGGTGGGGCAAGAGAGGGGAAGTGGACGGGGAGCAGGGTACAGGTGGTCGGGAAAGGGGGCAAAGAGGGGGGGGGGGGGGGGCAAGAACGAGAGGGGACAGGTGGGGGGGAGGAGATAGGGAGTATGTGAGCGGCACAGGCAGCAAGGGGGGATGAGAGGGGTGGCAAGGGTAAGGCGGCGGGAAAGGGAGCAAGGGGAGGTGGAAAGGGGCAAGAGGGGTGGCAAGGGGCAGGGGGGGTGGTGGCAGAGAGGGGAAGTTGAATGAGCAGGTAAAAAGGGTGGCAAGGGGCAAAGGCGGGTGGCAAGGAGCAAGAGGAGGCAAGGGGCAAGGGGCTGCAAGAGCAAAGGGGTGGCAAGGGGAGGGAGCCGGGGGGGGGTCTGGCGGGAATATGGAGAAAGGTCCCCTTGGCGGGAAACGGGGGAGAGGGGGGTGGAAAGGGGCAAAGGGCGGGGAAAGGAGAAAGGAGGGGGAGGGGCGAAAGTAGGCGGGCGGTGGCAAAGAGTAGGGGGTAAGTGGGTGAGGCAGGGGACAGCGCAGGCTGTCAAGGGGAACGGGCACACTGGGTGGCCGGGGACAAGCTTTCTGCGTTGGTGGGGGGCGGTTGTGGGGGGGTGGAAAGGAGAAGAACAGGGGGCTGGGGGAAAGGGGCAGGAGGTTCTTGCGATGGTGGAAAGAGGATAGGAGCAAGGGATGGAAGAAGGGGAGAGGGGGGTGGACTGCAAAGGCGGAAGGCGTGTGGCGTTGTGGGCAAAGGAGCGCTAGCGGGGGTGGAAAGGGGAAACAAGAGGGGGGGTGGAAAAGGAAGAAAAGGGGTGGTGGCAAGGATAAAGGCAGGAGGTGGCAAGGAGCAAGGGGGGTGGCAAGGGGAGAGGGATGGCAAGGGGCAAGGGGCGGGGTGGGTGGCAAGGAGCAAGGGCGGTGGCAAGGGCAAGGGGCGGCAAGAGAAAGGGGTGGCAAGGGGCAAGAGGGGCAAGACGGGGTGGCAAGAGAGGGGAAGTGGGTGAGCGATACAGTAGGTGGCAAGGGGCAGGGTCGGGGTGGTTCGGGGGAAAAGTAAGAAAGGGGTTCAGGTGGCCAAAAGAGGGCAAAGGATGGTGGTGGCAAGATGAGGGACAGTCGTGGTGAGCAGGTACAGGGGGTGGAAAGGGGCGCAGGGGGGGTGGAACAAGGAGCAGGGGTGGAAATGGGAAAGAGGCGGTGGCAAGGAGCAAGGGGTGGAAACGGGATAGGGGGTGGCAAGGTAGCAAGGGGTGGCAAGGAGCAACAGGGGTGGCAAGGGGCCGGGGGGGTCGCACGGAGCAAGGGGTTGGTTGGAAAGGAAGCAGGGGGGGTGGCAAAGGGGCCAGAGGGGTGGCCAAGGGGAGGGGGTCGTTGGCAAGGAGCGCAAGGGCGAAGGCAAGGGGCAAGAGGTGCAGGTTGCAGGGGGTGGGCAAGGAGCACGGGTGGCAAGGGGCCAAGAGTTGGTGGAAAGGGCAGGGGGGTGGAAGGAGCAAGGGGGGTCGGTGGAAGGGGAGAGGGGTGGCAAGAGGAGCAGGGGGGGCAAAGGAGCAAGGGGGGTGGCAAGGAGCAAGGGGTGTGCAAGGGGCAGAGGGGGTGGCAAGGGGCAAGGGGGGGCGGTTGGCAAGAGAGGGGAGTGGTGACCCAGGTAAAAAGGGTGGCAAGGGGCAAGGGGGAGCAAGGAGCAAGGGGTGGTGGCAAGGTGGCAAGGGGGGGTGGCAAGGGGAGGGGGGGGGTGGCAAGGCGAAAGGGGTGGCAAGGGGCCAGAGGGGTGCAAGGGGCAGGGGGTGGCAAGGAGCAAGGGGTGGCAAGGGGCAAGAGGGGGGGCCAAGGGCAAGGGGTGGCAAGAGAGGGGAAGTTGGTGAGCAGGTAAAAGGGTGGCCAAGGGGGGCAAGGGTGGAGGTGGAAAGGAGCAAGGGCGGTGGCAATGGGCAAAGAGGGGGGGTGGTGGCAAGAGAGGGGAATTGGGTGAGCAGGTAAAGGGGTGGCAAGGGCAGGGGATGCAAGGAGCAAGGGGTTGGCAAGGAGCAAGGGTTGGCACGGGCAGAGGGGTGGCAAGAGAGGGGAAGTGGGTGAGCAGGTACAGGGGTGGCAAGGGGCAGGGGTGGCAAGGAGCAAGGGGTGGCAAGGGGCAAGAGGGGTGTCGGGGTGGCAAGAGCGGACAGGGGTGGCAAGGAGCAAGGATTTGCAAGGGGCAAGAGGGGGGTGGCAAAGGGGCAGGGGGGTGCAAGGACAAGGGGATGGCAAGGAGCAAGGGGGTGGCAAGTGGGAGAAGAGGATGGCAAGGGGCAGGGGGGGTGGCAAAGGAGCAAGGGGCGGCAAGGGGCAAGGGCGGCAGAGCAAGGGGTGCAAGGGGCAAGAGGCGGTGGCAAGAGAGGGGAAGTGGTGCGGTGAGCAGGGTAAGGGGGGTGGCAAGGGGCCCAGGGGGTGGAAAGGAGTAGGGGGTGGCAAGGGGAGGAGGGTGGGGTGGCAAGGCAGAAAGGGGGTGGAAACAGGAGTAGGGGTGGCAAGGGCAGGGGGGGGTGCGCAAGGAGAAAAGGGTGGGCAAGGAGCAAGTTGGTGGCAAGGGGCAATAGGGGTGGCAAAAGGGGCAGGGGTTCTGGCGGGGGTGCGAACAGCGGTTGAGAGGTGGGGGAAAGGGGAAAGAGTGGTGGCAAGGGCAGGGGGTGGGGCAAGGAGCAAGGTGGTGGCAAGGGGCAGGGGGGGAAAGAGCAAGGGGTGGCAAGGAGAGCAAGGAGTGGCAAGGGGAAAGAGGGGGGTGGCAAGGGGAAGGGGGTGGTTGGCAAGGAGCAAGTGGCGTGGTGGTCAAAGGGGCAAGAGGGGTGGCAAGGGGACAGGGGGGTGGCAAGGAGGAAGGTGGTGCAAGGGGCAAGAGGGGGGGCGGTGGCAAGGGGCAAGGGGTGGAAGGGCAAGGGTGGCAAGGGGCAAGGGCGGCCAAGGGGCAGGGGGTGGAAGGGCAAGGGTGGCAAGGGAGAGGGTGGCCAAGGGGCAGGGTGGTGGCAAGGAGCAAGGGGTGGCAAGGGGCAAGAGGGGTGGCAAGGGGCAGGGGGTGGCAAGGAGCAAGGGGTGGCAAGGGGCAAGAGGGGTGGCAAGGGGCAGGGGGTGGCAAGGAGCAAGGGGTGGCAAGGGGCAAGAGGCGGGTGGGGGCGGGCAAGGGGCGGGGGGTGGTGGCAAAGGAGCAAGGGGTGGCAAGGGGCAAGAGGCGTGGTGGCAAGGAGCAAAGGGTTGGACAAGAAGCAGGGTGGCAAGGGGCACGAGGGGTGGCAAGGAGCAGGGGTGGCAAGGGGCCAAGAGGGCGGGGGGCAAAGGGTAAGGGGGACGTGGGGTGGCAAGGGGCAGGGCGGTGCAAGAGCAAGGGGGGGGGCAAGGGGCAAGAGGGGGGGGTGGAAAGGGGCCGGGGCGGGGTGGTGGCAAGGAAGCAAGGTGGTGGCACGGGCAAAAGAGGGGTGGCAAGGGCAAGGGGGGGCCTAGGGGCAAGAGGGGGGGGGGGGCGGCAGAGGGGCAGGGTGGGGGGCAAGGAGCAAGGGGGTGGCAAGGGGCAAGTGGCGTTGGCGGTAGCAAGGGGCAAGGGGTGGCAAGATGCGGGGAAGGTGTGGGGGGAGATTTAGGGGTGAGGCAGGCACCCCCAGGGCGGACAAGGGGCGGGCGGTGGCAAGGGGCAAGGGGTGTTAGGAGCACGGGGGCCAGGGGAAAGGGTCGTAGGTGGTGGTGGGGTGGTAAGGAGCAAGGGGCGGCAAGGGGCAAGGGGTTAAGGGGCAAGGGGTGGTAAGGAGCAAGGGGCGGCAAGGGGCAAGGGGTAGAAAGAGAGGGGAAGTGGGTCAGCAGGTACAGATTCTGCTCACCGATTTTGAGCCATTTGACTCCGATGCGCCTGGCTCCGTGCGTAAATGCCTGATACCACTGCTGGTGGACCAGAGGGGTGTGACTTGGTCCTGTTCTTACCCCCTCGTGCTACGGAGTGTTGGTTAGATAGGGTGGCCTGTACAAGTGGTTTCCAGCGATTGCTGATGTTACTGTTGCGACAGGACTCTTCTTTATTTCTGACTTCTCTTGGGGTCATGGAATGTGTGGTACGGGCCAGTGCTGTGGGGTGGTTCAACGGTTGTAGGGAGCTCTTTTTAGATTGGGCCGGGAGGCCGCTTGCTGTTTTCTGTTTCAAGTCTATGGGAGGGAGGTGGAGATGGGCGTGACCGGGCGGAGGCTGGGAGCCGTTTTAAGCGCTGGGCGGGGTGATGGTGGCCAAGGAGTGGGGGGTGGCAGCACGGGTATGAGTGGGTTAGTGGCGAAGGGGTGGGAGCAGTGGCGTACGTGATCCCCCACAGCTGGCACCTGAGGTAATCCGCATACCATACATGAGTTATAGGTTGAAGAGGGGAGTGGGAGGGAGGGAGGGGAGGGAGGAGGGAGGTAGGAGGGAGGGAGGATGGAGGGAGGGAAGGAGGGATGGAAAAGGGGGACGCGGGGAGCGGAGGGGAAGCACAGGCAGCGGGGGGGCAGGGGGGAAAGAGGGAGGAGGGAGTGGGAGAGTAGAGAGAGATAAGGGAGAGGGAGAGAGAGAAAGAGAGAAGGGAGAGGAGAAGTGAGACCATATATGTGTTTTTTACTTATTTATTTAGTATTCATATATTTAATATTAATTTAAATATATTTGTCACTCTTTGTATCTTTAGGTCAGTGCATGCAGTTCGTGGGTCATGGGTTCAATTTGTTTTTAATTATTTTACATTTAAAGTATACATAATAATGGGGGACCCGGGTTGGTCAGTCGAAGGCCCTCAAGAGCTTGGAGGAGGGGCAAGACTTGCAAGAAGATACCAAAGCCAAAAAGTTTTCCATACACCCACAGCCACGAAACACACCCACACAAAAAACAAGATCACCACACCCATCCACCCACACACAAACACCAACACGACACAACCACCTCTCCCCCTGCTAGGCAACAGAGAAGTGTAGAAGGTTGATGTCAGACAGTCAATGGCCCTCAAGAGCCATTCTCAACATTTGGAGACACACACACCATACCCCACCTAAAGACCCACGCACATGCACACACCATACCCCTGCACACACACCCACACGCACCACACATCCCCCTAACAGACCAATACTCCCCCACCACCCCCCACCAACCCCCCACCCACCCCACACACACCCACCTCTACCACCCACAGGCCCTGCTGAAAGCTACACTCCTCGGAGAAGTGTGGGAGGTGCAAACCATACACAAGAAACAAAGGGAGAAAAAAAACGAGAAAACAATATCACCAGACTACCTAGATAACAGGAAAACAAGAAAACCCATACACCAAAACAGAAATGAAAACAAGAAAAACAGCCAATGGAGTAACACGCCAACAGAGAATAAACACAAAGACAAAAAAACCCACAATACCAAGTGAAGACAAACCCAGTGCACCATAAACAAGACAACCAAACCATACCAGACGACACTATATCACACAACCACAGAAACACCCACCCAGTACCAAGTGACAACCACGCAGAGACCCCCCCGAGACACTCCCGCACAAGACTCCATACACGCGTGAAAGACAAGGTCCAAATACCCAACAAAACCAAAAACAGAAAAATGGCAAACAAGACACAACAACAACAAACACTAAAAAGGACATACCAAAAAAGAAAAAAACCAATATACCATACCCAGACATACAGAAACAACAGGTAAAAAACAAAGAAAAAAAAAAAAAGAACAGAAAAAAAGACAGGCACGCAAAACAAAAAAGAAAAGATAAAAAGACAGTCCAGACACAACATACCAATGTGGAATAACAAAGAAAAACAACCAAAAAAGTAAATAATAAAACATAAACAAACAGAAATCAGAACACAAAGAAACCAATGATCCAAAGGAAACAAGAAAAAATAAAAGAAACACAAACAGAAACACTACAAGAAGGACTAAAAAACTGAACACCCCAACACAGGTACAACCCAGATACCACCGAAAAACCATAGGGTGTGGGGGCAACAAGACCACCCATCCACATGAACATCCAACACCATAACCAACACAGACACAACGCTACAACACACATCCCAAAGCACAGGCAGGACACAAAGAACAGGATCGCGCAACCAGGAGTGGAGACAGCGAGGGCGCCTCGAGGCGACACACACCAAAGCGACCTACACCACACACCAACACACACACACCACCACCAACACCACCCCTACCACCAACACATGTCGCCACACCAGCATCCACCACCCCACACAAACACACACACCATCACAAGGGTGCCTGACACCACGCACCAAGTCAACCATCATTTCCACCTGACAAACTCCCCCCCACTGTTGGGTCTAGGGTTGGGTGGATGGTCAGCTAGGGGCCATAAGCCATGAAGACACAGGCACAGGACACCCACAGAGATGGGATGGGGTGGCTGCCACGTTTGGGTTGCGAGCATACTACCGACAGCACCACTCCTACACTTGATATCGCAGGCGCCATACACCCTTCGGTCCACACCAACATGTATGGATGGGTTCAGTTGGACACACACACACACAACACAACCCACCCATGCAGGACACCCACATACTGAGTGTTAACAGTAGGGGATTGATATCATTTCTCCCTGGGTGTCCCCCCGCCCGCATCAGTTTGGTGACACACCCACCAACACCCAACCACCACCACAACCCCAACCACACCCAAAACACACCACCACCACCACCAATCGCCGCCACCCCCGCATACATACACACACCCCACACACCGCCCACACCACACCCACCCATGCATGACACACATACATGAGGTTGCAGTAGGGATGACATCATTTCTCCTTGTGCCACACACACACACACACACACACCACCACCACCACCACCCACACCACACCACCCACCACCCACACCACACCCACACCACACACACCCATGCATGACGCACATACAGGAGGTTACAGTAGGGATGACATCATTTCTCCTTGTGCCACACCCACACCCACACACCCACACCACCACCACCCACACCCACCCCCCCCACACAACCCACCCCCACACCACCCACCCACACCACACCCACACCACACACACCCATGCATGACGCACATACAGGAGGTTACAGTAGGGATGACATCATTTCTCCTTGTGCCCACCCACCCAACACACACACACCCCCACCACCACCACCACACCCCACCCCACCCCACCACCACCACACTCACACCACACCCACCCATGCATGACGCACATACATGAGGTAACAGTAGGGATGACGTCATTTCTCCTTGTGCCACACCCACACCCACATACACCACCACCACCACCACCACCCACCCCACCCACCACACACACCACACACACCCACGCATGACCCACATACCTGAGCAATAGTAGGGAGCGCGTCCATTTCTCCCTGTGCGACACACACACACACACACCACCACAACAACACCACACCACAACCACCACCACACACACACCACCACCACCACACACACCAACACCAACACCAACACCACACACACACCACACACACACCACACCCAAACCACACACACCACAACACACCCATGCATGACCCACATACCTGAGGCAATAGTAGGGAGCGCGTCATTTCTCCCTGTGCGACACACACACATACACCACCACAAACACACACACCACCACCACCACACACACACCACCACCACCACACACACCAACACCAACACCAACACCACACACACACCACACACACACCACACCCAAACCACACACACCACACACACCCATGCATGACCCACATACCTGAGGCAATAGTAGGGAGCGCGTCATTTCTCCCTGTGCAACACACACACACACACCACCACAAACACACACACACCACCACCACACACACACCAACACCACCACACACACCAACACCAACACCAACACCACACACACAGCACACACACACCACACCCAAACCACACACACCACACACACCCATGCATGACCCACATACCTGAGGCAATAGTAGGGAGCGCGTCATTTCTCCCTGTGCGACACACACACACACACCACCACAAACACACACACCACCACCACCACACACACACCACCACCACCACACACACCAACACCAACACCACACACACACCACACACACACCACACCCAAACCACACACACCACACACACCACACACACCCATGCATGACCCACATACCTGAGGCAATAGTAGGGAGCGCGTCATTTCTCCCTGTGCGACACACACACACACACCACCACAAACACACACACACCACCACCACACACACACCACCACCACCACACACACCAACACCAACACCAACACCACACACACACACACCACACACACACCACACCCAAACCACACACACCACACACACCCATGCATGACCCACATACCTGAGGCAATAGTAGGGAGCGCGTCATTTCTCCCTGTGCGACACACACACACACACCACCACAAACACACACACACCACCACCACACACACACCACCACCACCACCACACACACCACCACCACACACAATCACCACACACACCACCACACACACACACCACACCCAAACCACACCCAAACCACACCCACCCATGCAGGACCCACATACCTGAGGCAATAGTAGGGAGCACGTCATTCCTCCCTGTGCCACTCACTGGCTGACCCCCAGCAGATTCGCTAGATCTCTGTTGATCTGCATCTACATCTGCATCAGCCTTAGCATCGGCATCAGCACCTGCATCGGCCTTAGCATCAACACCGGCATCAGCATCTGCATTGCTTCTTGCTGCTGCTGGCTGGACAATTACAAGCTCTGCTGCGTCCTTGTCCTTTGTGACCTTGTTGTCAATGCTAATGCTACGGGTGCCTTGATCAGAAGAGACCCTCACATCGTCACTCTACAGCACAGGGGGGTACAATTAGGTTTTGGGTTGGTTTGGGTTTGGATTTGGGTTTGGGTTTGGGTTTGGGTTTGGGTTTGGGTTTGGGTTTGGGTTTGGGGGCAATGTATGTAGGTGTTGATTGGTGTTTGGTGTTTGGGTTGGGTTTGGGTTTGGGTTTGGGGGCAATGTATGTAGGTGTTGATTGGTGTTTGGTGTTTGGGTTGGGTTTGGGTTTGGGTTTGGGGGCAATGTATGTAGGTGTTGATTGGTGTTTGGTGTTTGGTGTTTGGGTTGGGTTTGGGTGTGGGGGCAATGTATGTCGGTGGTGTTTGCGGCATCACAGTTTGAGTTTGGGGATTCCATATAAGGTTGGCACGATCAGGGTAATACATTAACGAATACATAATGTTACTGTTGTGTTCCGTGTCCATTGTGGCCTTGCTGTCAACGCTATTGCTACGGTTGACTTGATCAGGAGTGACCCTCACATCATCACTCTACAGCACAGGGATGTGTTTGGGGTGCCATACATAGGGTTCACAATTCCATGTTGGGTTTGTGCGTTTAGGGTGTTGCACGAAAGAAAGAAAAATGTGACGCCTTATGATGAGGCATGAGGTTGAGGGGAACACATCCCGTGTCCTTGTCCATTGTTGCCTTGCTGTCAACGCTATTGCTAAGGGTGGCTTCATCAGGAGTGACCCTCACATTATTATCCTCCATCATAGGGTGGTACAGTTAGATTTTAGGGTGCCACAGTTAGGTTTTGGAGTGCCACAGTTAGGTTTGGGGCGCCACAGTTGGGGTTTTGGGCGTCACAGTTAGGTTCTGGGGTGCCACAGTTAGGTTTTGGGGTGCCACAGTTGGGATTTGGGATTCCACTGAAGGTTGGCAAGTTCAGGGTGGTACATGAATAAATAAATAAATAAAAAATAAATAAATAAATAAATAAATAAATAAATAAATAAATAAATAAATAAATAAATAAATAAATAAATAAATGTTACTGATATGTTCCTTGTCCTTTGTGGGAGTTGTGGCCGCGTTGTACATGATATTGCTACGGGTGCCTTGATCAATACCAACCCTCGCAGCGCCATCCTAAAGCACATTTATTAAATAAATAAATAAATGAATAAATAAACAAATCTGGTAAACAATGTAGTTGTTGAACAGGTGTTCAGCACCCTGAACACCTGTTTAATGACCTGAACAGGTGCAGGCTGCCGTAGGGTATCACAGCCCCATGTTTGCTTAAGACACTACCGCTGCCATGCCATTGCGTCCCCTCAGCTTGTTCTGCCAAAACAAATGGACCAAGCACTCTTAAGTAGGGCTGTAGGGAACAGCAATATAGTAGCAAATGATGCAGGCAGTCTGACTAGGCTAAAGTTACCATTTATTTACAATATCATATGATGCAGTTTGTATGATATCATATGATATCATACTGGCCTTTGGTCTAAATCATCATGATATGCCGGTCCCTACTCATAAGCCACCTGACCACCTCTCCACTGGCTGCATTAGGACTGGTGGGCAACAACAACGACTGAATGGTTGCTCGTGTGCGGCGAAGGCACATAGAGGAGGGATGACATGGACGGTCACTCCCCGTCGATCACCGTAGCAGCCTTCTGCCCCGACCGATGTATCCCGTCTTCCGCCAGCAAAACGTGGCTCAGGCCAGGAGGGCGATCTTTCCATGCTGGTCCTCGCCTGGCAGCTTCAAGGAGGAATTTAGGCTAGCGATTGCCTGGAATACCGCTATTTGTGGCAAAGCAGCATCCCTTGCGGACGTTGTTTACTTGCGAAACACGCAATGCATACCCCTGGCTGGCAACGCTGAAACGGACAACTGCGCTATATGCAGCAACGTATTGCATTTGCGTGGTTATGCGTCAGAGATGACCCCGGCTAGTGGTATTGCGCGCAGCATATTGTATGTCCAAAGCTCATACTTACGTCGCTTCGAACAGCCTCCCCGCGAGAGCAGGAGCCTCCCATGTCGAGCCGTGTCTTTTATTGCAACTATGGTATTGCTAGTTTCAGAATTTAAGCACGCGCTATCCTGACGGACAATTGTGGGGCATGGTTGGAAACAGGAAAGGATTTCGAAGGATTTATCAATAAAAACGGGTATGCGTATTCGTGAGTTGGCAAGGGCCCCTGCAAGGGCACCGCAGATTGGCAGTGATCAAATAGAAAGAAGCTGTTTGTTCGTGTCGATTTGCAGTTGGCCGAACGATCACCTCGCAAGCGCGGGGCGCTGGCAAATAGCTGGAGGAAAATGCCAGGGTGACACAAACCCTGTAGAGTGTAAGCCCTACCTGCCTAGCCCCCGCCCCCGCCCCCGCGCGGTTCCATTGATTTTTTAGCTAAATTTGCGTTCCGTATACGTGTAAGCATTTCACTGATTCCAATTCCAACGACCTATTGCGCGCTTCTCCTCTTCTTCCTTCCAGTCGGAAGCTGAGGCTTCACCTCACGTACGCGCTGACAGATCGCATGTCTTCTTCGAATTCAATTCGGCGCTTTGAATGTGCTGTTTTCTCTCAAGCCAATTCGCAATGCTGGAGCTTGCTTAGCATCTCTTCATCGCAGAGTTTCAGAGTTCCGTAGTTTCATCGCAGGCTTTCAAAATTTCAGTGCGATTTCCTTGTCATTCCCTCCTCGTTCTCTCTGGCAGATCGCCAGATTGCATGAACTCTTCGAACTTCATGGAAGTAATGATAACGCCTGGTAGGGCGTGGTAGGGCGTGGTATCAAGGGAGCCCCGTCTTACGGCGGTGGGGGACGAGCTGCTACTTTACCAGGACGAAGCTACCATTGCGGTTGAGTGGTTGACAGCGAGAACTTCATGGGAAGATAAAACTCGCCACCGTGCTTGTTTATTAGCGCCGCGCGCCCCGAGTGCATATCGCCCCGAGCTTCTACCCTCTTATAATCACAACATCGAGTTGTATACAGTTTTGCACCTTCCTTTCAACTAGCAACTTGCAAGGGCCTTAAATCTAGGGACCCTCCAGTGGAGTGCTCTTACAGGCCAACTCGTACATGTATGTTTGTATGTTACAGTTCAGGGGTATGCCAAATAGGCTGAAGGAATTCACATGTAACTCCACTGTGCTTGCATTGATTGCATTCTAGCTGATTCTAGGCTCCTTTTCCCCTTAATCCCTATCCTACCATTATACATCGGGTTTGCTAACGGATTTCCAATACGGTAGCTACAGGTTTCAATACCAGCTTAAATATCACAAGATGTAACAATTTATGAAGACTAAGAAAACTCTCATGTAGTCATATCAGAAAAATATAATATTATAAAATATTCAAATCGAGGATTGGAGGAAGAGAGCATCGCCCTATCCTACAAATGTATATCGCTTACATGGCGATTTAGGCTTCCCAACTGCTAAACCACTTGGTATACGGTACTTGGCAGGGCTTTTTTCCCTCAATACTTAGCGATCACAACGGTAGTTTGACCCCATTTTGGTATCGCAGTAAAAAGTAATCAAACAAACATTTTGGGTGTGCCCTAAATGGCAAAAAAAAGCTATAATAGGCTATACAAGCTATACAAATCTATGAAAACACTAAAACGCTGTCCCTGGAGGGCTGGAGGAGGCCTAAAACCCTATATGGTAGCTACAAACAAACCGCTTTCAGATTTGAAAAAAAACTGACACTTGGTGTGTGCACTGTTGAAGGCTAGCGCACAGAGACCAACCCTTTGACGCGAACATCATTCTTATCTATATCATATTCTCATTATTAGCTGTCCTGTTGCCTAACTATCCGTGTCTCTCAAGTGTCCGCCTCCCTGCAGGGATCCCATCTGTAAGTGGACCCCAATACCCCACACCCTTGATTGTGATTGTCGGCTGCTTCTTCAGCCGTCTTCCTTACTATGTAACCAATCCTTTATGGTGTGGCAACGGTGTCTGGGGCTTGCCTAGGGGCTTGCCCGTGGCACCGTTGATCTGTTTTATTGAGGTGGTCCTACGGTGACTACTGCTAGCACCAGCTTACGCGGTGGTGTCCTTAATTTTACGTCCTGTGAGTGACTGCATTACACGGATGTAACCATTGTTATTGACTGATTTATATATCAGTCTTCTGATTCGGCATAATGCACACCGGTACCTTTCCCTCCTGGTACCGCGTTGCCTGCCGCCAGGCCACAGGCTAGCTGTGGCCTGCACGTGACTGCAGCACCCTGCAGTACACATCTCTATTCTATATGATTGCGCCTGTTGCGCTTAATAGCATCTTCTCCTCTATCGAGCCTATGCCGTTGTAACAATCTTACATTCACAGGTTATGTGCGCCATCTTTAGACGCTAATGAAGAACAGCCGCTGATCTCCGCGTTCGGAATCAGTTCCCCTCTGACTTGTCGAAGGCCCGAGTTTTAACTAAGCACCTGGACTACATATGCGGATCCTACTTCCCGCTGCTCCGCCTGCCGCTTCCTACCAAGAATCCTTGGATCTGCCACTGCGTCCTACGACTGGAGCAAGCAAGAGCGACCACAAGTCACCGAAATCTATGAAGTGAGTATAGGACGACGCCCTCACCGAGACCCACACAGTGATGTATTGATCTCAGACGATCAATTTGTCTACGACCTTAGCTTAAGAGAAGCTCCTGTCGTCGAACATTGCCGCTTGGCAAAATTCAATCCCCGGAAATCCGCTGGATCCCTTTGGATCGCCGATTCCCACACACACTCCATCCCCTCTTCCCCTGCCCCGCCCTCGTAACTCCCCCTATCCCAACACTCCGACCTACAACGCCAAGACTCCTACACAGAGGACCTCACCATGCAACCTCACCGTATATTCACGGGCAACAACCTCTACACCTGGCGCTGCGCCAGGCAGCATATACTCCTCGCCCTCAAATCAGATAGGGATACCATTGCCGTTGCTTTCGACTGCCAACAGGCGGTGGTCGCAGGCGAGCCTGCCGACTCTGATGGTTACCCTGCTGATGACATTACTAACCCTGTTGTTGCGGGTGCTGATCCAGCTGTTCCGGCTCGTGGTGTCCCCACCAGGATCTCCACCTGGAAGAACAACAAGGCCTTCAAGATCATCATAGATCATGTATCAGATGCGATCCAGCAGGCCATTCATGCTAACACAGATATGGCCACCAGAGCTTTCAGGTTTCTGGATGCCCTGTACTCTAAGGAAGGCAGCAGGCTAGAACACACCACCCTGACTGCCATACTTGGAATCCGTATGACTTCCACTGAATCCCTGCAGACATACCTCTTTAGGGCAGCTGATATGTATTCTCAGATTCCCAAGATTCAAAACCTCCACATCGACTCTACCAGCACCTTTCTCAGCCTTATTGTCAAGGGACTGAACTCCCGCCCTGAATATGATGGATATATCAATCAATTCAACCCCACAGCTATCACCACTTTTGCTATGCTCCAAAGCGCCCTCTTCAACTGGTGCTTAGTGAAGCAAGTTGACCCTGCACCATCTCCTGAAGAGGCTGAGATGGCAGCTGCAGCTTACAGAGCCAGGAAGCCATTCAACAGCAAGCACCTCCAATTCAGAGACAGGACTATCTCCTACAAGAAGATGATCTGCTGGAACTGTGGGGGAATAGGCCATAGCTCCAGAGACTGCACCAGTGAGGACACTGACCTTGCTTTCAGGCCAGCTGACTCAGATGAAGCTGACCACGGATCTAAGTCACCTCCCAAAAACAGATCAGGAGATGACAAGGATCCTGACGACAAGAAGACTCCCAAGAAGACCAGTGACAGGAGACGCCCAAGAAGATAGGGCAGGGACGCCATGCCCACGTTGCTGATGGTGATCAGTACACCTCCACCTCCAACTCTAACAGTGAGGGTGAAGAACACAACTTCCTGTCCCTAGCACTGGATGAAGAAAACCCCCAGCCCATGAGATTTGCTACACCAACCAGAGGCAAGTCTGTTTCATTTGCCTTGCCACCTGACCCCCTGGCTAATACAGCATTCTTTAGACAAATAAGTGCTGATGATGAATGCACTATAGAAGATGATGGAGAAGTTTTCCAGGCAGCACTGCAGACAGAATGGATCATAGATACTGCAGCGCACCCTCATGCAACCAGTAACATCTCCCATCTGCATGACATTCAGGACCTCCCACAGCCTATTAGGCTGCAGCTGGCAGATCATGACTCTCCACCTATCTTCTGCAAGCAGATAGGGAAGGCCAAGATCAAGGGCCATGGCAGGACTCTGATCATCCTGAACAATGTACTTCTTGCTGACTGCAACATGCCCAACATCATTAGCATTCATGCAGCCACCAGTTTGTGCCCAGACCTCCAAGTTCACCTGTCCAAGACCCAAGCCATACTCTCCATCCCAAGACCATCTGGTACCAAACTGCTTCTCTCATGCCCCAAAAGGCATGGACACTACCTCACCCAAACTTCACCAGTCACTACCAGTAATCCCTCTACCCCTGTGGGCCCTCCCATTGCCTACATCATGATGGTTACCAAGACTCCATCAACTCACACTGGCTCTGAGACAGGGCAGTACCCACCCACTCATGGGACCTCCCCCAGTAGAGCTGATCAAGACTGCCAGGATCCCCCCTCTACTTCTGCACCATCTGCACCCCACACTGCTTCTGAGATAGGGCAGTACCCACCCACTAATGTGGAGGCAGACCAAGACCTCCATGACTTCCCATCTACTTCTGCTCCATCTGCACCCCACACTGATTTTGAGATAGGGCAGTACCCACCCACTCATGTGGAGGCAGACCAAGACCTCCAGGACTCCCCCTCTACCTCTGCAACATCTGCACCCCACACTGATTTTGAGACAGGGCAGTACCCACCCACTCATGTGGAGGCAGACCAAGACCTCCAAGACCATCCCCCTCCTATCTGCCAGTACCATTCCCCTTCCACTGCAGGCAATCTGGAAGACTCTGCTGATGACACTGACAGTGATGACATGCCAGAGCTCATCCATCCGGAGGTCCACAAGCACCAGGACGACCCTGGACTAGGAGTAGATGACCCCCCAGACACCACTCCAGCCCTCCAACAACAGTTGGACAACCTGAACCTACAACAAGCCAGAGCAGAGATGGAACTCCTCAGTGACCAGATCAGGACCAACTATGAGGAATATGATGGCCCCATAGATGGGGACGGGCCACTCAAGCCATCTGATCTGGACACAGCAACTACCTGGGACCAATGGATACTGGTCAACAGGTCACCAGACATTGGACTACCACTGGGAGAAGTTAATCAGAATGTCAACCACATCCACTTCTCCAACAACTCCAGCCTTAGCCTCACACGATTTGGATGCACTTTACACCACCTGAACAGCAGGCCTGCTTCACCAGCTTTCAACATCAAGCCAAGGCCTCCACTATCCAAACTCATCACCACCTTCACCAGCAGGTTCCCCACCCTGCTGTCTTCTGAAAAGGAACAGTTCCCACACAGATCAATGCACAAGGAGCCGTCTGATGCCTGCAGCCCTATCATCAAGCACAATAGCAGACTCCAGCAAATGGTGCAAGCCTACCCCACTGTTTCTACTACAGCCAGACCCACTCTACAGTGGGCCATCTGCCTTCAAGCTGCCATGGTCAATGCACATGCCCACACACTCTCATTCAGATCAAAGATGATCATGGACCCCAGGAGCTGCGCCCATCCTGGAGGCAAAGTGCTATGTGTCAACCACCTCAGCATGAACTGGAGCCCCATGGACTTCACATTTATCAACATCCTTACCCCCCCCAGCCTAGCTCCCAAGTCATTTGACCAGTTCTTTGCCCAGATCCGCCAGCAACTTGACCTTGATGGTTTCCCAAGCAAGCCAGGCACTTAATTCCAGTTACAAACATTGCTCTCCATCTGTTGGAATAGACTTGAACACTCTAGGATTTGTCAAGGTTATCTGCCTACTGTACTGCCCCATGTACTTCCACAGGCAGCACCCCTTCTTTATCTAGCATTATTCTAATCTCTCCATGATGTCTTTGCTTTAATTTAGGATCAACCTGATGTAGCTCACCCAAATTATGGGGGGACTAGTCCAGACATCATGTCTAAAGACAAATCCTCTAGTCTCGAATCATGCCACTTCTCGTAACCAAGGACATCTTCACAAGCCTTAACCAAGCCTGGACTTTCCTTCCCCAGCTTCCCAGCAGTCTCCCTGCAGCCTATCTGCAGCCCTCTGCAGCACTTAGTTCAGCCCCATGGCAGCCTATCTGCTCCAGCCTGCAGCCTACCTGCAGTTTCCTTACACCTTCTTAGCAGCCTCTCTGCTACCTAGCCTGCAGCTTACCTGCAGTTTCCTTGCACCTTCTCAGCAGCCCTTCTGCTACTTAGCCTGCAGCCTACCTGCAGTGTTCCTTACCTAGCCAGCTACCCCAGAAGACTGACATTTCTTTGAAGACCCCTGCTAAAGTGATTCCTCCCTTTCAGCTACTAGAAATTCCCAAAGTCTCCCTAGCTTTTATATTTTTAATTTTCTTATGCCCCTCAGTTAATTCCAGGAATTCTTGAGCTCAAGAATACCTTGAATTGGGGGGGATGTTATTGACTGATTTATATATCAGTCTCTGAGTCGGCATAATGCACACCGGTACCTTTCCCTCCTGGTACCGCGTTGCCTGCCGCCAGGCCACAGGCTAGCTGTGGCCTGCACGTCACTGCAGTACCCTGCAGTACACATCTCTATTCTATATGATTGCGCCTGTTGCGCTTAATAGCATCTTCTCCTCTATCGAGCCTATGCCGTTGTAACAATCTTACATTCACAACCATTTCAATTTGAATTACCGGTAACCAATCCTTTCTTCCCTTCTTTGAGTTCCCTTTCGTCACTATCCTTAAACCGCCGACAGTTGTCATGACTTAATTTTCTGAATGGTAAGGCCCACCTCCTGAGATGAACAGAAGTGGTATGCATTTGAACGGTTATAGAGACACAAGCGTTGGTTGTGGAGACCAAGATCAAGACCAAGAGCTAAGACCAAGTCCAAGACCAAGAGCTAAGACCAAGACCAAGAGTTAAGACCAAGCAAAGGCCGAGAGCTAAGACCAAGACCAAGACCGAGAGCTAAAACCAAGACCAAGAGCTAAGACTAAGACCAAGACCATGAGCAAAGACCAAGACCAAGACCAAGAGCTAAGACTAAGACCAAGACCGAGAGCTAAGACCAAGACCAAGACCAAGAGCTAAGACCAAGACCAAGACCAAGAGCTAAGACCAAGACCAAGACCAAGAGCTAAGACCAAGAGCTAAGACCAAGACCAAGACCAAGAGCTAAGACCAAGACCAAGACCAAGACCAAGACCAAGACCTCCTGAGATGAACACAAGTGATATGTATATTAACGGTTACAGAGACTCAAGCGTTGGTTATGGACACTCAATACCTGGGAATCTTGGATCATTCAATTTTGAGGATGCACAAGTCTCTGAAACAAGTCCTATGCAGAGTCTCAAGCGACGCGGGAAATTGGCGGAGTGTGTTGGCAACGGAACGACAGGTGGCAACGGCAAAAAATGACAAAACCTTTCCATCCGATCAAACATATTCCACCAATTCAATGCAGTCCAACTAGCGGATAGAGAGGTCCTATCAATGGGCCTCGTTTTGACCGTCACCATCATGTCTCACAGGTATTGAAGGGCTTATCTGGGGTAAGGACTGCCAGGCTGGCGGCCAGCTGGACCAGTGAACGGTCTCCAGTGATTGCGTGCCTTGTCTTCCCTATGCATGTACTGACGGGCTAGATCTTCGGCGTAGGATCCACGTAGGACTTACAGGCGCTGCTGTTTAGCTCATCCCTACCTCTTGGACGCGTAAACGTTCGCTCTAATTATCCCTTGCTTTTGATTTTTGGTGCATCGAGCAAAATGCAGACTCAACTCAGCCGATCTGGTCTTCGCAATGGCATGTCTGCCCGCGTCTCAGCCCAAAGGATGAAGCCTTTCACTCAGGTCTGCTTCCCTACTGCACCTCACCCCACCTGGCAGGCTGGAGGCTCTTGTAATTGCTCTTTAATTTGGATTTGGGTGATGAAAAGGTCAAGCGATTATGTAGACTTTATATATCTTCACCCTTCTTTCTCAAATCCTCCAGCTTATAGCACCCAACTCCATTCCCTTGGATTTTGATGCTCCTCGATCGTGTCGCAGCCGGGTATCCCAGCCCTGAGAGTGATTAAATTGGGTCTGCGTAGTAGGGCCCTCATTGTATGCGGAGCAATATGGTAGGGGGATCCCTGCTTTTTCTCGATGGCTTTGTTGCGGGACAAGGCTCGAATTCAAGCCCGGGCGTTGGCACATGAGCCAGCTCGAGACCGTCTGATCATGGCAACCCTACCACGATTTCGGCCGAGAAGGGATGCCCGTCTAGCCGTGCCTTGCCATACCGACGCGACCACTCTCGCATGCGCTATTTCGTTACTCACTACGATGCTTTCAGCCGTTCGCGATCGGTGTCGAGATGTTCGTTAGCCAGCACCAACAGGGCTAGACTGGCCGGTCTGATCAGTGGGCCAGGATCTGATATACAGCTGCATAAATGATCTGATCGGGGATAACAGATGAACGGCGGCATGCTCGAACGGTTTCCCACATGGTATATCCCTCGCGAGGAACGCTAGACCGTGAGAATCCTAGGTCATGAGAATCCAGACCTCTATCTTAAAAATTCCTTCTCATGCAGTCATGTTCCAACTTGTGCCAGGTCTCATGCCTCAAGATGCCCCAGTGCCCTGAACTCCCGACTTCCCCCTGAGTAGCCCCTGGTGCCCCCAATTCTACCCTGCTTGCCAACTGGTGTAGATGGCGCCCCCACACACTCCCATGCCTGATTCGATCTGAGGTTCACAAAACTCTATTGGTCTAGTAGCTCTTGTGCATTGACTGTCTCGAAGCTTCACCCCCCCCCCACCACCCCACCCCACCCCACACACACACACACCCACCCACACACCAACACCAACACCAACACCACCTACACCAACACGCCCCCACCAACCCCTCCACCACCAACCCCCACCCACCACCAACACCATAACATGTGCCAAGTCTATGGTCCCCGCTATACTTACCCTAAAATTGTCTGAGGTAATTTTACCAATTAGTCTGCCACTGGTCTCACAAGATCTGTACAACGAGTGAGCTTTCCACCACACCTGCACTCCTGCTGGCCACCACCACCACCACCACCGCCGCCACCACCAGCACTGCAGCCGCCACCACCCTCACCACCACCGCCACCACCACCGCCACCACCAACACCACCACACCTCCAATTCTGCAGGCCAGGCATGTTGTGCGTGTTGCCGAGGCTGAGAAGGTAGAGGTTGTCGCTGACAAGGAGAAGGCAGAGGTGAAGGTCACTCATGTGTACGCTGGCCCTGTCGACTTTGAGGAGCTCGCCGACATTATCAGGTGATGCTTCATGTGCATTGTTTCTGTGTCCAGTCTGGGCTGTTTCTACTGCTGTGTATTGCGATCACTAGTTTTGACCCCGTTTTGGCAAAAATATCGCTTTAAACAGGTTTACAAGAAAGTCCCCCCCCCCCCCCCCCCCCCCCCCCCCCCCCCCCTGTAAATGTCCCTAAGAAGCTATAAAAGCTGTAAAAAGCTACATATAGCATTGAAACTCTCTCCCTGAAAGAGGCTTTAAACCATAAAGCTAGAAAAAACCCACCTTCAGACTTGAAAAACAAAACTTTGTCAGCTGGACAAAGTTTTCAACTTTTTCGATGGTTTCGGGGCTTACAACCCCATAAGCCTGGGATTTCAATGTGTGGTACACGAGCAACTTCCCCACTGCCCCCCGTCCAGTGTCAGCTGTTTTCTTGGATTGGATTGTTTCTGGATTGTCATTGGATTGGACTATTTTTGTGGATTTGACTGTTTTCTTGGATTGGATTGTTTCTGGATTGTTATTGAATTGGACTGTTTTTGTGGATTTGACTGTTTTCTTGTATTTAATTGTTTCTGGATTGTCATTGGATTGGACTGTTTTTGTGGATTTGACTGTTTTCTTGTATTTAATTGTTTCTGGATTGTCATTGGATTGGACTGTTTTTGTGGATTTGACTGTTTTCTTGTATTTAATTGTTTCTGGATTGTCATTGGATTGGACTGTTTTTGTGGATTTGACTGTTTTCTTGGATTGGATTGGACTGTTTACATGGATTGGATTATTTTTTATTGTTATTGGTTTTGACTGTTTTCTTTGATTGGATCGGATTGTCATTGGATTGGATTGGATTGTTTTTCCAGCCAACTTTTGGCTGCTCATGGTCTTCTATTTCCAAGTTCCCCCGTTCCATACCCACACTAACCAGGAAGCATACTAAACAGATTTCTTGACACCCCTACCAGCCCGTCAGCATTATCATGTGATGCTTTATTTATAGGGTTGGTCAGACATATTAACGTATACTCATACATTTATAAGCTCGTACGTATATATGCGCCGTATATTTTTTCTCGGAACGTATGAGTATACGTCTTAAAGGAACGCACGAGTTGTACTTCAAAAAGTACAGCACGCATCTCGGAACTCAACTTTCTTGCTTTTCATTCAATTTATCATTTAGATAGTTCATCGTAAAGCTATTGACCTCCTCTATCACACTGTGCAATACAATGAATCTTTTGCTTGTTCCTTTTTGTTAAAATGTGGCCTAAAGTTTGATTTAGATAGCCAGGATGGCACATATCAGAGCGCCACCACCAAGCCTTCCATTCCACAAGCTGTGCTCCTATGTGGGGTTGAAGGATTGATGGTGCAAGCCTAGTGCAATGTGAACATGGACAATATTGCAATATAGTTGTATACTTATATGATTCTATTTATGATATTATTGGCATCGAATAGCTCCCTTAGATTGGCACCGCGCTTCTTGGTCCACTCACATTTTGGTTGTGATTTACTTTTTGAAGCTGGACAACCTTAACTTGCCAGATATTATTTACTAGAGCTGATATGTGATTTCAATGAAATTAGCATCGCGGCAATACCTTTAAATTACGTTTATATGCATACGTTCTTATGTTTATACAGCTTATACGAATAAAAACAAACGTTTGCTTCCCAACCCTATTTATTTACTTGGTTTTTCTTCTCAGAAGACCAAAAATAACTGTCCTACTCCGGACTTCAAGACAAAAAGAGCTGTCCTACTCTGGATTTAGAGACAGAAATAAACGGACATGTACTAAAATGAGCACAACCAGAGGGTTGAGGTAGGCTAGTGCCTCTAATGTAAGTTTGTATATGGGTGCGCCCATCTTCTCCCCCTCTGAAAAGTCCAAATATCTCTCTACCACATCATTCTCAAGCAATCAAGTTTGCAAGCAGACGAAACGCATCTTGGAATGTAACAATAATGCCTGGTGGGGCGTAGTATTAAGGGAGCCCCGTCTTACGGCGGTAGGGAATGGGCTGCTACTTTATCTGGACAAAGCTACTATGGCGGTTGACAGCGACCACAAACACTAAACCGCACCTGTTGGGATTCGAACCCGGCAACTTCTTCTTTCTTTCTAGGAGCTCAACCATTGAACCATTTGTCGGAACGGGGATTGCATCTTGTACCTACACTATTCTTTATGCATATATATTTATATTCTTCATGTTTTTAAGGAATTAAAGTGCTAATTCTAACAATATTTAGAGAAAATAAAGTTTCAAATAACTTATTAATTTAATTCCGATTTTTCAAATAAATTATTCCAAAAATACTATGAAAAAGATACACTATTCGTTATCTTACATTTTACAGGATTACATCTTGTACCTACACTATTCTTTATGCATATTTATTTATATTCTTCATGTTTTGAATACATATTATATACATAATTTATATCAAGGGTGGGGGGTGGGGGGTGGGGGGGGGGGGAAGACATATTTTGGTCCGCATTATCAATACAGTGTCCGATTCAGATGAGAGTCAGAATTATAAGTATAGAATTTCCAGACAAAAGAGGGGGAAAACAAGGTTGATTTTTTAACCACCACCCCACCCTACCCCACCCCACCCCTCAAAACCCCTTAGCCCCTTTAACCGCCTAAAATGGGAGTCATCCGAAAGATCTTTTCTTGCCCTTTCCATCTATGCTCTTACATTTTTCATGGGGTTGCCCTAACGTGATTTATTGCCAAGTTAAGATTTCGGTAAAAACACTTTGGAGACCTCCAACTTCCTGTTCAACTTTATTTTGGGTACAAAAGAAGGTGTAATCGGATCCTGATGATAAGCTCTATTTTAAGGGATGATGAGGTATGGCAGCTTATTTCCTGCCCCCCCCCCCCCCCCCCCCCCTCCCCCCGTGATATATATATATAGGAGGAGGACAGTGAGGAGGAGGGGGAGGAGGAGGGGGAGGAAGACAGTGAGGAGGAGAGGAAGGAGGAGGAGCATTTGTGCATCTCACCTACCCACACCCTGTCTCCCACATACCCCAGGCCACAACCAGACGGATAGGGTACTACTGGCTCCAGCTCCGTACAGCACAACTTGAACTGCAAGACTGTCGAAAAAGCTGATACCTATGTGGTACACCTGCACCACATTGGCATCAGCTTTTTCGACAGTCTTGTTGTTCAAATTGCGTTGTACGGAGCTGGAGCCAGCAGTACCCTCTCTGTCTGGTTGTGGCCTGGGGTATGTGGGAGGCAGGGTGAGTGGGTAGGTAAGATGCACAAATGCTCCTCCTACACCCCCTCCTCCTCACTGTCCTCCTTCCCCTGTATATATATATATATATATATATATATATATAGTACGGTAGCCCGTGTGGCCGGTGGCCACACAGACACACATCACCCCTACCCCAATCATAATAGGGTGCCCATGGGGCTGGGTTACAGAATGGGCCACACATATGTCCTCACCTCCACCCCTCTCATAAACACAGTCATCATGTTTCCCCCACTTCAAATCCTGACGCATCTGCCCCCCCCCCCCCCTCCCCAGCACTAACAACTACCCACACACTAATCCCTCCCCATGCATCCCCCCCCCCACCCCCCCACCCCCCCCCCACACACACAGTCCCCACTCTGCCCAAACCTCGACCCAGGCCCAATCTCAAATTTGCCTCACCCCTTTACCCGCCAACACACACGCACTTCCCTGCTTTTCCGTTCCCATCAATCTGATCTTCTCTCGGCCACTTAAGCAGATGGGTTTAACATAAGCGATTATGATGTTTCCAGCTGACTTCGAAATCGCGCAGACGTTTGGACGTTTCGTCAGACGACACGGAAATGCGAAGACTTTTGGAAATTGCAAACGAACGTCTGCGCAGTTTCAGACTCAGCTTGAAAGATCAGAATTGCGCGAGAGCAAAGGTGCTTACCTGTAGCTTCCTCTTCGCGCATAGATACCTGGTTGGGCGTGCAAGCTGTTTCCCGAAAGGGCCTTCGCTCGGTCAACTCTGTCATGCACTCGCTACAGCTCAGCGCGAAAATAACCTTATCGTTGTAGGGTGTGAGTCGTGTGGGGTGGGGGGGAAGATCTTGAAGAGGTATTGCACGCGGTGCAAGGAGCACGCAGCAAGAAGGAAGTCGGACGTCGGAAGAACGTCACAGGGTTGCAGGGACTTAGATCGTGCAGAGATACCATGAGCCGCGCCAGTGTCTTAGCTCGCAGCAAGATGAATGTATCAATAGAGCCTGCAGAAAGGCTGGAGAATGGAAGTGAACTACCTCCAATCACGAATCAGGCGATGTGATAGCGAATCAGGCGATGTGATAGCATAATGCGACGACGAATGTAATGCTGAGATGAAGAAAGAAGTGCGCATGCGTGAGCCAAGTGAAAGTCAAGGGCCAGCCGTATCATGAGCCGAAGTGAAAGTTCTGGAGCATGAGCCGCAGCCCGCAGGTCGCTCCGTGAAGCAATAAACTGAAAACTATTATTCCGAGCGCCATGCAAAGCGATCTGAGGGTCAGCAAATGACGTCCGAGGAGAGGATCTCCTCACTCATTTCATTGCAATTCATTGCAGTCACAGTATGGGAGGCAGTTGTGGACATGAAATAAGCGCGCGCGCATAGCTTAGCGCATCTGCTGTTTCGGCAATTGAATCGCTGGGCGAAGACTTGGGTGTACGGAAAGTCGGTTGCAAGTCGGTTACACTTCGCACGCCCATGGCACGTGGGTACGCGATGATGACACCACCACGACCACGACCATGATTTCTGTATATATATATATATATTGAATATATATATATATATATATATATATATAAAAATATATATATATTGAATATAATGAAGGCCCCTTCAACCATGCCCCCCATCTTAAATTTGCAAGATGTGTCCAGGAGGCAGTCTTGGGCGCCTGCACCGCATAACATGCGACATATCCTGCACCGCATATCACGCGACATATACTGCACCGCATATCACACGACATAACTACACATACATGTGACATATACTGCACCGCATAACATGCGACACAGCTACACATTCGTGCGACATATACTGCACCGCATAACATGCGACATAACTAGGAGAACATAACTTAGCATACTTAAATGAGTAGATTGATTTGCGAGATCCAGCAAAACTCTGCAAGATCCGTCAAGACCCTTTCCTGCTTGATCAGTGAGCATACAGTATATATGCATATATGTATATAAATATATACAGGGGGAGGAGGAGTGGGAGGAGGAGGAGCATTTGTGCATCTCACCTACCCACACCCTGTCTCCACATACCCCAGGCCACAACCAGACAGAGAGGGTACTGCTGGTTCCAGCTCCGTACAGCACAACTTGAACTGCAAGACTGTCGAAAAAGCTGATACCTATGTGGTACACGTGCACCACATTGGCATCAGCTTTTTCGACAGTCTTGTTGTTCAAATTGCGTTGTACGGAGCTGGAGCCAGCAGTACCCTCTCTGTCTGGTTGTGGCCTGGGGTATGTGGGAGGCAGGGTGAGTGGGTAGGTAAGATGCACAAATGCTCCTCCTGCACCCCCTCCTCCTCACTGTCCTCCTTCCCCTGTATATATATATGTATATATATATATATATATATATATATATATATATATATATATATATATATATATATATATATATATATATATATATTGAATATAATGAAGGCCCCTTCAACCATGCCCCCCCCATCGTAAATTTTGCAAGAGTTGTCCGGGAGGCAGTCTTTGGCGCCTGCGACGCATAACATGCGACATACTGCACCGCATATCACGCGACATATACTGCACCGCATATCACGCGACATAACTACACATACATGTGACATATACTGCATTGCATAACATGCAACACAGCTACACATTCGTGCGACATATACTGCACCGCATAACATGCGACATAACTAGGAGAACATAACTTAGCATACTTAAATGAGTAGATTGATTTGCGAGATCCAGCAAAACTCTGCAAGATCCGTCAAGACCATTTCCTGCCTGAGTGAGCATAAAGTATGTATGTGTATATATATATATATATATATATGTATATATATATATATATATATATATATATAGGGGGGAGGAGGAGTGGGAGGAGGTGGAGCATTTGTGCATCTCACCTACCCACTCACTCTGTCTCCACATACCCCAGGCCACAACCAGACGGAGAGGGTACTGCTGGCTCCAGCTCCGTACAGCACAACTTGAACCACAAGACTGTCAAAAAAGCTGATGCCAATGTGGTGCAGGGGCCAAAGACTGTGTCCCAGACTACTATTGCAAATTTCAAGGTGGGGGGCATGGTTGAAGGCCCCTTCAACCATGCCCTTCATTTTAAAATCTGCAAGAGTTGTCCAGGACGCAGTCTTTCGCGCCTGCACCGCATAACATGCGACGTAATTACACATACATGCGACATGTACTGCACCACAAAACACGCGACATAACTAGGAGAACATAACTAAACATACTTAAATGAGTAAATTGATGTGCGAGATCCAGCAAAACTCCGCAAGATCCGACAAGACTCTTTCTTGCCTGATCAGTGAGCATAATGTATATATGTACATATGTATATATATGTATGTATGTATGATATACAATACATATGTAGCCCGTGTGGCCGTTGCCCCCCCCCCCCCACCCACCCACCCAGGTCCTGGGCCCTGGTCTGGAACACAGAACGGGTAACGCCCTTGTATGCCCCTCCCCCCCACCCACCACCACCCATCCCATCTCCCTTACAAAAATATTAAACGCATGCCCGCTTCCTTTCCCTACTCTACCCCCCCACACACACCCCTCCTACTACATGACCTACATGATCCCCTACAATTATAATATTTTCCCTAAATCTTCCTGCCCGCATCCCCTTGACACATACTCTCTTACTTCCCCTTGCATACCACACCATACAGCCATCTCCACCCTCTCTCGACTTTCTCTCCACACCCACCCACATTCTCATGCTCCCCTCGAAGTGTCTCCCCGCCATACCCCCCCTGCCTCCCTTTCATCCTACCCCCCCTCCCCTCTCCCTCCCACTCAGTCCCTCCTCCCTCTGCAACCTCCCCCCTACAAAGAAACACCCACCGACTCCCCTGATTCTCCCTATCTATTCCGCGCCACTCAAGCTGTTGCATGTGCTCGTATCGAAAGACGTAAGTGACAAAGAACAAGTTGGGAATCCCCAGCCACAGTAAACTCGCAAACGTGTGCGAGTGTGAATGTTCCTACCCCCCTGAAAACTTCAGACTCGCGCAGGGTCAGCCACTTTTCTGCAGTGATTGAATGGATCCTCGCGCACAGATACTCAGCTGGGCGTGCCAAGTCTTGCTTTGACCCGCATAACAAATCTTCATTAGAAGGATCCGCCACTCTCTCACAATAAAATTGAGCTTGGAACCATGGTAGCAATCGCTAGGCCACAATCCTGCAGCTTCTGCTTGGCGCATTGTTACCCAATTGGGTATGCATGTCGTTGACCCGAAAGCCGCCCATCTGTGGTCCTCCTCTGTCGCAAAATGGCTGAAACATACCTGAAGCTTCTACTTAGCGAGCAGTTCCCCAGTTGGCCGTGACATCTTTGGTGTTGACCATCCATTGAGTAAACTCTGCCCTGCACTTGCTATTGCACGATTTGATGCATTGGGAAGAGGTTACAGACAACGGATGGGCGCGCTCATGAGCGGTACAAGGCAGTTACATTGGGAAGGCGATGCTATGGGTGGGAGAGATCGCGCATCTCGTGTGCATGTGCGAGGCAAATGGGGGCAACGATCTTGTTTCAGCTGAAAAGTCGCTGCTGGTCTTTTGATTCATAAAAAGTTTGAAGTTGGTATGTAGTACAGTACGTCAGGCAATTGTCCATGTCCGCCGTGTGGTTTCGGATCCCTCACCGCAAAAAGTTGGCGAGAAATCCCTGTATTTTACACACACACATATATATATATATATATGTATATATATATATATATATATATATATATATATATATATACATATATACTCAGATGCCGCTATGTTCATTCTGATCGTCGCACTACTGTATCTTGCTTGCAACCTCACAACTTATTATGTACACATACTCCATGGTGGTGGTTGGCGGATGGTGGTTTGTGGAGGTGGTGTTGGTGGGTGCTGGGTGGCGGGTGGTGGTGGCTTGGTGTCGGGGGGTGAGAGGTTCAACTTGTTGGTCAGGATGAAGGAGGCCACGAGACTAGTGAACACCACTTACATTCGCCAACATCTTTTTAATCTTGTACGTCTCACTTGCAGGCTGGTGAGCTCGACTGACATTCGCCAACATCTGTTTGTGGATGTATGAACCCTAAATCCTAACCCCCTAAACCCAATAGTGGGGTATGATGCTAATCTTGTGCATCATCCTTGCAGGCTGGTGAACACCACTGACATTATAGAGCTTGACATGAAGAGCAAGAGGTTCAATTTGTTGGTCAGGAAGAAGGAGGCCATCAAGGTCCCCGAGCCTATTGTCCAGCAGGTTGGTGGTGTTTGGTGGAGGTGATGGTGGGTGGTGGTGGCTTGGTGTCGGGTGGTGAGAGGTTCGACTTGTTGGTCAGGATGAAGGAGGCCGTCAAGGTCCCTGAGCCTATTGTCCAGCAGGTTGGTGGTATTTGGTGGAGGTGATGGTGGGTGGTGGTGGTGGCTTGATGTCGGTTGGTGAGAGGTTCAACTTGTTGGTCAGGATGAAGGAGGCTGTCAAGGTCCCTGAGCCTATTGTCCATCAGGTTGGTTAGTGGTGGTTGGTGGTGAGGGGTGGTTGGCGGATGGTGGTGGTGGTTAGGTGTCGGATGGTGAGGGGTGGGTGGTGAAGGAAGGAAGGAGGCCATCAAGGTCCCTGAGCCTATTGTCCAGCAGGTTGGTCTTTGGTGGTGTTTGGTGGTGGTGGTTGATGGTGATGGTAGGTGGTGGTGGTGGTGGTATTTCGGTTTCGGGTGGTGAGGGATGGGCGATGGGTGGTGAAGGAAGGAAGGAGGCCATAAATGCCTAGGTAGTCAATTCAAGTTGCCCAAGTCATGTAACATACATGCATTGGTCAACAGATGCTGTACCCATTTGTCTTTCTTTCACTGATTTCATTCCGTACTGCAAGAGTAAAAAAATAAAATAAGGAAACCCTACCCCATCCGGCCCCATCCATAAAAAAACCTGTGTAGGGCTGCCCCCCCCCCCCCCCCCCCCCCCCCCCCCCTGCGCATAATAGAAATAAGACTAGAAATTGGATACGGCTGCTGGGTATTTACACTATGGTGCACACAATGGCATCCTCAGAATTCTCTATCAGGGACTGCATGATTGTCAAAATTCACTTCTGCACCTCCCTCTGGGTTGCCCAAGTACATGCCCATCCATACCCACCCATTCACCCACCCGTACACCCATCCATGCCACCCATACCCACCCATCTACACACCCACCCATACCCACCCACGCTCACTCACTCACTCACCCACCCATACCCACCCACGCTCACTCACACACACACATTCACCAACCCATCCACATTACCCACCCATTCACACACCCATACCCACCCATCCTCCCACTCACATTACCCACCCATTCACCTACCCATCCATACCCATCCATACCACCCATGCTCACCCATTCACCCACCCACCCACATTACCCACGCATTCACCCGCCCATACCCACCCTTCCATACCACCCATACTCACCCACCCATTCACCCACCGATACACCCCCCATGAACGTAGGCGATGGCCCCCCCTTAGTACCCTCCTCAGGCCCCCCCTCAGTACACTTCTCAGGCCCCCCCTCAGTACACTTCTCAGGCCCCCCCTCAGTACGCTCATCAGGCCCCCCCCCCTCAGTATACTCCACACACCCCATGAACGTAGATGATGGCCCCCCCTCAGTACGCACCCCAGCAGATGATGGCCTCTCCCCCCGCTGGTAAGTAAAGAATATACAAAGTGCATGAGATATACAGAAGTGCATGAGATATACAGAAGTGCATGAGATATACAGAAGTGCATGAGATGTACAGAAGTGCATGAGTTGTACAGAAGTGCATGAGATAAACAAAGTGTATGAAATGTACAGAAGTGCATGAGATATACAGCCCTACATATTACGACGGTAACTTTATCTTAGTATTTATCTATCAAGTCCCCTTGATACGGTAAGTCCCCTTGTCTACTTTTTATTTATAATTAATTTGTATTTGTAATTAATTAATTTAATCTTATATTTATCTATCAAGCCCCCCTGTCTCCTTTGTATTCATAATTTATTTTATTTATAATTAATAAATTATTTCATTTGATATTTGTATTTATCTACCAAGCCCCCTTGTCTTTTGATTATGTTGCTGTTTCATGTTGCGTTTATATGTTGCTGTTTTATGTTGCGTTTATATGTTGCTGTTTTATGTTGCGTTTATATGTTGCTGTTGTTGCTGTTGTATGTTGCTGTTTTATGTTGCGTTTATATGTTGCTGTTGTTGCTGTTGTATGTTGCTGTTTTATGTTGCGTTTATATGTTGCTGTTTTATGTTGCGTTTAAATGTTGCTGTTTCATGTTTTGTGTGTTGAGGTTGCCCAACTCACACGCACAGGGGAGAATTGGCGACAGAAATCATGGAACTCCCCACCTCCACCCGCCATCCAACCACACAAGCATGCACAACCACGCACACACACACACACACTTAATAGTCAAACAAGTCAGAAGTCACTAGTTTTTTTTCGGTTCAGAAAGGGGTCTTCTGGTAGCTTTCAGGATTTTGTACTTTCCTTAAGGTAGTGATTTGGGTAGGGCCGCCCTGGAGGGTTTGTGTGTCAGGTTAGCGATTTGTTTAGCCAAAAAAGCGTCCCAGGTAGTGATTGCTTTAGGTAGCGATACAATTCAAACTTCATGGACGCTAAGGCTACAGCATCCTCATCACTGGCTGCAAGATGGGGTGTGAGTGTGTGGGTGAAAGGTGGTGGTGGTGGTGGTGGGGGGGGGCGGCTTTAGGTAGTGGGGTAAAAAAAGCCCTTGTTTAACTATTGTCACAACAGCAGCCAGTCTGTCATCTATCCTGCCCCCTCCCGCCCTCTGAATACTGAAGGCATCACTGTCTCGCCCTCTCTCACCATCATCATCACCACTACTTCTACCGCCACTACAACATCAGCAATTATGTCAGCCGTCCTGCCCCCTCCAACCCTCTGAAACTAGCCCACTCGACCCACGTAGCCCCTGTAGCCCCCGCAACAACCCCACCACCACACAGCCACCCCACATCAACCCCACCACCACACCACCACCACCATCCAACCACCACCTTCAACCTTCTGAAACTAGCCCACTTGACCCACTTAGCCCCTGTAGCCCCCGCTACAACCCCACAACCCCTCAACCACCCCACAACAACCCCAGCACCACCACCACACCACCACCACCATCCAACCACCTCCTTCAACCCTCTGAAACTAGGCCACTCGACCCACTTAGCCCCTGTAGCCGCCGCTGCCCCCGCAACAACCCCACCACCACACAGCCACCCCACAACAACCCCACCACCACACCACCACCACCATCCAACCACCACCTTCAACCTTCTGAAACTAGCCCACTCGACCCACTTAGCCCCTGTAGCCGCCGCTGCCCTCGCAACAACCCCACCACCACACAACCACCCCACAGCAACCCCACAATAACCACACAACCATCACACAACCTCCACACGACCACCACCACCATCCTACCACCCCCTTCAACCCTCTGAAACTAGACCGCTCGACCCACTTCGCCTCTGTAGCCGCCACACCACAACAAGCCCACCACACCATCACCACACCACACCACCATCCAACCACCACCTTCAACCTTCTGAGACTAGCCCACACGACCCACTTAGCCCTTGTAGCCGCCACTGCCCCCGTAACAACCCCACCACAACACAACCACCCCACCCCACCCCACCACCACCATCCTACCACCCCCTTCAAACCTCTGAAATTAGCCCACTCAACCCACTTAACCCTCTGAAACCAGATGTCCTGCTCCCGCAACAACCCCACCACCCCACAACCACCCCACAACCACCCCACATCCACCACCACCACCATCCAACCACCCCCTTCAACCCTCTGAAACTAGCCCACTCGACCCACTTAGCCCCTGCAGCCGCCCCTGCCCCTGCCCCCGCCTCCGCTCCCGCCGCCTCTGCCCCTGCCCCCGCCGCCCCTCCCCCCCCCGCCGCCGCCGCCAGGGGTATTGAGCTGATGTCCCCTATGGGCGGAACTTTCTACCGCTCCCCTGCCCCCGGGGAACCCGCATTTGTCAAGGAGGGTGACAATGTGAAGAAGGGACAGGTTGTTGGACTTGTGGAGGCGATGAAGTTGATGAACGAGATTGAGGTGAGGAAGGGATTGGGTGGGAAAGGGTGGGGTTGGGGGTGGCCTGGTGAACCCATGTTGTGCAAGGAGGGTGACAATGTGAAGAAGGGACAGGTTGTTGGACTTGTGGAGGCGATGAAGTTGATGAACGAGATTGAGGTGAGAAAGGGATTGGGTGGGAAAGGGTGGGGTGCTGGTGGGGGTGGCCTGATGAACCCATGTTGCGCAAGGAGGGTGACAACGTGAAGAAGGGACAGGTTGTTGGTCTTGTGGAGGCGATGAAGCTGATGAATGAGATTGAGGTGAGTGTGATGAACAACCAGGTGAAGTGAGATTGAGGAAGGGGGTGGATGGGGTTGGGTGCTGGTCAGGGTGGGGGTAGAGGTGGGGAGAAGGTGCAACCCGCATTCGTCAAGGAAGGTGACATTGTGGAGAAAGGACAGGTTGTTGGTCTTGTGGAGGCAATGAAGTTGATGAACGAGATTGCGGTGAGGAAGGGGTTAGGTGCTGGTGGGGGTGGGGGTGGCCTGGTGAACCCATGTTGTGCAAGGAGGGTGACAATGTGAAGAAGGGACAGGTTGTTGGACTTGTGGAGGCGATGAAGTTGATGAACGAGATTGAGGTGAGAAAGGGATTGGGTGGGGTGCTGGTGGGGGTGGCCTGATGAACCCATGTTGCGCAAGGAGGGTGACAACGTGAAGAAGGGACAGGTTGTTGGTCTTGTGGAGGCGATGAAGCTGATGAATGAGATTGAGGTGAGTGTGATGAACAACCAGGTGAAGTGAGATTGAGGAAGGGGGTGGATGGGGTTGAGTGCTGGTCGGGGTGGGGGTAGAGGTGGGGAGAAGGTGCAACCCGCATTCGTCAAGGAAGGTGACATTGTGGAGAAAGGACAGGTTGTTGGTCTTGTGGAGGCAATGAAGTTGATGAACGAGATTGCGGTGAGGAAGGGGTTGGGTGCTGGTGGGGGTGGGGGTGGCCTGGTGAACCTATGTTGTGCAAGGAGGGTGACAACCAGAAGAAGGGACAGGTCGTTGGTCTTGTGGAGGCGATGCGGCTGATGAACGAGATTGAGGTGGGGGAGGGGTTGGTTGAGATAATTTGCTGGTGGGGGTCCTCAATCTTCCTCTCTCCCCTTTCGCTATCTTGTTTTAGGGGGTGTCCTGAGCCTCGATATATTCCTATGTCACTGCGCTGCTTGACAAAATGGCAAAATGACAGAAATATAAGCTTTAAGTCACGGATGCCAAAACAGTGGAACGCCGATATATTCCTATGTTAATGGTGTTGCTTGATAAAATGACAAATGTGAAGTCACATAAGCCACAACAGCTGAACGTCGATATATTCCTCTGTTATGAGACTCAATCTTTCTCTCTCCCCTTCTGCTATATCTTGTTTTTGGGGGTGTTCTGAGCCTCGATATATTCCTATGACATTGCGTTGCTTGACTAAATGGCAAAATGACAAAAATACAAGTTGCGGAAGGCAAAACAGTAGAATGTCGTTATATTCCTATGTTATGAGACTCAATCTTTCTCTCTCCCCCCCACAGGCTGAGTGCGACGGCAAGGTCATCTCCATCATTGAGAGTGGTACACCCATCACTAGTGGCATGGTGGGTTTCTACATGTATTTGTCTTAAATATAATAACAAACGGTAGTCACAACTGTCTTTGAAGTGGCACACCCATCACTAGTGGCATGGTGGGTTTCTTCATGTATTTGTTTTTAATATATTAACAAACGCCAGTCACAACTGTTCATGAAGTGTCACACCCATCGCTAGCGGCATGGTGGGTTTCTACATGTACTTGTTTTAAATATATTAACAAACGCTAGTAACAACTGTCTTTGAAGTGGCACACCCATCACTAGCGGTATGGTGGGTTTCTACAAGTATTTGTTTTAAATATATTAACAAACGCTAGTAGCAACTGTCTTTGAAGTGGCACACCCATCGCTAGCGGCATGGTGGGTTTCTACAAGTATTTGTTTTAAATATATTAACAAACGCTAGTCACAACTGTCTTTGAAGTGGCACACCCATCACTAGTGGCATGGTGGGTTTCTACATGTATTTGTCTTCAATATATTAACAAACGCTAGTCACAACTGTCTTTGAAGTGGTACACCCATCACGAGTGGCATGGTGGGTTTCTTCATGTATTTGTTTTTAATATATTAACAAGATAAACAAATCGACACAAATATGACGGCGTTGTATTGCTGTCAAGTCCAATTGCAACCTTTCTACTTTTTTATGACCCTGTGCAGCCCTTGGTGGGGGGGGGGTAGTGAGACTGAAAAAAATGAGCTTAGATTGGGGGGGGGGGGGGGGGGGGGTCCTCTGTCTGGGGGGCATGATGTGAGCCTACTTGCCGCGCTGTCTATCAGCATCCAGGCTATTACCCTGTGCAGCCCTTGATGGCTCTCAGCAATTAAGGAAGCCAGTTTTGTTATGTCAGTTTTAGATGGTGGGTTGTGTCTTGGGCACCAGTATAATGTAATTATCACCATCACCATCATCATCACCATTGTCATCATCATCACCATGAGAAGTTGTATGATCTGATCTATGATTGTGCCCTCCATATCCCTGTGCAGCCCCTGATGGTTCTTAGCAACTAAGGATCGAGTGCGGAAGATCCGTCTGTTGCTTTTACCCATATCGGCACTCCGTCAGAAAGTGTCCCAGGCTGGCAGCCAGCCTGGCACAGGCACGGGGCAGTGGAGCTCTGTGAAGTTTATTCAGAGAGTTCTGCCATCAGTCTGCCGTAGCTCCTCGTAAGCTAGAAGGGCGCCGCTGGGCTGCGTAGCCCACAAAGCAGAGCTTTTCTTTTCAGCTACGAGCAGCAGCAGCAGCACGTAGGTAGCTCCTCTTCCTGGCTAGTGCTCCTGGAAGCCGTCGTAATCACTTCCCTAGCGCAGCTGAAATTTGTGGGCTTTGCCCAATGGCTGGCTCAGGGAGCTACATAGAAGCTGCTGATTGGAGCTGAAAAGAAAAACACTGCTACACTGAGCTGAAGAACCTGTCTTCCTGTGATGGTGGTAGATCTTGAAGCCAGTCCGTAGGAAGTTGACGTAGTGTCACATGGTACTGTGCATCTGATAGTTGTCACATAGCACAGTCCACGCTATCTGCCTGTGATGGTGGTAGATCTTGAAGCTATGGGGCCTAAGGCCCATTAGCTGGAGGAATATTATTATTATTATTATTATTATTATTATTATTATTGAAGGTGAAGAGATCAGCCCATAGCTCCGGCTATGGAGCATAGCTTGTTAATGTACATCTGATGGTTGTGACGTAGTGTCACGTGGTACTGTACATCTGATGGTTCTCACGTAGCACAGTACATCTGAGGTTTGTCATATAGTGTCACATGGTACTGTACATCTGAGGGTTGTCATATAGTGTCACATGGTACTGTACATCTGAGGGTTGTCATATAGTGTCACATAGTAGCTTAACTTGCCCCATTATGTTCCAGATGCCATGTAAGATCATGAAAGCTGCAAAGATCGACACAGCATCTTCCAGAACGAACGGTTGTGTCAGCCCAACAGCGAGGAGTCCGGTACACTGCCGATTACAACATTACGCGATTCCCTTCTGGATGTACCCAGAGGTCCCTTACTCCCTTCGCACGTGGTTAAACTTAGTTCTTAAACAAGACTCCGAGGACAGTGCCTGTCTCCGTTCTGCCGGTTTTGCCGGTAAAGGCCATTTCTCCAGCCACCATGTTCGAACTTTTGCCCAGAAAATAGCAATCACGTTCTGTTGAGGAGTTCACCCAGTTCTTGGATTCTACTATTTGGAGGACAAGGCAATGAACGCAGAGTTGTTCAATACGCCGCGTCCTCAGTGGATTAAGGTCGAATGTCGTTTCCACTCCTACAGAAGAGTAGGCTCCCTTAGGGTCCTCCTGAGTCCTGACCTACGACCGACTTAAATATTAAATACCGACCTCAACGGCGACCGGTTATCCTACTAATACCGTATATGTTGGGTTTAATAAGTTTTAGATTAACAGCTGCAGGTTTCAATTCAGCTTATGTCATCAAAATATAAATTAATAACAAGATGTAAGAGTTAATCAGACTAAGAGAAAAAACGAAAATCAGGAAATGAGAAAACTCTGGATTCGAGGAAGGGAGCATCGCCCTAACCTACAAATATATACAGTATCTGAAAACCACAGAACGCCCCCCCCCCCCCCCCCCCCCCCCCCCCCCCGCCCCCCCTCCCAAAAAAACATTTACCTTACATGATTGTGGTTTTTTTATCCGACGCAATTGGTTGCATCTCAGGCAGCGGAGCTGGGGGTCCTCCCTTAAGTACCCTGCTTCGGAGTTCGGACCCCCAAATCATGTTTAGGGTCCGTAGGGCCATTGTGGTAATACCTCATTGGGGCCATATACCGTATCAGATATATGAAATAATAAAGCTGTCTACAGGAGCTGTCAAGGCCTCTAAATTTCCCCCCCTTCCGATCGTTTTTTTTTATAATGGCAAATGGGGCTGTAATGGCATGTATCATGGCGATATTATGAGACATTTTCCAGGTCATTCTGAGCACCTCATTTGGGGGGGGGGGGGGGGGGGGGGGGGGGGGTTTTCTAACTTTTTACTGAGACCTTCAAGTGACATTCTGATACCACCCATGAGGAGGCCTTGGTAAGGGCAGTCCATTGGCATCACTTTGGAACTCGTGCAATAAGTATCTACCCCTTGGGTGGGTGGGTGGGTGAATGGGTGGGAGGCTGGGTGAATTAATGGGTGAGTGGTTGGGTAAATGGGTGAGTATGCCCCCAGCCATGCGTGGGAATGCCGAGGATGCCATCATGTGCGCCATATTGGAACCCCCTAGAATCCGTATCTAATTTTTTCATAAAAGGAGTTTTTCTTTTTAAGGGGGTGGGGGGTGGGGGGTAGGTTCTAGCCCCAACATTGTAAAATCAAGACAAAGCATGAAACAGTTGTCTGACGTGTCAGGCATCGTCGTTGGGGGTGGTCGGACCAACGGACATCCGGACAACGGGGTGAATCTGGAGGCCGCCCCCCAGGAGGGGGGGCTTCGCCAAAAATGGGGCCCTTTCTTGGTCCGTGTTTGGAGGCCTGCATGAGGGTTATTTCCCATCCTCTACAAACTTTTCACCATAGACAGAGCTTGATTTACACCTAAATGTCGGTTTTAATCCTACATAGAATGTTTAGCGTAGAGCGAGTGGTACATCCTGGTTGTACAGGCTCCTCCCGGGCATTCCCGTATCGGGGTTTCGGCTGTGGAGCAGCCCCGAGCAGCCCCGAGCGCCCACCCGGCCCGGCGGGGGTGCGTCCCAGGGTACTTCAAATTGCCAAATTGGCCAGCGCTTAAGCGCACATGAAAACAAAAAAACTGCGCTTTGTAGTGCAAAAAGCGCAAAAATTGCCTGCTGCGTCCACAGGGAGTTGCAAATACTGCGCTTAAAGCGCGGTGGGGTCAAAAAGTTAGCGCTCAAAAGCGCGCGCTTTGAATTACCCTGGTACGTCGGACCGACACTGCGTCCATGGCGTGTCGGACCGACATCCCGACACTGTCGGTCCTGTCCCATAGGGGGGGCTGCACCCGCACCCGGCTGCACCCCGACACACTCTCTGGTCACGACACACCCCGCACCTGCGCGCATGCTTGCGACACGCCATCTGCCACATGGACTCAACTGCCAAAAAACGGAGTTCCGATATATTCTCTCACCAAATCTAAGCTATGGCAAACGCAATTATTTCAGGAAATTTCCTTGCGCATCGAAGCGCTTACCGGAATTCGGTCTCCCGGGTACTGCTGCTAGTCGGGCTTGCAACTTTGCTTACAATTTCGTGTGTCCTAGCTATTAAGTCGGACTCGAGCTCGGAGCCTATCCACTCTGCAGGCCTATCAGATCTGGGCGAAGCTTCCGGGAAAAGTGCGATGAAGCATCGCGTCATTATCGTTGGGGGTGGCCTAGCTGGCTTGGCATCGGCAGTTTCAGCCCATGAGGCGATCCTCAGCAGCGGCCTGGATGCCGAAATTGTGATAATGGAAAAGACACCCAAGCTTGGAGGCAATTCGATGAAAGCCTCTTCTGGCATGAACGCCCTCACAGTTGACTCAGGGGATGCTTCAGAGCTGTACAAGGCTGACACCCTGGCAAGTGGGGGAGGTCTCAGCAAGGAGGAGCTGGTGTCCACTCTTGTGGTACGCCGTTTTGTTTATTCAATTTGTGGTTAGCCATGTTTGTTGTGATTTGTTTTTGTCTTCTGTTTTGTTTTGTATTGTTTTGTTTATTTGTTTGTTTATTTGTTTGTTTGTTTGTTTGTTTGTTTGTTTGTTTGTTTGTTTGTCCGTCTGTTTGCTTGTTTCTTCGCTTGTTTTTTTCTTAGCTTGTTTGTTTGTTGGTTGTGTATTGATAGTTCCAGCAATTGAACCTTTTTGTTTTGTAAACATTTAGGAATTCATACATACTGACATGGTGCCGGTATGGTATCATATAGAAGTACCTCAAATGTGCATATACTATAAGGGGTCGGCTATGTTATATAATATTAGTGAATAAATAATATTATATAATATTACATATCGTAGGCGCATGATATGTTGGCGGATGAGATGGCGGACAGGTGTCCGTCATCAATGATTCAGGCCAAACGGGGAGCGCTGGCGGATTGGGCTGTCCGTCAACATTTTGCCAGTCGTTCACATAGCCAACACTCTCCGCCAATGTTCCGCGTCGCTTGCAACGCTGACTAGGACTTGTTTGTGTCGGTACGATAATCACTGTGGACTCTCTTCTGGCAGGGGTCTTCGTCATGAGCTTTGGTATGAACTCCCCTCCCCCCCCCCCCCCCCCCCCCCCCCCATCCCTTGTGTATGGTCGAGTTTACCAGTGCTTGTTTGTGAAACTGCCGTTTCTGTTTTGAAGGTTGGGCAAGTCTCTTCATCCTATTTGGCCTACCCCTGGACTGTAACATACATACACACTGGGTCGACTGGTACCGAAACGCTGACTAGGACTTGTTTGTGTCGTGTGTACGATAATCATTGTGGACTCTCTTCTGACAGCTCCTCCATTGTTTTTGCTGAGCCCCCTCTTCACTGGGACGGGAGCCCCCAGGGTTATCCCTTTGTCCGTCCGACCAACAGTCTGACCAAGATGAAGCCTGGCACGTCAGCCAACGGTCTCGTAAGTAACTCGCTTCTATTGCCACCTGTCTTTCCAATTTTTAACGTCGCTTGCGACGCTGCATAGAACTTGTTTGTGTGCGACCGGTTGCACATTGTGCGACCCAGGTGCGACCCACTTTACGCTCTACAGACGGTGCTAACGCACCGTCCCAGAATGAGGCTTGGGTTGCCACTTGTGGCTACCAAAATGGACACAATATTTCTGGGAAAAAAGACACTGATACATAGCCCCATTATCAGAATAAATCGATCGTGAGGAGTAAAATGTTGGAGGCCTGGGCTCCTCCTGGGTACCGGTATATTAAAAAGGGGGTCTTCAGAAAAAAGGTATAACAAGCTCTTGTGGCTACCAAAATGGCCTCAAGATTTCTGAAAGAAAGACACTGAACTGCTCATTACAACTGTCTGTGGATTGGTGCATATATATAGGGAACGGCAACTAATAAAAGTGCTTGAAAAGCTGGCGTTAACTAATAGTAATTTAGTGTCACAATGGAATTAGTTTTTCAAATAAATTCAAAATCTGGTGAGACAGCTTGTCTGTCTAATATTAACTTATAGTCACTACCGGTAGTATGATTCATTCACTTATATTAACTAACTTAGCTTTCCCTACATATATGAAGGGTTGTCAGGTAGGATATATCTACACATATAATATATTGTACAAGATGTACAATATCGTACTATATATCTACACATATAATATATTTTACAAGATGTACAATATCGTACTATGTATCTACACATATAATATATTGTACAAGATGTACAATATCGTACTATATATCTACACATATAATATATTGTACAAGATGTACAATATCGTACTATGTATCTACACATATAATATATTGTACAAGATGTACAATATCGTACTATATATCTACACATATAATATATTGTACAAGATGTACAATATCGTACTATATATCTACACATATAATATATTGTACAAGATGTACAATATCGTACTATATATCTACACATATAATATATTGTACACGATGTACAATATCGTACTATATATCTACACACATAATATATTGTACAAGATGTACAATATCGTACTATATATCTACACATAATATATTGTACAAGATGTACAATATCGTACTATATATCTACACATATAATATATTGTACAAGATGTACAATATCGTACTGTATATCGTATGACATCGTAGGATAATACTGGGAGAATGTCCTTTGCAGCGCGGCAAGCGACGCGAAAAATTGGCGGAGTGTGTTGGCAACACAGCACCACAACCATCGCCACCACCATCACCCAGCCACACTCACACATGTACTTCATGACCTGCAGGCCAACACCAACACCAACACCAACACCAACACCAACACTACTAACACCACCCAGCCACACTCACACATGTACTTCATGACCTGCAATGACCTGCAGGCCAATAGCAACACCAACACCAACACCAACATCAACAACACAACCACAACCACAACCACAACCACAACCACAACCACCAACACCACCCAGCCACGCTCACACATGAAATTAATGACCTGCAGGCCAACAGCGCAGAAGCTGTGGATGCACTTGAGAAGCTTGGAGTCAACTTATCCAAGGTATTTATTTTTAAAATGATATATTATAATCATTATTTATTAAAGCAACTTTTTCTCACACTAATGATTCATTATGACAATTATTCATGATACAAAATATGTATTTACAAAATATGTATTTACAAAATATGTACAATCTCATATATTAATTATGTATTATAATTTATAACAATTATGTATTATAATTATTATTTGTTATAAGCGGGGGGGGGGGGGGGGGGGGGGGGGGCAAAATAAGACCCCATCGTTCAATTGTGAAGAAGTCTAGAACGAATTAAGAATGTGGTATTATTTTTCAATTTGGCCCAGTAGAAAAAGTGATGGGCCTCCAAAGTATTTGGGGGGGGGGGGGGGGGGGAAGATAAAAACTGTCATTTAAAAAAATGCTTTTCATGCTCTATTTTCTAGCCCTCTGAATGACAAGGGAGTGGAACTGGGGTGTTCCTCTACTAAAATTCAGTCCATATATGCTATTTAGGAGAGATCCACCACGTGTTCTGTCTAGGGGGGGGGGGGGGGGGGGGGTCCGGGGTCTCTCTCTCTCTCTCTCTCTCTCTCTCTCTCTCTCTCTCTCTCTCTCTCTCTCTCTCTCTCTCTTCTGCCCTCACCAACTCGTGCACAACGAAGCACCTGGCGAGAACTCGTAGTACGCCACTGCTTCTTTCCTTTCCGTCACTGTGTGTATGTTTCTTTTCTTATCCAACTGTTCGTCCTGATTCCTAGTGGCATTCGATGACATTCGATGGACCCACAACCAAAGAGATCTGTCTGCAGTGGCAATGACACGTAGCAATCAAAAACAGAAAACCAAATCCGGTACCAAAACCAAACTCCAAATCTACCCCACCCACCCTCCCCCCCAACTCCTGCCCCACTCAACTACCCCACCCAACAACCCCACCCACCCACCCACCCAATATCCCTTTCCCCCCCCAACTCTGTAACAAGTCCTATGCAGCGTCGCAAGCGACGCGGAAAATTGGCGGAGTGTGTTGGCAACGGAACGAAAGGTGGCAACGATGGAGCTGACTGAAGCGAGTTAGTTACGCGACCGTTGGATGACGTGTCAGGCTTCAAGAAATTTTTCGGTCGGACAGACGGACAAATGGGTAACCCTGGGGGCTCCCGTTCCCTTGAAGAGGGGGCTCCGCCAAAAATTACATTCCAGCAACCCCTTCAAAAAGCTATGATAGCTAGGGAACGGCAATATGATATCGTATGATGCCGGCAGTCTAGCTAGGCTAAAGTTTCCATATGCGTACAATATCGTATGATGCAATTTGTATGATGTCATATGATATCATACTCGCATTTGGTCATCATCATATGATATGCCGGTCCCTAATGATATCGCCTGGTGGGGCGTGGTATTAGGGGGGCCCTGTCTTACGGCGGTAGAGAACAGGCTGCTACTTTACCTGGACAGTGCTACAATGGCGGTTGACAGCGACCCCTTAAACTTGGAGTTCCATCAATCCTGGTTCGGCTATGGTTCCATGGATGATCATTTCGCTGGACTGAAAAAGGTGCTGGGTTCGAGTCCCAACGTGTGCGCTTTTGTGTTCGCGGTCGCTGTCAACCCCCATGGTAGCAATGTCCAGGTAGATTAGCAGCCCGTTCTCTACCGCCGTAAGACAGG
>JACBWV010000610.1:99468471-99483471 GCA_013435795.1 Chlamydomonas sp. ICE-L | reverse complement strand
ACATAGCAATCCAAAAACCAAAACCAAAGCCAGTATTACAACCAGAACCAAAATCTGTCCCCCCACCCACCCCCCCACCCATCCAACTCCCGCCCCACCCAACTCCATGGCAATACAGATCACTTGGATGGGAGGGCACTCAGTGGCAAGGACACATAGCAATCCAGTGGGAGGCAATGTTGGCTTCTCCATTATGAAGGTCATGATTGATCATGTCAATACCCTCCCTGGTGTGAGGGTGCTGACAAACACAAAGGTGGGTGGGTGGGTGGAGGGGGGGGGGGGGGGGGGTGGGGGGGGGAGGGGGAGATGTCGGCTTCTCCATTATGAAGGTCATGATTGATTATGTCAACAGCCTCCCAGGTGTCAGGGTGCTGACAAACACCAAGGTGAGCCACTCTAGAGCCACTTCCCTTTTTTTCTTTTTTTTTCTTACTGCTGTCAGGGTGCTGACAAACACTAAGGTGAGCCACTCTGGAGCCACTCCACTATTCTTCTTTTTTCTCGCAGGTGTCAGGGTGCTGACAAGCACTAAGGTGCGCCACTCTGGAGCAACTTCACTCTCTTCTTCTTTTTTCTGGCAGTTTTTTTCTCGCAGGTGTCAGGGTGCTGACAAACGCTAAGGTATGCCACTCTGGAGCTACTCCACTATTCTCCTTTTTTTCTTGCCGTTTTTCCTCCCAGGTGTCAGAGTACTGACAAACACTAAGGTATGCTACGCTGGAGCCACTCCACTATTCTAATTTTTTCTCGCTGTTTTTTTCTCACAGTCGTCAGGGTGCTGTCAAACACGAAGGTGAGCCACTCTGGGGCCACTTCACTTCTTTGTTTGTTTTGTTTTCTCACTGGTGTAAAGGTGCTGCCACTTGGACATTTTGACACTTTGCAGCTACTTTTTGGCGGAGCACTCCCTTCTGGGGGGCGGGAGCCCCTAGTGTTACCCATTTGTCCGTTTGACCATCCATCCATCCATCCATCTGACCGTGATGAAGCCTGACACGTCAGCCAACGGTCTCGTAACTAACTCCCTTCTGTTGCCACCTGTTGCTATGTCGCGATCACACTCAGCCAATTTTTAGCGTCGCAGGCAACACTTTGCAGCTCCTTGTTTTTTCTCTTTCCGTTCGTGTTGGTGCTGACAAACACGAACGGTGCTGACAAACACTTGGGTGAGCCACTCCGACACTTTGGAGCCACTTCATTTTTTCTTTTCTCACCATTGTTTTTCGGTGCTGACCAACACTTCGGTGAGACACTCTGCAGCCACATCACTGTTTTTTGGGGGGGCCCCCTCTTCAAGGGTGCGGGAGCCCCCATGTTTACCCATTTGTCCGTTTGTCCGACCGAAAAACAAAAATTAAAGCCCGACACGTCAGCCAACGGTCGCTTAACTAACTCCCTTCGGTCAGCTCCATTGTTGCCACCTTTCGTTCCGTTGCCAACACACACGGCCAATTTTCCGCGTCGCTGGCGACGCTGCAAAGGACTTGTTCTCTTTCACTTCTCACTGGAGTTACGGTGCTGACGAGCACTAAGGTGAGACACTTTGGATCCACTTCTCTGTTTTTTGTTCTCACTGGTGTTTCGATGCTGACCAACACTTAGGTGAGACACTCTGCAGCCACATCACTGTTTTTTTCTTTCTCTTCTCACTGGAGTTACGGTGCTGACGAACACTAAGGTGAGACACTGTGGATCCACTTCTCTGTTCTGTTTTCTCCCGCAGGTGTCAGGGTGCTGACAAACGCTAAGGAGCCACTCTGGAGCCACTTGGCTATTTTCTTTCTTTTCTCGCCGTTATTTTCTTCTTTTGTACTGGTGCAAAGGTGCTGACAAACACTGAGGTGAGCCACTCTGGAGCCACTCCTCTTTTGTATCGTTTTCTCTCGCCGTCATTTTCTTCTTTTGTACTGGTGCAAAGGTGCCGAAAACACTAAGGTGTGCCACTTTGGAGCCACTTCCCATTTTTCGCTTTAGCCCCCTCTGGGTCCAGGGGCTGAAGCCCTAGGTTCCCCCCGTGTCTCTCCGCCGTCTGTCTGTCTGTCTGTATGTCCGATGTCCGTCTGTCCGAGGTTCCGAGGCGTTTGAACGATTCCGACCACCTCCGCACCCACAATGTTTGCTCATGGTTGGAGTGCGCATGACTAGAGTTATCAGCATCGCAGCGGTCAAGATCCTTCGCAAAAGTTGTTCAATGTTTGTAGCTCTATTCGGCTACGAGTAGCTACTTTCTCCACTACTTCCGAAACTCCCTGCCGGTGACTGCTAAAGCGATTTTCCGTTTCGCTTGCGACACGCTCTTCGAACTTGTCTTTCTTTTTCTGGCTGTTATTTTCTTCTTTTGCACTGGTGCAAAGGTGCTGACAAACGCCAAGGTGGGACACTCTGGAGCCACTCTTTTGTTTCTTCACTTGTGTTCAGGTTCTAACGAATACTAAGGTGAGACACTAGGGATCCGGGTACTTCCAAGCGCACGCTTTTGAGCCCCACTGCACATTTCGCGCAGTTTTTGGCACCCCCCTGTGGGCGCAGCAAGCATTTTTGCACTTTTTGCACTACACAGCGCAGTTATTTGTTTTTCAAGTGCGCTACAGCGCTGGCCAATTTGATCAATGGAAGTACCCTGCTGTGGATCCACTTCTGGCTCTATTTTGTATCCTCTCCCGGCAGGTGTCATGGTGGCGTGATCAACAATACGAAGGATGAGCCACTCTAGAGGGCGCGCGTCCCTTTTTTTCTCTTTATTGTTCTGTAGCTGCTGTGTCAGGGTGCTTACAACACTTATGGTGATCCACCTCTGGAGGGCCACTCCACTATATCTTCTTTTTCTCGCGCTGCAGGCACATCGCATACGTCGGAATCACATGATTCACCCAGGATGGGCAAAGATACGGGGGGAGGGGGGGGGGATCCCCCCCTCAACATCTTTGTGGTGTACATCCGTTCCAGTTAGAAGTTTTATCGGTAGGAGGGCCATGTTTTGGAAGGCCGACGGAAGAGGAGTACGAATCTGCAGTCGTTATTTGGGGTTACACCCTCAAATTAATGAATGCGGCAATCCTCCATCCAACCAACCAACCCAACCATCAAACCAACTACACCCTACCTGCAACTGCTCACGCCCATCCGTTCGTGCTCCCCCCGCCCACGGGCCCGCACCCACCCAGCCCATATATCCATTCACCCACCCCCCACCCACACATGCCATCTGCCCAGCCGCCCTCATCCACCCTCGCCACCCCCCGTACCCCGCCCCCCATGCACCCCGCCCCCCACTCAACATGGCGCACACATCCATCCACGCCATCCCTCCCTCCCATCCATCCATCCATTCCATCCCATTTCCATCCATCAAATCATCCTCATCCATCCATCCTCCATCCAACCATCGCATCCATCCATCCAACCGCTCATCCATCCATCCATCCTCTATCCCACTCCACACCGCATCCATCCATCCACCCTGGGCCCACCCATCCATCACCCACCCACCACACATCCACCGCATACGCCGCACACATCCACCCCTCGCTCGCCCACCCATCCACCCACGCCACCCCGCCCATCCCCCCCCGCCCCCCACCACCATCCACCCACCCACCCATCCACCCCCATCCCTCCACCACCCATCCATCCACCCCACCCCCCTCCACACATCCTCCCCATCCACCTCGCCCATCCACCGCCACCCACCCAGCCCATCATCCTGACCATACCCACTCAACCAATCCATTGCACCATCCACCCAGCCCCACCCACCCACCCACCCACCCATCCACGACCACCGACCCATCCACCCACCAACCACCCTTCACCCATCCTCCACGCCATTCCATCACGCCACCCACCCACCACCACCCATCACCCCCCCGTCCACCCGTCGCACTCCTCCAGTCCACCCGTGCACCCCCCCTCACTGCCCCTTCCATCGCTATCCACCCACCCCTCCTGCCTCCAGTTACATCCACCCATCCAGCTCCCCCCATCCCCCCCACGCGAAGTGTCCACCAAACCACCCACCATCCACCCAAGCCCACATCCCAGTCCCGTCCCTCCCACACCACCTATCCACTCTCCATCCCACACCCACCCACACCAGCACCACCGACCCCGCCACCACCTCCAGCCCATCCCCCCACCCCCTCCACTGCTTAGTTTGGAACGCCCCTCCAGCTTACCACCGCATCCCTCCCACCTCAGCCACACCATACCACCCACGCTGCATCCACACCACCCATTCCATGCCACCCTACCACCCACACCCCCCCCCGCCCTTCCCCCGCTCCCCCCTTCACCCACCCACCACACAATGCCACCCACCCCGTCCCCCGACCCATCAACGCACGCATCTTGTTGCTAGCACATCTCATCTCATTTTCATGCAGCTGGAAAAGCTTGTGGGTGTTGGTGGAAGGATGAAGGGTGTGGTGTCATCCATCCTTCCATCCAATCATCCATACATACATACATCCACACACACACACACACACACACACACACACACACACATGTTCGCAACCCTTGTATAACACATCTCATCTCATTTCATTTTCATGCAGCTGGAAAAGCTTGTGGACAATCGTGGAAAGATGAAGGGTGTGGTGCCATCCATCCATACAACAATCCATGCATGCACACTTGCACGCACGCAATCTTGTCTAACACATCTCATCTCATTTCCATGCAGCTTCAAAGCTGTGTGGGGCGATGTGGAAAGTGTGAAGTGTTGTGGGTGTCATCCATCCCATCCATCCATCCATCCATCCATCCATGCCACCATCCACACCACCACCTGCTTCATGTATGCACGCACGCAACCGCAACCTTGTCTAACACTCTCATCTCATTTTGCATGCAGCTATAGAAAGCTTGTGGGCGATGTTGGAACGGTTGGAGGTGTGGTTCATACCAACCAAAGACATCCATGCATGCATGCACGCACACGAACACACATGCAACCTTGTCTAACACATCTCATCTCATTTGCATGCATCTAGAAAAGCTTTTGGGTGTTGGTGCAAGGATGAAGGGTGTGGTGTCATCCATCCATCCAACCATCCTTCCATCCATAAAAACATACATGCACGCACGCACGCAACCTTTTATAACACGTCTCACTTCATTTGTGTGCAGCTGGAAAAGCTTTAGGGCGATGTTGGAAGGGTGTGGAGTCATCCAACATATATGATATCCATGCATGCAAACCTCGACGCACGGCAGGCTCACATCACGATGCCACAAACCGACTATCACACAGGCACCCTTTATAACACACCTCATTTCATTTGCATGCAGCTGGAAAAGCTTGTGGTGGATGGTGGAAGAGTGAAGGGTGTGGTCGCCACGCAGACAGATGGTGAGTTAGCATGAGTACTTGCATGAGTGCCTGTAAAATACAAATATCTTAATATCACTGAAATTCAGGTTACAACCTGTGAGTGTTTGTGTGTTTGTATGCGTGTATGTGTGTGTAATATGTATATACATGCTGGTATATATAAAGAGAAGTGGAAGGGTGACGTGTGTGGTTGCCACTCTGGCAGATGGTGTGTTAGCATGAGTGCATGCCTGTACATGTTTAAAACCATAAAATATCACTGTGAATCTCGGCTAATAACCTTGGTGTGTGTTGCCACGCAGGCAGATGGTGTGTTAGCATGAGTGCATGCCTGGTACATGTGAAAAAATACAAATATCACTGGAACTCGGGCTAATACCTGTGTGTGTAACATATACATATATCTATATATATACAGAGGTGAGAGAGAGAGAGAGAGAGAGAAGAGATAGGAGAGAGAAGAGAGAGCGTCGCTAAGAGATAGACTAGTAGATCAAGCGTTGGGACATTGTAGGCCCGGGTGTGGTGTCAACAGATTCCAGGCCTTTCTTTGGTTTAAGGCCTTAGGCCGAAAACCTTCCATGTCCCCTCGGGCTAACAACATGTCCACTTCAGCTCACGTTAGTCCCTATCGTAACCCTGGGCAGCCGTGTGTGTATGAGGAGTGATGGTTGGATCTGTGATATAATCATACATGTGTTGTGTTGGAAATATAGATAGGTTTACCCACAATATATAACTCAGTTAAATTGGTGGTATGTCTGGGAAATATATATAATTATACACATATGAGATACACATAATAATATATGTGTATGTGGAAATATATATAATAATACACATATGAGATACACATAATAATATATGTGTATGTGTGGAAATATATATAATAATACACATGTGAGATACACATAATAATATTTGTGTATGTGTGGAAATATGTATAATAATACAGCATATGAATCACAGAATAATGATTTTTGTGTAGGGGGTGGAAATAGATAAAATACTACACATGGGAGATACACATAATACTATATGTTTCTGTGTGGACCAGCTATCGCATAATACAATATGCTCCTCCCATAATAATCTCGTATGTGTCTGTGGCTGCAATGTATATATTAATATTTGGCAGTATTCGGTGGTGTAATCATTGATCTATATTATTTGATAGGCCCCGTTTGTCCGTGTTGCGGAAGACAACCCAAGTCTGATATTTTTCTTCTGTTAGTGGATATATATACTCTTATTATATCCTCTAAAGGGATATATCTATATATCTGATCTCTAGTATATATATATATATCTATCTATCTCTGTCTGCTTGTGTTGTTTGTGTTGTCGGATAGAGGAGCCCTATCGCTTTGACGGCTACGGTCTTCACGAAAGACAACAGACAGACCCCAAAACTCTTATGTTTTGTCTGTGGATATAAGACACTAGGTGTTTTTGTCTTGAGAGTAGGACAATCCCCAAAGCTAAATATCTTGCTCTGTTACAAGGTGACAAGATGAGGAGCGTATCGTCTTTGACTGTGATGCTGTCATTCTGGCTTGTGGCGGCTTCGGAGCCAACAAGGAGTTGATTTCGGTAGGAGTTGGAAGGAGTTGGTTTAGGTCGGAGTTGATTTCGGTTGGAGTTAGTTGGAGTTGATTTCGGTAGGAGTTGGAAGGAGTTGATTTTGGTTGGGGTTGGTTTCGGTAGGAGTTGGTGGGAAGAAGATTTTGGTAGGAGTTGGAAGGAGTTGGTTTCTTTAGGAGTTGGAAGGAGTTGGTTTTGGTTGGAGTTAGTTTCGGATGTAGTTGGTGGGTAGTAGATTTCGGTAGGAGTTGGTGGGAGTAGATTTTAGCCGGAGTTGGAGGGAGTTACTTTTGGTAGGAATTGGAAGGAGTTGATTTTGGTCGGAGTTGGTTTTGGTTGGAGTTGGTTTCGGTTGGAGTTGGTTGGTAGGAGATTTCGGAAGGAATTGGTTTGGGTCAGAGTTGGAAGGAGTTGGAGTTGGTGGGTAGTAGATTTCGGTAGGAGTTGGAAGGAGTTGGTTTTGGTTGTAGTTGGTGGGAGTTGGTTTCAGTTTGAGTTGGTGGTAGTACATTTCAGTCGGAGTTGGTTTCGACTGGAGTTGGTGGTGGTAGATTTTACCCTAAGCCACGCACACCACCACCACCACACACACACACACACCACCTCATTGCTGCAGCCTAATAATTCAGCAGCAGCTAGCCTGGCCAGAACCAATGGGCCATGGGCCACAGGAGATGCACTAGACATTGGCCCACCCACCACCACCAACCACCCACCCACCCCCAACCACACACAATCACCCACACCCACCCCCCACCAGTGGCGAACCACCACATACCACCACATCCCCCGCACAGCCCCACCAGTCTTTGCTGTGCAGTCTAAGAGTTCAGCAGCGTCCTAGCCTGGCCACTACCCAATGGTCTATGGTCCGTGGCCAACAGGACGGGATGTCACTAGTATTGCTAGCAACATTGCCCTTCCCCTCCCCCCTCCCCCCCCTACGCACACACACAGTTCACAACCCACGCAACACCACTCTATCTCTCTCTCTCTCTCGCATCTCTCTATTCCTCTCTTTCTCTCTCGTCCGTCCCTCTCTCCATCCTATTTCCCAGCCTCTACTCTTGCCCTCCCGCGGAGCAAATCGTCACTCTCGCCGGTTTCGCTGGTCGCTCTCTCCACTTCTCATCCTCTCCTCTCCTCCCCCCCCCCCCCAGGCAAGGTGTACCTCCTACCCCACACGGCTTCCCTCCGCCCCTCACCCCTTGCCAACAGCACCCCCCCAGTCGGCCCGCCCGCAACGCACCAACTCTTTGCTGCAGTCTAAGAGTTCAGCAGCAGCCAGCCTGGCCACAACCAATGGGCCGTGGGCCACAGGAGATGCACTAGACATTGCTAGCAACATTGGGGCTAGCCTCATCCACTTGGACCAGGTCCAGATCCACCCTACTGGTTTGGTAGATCCCAAGGTAATTATATATTTTTTGTATTTTATTGTTTTAGATTGTTGGTAATTATATATCATTGTTATTTTTATATTATTATTATTCATATGTCAGGTCCAGATCCACCCTACTGGTTTGGTCGATCCCAAGGTAATTATACATATTTTTTATTTAATTGTTTTAGATTTTTGGTAATTGTATATCAGGTTCAGATCCATCCTACTGGTCTGGTAGATCCCAAGGTAATTATATATCATTTTCCTGATTATTTGTATATTATTTTATTATTGGTAATTATATATCATTGTTATTTATATATTATTGTTATTTATATATTATTGTTATTCATATATCAGGTCCAGATAGACCCTACTAGCTTGGTTGATCCTAAGGTAATTATATGTCATTGTTATTTTATTGTTTTAGATTGTTGGTAATTATATCTCAGGTTCAGATCCACCCTACTGGCCGTGGTTATCCCAAGGTATTATCAGGGGGGGGGGGGGGGGGGGGGGGGGGGGAGGGGGGGGGGGGGGGGGGGGGGGGGGGGCTTTTTTCTTTTTCTTTTTTCTTTTTTTGTTTTTTTACTCTTTTTTTTTTTTTTTTTTTTTTTCTCTTTTTTTTTTTCTTTTTTTTTTTTCTTTTTTTTTTCTTTTTTCTTTTTTGGTGTTTCGTTTTTTTGTGTTTTTTTTTTTTTTTTTGTTTTTTTGATTTTTTTTTTTTTCTTGTGTTTTTTTTTTGTTTTCTTGTTTCCGCTCTCCCTCTTTTTTCCCTCCTTGTGTTTCAATTCATGGTGTCCCGATTCAGATGGGAGTTTGGAATTGGTGGAAGTTTCATAAGAAAACAAGGGGGGAAATAAAGTGGAAAAAAGTTGTTTACCCCCCCCCGCCCCTCCCCCCCCTCCTAAAACCCGATTACCTCACCCTACCCCTCCTAAAATGGGGGCCATTCGAAAGATCTTTTCGTGCCCATAGTCGCAGTTATGCTCTTACCAGCGGTTTTTTCCTCCTAAGCACGATTAATCGCGCGTCGCACGATTATTAATGTTTCTCGCGAATGGTCCATTGTTTTCTCAGGTCGGTCTGTTTTTCGAGCTCGCGAAACTTTGGCCGTGTGGCATCGTTCACTTTCACGATTTATTAATAGTTTCCATTCACATGTAGATGCAACATAATCATATATCAGTGCCTATTCCTACGTTTCCGGTTGACCCAAACGCTGGCTGCAGCATCGTGCAGAACGATTATTAATGTTTAGTTCCTCTGCCATACTGTTGGCTCAGGCATCGCGCATCCCAAATTCCCCATCACATGGGAGCATGCTCTGGACAGAACACTGTGTGACACGCTGGACAGATTCCAGGCAGCTCATCAGGGGGGAGGCGAAAGGGGCAGTGGGGAGTTGAGGCCACGTGCCCGGCACGTACCCCATGGAACAAGGGCGTGACCGCCCTTGTGTTGGCAATTGAATGGGGATCCGCTGGGGGTATGTGGAAGCCCCGTTGAGCCCTGCTGTCACTAGGGTTGTTTTTTGTGCGATGTGCGTAACCTTGTTGCTGCCCTCGTGAACCTTGTTGCTGCCCTCGAGGCTGTTCTTGCGGAATGCGTGTTTCGTATAACAAGCTTTGGTACACAGTTGCGCCGTTGCCTCCAAAGCTGGGGCTGTGCACTCTCCGGCTGGGACTAGGCAGTCTTCTTCGAGGTGACTTGACGAGCGCCTGTTCTTGTCTCGCACACTTGCGTTGTGCTTGCGCGCCAGCAACTCATCAGGTTGTCATGGTACACCTGGTCGATGGGAGGGTGTGTGGGGGTGGGGGAGGCAGTTAGGTTGGGTGAGTGAAAGGCACTGTTCTTCTTTTGGCTATGCCCGGTGACCTCTGGGCAAGCCTCCAAAACTGGGGCTGTGCACTCTCCGGCTTTGACTAGGCAGCCTTCTTCGAGGTGACTTGACTGCCGAAGTGCCGAGTCCAAACGTGAAGTGGTGGTTTGGGGCGCAGTTTGACTTAAATCTACCTGGAAGATGTGGTGACGTGACTGAAAACACAACTTGTCTGAAAATTGCTTCGAGTCGGAGAAGAGGTGACTGCCTCGGCTAGTTTATTGAGCTGCCTGCCGTTTGCAACATCAGTTGGTGCAGTCCAAATGCGATTTTGCAGGCAAACCCTTAGGTTCCCCAGCGCACCCGTTTGGCGCACCCTTTTTGCGCCTCCGTTTTGCTCGCCCGGCAGTACGGCTGATGTACCGAAGTCGCTACCCATGGAGGGGCGGTAATAACCTCGTCATAGGGCTTTGTGAAACCTCGAGCTCGCTTGCTGTTACGCCGCAACTCGACACTTACTTCACTGCCAGCTCTTGCTGAAATACCTAATAACCTTGCAGCTTCCCCGTCCTAGCACTTGCTTCTCCTCCTCCTCCTGCGCTGTTTCTCTTCCTCGCTTGCTGACTGTATTCCATCGCGTGCTCCCCAGCATCATGCTCCTCGCTGAATCTTTCAATCTACAAAAGCATTGGCCAGCACTGGGAGCTTCAAATCAGCGACAGGCACATGTTAAAGACCAGTATTGGCTAAACCTCAGTCGCTTATGAGCGCTCACTCTGAAGCTATTCCTCCACAACTATTACAACTGCTGCTGTTGAATTGAATGCTTTACGCCCTTTTTCACTCGCAACAGCAAAACTGTAATCGTGCAGAATCGTTCAAACCGATTATTATTGTTTTCGTGTTCCCAAAGTGCAGACCCAAACGATTATTAATGTTTCGTCCAAAAACCTTAGGAAAATCACTGGCTCTTACATCTTTTGTAAGGTTGCTCAAACGCGATTTATCGGGAAGTTGAGATTTTGGCCGCTTTGGGTGAAAAAAACTTTGGACCCCTCTAACTTTTGTGCAACTTTATTTTTGGCTCAATTGTTTTTCTTTCTTTTTTTTAGTTTGAGGATAAGCTCTATCCAAAGCGAAGACACGGTACTACAGCTTTTTTCTTGCCCCCCCCCCCCCCCCCCCCCCCCCCCCCCCCCCCCCCTTGGTAACTATATATCATTCTTCTGATTTTTCTTTTATATTTTAGATAACTCCTGGATAATTGGTCATTATATATGAATATATCATTGTTATTTATACATCATTATTATTCATATATTATTTTTATTCGTGCATCAGGTCCAGATCCAACCTACTGTCTTGGTAGATTCCAAGGTCATTATATATCATTGTTATGATTATATCATTGTTCTTTATATATCATTTTTATGTATATATTATTTTTATTGTTGATAGATTATTTGTATTTAATTTGTATTCATATACCAGGTCCATATCAACCCTACTGGCTTGGTGGATAGATATTATCATTTGTATCACTACTCTTACATTCCTCTTGCTGCAGGACCCGGGCGAATACACAGTTACTCGTTCAAACCCCAGTGTTACTCGTTCACATCCAATTATTATTCACAAATTGTTGTAATATACATATCATTGTGATGTGTTCACATATCATTATTATTCACATATTGTTGTAATATACATATCATTGTGATGTGTTCACATCCAATTCTTATTCACAAATTGTTGTAATATACATATCATTGTGATGTGTTCACATATCATTATTATTCACATATTGTTGTAATATACATATCATTGTGATGTGTTCACATATCATTATTATTCATATATTGTTGTAATATACATATCATTGTGATTTGTTCACTTACCATTATTATTCACATATTGTTGTAATATACATATCATTGTGATGTGTTCACATATCATTATTATTCACAATTGTTGTAATCTACAATCATGTGAGGTGTTTCACAGTTAGTCATTATTATTCCAAATTTTTGTAATATACTCCCCATTGTGAGTGTTCACTATATCATTAGTTATTCCCTATTGTTGTAATACTACATCATTCATTGTGATGTGTTCACATATCACTTATTATTCACCAATTCGTTAGTAATATACTAAGCCAATTTGTGATGGTGGTTTCCCCCATACATTATTATTCCACATATTGTTGGTAATATACATATCATTGTGATTTGTTCACCTAGCATGATTATTCCAAATATGTAATATAAATAATTCATTGTGAGTGTTCACATATCATTATTATTCACATATTGTTGTAATATACATATCATTGTGATGTGTTCACATATCATTATTATTCACAAATTGTTGTAATATACATATCATTGTGATGTGTTCACATATCATTATTATTCACATATTGTTGTAATATACATATCATTGTGATGTGTTCACATATCATTATTATTCACAAATTGTCATAGACATACATTTTATACATATGTGTTAATATACATTCATTGTGATGTGTTCACATATCATTATTATTCAATTGTTGTAATATACATATCATGTGATTGTTCACATATCCAATATTATTCACAATGTTGTAATATACATATCATTTGTGTGTTACAATCATTATTATTCACAAATGTTGTATTACTACATTTGATGTGTTCACATATCATTATTATTCTATAACATACTTGTGTGTGTTAATATACCTATCATTGTGATTTTTCACATATCATATTATTCACATATGTTGTAATAACTATCATTTGATGTGTTCACATATCATTATTATTCACAAATTGTTGTAATATACATATCATTGTGATGTATTCACGTATCATTATTATTAACAAATTGTTGTAATATACATATCATTGTGATTTGTTCACTTACCATTATTATTCACAAATTGTTGTAATATATATATCATTGTTGTTTATTCACACACTATTATTATTCAAATTTGTTTTTATTAATGTATCTTCTATTCCTCTTGCTGCAGGACCCTGATGCAGGGTCGCACGTCTGAATACTCCATTTCTCCCACTACTGTGTGGGAAATGCGGCTTTCAGATTTGAAACAAAAGCCCTGCTTGCTGCAGGACCCTGATGCAGGCACCAAGTTCCTTGCACCATTCCTTATTATGTCTGCCATGGTGACTTTCCTCAGCTGCGGCGTATGGGAGGGTCCCCTCAACACAACGCCCTTCCCTTTACCATTACTCTTATATTCCTCTTGCTGCAGGACCCTGATGCAGGCACCAAGTTCCTTGCACCAGAGAAGCTGCTTTTGGCGCAATTGTCACTATAAAATGTACAAAAAAATGTGTTTTGCCCTGAATGGCCCTAAAAAGCTATAAAAGCTATAAAAAGCACTAAAACGCTGTCCCTGGAGGAAGCCTAAAAGGCGATAAAAGCTGTAAAGGGCTATAAAAGCTAGAAAAACCCTCTTTCAGATTCGAAAAAAAAGGCCCTGCTTGCTGCAGGACCCTGATGCGGGCACCAGGTTCCTTTCACCATTCCTTATTATGTCTGCCATGGTGACTTTCCCCAGCTGCGGCGTACCGGAGGGTCCCCTTAACACAACGCCCTTCCCTTTACCATTACTCTTACATTCATCTTGCTGCAGGACCCTGATGCAGGCACCAAGCTCCTTGCACCAGAGAAGCTGCTTTTGGCGCAATTATCGCTATAAATTTTCCATTTTTTGTTTTGCCCTATATGTCCCTAAAAAGCTATAAAAGGCTATAAAAAAGCTATGTAAAGCACTAAAACGCTGTCCCTGGAGGAGGCCTAGAACCATAAAACTTGAAAAAGCACTTTCAGATTTGAAACAAAAGCCCTGCTTGCTGCAGGACCCTGATGCAGGCACCAAGTTCCTTGCACCAGAGAAGCTGCGGGGTGTTGGAGGCATCTTGCTTACAGCGGAGGGACATCGATTTGTTGATGAGCTGTCAACTCGAGATGTGGTTTCGGGAGCTATGTTGGAGTGAGTGTGGGGTTGCGTGGCTTGGGGTGTGGTGGGGTGGCATGGGGTGTCAGCTCGAGATGTGGTTTCAGAAGCTTTGTTGGAGTGTGGGGTGGGGTGGCCTGGCTTCAGGTGGTGTGTGTTGATGAGCTGTCAGCTCGAGATGAGGTTTCGGGAGCTTTGTTGGAGTGTGGGACGAGGAAGCGTGGCTTTAGGTGGGGTGTGTTGATGAGCTGTCAGCTCGAGATGTGATTTCGGGAGCTTTGTTAGAGTGTGGGGTGGGGTGGCCTGGCTTTAGGTGGGGTGTGTTGATGAGCTGTCAGCTCGAGATGTGGTTTCGGGAGCTTTGTTGGAGTGTGGGGTGGGGTGGCCTGGCTTCAGGTGGGGTGTGTTGATGAGCTGTCAACTCAAGATGTGATTTCGGGAGCTATGTTGGAGTGTGGGGTGGGGTGGCGTGGCTTCAGGTGGGGTGTGTTGATGAGCTGTCAGCTCGAGATGTGATTTCGGGAGCTATGTTGGAGGGTGTGTGGGTTGTGGTGGGGTGGCATGGGATGTTGATGAGCTGGCAGCTCGAGATGTGATTTCGGGAGCTTTGTTAGAGTGAGTGTGGTTGGGGGGCAGTGCGTCGCACTGGGGTCACACCGAGTGTGGTAGGGGGGCAATGCGTCGCACTGGGGTCACACCGAGTTGCTCAATTTGCAACACGTCGCACGAGAATCAGAACATTGAGCCCCTGCCCAGGAGGGGGGGCTCCACCAAAAACAGTGACCCCCTGCCCATGAGGGGGGGCTCCACCAAAAACAGTGAGCCCCTGCCCAGGAGGGGGGGCTCCACCAAAAACGGTGTGGACATCAGGCCAGTGATTCCTTCTCAGCGACAAGCAG
>JACBWV010000610.1:99318471-99463471 GCA_013435795.1 Chlamydomonas sp. ICE-L | reverse complement strand
TGAATTGTTACACTATGCTATAGATTTGTTTTCATCTTATTGAATTTTTATATTATGCTCTAGATTTGTTTCCATATTATTGAAATGTTTCATGCTCTAGATTTGTTTCTATATTTTATTGAATTGTAGCATTTTACTATAGATTTGTTGCCATATTATTGAATTGTTACATTATGCTCTAGATTTGTTTTCATAGTATTGAATTGTTACATCATTATAAAATAGTAGTGAAAGATAGTATAATTTTATAATAAACTTAAAAGGAGGATTAGTTTACAATGAGTAAAAACAAGGTAATCAAAGTTGCAGGTCGTACCTCGTAATTTTCGCACTAGTCAAAACTTAACTTCAAACTTCACTTTTCGCTCTTTTACTTGTGACTTTTCAGGCCTGATTTACGACAATTCTCCCACGATTCTCAGAATTCTCGGAATTCCAGGCAAAATCTGATGTACAAAGAAAGAACTGCGAACTACATTTCGAAAAATTGATTCCCAAATGATCAGCTTAATGGCTATAAAGAAAACCCTACTTGCGATGTTAGGTTCCTTCTTGCTTCAACCGCCAACCACCAACCACCAACCACCAGGTCTTCCCGTCCACCTTCCCCACCATTGAACCCATGTACACGGCAAGGGTGGGCCCTGTGGTGCACTACACCATGTGTGGCATTGAGATCCTTCACCACCTTCCCCACCAACTCACATTAGCACTTAGACCATTAAACTCTTAGTGCCAACCACCAACCACCAACCACCAGGTCTTCCCGTCCACCTTCCCCACCAACTCACATTAGCACTTAGACCATTAAACTCTTACTGCCAACCACCAACCACCAGGTCTTCCCGTCCACCTTCCCCACCAACTCACATTAGCACTTAGACCATTAAACTCTTACTGCCAACCACCAACCACCAGGTCTTCCCGTCCACCTTCCCCACCAACTCACATTAGCACTTAGACCATTAAACTCTTACTGCCAACCACCAACCACCAACCACCAACCACCAGGTCTTCCCGTCCACCTTCCCCACCAACTCACATTAGCACTTAGACCATTAAACTCTTACTGCCAACCACCAACCACCAACCACCAACCACCAGGTCTTCCCGTCCACCTTCCCCACCAACTCACATTAGCACTTAGACCATTAAACTCTTACTGCCAACCACCAACCACCAACCACCAACCACCAACCACCAGGTCTTCCCGTCCACCTTCCCCACCAACTCACATTAGCACTTAGACCATTAAACTCTTACTGCCAACCACCAACCTTTATCCACCAGCCACCGTCCACCAACCACCAACCACCAACCACTATCCACCAACCACCAACTACCAACCTCTTTCCACCAGCTACCAACCACCAACCTCCATTAGCCTCGCCATCAGCCACCAACCGCCAACCACAAACCACCAAACACAAACCACAAACTTCTATCTACCATCCACCAACCACCTACCACCTACCAACAACCAACAACCACCATCCAATAACCACCATCCAACAACCACAAACCACCAAACACAAACCACAAACTTCTATCCACTATCCACCATCCACCAACCACCAACCTCCATTAGCCAATCCATTAGCCACCAACAACTATCCACCAGCTACCAACCAACAACCACTATCCACCAACCAACAACCAACAACCCCCATTAACCTAGCCATTAGCCACCACCCACAAACCACAAACCACCACCCACAAACCACAAACCACAAACCACAACCTTCTATCCACCATCCACAAACCACAAACTTCTATCCACCAACCACCAACTACCAACCACCAGCCATCAACCACAAACCACAACCTTCTATCCACCATCCACAAACCACAAACCACTAACCACTAGCCACCAACCACAAACCACAAACTTCTATCCACCAACCACAAACCACAAACCACCAGGTCTTCCCGTCCACTTTCCCCACCAATGAACCCATGTACGCCGCAAGCGTGGCCCCTGTGGTGCACTACACCATGGGCGGCATTGAGATCAACGAAAAGGCCCAAGTGCTGAGCGAGGAAAACAAGAAACCCATCAGCGGTTTGTATGCTGCTGGAGAGGCTAGTGGAGGGTGGGCTGCTATGTCGCTTTGTTTGTGTAGTCCAGGGGTAGCCAAATAGGCTGAAGAAACTTGCCCAGCCTTAAAAACAAGAAAGGCAGTTTAAGAATAATTTACTGCTATAGAGGCTGGTAGAGGGTGGGTTGCTATGTCACTGTCAGAACCCCCCGCATCCACACCACACCACACCACTGATGAATCAGTTGGTTGTTTACTGCTAGAGAGGCTGGTGGAGGGTGGGTTGCTATGTCACTGTCAGAACCCCCCACACCCACACCACACCACACCACTGATGAATCAGTTGGTTGTTTGCTGCTATAGAGGCTGGTGGAGGGTGGATTGCTATGTCACTGTCAGAACCCCCCACACCCACACCACACCACTGATGAATCAGTTGGTTGTTTGCTGCGAGAGAGGCTGGTGGAGGGTGGATTCCTATGTCACTGTCAGACCCCCCCCCCCCCCCACACACACACACACACACACACCCACACCCCCCCACACACGCACGCACGCACGCACACCACACCCACCCACACCCACACCACTACTGTATAGATAAATCGGTACGTTGTTTCCCGCTAGAGATGCAGGTGGAGGGTGGGTTGCTATGTCCCTGTCAGACCCCCACACACCCACACCCACACGCACGCACACGCACGCACACCACACCCACACCACTACTGTATAGATGGATCGGTGCGTTGTTTACTGTTAGAGAGGATAGTGGAGGGTGGATTACTATGTCACTGTCAGACCCCCACACACCCGCACCCACACGCACGCACACGCACGCACACCACACCCACACCACTACTGTATACATGAATGGGTATGTTGTTTACTGCTAGAGAGGCTAGTGGAGGGTGGATTACTATGACACTGTCAGCCCCCCCCCCCCACCCCACCCCACCCCACCCCCACCCACACCCACCCACACCCACCCACACACACCCCCACAACCCCACACACGCACACGCACGCACGCACACCACACCCACCCACACCCACACCACTACTGTATAGATAAATCGGTACGTTGTTTCCCGCTAGAGAGGCTAGTGGAGGGTGGATTACTATGTCACTGTCAGACCCCCCCACACCCACACCCCCACACACCCACACGCACGCACACCACACTACACCACTGTATAGATGAATCGGTGCGTTGCTTCCTGCTAGAGAGGCTAGTGGAGGTAGGGTAGCTATGCCACTGTCAGACCCCCCCCCACACCACACACACACACACACACGCACACACGCACACCACACCCACCCACACACACACCACTAATGTATAGATGAATCTGTGCGTTGTTTCCCGCTAGAGAGGCAGGTGGAGGGTGGGTTCATATGTCACTGTCAAACCCACCACCACCACCACACACACACACACACTACTGTATAGATGAATCGGTATGTTGTTTGCTGCTAGAGAGGCTAGTGGAGGTCGGGTTGCTATGTCACTGTCAGACCACCAACACCAACACCAACACCAACACCACACACACACACACACACTACTGTATAGATGAATCAGTACGTTGCTCCTGCTAGAGAGGCTAGTGGAGGGTGGGTTACTATATCACCGTCAGACCCCCCACCCACACCACACAAAATATAAGACCACATGAGAGCCGCATGGGAGCACATTATTTTTCGTTAATTTTGTGGGTTTGGGTGGGTTCGTCTTTGTGTGTGGGTGTGTTTGTGTGTGGGTGTGGGCGGGTTCGTTTTTGTGTGTGGGTGTGTTTGTGTGTGGGTGTGGGCGGGTTCGTTTTTGTGTGTGGGTGTGTTTGTGTGTGGGTGTGGGTGTAGGTTCGTTCGTGTGTTTGTGTGGGTGTAGGTGTGGGTTTGTTTGTGGGTGTGGGTGGGTTCGTTTGTATGTTTGTGTTTGTGGGTGGGTGGGTGTGTAGGTGTGGGTGGGTACGTTTGTGTGGGTGGGTTTGCTTGTGTGGGTGTGGGTGTGGGTGGTTTCGTTTGTGTGTGGGGGGGGTGGGGGGGTTAGTTTGTGTGTTTGTGTGTGTGTGTGTAGGTGTGGTTGGGTTCGTTTGTGTGTGTGTGTTTGTGTGGGTGTAGATGTGGGTGGGTTTTTTTTATGAGCGTTTGTGTGTGTGTGTTTTTGTGTGTGGGTGTGAGTATGTCACGCGTCACACTAAAAAATATTGAGCAACCCCAGTGCCATGCGCTGCCCCCTGAAACCCTGCGGAAGCCGTGGGGGACTAGTTTAGCCTGACCCATGCGTCGCCATGCAGCGACAGAATGGTGACGCGATGCACTAAAAAAAGTAGATTCATGGAGCAACCCACTTAGGAGGCTATCCCCTCATTGAGTGAGCTGTTATATTCAGATTTTTGTATTTTATTAATAATAGTTTTTAACTTGTGTCTCTTCAATTTTTTTAATGTTTAATTTAATTTAAAGTTTAATTTGCATCACTTTTATTTTACGTTTATCGGGTACAATTCCCCTAAAATACTATTCCATCTAGAATTTCCCAATCAAAAACGTCTTTACTGCTGCCCCTGCTTGCAGGCCCAATTGTTTTTTGCCGGTAATAATATTGTTTAATTTACGTTTATCAGGTTCAATTCCCCTAATATACTATTCCATCTAGAATGTCCCAATCAATAACGTCTTCACTGCTGCACCTGCTTGCAGGCCCAATTGTTTTGTGCCGGTAATAATATTGTTTAATTTACGTTTATCAGGTTTAATTCCCCTAAAATACTCTTCCATCTAGAATTTCCCTCTCAATAACGTCTTTACTGCTGCCCCTGCTTGCAGGCCCAATTGTTTTTTGCTGGTAATAATATTTGTTTAATTTATGTTTATCAGGTTCAATTCCCCTAATATACTATTCCATCTAGAATGTCCCAATCAATAACGTCTTTACTGCTGCACCTGCTTGCAGGCTTCATGGAACCACCCCCGCTTAGGAGGCAATTCCCTCATTGAGTTTGCTGTGATATTCAGATTTTTGTATTTTATTAAATAAGAGTTTGTAAGTTGTATCGTTTTAATTTTTTAACATTGAATTTGTTATCGCTTATTTAATTTATTTATATGTTTATTATTTAATTCCCCTAGCATTATACTAATTCATCTAGAATTTCCCAGTCAATAGCGTCTTCACTGCTGCAACTGCGTGCAGGCTTTTTTCTTCTTCCTGTTATAAGATGTTTTTTATTTACGTTTATCGGGTATAATTCCTGCATGCAGGCTCCATGGAGCCAACCGCCTAGGAGGAAACTCTCTCATTGAGTGTGCTGTCTTTGGCCGCATCGCCGGGAGGGAAGCTGTGGGGTATGCAAATGATGCTGCAGCCATTTGAATCAGTGGCTGCTCTGCTGAACACGTGTCGAATGTACCGCACCGTTTATAGTACAATACGGTGTGGTGTGGTGTGGTGTGGTACGGTACGATACCACATCGTGGCATCGCTGGGAGGGAAGCTGTGGGATATGCCAACGATGCTGCAGCCCTCTGAATCAGTGACTGCTCTGCTAAGCAGGTGACAGATGTACCGTACCGTACACAGTACAATACGGTGTGGTACGATGCGGTATGGCACGATACCACATTGTGACATCGCCGGTAGGGACGCTGTGGGATATGCGAACAATACTGCAGCCCTTTGAATCAGTACCTGCTCTGGTAAGCAGGTGACCGATGTACCATACACAGTGCAATACGGTGTGGTACGATGCAGTATGGCACGATACCACATTGTGACATCGCCGGTAGGGACGCTGTGAGATATGCCAAAGATGTTACCGCCCTCTGAATTTGCAGCTGTACTGTACTGCTGAATCTGCGACAGATGTACATAACAGTTTCCTCACCGTAAAGATAACGCTGTGACTGTACTGCTGAATCTGCGACTGATGTACATAGCGGTTTCCTCACCATAAGGCTTATGCTGTGACTGTACTGCTTTGAATGTACTACTGAATCTGTGACAGATGTATATAATGGTCTCCTCACCATAAGGCTATGCTGTGACTGTACTGCTGTGACTGTACTTCTGAATCTGTGACAGATGTACATAACGGTCTCCTCACCATACGGCTTATGCTGTGACTGTACTGCTGAATCTGTGACAGATGTACGTAACAGTCTCCTCACCATAAGGCTTATGCTGTGACTGTACTTCTGTGGCTGTACTACTGAATCTGTGACAGATGTACATAATGGTCTCCTCACCATAAGGCTTATGCTGTGACTGTACTTCTGTGACTGTACTACTGAATCTGTGACAGATGTACATAATGGTCTCCTCACCATAAGGCTTGTGCTGTGACTGTACTGCTGTGACTGTACTACTGAATCTGTGACAGATGTACATAATGGTCTCCTCATCATAAGGCTTATGCTGTGACTGTACTGCTGTGACTGTACTGCTGATTCTGTGACAGATGTACATAACGGTCTCCTCACCATAAGACTTATGCTGTGACTTATTAAATGGAAATTGTTACGCCTTGCCACGGGGCGTGAGTTTGAAGGAGCTTTCCGCTTGCACTGGGAAAGGTCACTGTGGGTTATCTCCCGTTTCCACGATTGGCTCAATGGTTGAGTTAGTTGAAATCAGGCAAAAGGTGCGGGGTTTGAATCACTACAGGTGCGCCTTAGTGTCTGCGGTCGCTGTCAACCGCCATGGTAGCACTGTCCAGGTAAAGTAGCAGCCCGTTCTCTACCACTGTAAGACAAGGCTCTCTTAATCCCCCGCCCCACCAGGCATTATCATTACTTGTACAAGTCGTTACCGCCCTCAATGTACTAGAGACTCGACGGTTACACCGGTCACACTGGAAGTGCCACTTAGACCTTGAAGGTCACTGTGGGTTTTGATTTCACAGACAGCTACTGCGCCCGAGCTTGGACTACTGCGCGACAGCACGGAGGTGTGATGTATGATATGTATTGTCTCTTATGTTGAATACCATAGACACTTGTGGTTGGCCCCAATGCAAGCAAACGGGCTGGCCCCCTAACACCTCGTAATAAGGCATACAATATATTTATGCATGCATGCATACATATTTACTACTTAAAATACGTTTTATACTCTATCTATATTGAACTTGAACTTGGTCAAAATAGTATAGCATGTGAAGGCTGCTAGCCATTCCTGGCAGTTGCAAGTCAGCATGCTGCCTCTCCTACAGACCTTTTGTTCATTTGGTCGAGGGTTGGTATCTCCCCCCGCCCCTGAGTGCACCTCCTCTTTTGTAGAATTGAAAGCGCCATTCAAACTGAATCCTGGGTGTCGCTGGTTTGTGTTGGGAGACCCACTCCCTGGGGTGGAAACTCTTTCAGAACCCTAGATAAATATATCGTCTTAGCAGAGAAGCTAAACCAAGAAGGAAAAGTACAGGCATCAGGCATGTAGTAACAGCCAATTTGAAAGTTTCGTTGACCAAATCTGTGAGAACGTATGAGAGTTTATTTTAAACTCGAGGACACTGTAATCAATGATCTCCAGCTCTGAACACAGCCACATTAAGACAAGTGGATCTGATCAGATGCCAAGCAGGCACTCGTGTCCTAGTAGTATACGCTGACAATAATGCCTGACCCGGGAGGAAAACGGTGGGGGTCGATCCTCCCCAGATGGTCGCGGTACATAGGAGGGGTGCGGGTCTGATCAGTACTAAGTTGCCCTCTATCGTAAGACCATAGCCGAAAGCTTGGCTGTGGATTAGTGGAACCTCTGGGTAATCTGTCTTCCTCCCGGGACATGCATTATTGTTAGCGTATACTACTAGGACACGAGTGCCTGATTGGCATCTGATTCAGATGCCAATCAGGCACTCGTGTCCTAGTAGTATACGCTGACAGAGAGAAAGAGAGAGAGAGAGAGAGAGAGAGAGGGGGGGGGGGGGAGCAGGGTAGGACAATGGCCTTCCTGAGATTGGCTGGCCATACCGAAACACTGTTTTTACACTTCCGGCCCACTTTTTAGGCCATTTTTTATTACCGCACTTTTTTATTAAAAAAAAACTCCGGTTTTGACAGCACTTCGGTTTCTTACCGTCCGGTTTTTTTCCACTTTCAGGTCACAGTTAGGGGGCATTTTTACAAAAAAACGAAGTTGAGAGTTGTAATACATATGAGGCATGAAGATCACTAAAATCAGCAACTTGGAGGCTTGGGTTGGGTGCAAACCCTGTAACTATCCATTTATAGCCAAACAGTAAAATGTGCCTGACAACAGCCCCAATTCATATATAGCTAAGCTACTTCATCACCTTAATTTAACTTAACTGGCAGGCCACATTGCAGTCAACTTTCATAAAGCAGAGCTGAAAAACCTGGTCATGTACATGTCACCAGCTTGGGAATAGATCTAGCATTCACAACAGAAGTTTATTTATTTGGACAAAATAATTCCTAGACAGCTACTACTTGGAATAAGCTGCAGCATCTACAGTCCCTCAAGGAAAGGGTCCACTTTGTTGTCATTCATCAGGGGAGGCATGGCAGCAATGTCTTCATCGTCATCGGAGACGGGGTCCCCATCAGACTCATCACTCTCACTGCTGAGCTCACTCAGCTCATCATCATCCTCATCTACACCAGCAGGGGGTCAAGTGGCTAGCAATGCAGATGGGCTGCCAATGTTACACATGTGGATGCAAAGTTGTAGAACCAGATCTGGAGTTCGTAAGGCATTAGGGGACTGTGAATTTCAACTAGCAGCAGGGGGTCAAGTGGCTGGCAATGCAGATGGGGACCGGGGGAGAGGCCCGGGGAGAGGGACACATGACAAGTTAACAATTTCGAGTGTGAACATTGGCTTGAAGGAAAAAACGGTTGCGGTACTAGTACTGCACCTCGCGGAAGAACTCATTCTCTACATTGTAATAACAGCTCAGATTTGAAGCCCCCAACGGAAATCAGCGCTAATTCGCGTTGCTCAATCACTTAGAAGCTCACTTATCATGTCTGGGTCTGGGGATCCTCGAGACGCTGCTATCGCAGCGTTCAGGAAGGCGCTGCTTAAACACAAGGAGGTCGATACTAAAGTGCGCACGCTGCGCCAGGGGGTGAAGGATTTGAAGAAGGAGTACGATAAGACTGAAGATGACTTGAAAGCCCTTCAGTCTGTTGGCCAGATCATCGGCGAGGTCTTGAGGCAGCTAGACGATGAGCGATGTAAGAGCTTGGATTGCTGTGCCTCGGATAATTAGCAGTTGGCTCACAAGAAGGATGGTCCAGCCATAGAAAGCCAACTCAAAATGAAAAATTACCCTCACTAACTTGCCTCAATCTCAGTCTCGGGTTGTCTGCAGATTAGAGGCCAGTCAATGTCTGGTTGTGTTTTGTAAGCTGCTAGTATTGACAGCATCTGCATGGGTATGCCAAGCATCATGGCTGCAGCACACTGCTTCCTGACCAGGGCTGAAAGCTTTTCCCGGAGCTAAGCGGGTTTGGATCTGCCCAGAAGGGTCAGATCTGAGCTTTGTGAGCAGTCCAGGTTCAGAAGCTTCTCGGCCACTACTCAGCTGATCCAGATCTGACTCTTGTTAGCACATGCTGACCCACCCGCACCAGAAAACTATGATTTGCCAGCTTCCTTCAGCCATATGTTGCACACCCACACAAACAAGGTAGAGGTCTGAAAGTTTCCAATCCACTCTAATCGGCTCAGCCTTGACCATTGCCCACAGATGCTGACTCTCCCGCTACTGAAAAGCATGCAAAATAAAATCAAATAAGACCGAACAAAACCAAACCATACAATACCTAACCACACCGTACAAAGCCAAACACAAGGCGAAGTAAACCTAACCACACCTCACCAAACCAATCCACGCTAAAACCAAACCGCTGCAAACACAAACCAACCCAACTTTAAGCAGAGCAAACCCAAACCTTCGCTGCCCCACGCAGACATTGTAAAGGCTAGCTCAGGCCCCCGCTATGTGGTGGGTGTCCGCACGAAAGTAGACAAGGCAAAGCTGACTAGCGGCACTCGTGTGTCTCTGGATATGACCACTTTGACGATCATGAGGGCGCTGCCTAGAGAAGTAAGTACCTGCCGTTATTTTTCTTTGTATCGCATGTATGTATCTTTCAGTCCAGGGGTAGGCCAAATGGGCTAAAGGGACTTACCCAACCGTGGCAGGAAGGGCTGAAAAGAAAAGGCATTGATGAACTGAACCCCAAATAATTGTTTAACCAACAGGGGCCCAGAGTTCGTGTTACAGTGATACTTAAGTAGGTGTCTGCGATAATTAGATTGCATATTGATGCATAGTAGATTGGTTACTAAGTCAAAATCAAATGAGCTTTTTTGGCGGAGCCCCCTCTTCAAGGGGGCGGGAGCCCCCATGTTTACCCATTTGTCCATCCGACCGAAGAACGAAAAACTTGAAGCACAGTCAGCCAACGGTAGCGTAACTAACTCGCTTCGGTCAGCTCCATTGCTGCCACCTTTCGTTCCGTTGCCATCACACTCCGCCAATTTCCGCGTCGCTTGCGACGCTGCATAGGACTTGTTCCCTTTTGTTCTACACGAGATTTCTGTTCTCGGTGAGCTCATTTTAGGACACCTGCTTTATCTTTTAACAAGGTGTGCCGTACTATTCGGGCATCAAATATAGTTATATACAAATATAGTAGGCTTCTGTGCTCGTCTCATCGTCTGTTAACCATCCCAGTGCTTGTGCTTCACGTTTGGGTGTATCTGGTCAAACATAGAGGCCCTGAGGTGGGTGCTGGTGTGTGTGTGTTGTCATCCACGGTACAGCAAGCTTGATCACCACTAGGGTTGCCAAGTACAGTATCGTAGATGATAGACATATTGGTGGTTGGCCCCAGTGCAAGCAAACAGGCTGGCTCCTTCCGAACCAATTCCTTCCAAACCATACCAAACCATATCAAACCTAACCATACCAAACCATACCACACCAAACCATACCAGACCATACCAAATTAAACATACCAAACCAAATATAATCAAACCATGTAAATCCACCCCAACCCACCCTCCTCATGTTGACCCCATGGTGATTAATATAAGTGCGGAAGATCCAGGCAAGGTTGACTACTCCTCTCACCAGGGCCACACCACCACCATTGCTTACCCAGCTGCCCCCCCCACCCCACCCCCCACCATACCTAACCAAACCATATCAAACCATACCAAACCTCAGGTATACCCCATGGTATTCAACATGATGACAGAGGATCCAGGCAAGGTTGACTACTCCTCTCTCCAAGGCTACCCCACCACACCACCCCTCCCCACCATCCGTTACTTACCCAGCTGCTCCCACCCCCACCCCTCCCCACCATCCGTTACTGACCTAGCTGCTCCCCACCCCGACCCCTCCCCACCATCCGTTATTTACCCAGCTGCCCCCCCACCCCCATCCCCCCCCCACCCCACCCCACCCTACCGTACCTAACCAAACGATATCAAACCATACTAAACCATACCTAACCATACCAAACCCTCCTCTCCGCCTTAGGTTGACCCCATGGTGTTTAACATGATGGCAGAGGATCCTGGCAAGGTTGGCTACTCCTCTCACCAGAGCCACCCCACCCCCACCACACCACCCTTCCCCACCATGCTTTACTTACCCACCACCATACGTTACTTACCCAGCTGTTCCCCATCCCCACCCCTCCCCACCATCTGTTACTTACCCAGCTTCCCCCCCCACCCCCACCACACCACCTCTCACCACCATACAATACCAACCCATATCAACCCGAACCAAACCATACCAAACCATACCAAACCTCAGGTTGACCCCATGGTGTCTAACATGATGGCAGAAGATCCAGGCAAGGTTGACTACTCGTCCATCGGCGGCCACCCAACCCCATCCCCACCCCACCCCACCATACCTAACCAAAACATACCTAACCTCAGGTTGACCCCATGGTGTTTAACATGATGGCGGAAGATCCAGGCAAGGTTGACTACTCGTCCATTGGCGCAACACCACCACCGTTACTTACCCAGCTGCCCCCCCCCCCCCCCCCCCCCCCCCCCCACACACACACACCACCACCCCACCCTACCGTGCCTTACCAAACCATACCTAACCTCAGGTTGACCCCATGGTGTTTAACATGATGGCGGAGGATCCAGGCAAGGTTGACTACTCTTCCATCGGCGGCCTGGGAGAGCAGATACGAGAGTTGAGGGAGTCCATCGAGCTACCACTCATGAACCCCGAGCTGTTCTTGCGTGTGGGCATCAAGCCACCCAAGGGAGTGTTGTTATATGGACCCCCTGGTGAGTGGCTGTCTAGGGTTTGGTGGTGGTGGTGGGTGTGGTGGGTGGTGTGTTGTAGTGGAGGGGCAGGGGTGGTGGTGTGTAGGGGGAGTGTGTGTGGGTGGGGTGTGTGGGTGGGTGGGGGGGGGGGGCATGAAGCCACCCAAAGGAGTGTTGTTATATGGAGCCCCTGGTGAGTGGCTGTTTGCGGTAGGGGGAGGGGGGAAAGAGTGTGGCGGCATCAAGGGAGAGGGTGTATGGAGCTGTCCCTCATGAAACCCGAGCTATTCTTGCGTGTGGGCATAAGGCCACACAAGGGAGTGTTGTTATATAGACCCCCTGGTGAGTGGCTGTGCAGGCTTTTGTGGTGGTGGTGTTTGTGGTGGGTGGAGGTGGGGTTTTTTAGCGTTTGGTGATAGTGGTTGTGGGTGGGTGGTGGGTGAGTGGGGGTGGGGTGGTGGTGGTGTGGGCATCAAGCCACCCAAGGGTGTGTTGTTATATGGACCCCCTGGTGAGTGGCTGTGTGCTGTATGTGGGGGGAGAGAGGGTGTGTGTGTGCATCAAGGGAGAGGGTGCATGGGGGCATTGAGCTTCCCCTCATGAACCCTGAGCTGTTCTTGCGTGTGGGCACCAAGCCACCCAAGGGAGTGTTGTTATATGGACCCCCTGGTGAGTGGCTGTGTGCTATATGGGGGGGGGGAGAGAGGGTGTGTGTGGGCATCAAGGGAGAGGGTGCATGGGGGCATTGAGCTGCCCCTCATGAACCCTGAGCTGTTCTTGCGTGTGGGCATCAGGCCACCCCAGGGAGTGTTGTTAAATGGACCCCCTGGTGAGTGACTGTCTAGGGTTTGGTGGTGGTGGTGGGTGTGGTGGGTGGTTGTGTGTTGTAGTGGAGGGGCAGGGGTGGTGGTGTGTGTGGAGAGATTGTGTGTGGTGATGGTGGTTGTGGTGAGTGATAGTGGGTGGTGGTGGAGGTGGTGGGTGGGTGGATAGGGGGTGTGGGGGGGTGGGGGGGGTGGGCATCGACGCTACCCAAGGGAGTGTTGTTGTATGGGCCCCCTGGAGAGTGGCTGTTAGGGTTTGGTGGTGGTGGTGGTGGGTGGGTGGGTGGCGAATGGGGGTGGGTGGGGGTGGGGGCGAGGGGCATCAAGCGACCAAGGCCCAACCCCCCACCCCACCACCACCACACACACAACACCACACATGCACTCACACCCACACACCCCACTGCTGCCCTCGCACACCCCTCTACCACGACCACCGCCACAACACACCAACCACACACCACCCCCACCCCCACACCCCATCACCACCACCACTCTCACCACCCACACCCCCCCCCCCCACCACCACCACCCCCACCCACCACCACCACCCACCCATGCACCACACACCACACACAACACACAACACCACCACTGCTGCCGCACACCCCACCACCACTACCACCGCCACACACACCACCACACACCACCACCACCACCATCACCACCACCACCCACCACAACCACACACACCACCACCAAGCACACCACATCACCGCACACCACCACCACACCACACAGCACCCCTCCACCAAACCCACCCCCACCACTCACACCAAACACACCACTATCCCAGCAACACTACACCACACACCCCTCCCACCAAACCCCACAACAACCCCAACACCCACCACCACCCCCCCCCCCCCACACCCCAACCCCCCACCACCACATCACACACACACACACCACCACTCCACACCCACACACCATCACTGCCCGCTGCACACCCCACCCACTACCACCGGCCACACCCCACCACCTACATCCAACACCACCAGTCCACACACCACCGCAACACCATAACCAACTCACACCACAACCACCCAACCACCACTCACCATCTACACCACAAACCACGCCACATCCACCCGACACCATCCCGCCCAACACAACACCCCCACACCCCGCGCCTCTCCCCACCGCACCGTCCCCCTATCCCCGCCAACGTCACCACCCCACCCCGCCGCCCCCCCACCCCCCACAGCCCCCCCGCCCCACTCCGCCCCACCCCCCAACCCAGACCCCAACCCCACCCCCCACCCAGCAGTAAAGAACCCCCGACGAGGGCCACCGAGACCAACCACCAGACCGGTTCTCCACCCCCTCCTGCACGACCAGCGCCCGACCACGGCATACCCCCCAACGACGCCTCCGAGACCCGACCCCACAGACCCCACTGTCCCACATGAACCCCCAAGAAAGAAACCGCCCCAACCGAACTCCCCGACCCCACCCCGCCCCCCCCCCCACCACCCCCGCCTCCCCCCCGCCCCCCCCCCCCCCCCAGCCTCCAGCCTCCCCCTCCCCCCCCCCCCCCCCTCCCCCCCCCCACCCCCGATCCTCCCGCCCAACACTGGGTGACCCCCACCCATCCCCCCCCCCCCCCCCCACCCCCCACCTCTCGTCCCCCCCCCAGCCCCCCCTCTCCCCCCTCCCCCCACCCCCCCCCCCCTCCCCCCACCACCCCCACCACTCCCCCCCCCCCCCCCCCCCCCCCCCCCCCTCCCCCCCCACTCCCCCCCCCCCCCCTCCCCACCCCCCCCCACCCCCCCCCCCTCCCCCCCTCCCCCCCCCTCCCCCCCCCACCCCCCACCCCACCACCCCCCCCCCCCCCCCTCCCTAGCCCCCTCCCCCTCCACCCGCCCCCCTCCCACCATCCCGCCCTCCCCCCCCCCCCCCCCACCCCCCCACCCAATTCCCCCTCCCCCCCCCCCCCCCCCTCCCCCCCCCACCCCAGCACACCCCCCCCCCCCCCCCCCCCCCCCCACGCCCGCCCCCCCCCACCCCCCCCCCCCCCACCCCACCCCCCCCCACCCCACACAACCAACCACTGGCCGGCTGCACACCCCCACCACACTACCCCACCTCCACACACACCACCACAATCTTCCCTACACACAGGGTCCAACAAGAGATATATCAACCCCACCCCACCACACCACACACACCACCACCAAACACCCACATCACCTCATCAGCAACCACCAAACACACCACTCACCACCACCCACCACCTCCTCCCACACACACTACAACACACTCGCTCACCACCCCCACCACCCCACCACTCCAACCCACACCCCCACCTCCACCACCGACCAACCACCACCAACACACCACCACCAAACACACCACACCACCAACACCACCACCACCACAACTCACCACACCTACCAACACACCCCACCACCCCCCCCACCTCCCACCACACACCAACCGACGGCCACCACACCACCACCCCAACCACACAACACCACCACCACACATCACTACTCACCAAACCCCCCACCCACCACACTCACGCACACACACCTCCACACCACCACCACCAACACACCACACACATCAACTCGAGGAGATAGGAAGAGAGTAAAAAGAAACCACCACACCCACTAACTACCACCACCACACACACACCCACCACCACCACACAAACCCACCAACCCACACACCCCACCACCCACCACACACACACACACACACACACACACCACACCACACACCACCACTGCCGCTGCACACCCCACCACCACTACCACCGCCACACACACCACCACACACCACCACCACCACAACCACACACACCACCACCAAACACACCACACACAGCAGCAGCACCACCACACACCACTACCACCACCCACCACCTCCTACCACACACACTACACACACCATCACCACCCACCACCACCCACCACCTCCACCACACCCACACCTCGCCTTCCCTCCACCACCCCCACCACAACCCCACCCACCCCCCCCAAACACCCCACTACCGACCACCCACCACCACCAACCACCTCCCCACACACTCCCACCCACCCCACCCCACCCAATGCCACCACACACCACCCCCCTCCCCCTCCCACCACCACACCCACGACCCAAACACAACGGCTGAATACGGCCCCCCCCCCCCCCCTTCACTCCCCCGCCCCACCACCACATCACCCTCACCCAACCCCCACCCCCCACACCCCCCCCCAACCCCCCACCCACCTCCCACTCCACCCCCCCCCCCCCCTCCCCCACCTACACACCACACCCCACCCCCACACACCCACGCCCCACACCCACCGACCACCCCACACACAACACACATCACTCACACACACACACTCACACACACACACACCATCACCATCAATCACACCACTAAAGAACCTTCACTCTTCCTCTTCCACCCCTACACCACCACCTTCCCGACCTTCCACACACACCACCACACACCACCACCACCACACACCACACACACCACCACCAAACACACCACACACAGCAACACCACCACCACACACCTCTACCACCACCCACCACCTCCTACCACACACACCACACACACCACCACCACCCACCATCACCAATGCAACTCACCACCACACACCACCCACACACCAAAAACACCCCCTTCAGGCACTGGCAAGACCTTGCTTGCCAGGACCATTGCCTCCAACATTGATGTCTTGTGTGTGTGTCCACCCTTGTCCAGACTGCCTTCACTTGCACCCAACCCAACCCAACCCAACTCAACCCAACCCAACCCAACTTAACCTAACCTAACCTAACCCAACCCAGCCCAGCCCAGCCCAGCCCAGCCCAACCCGACCCAACCCAACCCAACCCAGCCCAGCCCAACCCAGCCCAACCCAACCTAACCCTACCCTACCCTACCCAACCCAACCCAACCCACCTCACTCCTCACAACCCCCCCCCCACCCACCCAACCCAGCCCAGCCCAGCCCAACTCACTCCACCCACCCACCCACACCCCAAACACCCACCTGATTTCAGGAACTGGCAAGACCTTGCTTGCTAGGGCCATTGCTTCCAACATTGATGCAAATTTCTTGAAGGTGGTGTCCAGTGCAATTGTAGACAAGTACATCGGTGAATCAGCTCGTGTCATTCGTGAAATGTTTGGGTGAGTCATTGACAGTGTTGTTATTTTCGGTAAGTCATTGACGGTGATTTTATTTTCAGGAAGTCATTGACAGTGTTGTTATTTTCGGTCTTTATTTTGGGTAAGTCATTAACAGTGTTGTTATTTTCGGTCTTTATTTTGGGTAAGTCATTGACAGTGTTGTTATTTTCGGTCTTTATTTTGGGTAAGTCATTGACAGTGTTGTTATTTTCGGTCTTTATTTTGGGTAAGTCATTGACAGTGTTGTTATTTTCAGCTTTTCATGCTATTAAAATCATATACAATCATATGCTAAACAATCATATGCTATACAATCATATGCTATACAATCATATGCTATACAATCATATGCTATACACTCATATTGCTCTACAATCATATGCTATACAAGCATAGCTATACATCATATGGCTATACAATCAATCTATACAACATATCTAAACAATCATATGCTATACAATCATATGCTATACAATCATATGCTATACAATCATATGCTATACAATCATATGCTAAACAATCATATGCTATACAATCATATGCTAAACAATCATATGCTATACAATCATATGCTAACATCATATGCTAAACAATCATATGCTTATACATCATATGCTCTAACAATCATATGCTATACAAATCAGATGCTACTACAATCTATGCTATCAATCATATGCTATACATCATCTCTAAACAATCATATGCTATACAATCATTGCTATACAATCATATGCTATACAATCATATTCTATACAATCAATATGCTATACAATCATATGCTATACAATCATAGCGATACAAAATCATATGCTATTAAAATCATATAATCATATGCTATACAATCATATCTATACATCATATGGCTATACAATCATATGCTAACAATCATCTGCTATACAAATCATATGCTATACAATCAATGCATAACAATCATATGCTATACAATCATATTCTTATACAATCATATGCTAAACAACATATCTATACAACATATGCTATACAATCAATATCTATACATCATTGCTATACAATCTATGCTTTACAATCATATGCTATACAATCATGCTATAACAATCATATGCTATACAACATATGCTAACAATCATATCCATACATATAGGCTATACAGCATAGCTATACATCATATGCTAACAATCATATGCTATACAATCAATATGCTTATAACAATCATATGCCTATACAATCATATGCTATACAATCATATGCTATAACCATCATATGCCTCAACAATCATATGCTAAACATCATATGCTATACAATCGTATGCTATACATCAGATGCTATACAATCATATGCTATACCATCATAGCTATCAATCATTTCTATATACAATCATATGCTAAACATCATAGCTAAACAATCATATCTATACAATCATATCTATAACAATCATATTCTTATACAATCATATGTCATACAATCATATCTATACAATCATTGTGTACAATCATATGCCTATACAATCATATGCTATACAATCATATGCTATACAATCATATGCTATACAATCATATGCTAAACAATCATATGCTATTAAAATCATATGCTATTAAAATCATATGCTATACAATCATATGCTATACAATCATATGCTATACAATCATATGCTATACAATCATCGCTAATACAATCATAGGCTATTGAAATCATATGCTATTGAACATATGCTATGAATCAAATGCTATAAATCATTGCTATACAATCATCTGCTATACAATCATATTGCTTTACAATCATATGCTAAACAATCATATGCTCTTAAAATCAATGCTATAAAAAATCAATGCTTACAATCATGCTATACAATCATATGCTATACAATCATATGCTATACAATCATATGCTATACAATCATATGCTGTACAATCATATGCTATTAAAATCATATGCTATACAATCATATGCTATACAATCATATGCTATTAAAATCATATGCTATTAAAATCATATGCTATTAAAATCATATGCTATTAAAATCATATGCTATTAAAATCACATGCTATTAAAATCATATGCTATTAAAATCATATGCTATCAATCATTGCTATAACCAACATATGCCTATACCATCATATGCTATACATCATATGCTAAACAATCATGGCTTACTCATATGCTTACATAAATGCGATACAATCATATGCTATAAATCATATGCTAAACAATCATATTCTGTACAATCATAATGCTATAACAATCTATGCTATACATTCATATGCTATACAAATCATATGCTAACCATCATCTGCTTAACCAATCATATGCTAAACAATCATATGCTATACAATCATATGCTATACAATCATATGCTATACAATCATATGCTATACAATCATATGCTATACAATCATATGCTATACAATCATATGCTATACAATCATATGCTAACAATCATATTCTATACAATCATATGCTAAACAATCAATATGCTAACGATCATCTGCTTCTACAATCATATGCTAGACATTCTATGCTATACAATCATATGCTATACATCATAGGCTTACAATCATATGGCTATACAATCATATGCTATAACATCATATGCTAATACAATCATAATGCTAACAACAGATGCTATACAAGCATATGCTAAACAATCATATGCTAACAATCTTGCTATACATCATATGGCGAGACAATCATATGCTATACAATCATATGCTATACAATCATATGTCTACATCATATGCTATACAAATCATAGGCTATACAATCATATGCTATACAAGCATATGCCTATACATCAGATGCTATACAAATCATATTCTATACATCATAGCTATACAATCATATGCTATACCATCCAATTTCTAGACAATCTATGCTATAATACGATCATCAATGCTATCCATCATATGCTATCAACTCGTATGCTATAACATCCATGCTATTAAATCATATGCTAATTAAAATCATAGCTGTTAAAAAAATCATATCTGTTTAAAAACATATGCCTGTTAAAATCATATGCTGTTAAAATCAGATGCTGTTACAATCATATGCTGTTTACAATCATAGCTATACACTCATATGCATTCAAATCATAATCTATACAATCATATGCTATACAATCAACATATGCTATTACAATCAATGCTATACAATCATAGCTATACAATCATATGCTAACAACAATCATATGCTAACATCATAATGCTATACAATCATATGCTATCAATCATATGCTATAAACCAATCATAGGCTTATACACTCCTATGCTATTGAAATCATACTGCTATTGAAATCTATGCATTGAAATCAATGCTCTACAATCCTATGCCTATACAATCATCATGTATACAGATCATATGCTATAACCATCATATAGCTAAACAATCATATGCTCTAAAATCATATTGCTATTAAAATCAATGCTAACATCAGAGCTATACATCATATGCTTACAAGCATCGCTATACAATCATATGCTGTACAATCATATGCTATTAAAATCATATGCTATACAATCATATGCTATACAATCATATGCTATTAAAATCATATGCTATTAAAATCATATGCTATTAAAATCATATGCTATTAAAATCATATGCTATTAAAATCACATGCTATTAAAATCATATGCTATTAAAATCATATTCTATGCAATCATATGCTATACAATCATATGCTATACAATCATATGCTATACAATCATTCTATAAACAACTCATAATGCTATACAATCATATGCTATACAATCATATGCTATACAATCATATGCTATACAATCATATGCTGTACAATCATATGCTATACAATCATATGCTATACAATCATATGCTATACAATCATATGCTAAACAATCATATGCTATACAATCATATGCTAAACAATCATATGCTATACAATCATATGCTATACAATCATATGCTATACAATCATATGCTATACAATCATATGCTATACAATCATATGCTATACAATCATATGCTATACAATCATATGCTATACAATCATATTCTATACAATCATATGCTAAACAATCATATGCTAAACAATCATATGCTATACAATCATATGCTATACAATTATATGCTATACAATCATATGCTATACAATCATATGCTATACAATCATATGCTATACAATCATATGCTATACAATCATATGCTATACAATCATATGCTATACAATCATATGCTATACAATCATATGCTATACAATCATATGCTAAACAATCATATGCTAAACAATCATATGCTATACAATCATATGCTATACAATCATATGCTATACAATCATATGCTATACAATCATATGCTATACAATCATATGCTATACAATCATATGCTATACAATCATATGCTATACAATCATATGCTATACAATCATATGCTATACAATCATATGCTATACAATCATATGCTATACAATCATATGCTATACAATCATATGCTATACAATCATATGCTATACGATCATATGCTATACAATCATATGCTATACAATCATATGCTATACAATCATATGCTATTAAAATCATATGCTATTAAAATCATATGCTGTTAAAATCATATGCTGTTAAAATCATATGCTGTTAAAATCATATGCTGTTAAAATCATATGCTGTTACAATCATATGCTGTTACAATCATATGCTATACAATCATATGCTATTCAATCATATGCTATACAATCATATGCTATACAATCATATGCTATACAATCATATGCTATACAATCATATGCTATACAATCATATGCTATACAATCATATGCTATACAATCATATGCTATACAATCATATGCTAAACAATCATATGCTAAACAATCATATGCTATACAATCATATGCTATACAATCATATGCTATACCATCATATGCTATACAATCATATGCTATACAATCATATGCTATACAATCATATGCTATACAATCATATGATATACAATCATATGATATACAATCATATGCTATTAAAATCATATACAATTATATGCTATACAATCATATGCTATACAATCATATGATATACAATCATATGCTATTAAAATCATATACAATCATATGCTATACAATCATATGCTATTAAAATCATATACAATCATATGCTATTAAAATCATATACAATCATATGCTATTAAAATCATATACAATCATATGCTATACAATCATATACAATCCGATTTTTTTTTTATGAATATCAGATTGTGTTTTGTAGGCAGCTTGTATATGCTATTAAAATCATGTGAAATCCGATTAAAACAAATTGAGTATCAGATTGTGTGTTGTAGGCAGCTCCCTGAGCCGACCACTTGGCTATGAATATTTCAGCAGTTCTGAAAACCTGATTGTGTCAGCTTCAAGGTGCTCGAGGTTGCGCCAAGTTTGGCTGAATAGGCAGTCGGGGGAGCTGCCTAGAAGCTGCTGCTTGTAGCTGAAAAGAAAAAGCGCTGGCCATCGGAGCCTTCTCCTACAGTGTCTACATAAATAAATAGATATATAAATATTGCACCTTATTACTAGGCGTGAGGTTGAGGGGGCTAGCCCACTTGCTTGCACTGGGGCCAACCACCAATTCTCCAGCTGTAAGCTATAAGCCCCTATTTCTCTCTGTTTTGTTTTGCGGAGTCCCCTTATCTAGGGAGCGGAAGCCCCCAGGGTTACCCATTTGTCTGTCTGTGTGTACGTCCGACTGTCTGACCAAGACGAAGCCTGACACATCAGCCAACGGTCTCGTAACTAACTCGCTTCCGTTGCCACCTGTCGCTCTGTCGCGAACACTCTCCGCTAATTTGTAACGTCGCAAACGTCTGCATAGAACTTGTTCTTTTCTTTTCTGTTCTCTTTTTGTTTCTGTTTTCAATTCAAACCCCATCCCGCTGCCACTCGTTTCTCACCCACCCAGCCCCTCACACCCTCCCTCCCTTCTCATCCACAGCCACAGCCACACACACACACGCAAGAACACTCTTAAACCCCATGCCACTGCCCCTCGTTTCTCATCCACCCAGCCCCTCACACCCTCCCTCCCTTCTCATCCACAGCCACACCCACACCCACCCACGCAAGAACACTCTTAAACCCCATGCCACTGCCCCTCGTTTCTCACCCACCCAGCCCCTCACACCCTCCCTCCCTTATCAGCCACACCCACACCCACGCACGAACACACTCACTCACTCACTCACCCACTCACTCACTCACTCACTCACTCACTCACTCAGGTATGCCAAGGAGCACCAGCCCTGCGTCATCTTCATGGATGAGATCGACGCCATAGGAGGCCGACGCTTCAGCGAAGGCACGTCAGCCGACAGAGAGATCCAGCGAACCCTGATGGAGTTGCTCAGTCAGTTGGATGGCTTTGATGACGCGGGCAAGGTACGCACCTCCACTTCCTCACATGAATGGACACCATACACAAGCTAGTTGCGGTCTAGCCACACAGTAAACATACACAACCAAGTAGCTTTAATAGTTAGTTGGCACTACAGCCGACAGAGAGATCCAGCGAACCCTGACGGAGTTGCTCAGTCAGTTGGATGGCTTTGATGACGCGGGCAAGGTACGCACACCCACTTCCTCACACGTGAATGGTCAACATACACAAGCAAGTTGCAGTCTAGCCATACAGTTAACATAACCAAAATTGGCTTGGCTTAGTTTGCACCTCAGCTGGCAGAAAGATCCGGAGGGAGCTCCAGGCAGACAGATCCAGACGGAGAGTTGCTCAGTCAGTTGGGTGGCTTTGATGGTGCAGGCAAGTTTAGCTTCTTCCCTTCCCACAACGAAGAACTCGTGCCCGCCGCTGTTCTTGCGGCTGCTTATCGCCCTCTTGGGCGTCGGCTCCGGCTCCTCGCACGTGAATGGTCATCATACACAAGCAAGTTGAGGTGTAGCCACACAGTAAACATTACCACACGTAGCTTTGGTTATTTGGATGGCTTTGATGATGCGGGCAAGGTACGCACCTCCACTTCCCCGTTTGAATTTTGAAATGTCGTACACAACTAAGTTGCAGTCTAGCCACACAGTAAACATAACCACAAGTAGCTTTGGTTAGTTGGATGGCTTTGATGGTAAAGGCAAGGTAAGCTTATCCACTTCCTCACATGTGAATGGTCATAGTACACAAGCAGGTTGCAGTCTAGCCACACAGTAAACATAACCACAATTCGCTTTGCTTAGTTTACACCTCAGCTGACAGATAGATCCAGAGGGATCTCCAGGCAGACAGAGAGTTGCTCAGTCAGTTGGGTGGCTTTGATGGTGCAGGCAAGGTACGCTTCTCCACTTCCCCACACGTGGATGGTCATCATACACAAGCAAGTTGCAGCATAGCCAGCCACACAGTAGACATAACCACAAGTAGCTTAGGTTAGTTAGTTGGCACTTCAGCAGACAGGGAGATCCAGCGAAACCTGACGGAGTTGCTCAGTCAGTTGGATGGCTTTGATGATGCGGGCAGGTACGCACCTCCACTTCCCCACACGTGAATGTTCATCATACACAAGCAAGTTGCAGTCTAGCCAGCCACACAGTAGACATAACCACAAGTTGCTTTGGTTAGTTGGAGGGCTTTGATGATGAGACAAATAGACAAATAAATAAATAGTACGCGTTGTTACGAGGTGAGAGGTTGAGGGGGCCAGCCCGTTTGCTTTCACATGTGCCAACCACCATAAACACATAACTACATAAGCGGTCGGGAAGCTAGTTCACGCTCGTGGTAGGAGATCTCAGGTCGGTGGGGAGTTGTTTGACACGTGTGTTGACAACGAGGCACGCGAGCCGTCGGCTGTTTGACGCTAGTAGCTTTGGTGGGTTGGATGGCTTTGCTGATGAGGTATATATCTCCATTTCCTTTATTTCTTGTAATATCTGCACATGCGCACATCAATAAAACCGATTGAATTTAGATAGATAGATAGATAGATAGATGGGCGCTTGAATTCCACCCCCTAACCCTGAACTACTGCCCTGTCTATGTGAACATGATTATGGCTACCAACCAGCCAGATACCTTGGACCCTACGCTGCTCCGCCCCATCCTACTGGACCAAAAGATCGAGACACCCCACCCCCACCCCCATCCCCATCCCCACCCACCACCCACTGACTCACCCCACCCCGCTAACCCTGAGCTACTGCCCTGTGTAGGTGAAAATGATTATGGCTACCAACCGTCCAGATACCTTGGACCCTGCGCTGCTCCGCCCCGGCCGACTGGACCGAAAAATCGAGATCCCTCTACCCAATGAGGTGTCGCGCATGGAGATCCTCAAGATTCACGCCTCAAAGCTTGCCAAGCATGGTGACATTGACTACGAGGCAATTGTAGGTTTCTCTCTCGCATACACACAACACACACATGCACAACACTCCTACAAACACAACACGCACACAACGTGCACAACACACATACACACACAACGCACACACAACGCACACACAACACACGCACATACACATATCCTCAAGATTCAGGGGTCAAAGCTTGCTAAGCATGGTGACATTGACTACGAGGCAATTGTAGGTTTCTCTCTCGCACACGCTTACACACAACACACAACACATAAACACACACACATACATCCTCAAGATTCACGGGTCGAAGCTTGCCAAGCATGGGGACATTGACTACGAGGCAATTGTAGGTTTCTCTCTCGCATGCTCACAACACACACATACCCAACCCACATACACACACAAAACATACGCACACGCACACGCAAAACACACATACACATACATCCTCAAGATTCACGGGTCAAAGCTTGCCAAGCATGGGGACTTTGACTACGAGGCAATTGTAGATTTCTCTCTCGCATGCTCACAACACACACATACCGTACACACATGCACACGCAAGACACGCACACACATATCATCAAGATTCATGCACCAAGGCTTGCACAACACACCTACAAACACAACACGCACACAACATGCACAACACACATACACACACGGACACACACGCACATACACATATCATCAAGATTCACGGGTCGAAGCTTGCCAAGCATTGAGACATTGACTTACACACACACGTCTCCTCAAGTTTCACGGGTCAAAGCTTGCTAAGCATGGTGCCATTGACTACGAGGCAATTGGAGGTTTCTCTCTCGCACACCCATACACACATCATGCATACACACACCACACAACACATAAACACACCACAAACACAAATCCTGAAGATTCACAGGTGAAAGCTTGCCACTTATAAAACGGGTGAAAACATTAAAAACACGAAATAGGGGGCAAAAACATTAAAAACGGGTAAAAACAAGCACTTCTGAACTGGGCCCCAGCATTGTGTTACCGGTGAACAGTGGTGCACAACTTAATTGCGGTCCAGCCGCTCAGTGAACATAAAAAACAGGCGAAAACATTAAAACATACAAAAACATGTAAACCGGGGAAAACATTATAACGGTTGAAAGCAAGCACTCATGGATGAACTGGGCCCTACATTGTTTTGCGGTGAACAGTGGTGCACAACTTAATTGCGGTCAAGCCGCAGGGTAAACATAAACATTAAGTCTTTGCATGCACACACACAAACAGACAAATGCACATTAATAATACGTCCACAATTCATCAGCTGACAGAAGCACTCACGCAATCACAGCACACATACACACACGCGCACGCACACACACCTCACATGCACGCACTACACATCACACACACGCACCACACATGCACATACGTACCCACCCCCCACACACACGCCACATACGCACACATACCCCCCTCACACACATACACACATACGTATACCACTCCACCACCACCGCACACAACACACATACCCCCCCCCCCCCACACACACACACACACGCACTTACACATACATACCCCCCACCACCACACACACAGACCACCACCACACGCATAAAACACTAAGGAAGGTGAATCACAAAATGAATGATCATTGGTGCGCAGGTGAAGCTAGCTGAGAACTTCAACGGGGCTGATTTGAGGAACATCTGCACTGAGGCAGGAATGTTTGCCATTCGGGATGAGCGTGACTACACGGTATGTGTGCGAGGGGGGCCTGGTGAGGGGTTGGAGGAGGTGGTGTGTGTGTGTGTGGAGGGGGGGGGGGGGGGGGGGGGGGGCTGCCCAACCTGCTAACCCACCGACCAATTGATCACCAACCTATTGAGGACTATCTGCACTGGGGCAGGAATGTTTGCCATTCGGGATGAGTGTGACTACACGGTACGTGTGCGAGGGGGGCCTGGTGAGGGGTTGGAGGAGGAGGTGTGTGGGTGTGGGGGGGGGGGGGGGGCTACACGAACTGCTAAGTGCTAACTCACCAACCAACTGATGACTGACAATTTGAGGGCTATCTGCACTGAGGCCGGAATGTTAGTCATTTGAGATGAGCGTGATGTCACGCTACGTCAGTGAGGGGGCCTGGTGGAGGGTTGGAGGGGACTAAGCAACTGACAAACTAAGCAACTGACCCAGCAACAATCTACTGACCAAGCAATTGAATATTTACTTGCCACAGGTTCACAGGGGGGGGGGGGGGGGGGCTACACAACCTGCTTACCCTCCGATAAATTGAGGACCGACAAATCGAGAACTATCTGCACTGCACTGCACTATCTATTTGAGAAGAGCGTTACTACACTGTACTTCTGTGAAAGGGGGCTGGTGAGGGGTTGGTGTAACTGACAAAGCAACAATCAATTGACCAAGCAACAATCATCTGACCAAGCAATCGAATATTCACTCGCCACAGGTTCACGAAGATTTCATGAAGGCGGTGAGGAAGCAGGGAGAGGCGAAGAAGCTAGAGTCTGTACTCAGCTATGACTCTAGCTTCGGCGGTGGCAAGTAATTGCATAGGATTGTTACATGTTTTTTAGCCAGCTCTGGGCTGCTCACCAGGGTTGTCTAGGATGCTGCGGCCTCCTGTCGAAGAGTCTGTTGTGTCGCAGGACGCAACGTGGGGAGGGTCTGTTGACCAGAAGGAAGGGTCCGTTACGTTGCAGGACGCAGGGTATACAAATAGTTGCGTCTCAGGCAGCAGAGTCTGGGGTCCTTCTGAAGTTTCCTTTTTGACCTTCTTGACTGGGAAATTATGTATACCATCCATTTTTAACCATTTTGTAGTTTAGGCACTCCAGCAGAAGAAGTACCCTGCTGCTCACCTCCTTACATTTCCAAGTCTCCCCGAGGCAAGTAGCACTTCGTGTGTGAAGGGGGTCTCACCTGTGGAGGTGCGTCTCCTGACACAAGCACTGCACTAGTCCGGTCACAAAGCACCAAACCGGTGCCCGGAGAATCTAAAATGGTCTTCGGCGATGATGGCAGTCCAGGGGTAGGTCAAATAACGTTCAGGGACTTGCCCGACCTGATGGCAAGTACATTTACAACTGATGTCAAGTTATATACAAATGATAACTTATTTTATGAAGGGGCTTCTCAACTTGTTATGCTACTGCAAATAGCTGTAGCATGGCGTACGGTGACTACTGCAAGCTTCGGCTTACGCGGTGGTGTCCTTAATTTCACGTCCTGTGAGTGACTGCATTACACGGATGTAATAATTTCAATTTCAACTAGCATGACGTGTTACAAGGCACGCGTGGGTGCTGCATTGCCGAGCTGGATGGCTACCAGGCCAAGCCGGGTGCTAGCTAGTGCTACCTGTCGGCTTGACCCGGCCTGTTGTAGAACCTAACCTGGGTCTACCGCCACTTGTAAACACCAACGAGTATTCACAAAACTGAGGAGGTTGGTCTCCCAACACCAAACCGGTGCTCGGAGCTCCAAGCCCGGTGCCCGAAGCGCCAAATTAGATTGCAACGCATGTATGTTACAGTCCAGGGTTAGGCTAAGGGGACTTGCCCACTGCTACATGGGTTTCAGCCAACTCTGTGTCCGGTGCAAGCCTGTGCCCGAAGCGCCAAGCCGTCTTTTATGATCAAAAATGTTTTACAAATGTTTTACAAAACCTGAGGATGAAATGCATATGTTTGAGTGCCCTTTTTATAATGATATTCGCCTCCGCTACCAGAAGCTGTTTACAGATATTTATAGGCATGTCCATGAGGATACCAACTTAAATGTATGGAATGTGGAATTCTGCGATTCCACATTCAGAACCTTTATGAATGGAAATGGCACTAAGTCTTTTTGGAGCAACCTAGCCGACTATCTTTCTACTTGTAGAAGAGCAAGACAGGAAGCCCTGGACTGCTTAGTGGCACCGTAATTTATCATCCCTTTTTTTCTTCTTCTTGTGACTTCTCATTTGTTAGCTTCTTACCTCCGCCACTGTAAGTGGTTGAGATCTGGGTCCGGCTCTAAGGGGTTTAATACCTACGCCACCAAAACGGTGGTTGGGAGTTTGGTTTGTTTGTCCTCGACACACCCCTGATGTAATGGGGTTTTTTGCTTTGTGGGTGCTTTTTCTTTTTGTTTAAAGCACAGAGTCTCATACACCCTCGCGGTGTCAAGTAGACTTTAACATGTAATGTAATGTAATGTAATGGTCCTTCGACCAATTTTGGGCTGCTCTCTCTATCAACTTGAACTTAGTTACATAGCTTCAGCCAGTCTATCATGACCTTTGTGGATTACCTGGTCGCGCAGAAGATCCTTCCCAATAGGGATGCCGTCCCTGATCACTTCCATGCTTCCCTGTTTGACTATGTCAGTAGGGAGGTCATTGATGAGGACCACGACAGGGCCCTTATCTCCAGGGAGGGCATTCCCCTCTTTCACCTGGATCCTCCCTATCAGCTTGAAATCACTCCGGTAGAGTGGACAGTAGATTAAAGCAGCGGAACAGACGCACCAATCTATACACGGAGACAAGGATAACGTTACAGACACAGGAGACCCATAAAGGGGCACCTGTGGTGAAAGGAGACGGTAGACAGGAACCTAACAGGGTACAGATCAGACCGTAGGAGACAGGAGATCAGAACGTAGGTGACAGGAAGCTGTCACTGAGTCATCTCAAGATGACTCAGTCCCACGGGAAGCTGGCTCAGGAGAGCCGATAGTTCTAAGGGAGTACATAAGTAGTCACCAAGTCATAAAACGCGTGAGAGCACCGCTATACATGCTGATACTCCACCTATGACACAGGTGACATACAATAGTACTACTCCACCTATGGCACTGGTGACATAGAACTATATGTAACAAATTAAAAAAAAAAAAATCTTCAAAGAACTCCGGAAAAAAAAATCGAGAGAAACTTCAAATGAAACCCAAAGGGTGTAAGGGAAGGTATGAAGCAAGGCAAAGAACCAAAATTTGCCAAGTGGATATAAGAGGACAACTAAATATCAAAGTCGGGTAACAACGGTATAGAAAACCCGATCCGGGAATAGGAACCTAATGCCAATCAATGATAACTTAAAGAAACTCTAAATGTAACCAAAGAAACCCTAAAATGTAACCAAAAATTCCAGAATACATGTAACCAAAATTCTAGAATACATGTAACCAAAAAAATTGGTTTAAGGAGAAGCAGTCATTCCAAACATGCGAATGAAACGCCAGAACACCATAGGATCAAGGGGCTTGGTGAAGGGGTCAGCACAGTTGTCCTTAGTGTTAACATAGGCAACATCCACCTGGCCATCCTCCACCAGCTCCTGGATATAGTGATGGATGACATCAATGTGCTTGTTGCGAGGGAGCAGCTGACAGTCATTGGCCCAGCTCAAGGACCCCAAGTTGTCACCCTGAATGGTGACCAGGTCACAAGGCAGCCCTAGATCAATTCTCAACTTTTTCAACCATTGCACCTCCCGGGCAGTCTGAGACAGGGCCTGATACTCAGCCTCACTGGAGCTAACAGCAACAGTGGGTTGCCTTTTGCTCATCCAGTTCAAAAGGCAGCCCCCAGCAAGCACAGCATAGCCAGTCTGAGATCTCCTGTCAGACCCATCATCAGCAAAGGATGAGTCACTAAAGACAGTAAAAGAGAAACCAGGGCTGTGAGTGTAAGTGAGGCCCAGATGGGAATGTTCTCTCAAATACAAAAGCAAGCGCTTGGCTGCAGCCCACAGGGGGGCAGTGGGTTGAGCAGAAAACCTGGACAGGTAGCTAACAGCAAAAGAAATATCAGGCCTTGTGCAGGTAGCCAGGTACAGCAAAGCCCCCACAAGAGAGAGGTACTGGCTATTAGAGGCCAGAGGTTCTCCAGGAGGATCAGTGACAGTGCACTTGGCCATGGGAACTGAAAACTTGGGCTTGGTAGCAGTAGTGAGACCAAACTGCTCCACCAGCTCAACAATCTAGGAGTGCTGGGAGAGGTCGATCTTAACACACCTGCCGTCAGAATCAAGTGTACAAGTCATGTCCAATGAAAGGAACTGGACAGGTACACCCATTTCCTTGACTTCCCACCCAGCTGCTTCCATAGCCTTGATCAGCAAGGCATACCTATGCAGCTCACTAAAAGCACAGATAAAGTCATCCACATAGGTCAGAACATAGCTCCACCCACCAGTAGAATCCCTCCTGAAATACAGAGCAGGTTCAGCTTTGCACATGGTAAAACCGTGGGCAACCAAAACCTGCTTTACATCTTTGCTCCAAGCCCTGGGTGCCTGCTTCAAACCATAAAGAGATTTAATCAGCTTGCACACAAGGGGAACATTGTCAGGACCAAGTTCATGAAAGCCCTCAGGCTGGTAACAGAACAGGTCCAGACCAGGTTCCAGCTTGGCATTCAAGAATGCAGTCTTGATGTCCAGCTGCCTCACAAACATTTTTCTATGAGTGATGGCAGCAAGGAGCACACGAAGACCTGCTTTAGAGGAGACGGGGGCATATACGTCATGGTAGTCCAGCCCAGGACGTTGCAGAAAACCACGAACTACAAAACGAGCTTTAAAACGCAAAGAACCATCAGCCCCATGTTTCTTGACAAATAACCATCTGCCAGATAGAATCCTCTGCCTAGGAGGCTGTGGAGTGAGGACCCAAGTGCCATGAGCATGGAGGGAGGCCATCTCATCCTTCATAGCCTGCAGCCAGAGATCTCTGTCAGGGTTGGTAGGTAACATTGCAGCTTTATAAGAGAGTTCAGTAGAGGTAGAAATAAAAGCCCCCACGTACAAGCAGTGTACTTGTACATGGGCAGCGGGGATATCAGCAGTATCAGCAGTAACCGGTAATAAAGCCCCCAGCGCAGCACTCATGCGTGGTTGAACAAGGCCGGCCTCCTTTGCCTCTAAATCGTCGAAGCCTGGGTACACTGGAACACCCCAGCCATACGCAGTATCTGACCCGGACCAGTGTTCGAGGTCATCACTCACATCATCTGTGACGGCCACATCGTCGCAATGCCTGGTCCGGTATAAACCACCAGGTATAGCAGGGGGCGAAGTGATCAACAACTCCCGCGAGCCATCCGAATAGGTGGACGGGGGGTGGCGACTAGTGGGCAGTGGACCTGTACTAGGTTCCACTATGACCCGAGGTTGTCCTAATCCTACGACTTCACCGACGAAACGTGGCGCAGAGGAAGGCCCGGCGACCCCCTGAGATTCGAATAAATTAGAGCTTGAAGGAACATCAGACTCCCCCTGGCCCAATGCCGCCGCACGCGATACAGCACCATCATTACCTGGCCTGGGACGCATCGTCATCCCATGACCAGTAAAGCGGTCAACAATCGGGGTTGGTAAAGGGCCCAGGACATTGTCAGTAGTATCAAGCCCGTTACCGATGATAGCGGCAGGGGTGCGAGAAAAATACTGAGATCCATCATAGGGAAAGAGCCCAGGGATACAGTTATAGCTAAACTGTTCATAGAAGAGCACATCACGACTCTCTACCACCTGGCGCAACTTCGGAACCCAAACAAAATAACCCTTACTCACCAGAGAATACCCAACCAGTCTACCAGATAACGCCCTTTCGTCTAGCTTATTGCGTTTCTTCCCATTCACTAAGGTAACATAGCATGGGCACCCGAACACGCGCAATAACGATACATCAGGTAGAACCCCAAAGAACAACTCATAAGGAGTCTTGTCACCTTGATTAGGCAGCCGGTTGCGTAGGTAACAAGCGGCGAGGAAGGCATAGGGCCAGAAGGACTTAGTGAGCTTAGACTCTAAGTGAATGCTCCTAGCTACGTTCTGAAGGACCCCATTGTACCGTTCCACAGTCGCATTCTGCTGAGCAGTGTAAGCCATGGACAATTCATGCACAGCACCAACCGATTCTAACCAATCCTCGAACCACTTCACTATAAATTCCTTAGCCCTGTCAGACCTAAGACACTTGAAAACAAATCCATGCAGCTGAGTCATCCATCTGAGGATGGTAGTTTGAACTGCTAAGGGAGCTTCATCCCTGGTTCTCAAGCACAAGACCTCAGCATAGCCAGAGTATTGGTCAGTGAGACACAGAACATAAAACTCCCCACGCAAGCCCCTAATATTAAATGGCCCCATGATGTCCAAGTGAAGGCGTTGTAATGGGGCACGGATCCTAGTTTTGCTTTCTTTAGGAAAAGGGATACGTTTTCCCTTTGCCTTCTGACAAGCATCACATGGGATCTTAGACAGTCTTTGCACCTGTTGGAGAGTGAGGGGTAAGTTCTGAACCAAACCCTTCCTTACATGGTTGTGCATGGCATCATAGCCAGGGTGACCCAGCCGCCTATGCCACAACCATTCAGGAGTGGTAGGGATCACAACTCCACCATCCTCATCAACATCAAGAGCAAAAGCTGGATAATCTTCAGCACCATACAAACGGCCACGAGGGGTGTGACAAGGCCTACATGCAAACTTGTACACACCATCACTGGAGGCAGGGAAAGACCACAGAACAGAAGAGCCCTGTGTGGCAGTACAACTAAGACTATCAAAAGAAATCTTGCAGTTGTGAGCATGGGCAACAGCATTTACTGACATGAGGTTCACCGGACAGTGTGGGATGTAGAGAACATTGGTTAAAGTGATTGGTGTTGGCAACCAATCACTACATAACACAATAGAACCCTGACCCACAGACCGTTGAACCACACCATCACCAAATTTAACTGCTGGCCCAGTCTCAGAAGCATGAAACACAGTGAACAAAGACATATCACCTGTGATTGACATCCCAGCTCCAGAATCAACATGCCAGACACCCTCAGACAGGCTCGGGCTGCAGACATTTGAAAATTTCGCAGTGCAAGAGAAAAGGACAGAGCGTACCTCCTATTTCTTGTCCAAAGCATACCCATCAATCTGAGCCTGCAAGGAGGCCAGCTGCCGCGGAGTAAGCACACCTGGAAGGGCCAAGGCCATGGGCACCGGATTGGTAACCGGTGCACCAGGCTTGGTCTTACGCAGGTGCGGATGCTTCGTGAAACAGCGATCCTCCGAGTGGGTCGTCTTGCTGAGGCATGGGCCCCAAGTGCAATCCAGACGTCGCTTGTTGGAACCAGAACCCTGAGAACCAGATCCCTGCCCACGCTGAAACGCAGCATTGGCAGGAACCTGGGGAGCGTCCCGGGACCAACCAGGATGCCTGGAGTCGGACCTGGGGAGAGCAATGTTCAAAATGTCGAGAGACCTATATGCCTCCAGACAAGACCAGTAATCTACAGTCTGTCTGTTAGCCAACATCATACCGTACTGGATCCGCAGCGATTCAAATCGGATCAAACGGATCCCATTCACAATGGTTTCCATGGCGTGGCGCTGAGTGACAGGATGTCCAGCACTGCGGAGGTCAGTGCACAGACTGCGAACCATGCGAAAGAAATCATCGACACGGTCAGAAGGGCCCATGTGCGCATTATGAAGTTCGATACGCATGAGAGGGACTCTAGAGGCAAGGGCATCAGACTGCGTCTTCCGGATATCCAAAAGGATATCCCGAGGGGTGGCAAAGTCCTGGTATACCTTGACCATATCGTCCTCCATGTTCGCGAGCATCATAGTTAAACACATGAACTCCTGACGTTCGAGAGGCAGTGCACTGAACCCCAACAGTGCAGGATCAAACCGAGACTCACCATGAATGAGGGTATTAGACCCAGCTCCAATCGCAGAAGGGACAGGAGCCAAGGACCTACGAATGTCCATGAAATACTCCGCAGCAAGACCAGCGTCAAGAGCGCGCTGGTCGTCTATGTTCCTAATCACAGGAATGGACCTCGCAACACTCATAAGCAGCTAGAAATCTGGGCTAACAGGACACAGAGGGACAGGCACTCGCACAAACTGATAACCAAGCTTCTCGTGATCACTACGCCTCGTACCACCAAAGGAAACACCATGATCTGGGGGATACAGAATCCCAGAAGTGACTGGACCAAGAAAAGAACGACACCTGGTACCAAGCTCAGAGAAAGCCATCACTCGGCGATGCCTCAGCTTCACACTAACATTTGCCATTGTAGCCTGCATATCCATCCGACCGTACAAAGAGCGGTTCAAGGACTCACCATCCCGTCGATCCATGTTGATCAGGCGGTAGTCCCGAAGGTTCAAAGTCGGAGGAGATCCGCCAGTGAGCAGATGCTCCCAAGATGCGCAAGACCGCGTATGCAGCATAGGAGGAGGGCCAGGGGCAGGAGGCAGCTCCACCGGCGGAGGCGGAGGGGGTTCCAGGGAGGCACCAGCAGCAGAGGTGCGTGCAGAGGAAACAGCAGCCTCGCGAGAGCGAGTGTGGTAGCCAGGGAGGCCACGCTCCATGGGGGCAGATGCAGAGGAAAAAGAAGCAAAGCCCTTCAAGAAAGTGGGCTTAGCCACCTCCGGGTAAGCCGGGGGAACAGGCTCAAAGGGAGGCGCCGACGAAGGCTGAGGCTGATACACAGGCGAAAGCTCTCGATTAGGCATCTGCTGATCAGGAGGCTCATACACCGGCGAAACAGCGGAAGTCTCAAAGACACGAGTGGCAGCAGCAGATGGGGTCACGCCACCGAAGTCAGCACTCGTAGCACTCTTCAAGTCCTCCTCATCATCAGTAGTAGTAGAGTAGTCTTCATCATAATTGGAGGGGACGCAATGAGGCTGCGGGTCTGATGCACAACGGATGATCTGTGTCTGTACACAACACAGCTTCATCAGGACATCCTCAACATCAGAGGACAGGCGTCGAACATTGAGAGAACGAACCGTAAAGTTGGAGGATTGATCGGGGGGGGTTACTTCCTTGATGGCGGAAGGACCCTCCTCCCCGGCAGCAGAGGCCGCTGGCGCGCAGTCGTCTAGCCAATCTAGAGGAACCTTCACCCCCGTTGGGAGGATTCGGTCGCATCCATTGCTCACAATGACACTGCGGATCCCACGAGCCCATGAAACACCATTAAGTTTGGTAAGTTTCACAAAGCCGGCAGGAGGCCCTCGCGGAAGTTGCATTATCAAAGCAGTGGTAGTGATGAGGAGCCCAATAACCTATCAGCTTGAAATCACTCCGGTAGAGTGGACAGTAGATTAAAGCAGCGGAACAGACGCACCAATCTATACACGGAGACAAGGATAACGTTACAGACACAGGAGACCCATAAAGGGGCACCTGTGGTGAAAGGAGACGGTAGACAGGAACCTAACAGGGTACAGATCAGACCGTAGGAGACAGGAGATCAGAACGTAGGTGACAGGAAGCTGTCACTGAGTCATCTCAAGATGACTCAGTCCCACGGGAAGCTGGCTCAGGAGAGCCGATAGTTCTAAGGGAGTACATAAGTAGTCACCAAGTCATAAAACGCGTGAGAGCACCGCTATACATGCTGATACTCCCAACCTACCTAATGCCATGAGAAGGGGGATCCATATGGTCATGTCCAGCAGGCTGCAATGCCTCATCGCTTTCCTCAGCTGCAGAGGAATCCTCCAAGTTGACAACATTCAGTACACTCTCCGCCCAGCCTTTATGCCGGACTTAGACCCCATCATCCTGAAGAAGCACGACGAGGACCGGCCCTGCTTGGCAGGATGGATGATTTATAGGGAGCTGGCCCATCACCAGACTGGGACCGAGGGCCCCCTCAACCCCAACAGGAAACATGAGGACCTGAACAACTGGAAGGTGATCAAGCGACACGTGTCTGGAAAACCTGGTGTCCAGCAGCGCTACCTCCAGTCTCTGATGCAGCTCGTAACGACCAGTGACTATGGCAACCCCGAGGAGTGGCCCACCCAGGTCACTCCAGGTCCCACTGCCCTCCTAGGGGAGCTAGCAGAAGAAGAAGGGGACACCTGGCAGGACGTTCTTGCCCAAGTGGCCAACCAACTTAAGGTAACCTTCCCCATCTTAACTCCTTACTTTACCACCATTCATCATCTTCACCATTCAAACAACTACACAACTGGTTTTCCAGGACCATCCGCCTGCCCAACCCAGACCCAGCGGAGGCAACAAGCCCTGGACTTCGTCAGACAACAAGAGGCAGAAGGGAGGAAAGAGGACTTAGACAAGCAGGGACCCCTCCTTCCTGCTAGCAACTTTATTATAGTAATGCTGAGTACCATACTCACTGCTTTCATTAGCCTCATCACGTATACTACTGGCAGATACCTCTTATACCGCCCTAGTCCTCCTACCTGCTATCCTAGTGAACTTTGTGATTGTGAATTGACCCCTAGGGGAGGTAGGACCACCCGTGCAACTAGACATCCTCTTTTAAATAGCACCCACTACTGGGAGCCCCAAATAGACTCTCGTTGTCAAATACATTCTATCAACATTTACCTAGGGTACAAAGCCCTTGATCATGATGACATCTTAGACTTCTCTGTAAAATTGGACAATCATGTGAATAACTACACTTGCCAACGGTGGACCCTGGAAGGGCACTACGATTGTCTCACTGGTAACTATACTAGCAACCTTATCAATTTCTATCTCTCTTCTAACAAATCTCATCTTGGCTCTCTTACTTGCCACACTAATCCAAGATACATTCCCCACCATATTAGCCCACACACGGAAATTGCAGGGACCTTACTTACCTACTCTGCCGGTATCATGCTGGGCAGCTCGCAGACGCAGATCCTCCAACGTATCCCTACCAACTGCTCTTGCTTCCTCCTACACTACAACTCTGGATATGGTCATGCTAAGGCCATCAAGCAACTGGATGGTGAGTGGTGGGATATGAACTCTGAAGGCCCCTATCCCCTAACCCCTCCTGACTGGCAACTTCTCCAAGGTCACATTTACACCCTTACAAACACATCTGGACTACCTTGCCCCCAAGTCTTCCAGCCTGAAATCTACTATGAACCAAACAACCCAACTTACACTGTCATCATAGATCTACCTACCACTCTTACTCACACTACTACAAACCACATTCATCCTACAGATCCTCCAGAGCCCCCAGCCCCTCCAGAAACTGTTGACCTTGTCTCTGATGATGAGGAGCCTCCCAAATCCAAGAAACCTAAAAGAACCTCAACTCGTTGCAACCCTACCTCTCATTCCAACCCCAGACTTAAAACGCTCACCTCCAACAAACCATCCAAGCCTAACCTTCCTGTCCCCACTAGACCTGCCATACCCGACAGCAACAAGATGCGCCAGAGCAGGATCTTTGGAGCAGAACCACCTACCAAGAAACCTGCACTACCTAAAACTCCCAAAAAACTTTCTCTCCCTAATAAAAGAAACAAAACGGACCACACTGCCACCTATCCCGTTCACCATCAACAAACTGCACTATACACCACTAACATTACATCCTCTAACTGCAGAGGCATAGGATCTTCTTGGGAAATGCTTTATGACCACATTAGGACACATAAAAATGACATAGTTATTTTAAACGAAACTAAACTCACTTCCAATAGGAAAAGTATCATGAACATGATTAAATTAGACATGCCAGACTACCACTTTCACCACAGCAGCAAAACCATCCAACAAGCTACTAACCTCAACAACACTGTTACCCACTCAGCTGGTGTCATCACCCTTATTAAGAAAACACTCACTACTCATCCTATTAATCATGAGGTTCCTACTGAAATAGCTGGCCCCCTCACACACCAAACCATTAACAACACTACACACATCTTGGGTGTCTATATGCCATGCAATGACCCCACCAAACGTGCTGCAATCTACAATCACATTCACTATATTATCTCAAAAAACCCCACTCACCAATACATAGCAGGGGGCGACTGGAATGCTGTCTACTACCCTACAGACAGGAGCAGCACAACCAACCACCCTGAGGACTACACCCACCAGCAACACTTTAGTAAGTACTTAATTAAACTTCAACCTTCTCCACGTCCTCACACTTACTACACTTACACAGACAACCATCCCTATAGCAGCAGGATTGACGATATTATCCTTATCAACCCCCCTTTAGGAACTACAGTGACAGAAGTCGTCCAACAGATGGGAGACACTTTGGACCACATGGCCTTGGAACACCACATCACTTCTGCCCTCTTCCCCCCTCCCAATCTTGACGCTCCCCCTACTGACCCAACTCCTCAGCTACAGCTCCCACTTAAGCAACAAGACATGGCTAAGGCCAGAGAAGCAATTTCTCAACAATTCCTGCACCAATTTCAGTACAGCCACACCAATATAGAAGCAGCATGGACTCTTGCACAATCCCTCCTGGGAGAGGACAAAACACCCTCACGCATCCAATCCATAAGGCAGGAACTCAAATCTTCAATCCCTGAAGACCTCAACAGCATGACTGAACACCTCATGACAACCTTACACCAAGCCCTCACCATTATGACTGACATATGTCCTACTAAACCCACTACTCCAGGTATCTTCCTTCCCCGGCAACTTGCCAATCATTAGGAAAATTAACTACCACATTAAACATATTAAATCATTACGCACAGCCTCCAATTATCTTAACCAACCAGCCTATGATGAACTTCGAATCAAACCTCTCACAATTCAAACTTACTCTCCCTACACTAAAACTCAAATTCAGCACCACCTTCAGAACCTACTCCTATCTGACTACCGTCTATCTTTAACTGAAAATATTCACAACAGCATTGCAGAACAACGTACCATGCAGGCAGCACTTAAAGAGGAACGGATAACCTCATCTATCAAGAAGTTTCGGCGTCGTCTCAGCACCCAGGCAAGGCAAACACATAGATTCATTTTTTCCCTGAAGACCACAAACATACTCCCACTGCCTTGCTGGACACGAAAACCCACACACTTAGCACTAGCACCCAGGGCCTCCTGGACATCATGACCAGACACATGGAAACTCTTATGTCACCACACACACCCCCCATTTCAGCCAACTACACTGAGCACCCCCCCCTCCCCCCCCCCCCCCCCCCCCCCCCCCCCATGGGTCCACCAAATTGACAAATATCACCTGGACACCCCAGCTAACTCCATTCAACACACAGCTTCTCCCTACACTTACCTCTCTTCCTCAACCACTTTTACTGACTGCATTATCCGCAAGCTTGCCACCAATAAAGCAACTGGACCAGATGGCATCCCAACGAGCTCATCCTCTGCCTCCCAACTGAAATGCACCAAATCATCCACAAACTTATGCAACTTGCATGGGTCCTAGGGGAAACCCCGGACTGCTGGAAAATTTTCTCACACAGTTATGCTCTATAAGAAATCAGACCCGTGTCTCCCTCAAAATTACAGACCGATAGGACTCAACAACGCAGTGGCCAAGCTATGGACCTCCTTGGTCACAAACACTCTCACAACTTACTCTGAAACTAACCATATTCTCAGTGCCTGCCAGGAAGGATTTCGAAAGGACAAGAGCACTTCCCGACAACTTCTCAACCTTCTCCACAATATAGAGGACGCTGCCCTCTTTCATCAAGATCTTTTTGCTGCCTACTTTGACTTCAGCTCAGCCTTCAACATGATTGATCACCAGAAATTACTGTGCATCATGCACAATCTTGGTTACACGCATGACGCAATAGACACAATTAAGGGCATTTACACTAACTCAACCACCCATATCCTTCTCAACAACACGCCTGGCTCTCCTATCTCCATCACCAGAGGCACCATACAGGGAGACACCCTGTCCCCTCTCCTCTTCATCATCTTTCTAGAACCCCTCCACAGATGGCTCCGCTCTGGAGGGCGGGGTTACAGAGCAGCGTCCCTACCTGCCGCAACAGCTGATGAGCATCACACTAGTAGCTTGGGCTACGCTGACGACACTGCCGTCCTCACTAGTACCGCGGAGGATCTTCGAATCCAGTTTGGTAAGGTTCAACAATTTAGTGTCTGGTCTGGCATCCCACTTAATGCCACTAAATGTGTGGTCAGTGGCATTCTCCACAAATCCCACCCCTCCCATCCTACCCACAACAACACCCTTAAACAACGCCTAAACAAAATACCTCTGGGTGACTCTTATGCAACATACCAACCTCCTGACATGGCCTACAAATACCTTGGGGTCCACATTTCTCTCACTCTTAATTGGAAAACCCAACTACACGCCACCATAGCAACCATTCATTCTAAAGGACTGAGTATTCTAACCAAAGCCAAACCCAGAGCAACTCCAGATCAATGTGTCCGCATTATCACACAATGTATACGTGCAGCTATTAAATACCCCATGATAGTAGCCCCCTTCTCACTCACTGACATCCACGTCATTGATAGAGCAGTCCTCAAAACGGTCAAACTCTGCTGCACACTTCCTAGATCCTTTCCCACTCGAGCCCTTCAACTTCCTAAAACAGAAGCAGGTCTCGGAGTTCCCTCCCTACTTACAGAGTACACTCAAATCACGGCTTCAGCCCTTACACAAGCCATGAACGATCAGGGCCATCTTGGCATTCTCACCAGAGCCCTTCTTAATAAAACTACTACCACTATGACTACACTCAACCCTCTCTCTCTTTCCTGTAAACAGTTAACACACATGTCTCTAGCCCGACAACTTGATATCCTTAGCCAATCCAGCATCAAACTCACTTGGAATGACACAGAACTCCTGGACAAACTTAACATCCACCCCCTACCTTCTCCTCATGCCATACCTATCAAACTCATGACCCCCTTCCACGACTTGAATATTTATACCTACCATGACCTGGTCACACCTACGGGAACCCACCTCATCAGCACTACTGATCTCCCCCTTATTACTTCCTCCAAGATTACCAAACATCACAGACGCTCTCTTAACCTTCTCACAGCCCACCTAACTCTGGCTAAATTCGACTACCCCCTCACCCACACTGAACCCCTCCCGCTCATGCACCGCCAGCTCGCAGCCGAATACGCAGTCACACCTAACACTACTGACATTATCAAACTCCCACCCACCACTGACTTTATTGCCACCCCTACCCAACGCTACTACTACTCCTCCACCCCTCTAACTGACGCAGACTACGGGGCGGATTCCCTTGGGGACATCGAAGGGAACCAATGGTGGGCATGGCCTACGACAACTGCCGACAGCTACGCGCAGCGTGCGTGGGGCTGCAACAGTAAAGACGAAACCTGGGCGGGCCCGCCACTACCTGTGTAAATCCTGGATTCACCATAGCACCTCAGCGCGATTTTTCCGCCACTACGCCATAACTAAAACTTCCCACCCTGACAGGACCCGCGAGGCTATGCCTCTGCCCTACGGCCAACGCTCCTGCACCGCCAACTCGCTTACTCCATCTCACCTATGGCTCCCAATACAAAGCTCTCTATATTACTAGCTGGCGCAGCAAACGCTCCTTAGACACCGACAACTCTACAGTACTACTGTTGCCCACGTTCAGTGGGCTCCCACAACCATGCACAATGACCACATCCATTCCTACACTCAAGCTGGATATAGCATCCACTACAGCAAACCAGTCACTTCCACCATTTCTATCATCCACTGGAAACCGCAATCGTCACCTCATCTCTCAACCTCTGCGAAATGCTGGGGCAACAAGCCTATGACCAACTCGTCCACACCTTCAAGTCAGCCCCTTTCACCACCACTTGTCAAAATCTAGGAAAGACTCCCACCTTACCAACCCTCAGGCAGCAAGGCCACTGGACCACCACCCCAGGCTTCCAAGCTGACAAGCCCTTGTCCACAAATTGCTTCATGTGGATACACATGACAGACACCCAGACTGGGACATCCAACCACCCCTCTCCTACATTATCCAAACAGGCATCCTCACCAACAAGGATGGCCAGGACACCCACACACGCAAACATCTCTCTTATCTCTACACCCCCACTGGGAAATGCATTGGGCACACCCCCAACAACAGACTTACCTCCCTCCAGCAGAATTATGAGCACTTCAAAACTACCCACCCTACCAAATGGCAACAACTAACCCAGGGAGGAACCTACCATACAGACCTAGCTGCTCTCTTCACTAGGTACAGAGCTACCCCTGCTTCTACCAACATTCTCTCTCCCGTCCTCCACCAAGCCATAGCACAGCTAGGTATCACCCACCACCGAACTTCTACTCCTCTCAGCTATGATCAGAGCCTTCTCAGCTACTCCTCTACTCACCCAGCTGACCAGCTCTTTGGGTCCAACGAGGACCCCTTCCACACTGTCTGGACTGGGGGCTCCCTAGTGGACATCCCTAGCTCAGTCACCCTGGCACACAAATCACTCAGGTGGGCCCTAGCCAGTGCAGATTATGCTGAGACTTCCATTAGTCAGCCCCCCACATGCACTGTCATGCTCATCCCTGACACCTGCTATGCTCCCTACAACAAACTTCTCCAGCACCCCTGGGTCCACTACATTGACTCCAGTCCTCACTCTGAACTTTATGATACCTCTGACACCTGGTTGGGCAGTAAACTCCACACCCTCCCATCAACCCAAAAGTTACACCTCATCCTTATCTGCAGTCCCCAAAGTCAACCTACCTACTTTTCCAACCTTCAAGCCTTTATCCAGCTTTGGCACGACCACATGCACAGCCTCTCCCCCCACTGGGAGCCCACCACTATTACCCCACCTGACACCCTCACCTCCTCCGACACTCAGATCACTTACCCTAGAAAACTTAGATCACTCACCTCAAAACCTTGGCACACTCCACACCGCGAGCACCCTCAACCTCTTACTCCTCCCACTACTCATCCATGCACATACCCATCTATCCTCTCTGCAGGCCTCCAGGTCTACACAGATGGCAGCCTGATCAAAGGTAACTCGGCCTCCCCTAGTAAAATAGGGGCTGCAGTTTATGTCCCCATTGCAGGGATGAGCTACACTATCAACCCAGGTGGGCGGGGGGCCACCAGGACTAACAACAGAGCAGAACTAGTGGCAATTCACCAAGCCATTATTAACATTCCATACGATACTAACCCCACCCTCCACACTGACAGTCTCTGTTCACTTCAACTCATAAAAAAAATGATCCATGATCCCACCGCAGCCACACGCTCCCTACATGCTGAGCTGCTACATTCAATCCAATCTCACCTCATTCAACGAATTTTACATGGCTCACACACCACTCTTTGCAAAGTACGCTCCCACACAGGCATTCTTGGAAATGACCGGGCTGACAGCCTAGCGCGTAAGGCCGCAGATGACCCCGCCTCCAGCAGATATACTGATAACACTGGGGAAATCCCCAGACACAATGTTTACTGGCCCACTGTCCAACCTCCTCGCACACCCATGGGAGATATCCCCCCACGCATTCTAGCACCTAACCTCACACAAGGCATCAGCTCCAACCTACCCACTAGCTGCCACCTTGGCCAACACCCGCTTAAAGGGATTTATGCAACCACCTGGGCCGATAACACTCCTCACCAACTTCCTCATGCAAGTAATAAATTTTGGTCCTCTACCCTAATCCAACATAAAACTAAATTTCACATCCTTAAAGCCCGCTGGGGTCGACTGTGGAATCGTAAACTTGCATATCGGTGGAAACTTCCTTATATTAACAACACCCACCCGCCCACAAACCCTCTATGCCCCATATGCCGCATCTGTGAGGACGGAGCGGGCCACATTCTGGCGGGCTGCTCACACCAGACTTTCAAGGGGCTCTATATCAAGAGACATGACGCCGCAGTGCGACTCATCCACAAGGCCATCTGCACTGGCGACCTGGGCTCACGCAGAATGATTATGGACGCTGGCAAGGAAGAGGACCTCCCCAGGGGGATCCTAGGCAAACGCCTCCCTGACTGGTTACGCCCTTCCTCTATTACAGAAGAGGCCTGGAGGAGAATGAGACCTGACCTTGCCATCCTACCTGACATAAACTCTTCTACCGTCCTAAGAGATAAAGAAATTTGGCTCCTTGAGCTTGGCTATTGCTCTGATACCAACCATGCTACCAAGTTTATCACTAAACATGCCCAGCATGCTAGACTAGTGGATGGCCTCCAATCGGCTGGATACCTTGTTCACTACGTAGTTATCACAATTGGAACAACGGGTACTATCCCAACCTCCTTTTTGACCTCTATGGCTACACTTGGACTTAACAGATTGTGTGCCCTTCGACTGGCAGACACAGTCCACTCTCACTCTATTTCTAGCTTTCAAAGTATTTTACAGTGCAGACGCTTTATGGAGACCCAACAGGGCTCAATACCAGGGGATTAGTAATTTCCCTGGTTCTCCTTGTTAAAGTTTGCCCACCAGGGGCTCATTCAGACTCCCTGACAAGAAGACTCTTTTATGGTGACTTCTGCTAGCTCCGGCTTACGCAGTGGTGACCTTAACTTCACGTCCTGAGAGTGGCGCATTACTCGGATGTAACAATTTCAATTTCAATTTCAATAGCTTCAGCCAGAAATTTGGCTGCTCGCCGTCTTCGGCAGTAAAAATAGTCACCCAGTGCGATACCCACGGAAACTAAGGAGCACACTTACTATAGTAGACAGTTGAAAGTTTTGTTCAGGTGCAATGATCCTTGAACTTTGTTACATAGCTTCAGCCAGAATTTTTGCTGCTCGCCGTCTTAGGCAGTGAAAAAGCCCCCCAGTTTAGTTCTTCGGCAGTCAAAAAAGTCCTCCAGCGCGATACCCACGGAAACCTGGGAGCACACTTAACATAATAGACAGTTGAAAGTCTTGTCCAGCAGTCCAGGTGCAATGATCCTTGAATTTGGTTATATAGCTTCAGGCGGCAACTTGGCTGCCCGCCGTCTTAGGCAGTAAACAAACAATTACAAGGAAAATGTAAACACGAAATTGTCCAGGTGCAATGGCCCAAACCGGTGGCCAGGAGAACCTAGATTGGATTGTTACATGGATTTTCAGCCAACTTCGGGCTGCTTACCATCTTCCAATTTCAAGTTCCTCCGTGGGACCCACGGAACCCGTGGCCATACAAAGCGGGCAAGACAGTTTAAAACCAGGGAGCACACTACACTACTACAAGTAAACAAAATAGACTGTTTAAAGTCTTGTCTAGGTGCAATAATCCCAAACGGTGACCAGAAGGAAATACCGGAAGAATGAAAGGCGTGACCACATACCGGTAATCAGTTCATGACTTGATCTTGGTCATATAGCTCCAGACAGTAATTTGGCTGCTCGCCGTCTTTGGCAGTAAAAAAAACAGTGATTGGAGGAACCCGTCTGTAGCAAGGGCGGGAGGTAGTTACCGGCAGTTAGCACCAGGGTTGTTTAGGACGCCGCGTCCTCCGTCGCAGACTCAATGTCGAAGAGTCGTCGCAGGAAGCAACGTGGGGAGGGTCTGTTGACCAGAAGGAAAGGTCTGGTGCGTCGCAGGACGCAGGCTATACAATTGGTTGCGTCTCAGGCAGCAGAGCTGGGGTCCTCCTGAAATACCCACAGGCATTATGATATAATATGATGCAATTTGTATGAGAGCGTATGATATTATACTCGCCTTTGGTCAACACGATATGATATGCCGGTCCCTATAAAGGACAGAGAGGCATTATGCGCCAGATTGTAGAATTAAATTATCATTGTAGCACGAACTCATGCCACCCGTCGATATAACGATTGTTTGGGGTTCACTTCATCAATGCCTTTTCTTTTTTTAAACCCTTCCTATCACGGTTGGGCAAGCCCATTAAGCCTATTGGGCCAACCCCTGGACTGTAACATACATGCATGCGGTAGAACACCACTATGCAGAGCTTTAAACCAGACGAGCGCAGCCTTCTAGGGCTGTTCAAGGGTGCTTCTAAATCGAAGTTCGGAGACGCACTCACTTCATTACTGACATTTGTTTCGTTTTTGAAGCCCCCCCTTTTCATAGCTATTTTGGTTCCGGAGCAATCTGGCCAGTCTCCGTCTGTAGCTATTCATAGCTATTTTAAAATTGGCTTCTTTCAACATTCTAACTGATTCTAACTTTTAATCTAACTTGACTGGGGACGACCGAGCTTCAGTGGATCTAGGACTGGTCAATTCCCCCCTTAAATATACCGGTACACACACTCTCTACAGTACTTACGGTCATGAGCAAAGAGCTACGTCCTGTGATCCAGTAGCTACATTTCCAACGCAATAGACCCTCAAAAATCTGCGTTTCAGTTGTGACACGTAAAGTTTTGAACAACCCTGGCCTCTTCACCCATGCCCCGACTTTGGCCAGTCGTTGAGATGTGGGGTACGTGCGGGTACGTGCCGCTGGCGGTACCGAACTACCGACTACCGAGAGCGTATCGGAGGAAACGCTCTCGGTAGTCGGTAGTTCGATGGTTCGGTACCCCCCTAGTCTGGTCGGTTCCAACCAGAGACCCACTCTGGTCAACTATAGGTATCTATAAGGACCTAGTTGCTCTGGTTCCGCTCGGGGGCTAGTTCCACCAGGGCCACAGGGTGCTCCCTGGGGATGCTCTGTGGGGCAGGTACCAGGCAGGTACCCTGCTCGGTACCCCCTTCACTTGGTACCCCCTTGGTGCCCCCTTGGTACACTTCAACTTGGCAAAAGCTTTTTCCCGCTTGCATCGCCTCCAATTTTATCTCCCCCTTTGGACAGCTTCCTTAATTCTCGCCAACTTGGCTTAATACGTATCTTTTCTTTTCAATCTGCTTCAGAAGGCTACGCATTCTACCTGCTGGTCGTTTATCACTCTTTTCCCTAGCTTCTCACCCCCTGTTGCTGCGACAAGCCATACCAGCCAAATCCACTGCTCGCTGTTCCTTCAAAGCTGACTGTCCGATTTTTGTAGCTAGTCCGACCAGGCGATTTGTTCGTTAACCGAACGCCCTCTTAAAGCTTTCGTTTAAGGCGCGGGGTGAGCGCCATGGAGATGCAGGATAATAAAGAGATGTCCCCTCACCTTTCCTTTGATTGCGATGGGTAAGTGAGGACGGAGCTGTTCTGATATTCCTTGTGCGGCTGACGTTTTTCAAATCGCGCGCAATGCTCCAAGCTGCCTTTGATGCTCACCCTCAGCCTCTCTGTCGCGCGAACATCTTTTGCCTCTTGCTCTTTATCCTCATTTTTTGTATGTTCATCTCGTCACCGTATCTGGGGTCAGCAGGGCCCCCCCCCCCCCCCCCCCACACACACACACCACACACACCACACCACACCAGCACACACACACACACCGACAGCAGCAACACACACACTCACAGCACACACACCAACACTCACACACACACACACACACACACACCACATAACAAGACACGAGCACACACACCGACACACACACACACACACCGACACACACACCGACACAACACAAGCCTACACACACACACACCGACCTACACACACACACACACACCACACACACACACACACACACCGACACACACACACACACACCTAGACACTCACACACACACCAGCACACATACACACACATACACACACAGCACACACAGCACCACACACATACACACACAACCGACACTCACACACACACACACACACAACCACACGCACCCCCCACCCCCCCCCCCACACACACACACACACCGACCGACAACACGCTACAATACCTACACCGAACACACACACACCCCGACACACACACACATCATCACACACACACACTCACACCCACTACAAGCCGCAACACCCACACACACTCACCACACACGAACACACATACACATACCCCACCCACACCCCCTCACATCTCCACACACACGCACCCTACCCGACACACAACTCACCCAAATTCCACCTTACACCACCACCTACACACACACACACACACCGACACTCACACACACACACACACACACACTCACACACACCACACATACAACCTCCACACCACACTACACATGCACACACCACACATCACACACACACACACACCACACAACATTCCGACCCGCTACACCACAACACTTCCCTACACACACACACACACAACCTCACCCCCACCACAACCCACACAACCACCTACACACACACCTACACACACACCCCACTTCACTACACTCACAACCCACTCCACACACTACACACAACACACCATACTCTATCCCGAAACCCACCTCACACACACCACCACATACCCACCACCCCGGTACCCCCCCCCCAGTATACCCCCCCCACTATCCCCCCCCCCCCCCCCCCCCCCCCCGCCCCCGGCCGCCCCGCACACCCCCACACACACACCCCCACGCCCTCCCACCTACCCCCGCACCGACACCGGACACACCCCCACACCTGACACACACACACAACACCGACACACACACACCACACCCCACAACACGCACACACAACACACCGAGCACACCCACACGAAAAAAGGCACCGACATCCACACGCCGCCACACAACCACCCTAACACACACACACCCACACACACTCACACCACACAGCCACACACACACCACACACAAGGCACACAACGTACACATACACACACACAACACACACACCAACACACACACACCTACACCACCGCACACACACGCACACACAACACACACCGACACACACACATACACGCGCACACACACACACACACACACACACACACACACACACATACACACACCCCAACACCAGCCGACACCCAAACACAGCCCACTCCGACATTCACACTCAACCCTCACACACTCACTACATACCTTACACACACACCACCGCACCCGACCACACATCACTACCCACCGCTGACACCACCCCCACCCACACACACACCTTCCCCACCACCCCCTCCCCCATGTCCACCGCCACACACATGTCCCCTCCCTTCATCCATCCCCCCCGCCTCGCGAACCTTGGGTAACGGCATTGGCCGTCCAACTCCTCTCTGCTTGGCTCGTGCACTTTCTGGCTGGCATCACTCTCATGATATGGGCCCTGCACTGGAACCTCGGAATTTTCAAAAGCTGGCTCACCCAGAGCAAGCAGACGCCCTTCGTATCTCGGAATACATACCCGGTACTTTTCCTGCCCGCAAACTGGCCAGTCGAGTCCCTGCTCAAATGCATCTTGCCACCTGTTGCGATCTTGACGCAGCTGTGGTGGTACGACGGATCATGGACGTAAGTAGACACACACACACACACATGCCACATACACAAACATAAACAAACACATGCCTCAGGTTGCGAACTAAACGCAACGGTGTTGGTACGCCAGATCATGGACGTAAGTGGGCGCACACACACACAACATACAACCACCCCACACACACTATCCCCACACCTTAAACAATCACACACATAAACACGCGCACGCACACACGAACACACCCCACATAAGATGCACACACCCCACACACACACACACTATTCATGCACCCACATAAACATACCCCCCCCCCCCCCCCCCCCCCCCCCCCCCCCCCTCCCCCCACACCACACACACAAACACACACAAACCACACACACCACACAAACACACACACACACACCAACGATTCCTCATCACACACATCACTACACACACACACACTCCCACATCATTCCACATACACACATTCCGACATTCTCATATCACACATACAACACACATTTACACACATACTCACACACTCATACACCCCCACATAACATACCCCCCCCCCGCCCCCCCCCTCCACACACCCACACACCACACCACCCACACACACCCAATAATTTCCAAACACAAAACCGACACACACAACACACACACACACACACACACATTCACCACACCCACACACAACACAAACACACCCAGACACTAACACACAACACCACACAACCTCACCACTCATTCACACATACCACACTTTTACACAGCATACTCACATCTACTCATACACACACACACCCTTACAGAAGGCACCTTTCATTCCCGAACCACGCATTGCTTCACTGGCATGACACTAACAGAAATACAGCGCCGCATGTTTTTTGGCGGAGACCCTGTTCTGGGTGGCGAGAGCCCCCTGATTCACCATGTTGTCTGTTTGACCGTCTGACCGACCGAAGCCAACAAACCGACCGAAGCCAACTGTCTCAACTAACTGGCTTCGGTCAGCTCCATCGTTGCCACCTGTTGTTCTGTTGCCAACACTCTCTGCCAGTTTTCCGCGTCACTTGCAAAGCTGCATAAGGATTGTTGTCATGCCAGTGAAGCAATGCCAGAGAAGCCATGCCAGTGAAGCAATTCCAGTGAAGCAATGCCAGTGAAGCAATGCCAGTGAGGCAATGCCAGTGAAGCAATGCCAGTGAAGCAATGCCAGTGAAGCCATGCCAGAGAAGCCATGCCAATGAAGCAATGCCAGTGAAGCAATGCCAGTGAAGCAATGCCAGAGAAGCCATGCCAGTGAAGCAATGCCAGAGAAGCCATGCCAGTGAAGCAATGCCAGTGAAGCCATGCCAGAGAAGCCATGCCAGTGAAGCAATGCCAGAGAAGCCATGCCAGTGAAGCCATGCCAGTGAAGCAATGCCAGAGAAGCCAGGCCAGTGAAGCAATGCCAGAGAAGCCATGCCAGTGAAGCAATGGCCAGAAGAAGCCATGCCATGTGAAGCCAATGCCAGTGAGCCCTGCAGAGAAGCCATGCTAAGTGAGCAATGCCAGAGAAGCCATGCCAGTGAGCAATGCCAGAGAAGCCATGCAGTGAAGCATGGCCAGTGAAGGCCATGCAGAGAAGCCATGCAGTGAAGCCATGCCAGGAAGCAATGCCAAGAAGCCATGCCGGTGAAGCCTGCCAGTGAGGGGCCCCAATGCAGAGAACCGTGCCCGTGAGCAATTCCGAGAATCCATGCCAGTGAAGGCAAGCCAGAGAAGCCATGCAGTGAACAATGCCAGAGAATCCCTGCCAGTGAAGCAATGCCAGAGAAGCCATGCTAGTGAAGCAATGCCAGTGAAGCCATGCCAGAGAAGCCATGCTAGTGAAGCAATGCCAGAAAGCCCATGCCGTAAAGCCATGCCAGAGAAGCCATGCCATGAAGCAAAGGCCAGTAAGCCATGCCCAGAGAAGCATGCAGTGAAGCCATGCCAGTGAAGCAATGCCAGAGAAGCCATGCCGGTGAAGCCATGCCAGTGAAGCAATGCCAGAGAAGCCATGCTAGTGAAGCAATGCCAGTGAAGCCATGCCATTGAAGCAATGCCAGAGAAGCCATGCCAGTGAAGCAATGCCAGAGAAGCCATGCCAGTGAAGCAATGCCAGTGAAGCCATGCCAGTGAAGCCATGCCAGTGAAGCCATGCCAGAGAAGCCATGCCAGTGAAGCCATGCCAGTGAAGCAATGCCAGAGAAGCCATGCCAGTGAAGCCATGCCAGTGAAGCAATGCCAGAGAAGCCATGCCAGTGAAGCAATGGCAGAGAAGCCATGCCAGTGAAGCAATGGCAGAGAAGCCATGCCAGTGAAGCCCAAAACAGAAAGACAAAGGGCAGCATGTTTTTGTCATGCTAGTTTTGTCACACCACTGAAGCCATGCACTGGTAAAATAAACACGAAAAATCGACCCTTGTTTTGGCCTAGAAAGGTGTTCGACCCTTGGGAGAAATATCACCAACAAAGGGTTACGATAAGCGTCAACCGACCCTTATTCTGCGATCACTAAGGGTTATTGTCGCCCACACACGGTTAAATAAATACACGACTTAAATGGTTTAATAACCCTTTGATGCATTACCGGTTAATTCACAAAAGGGTTGTTCGGTTCTGCATCCTTGTTAGAGCTGCTTGTTTGATGGTTGTTTGGTTCTGCATCCTTGTTACAGCTTCTTGTTTCATGGTTGTTTGGTTCTGCATCCTTGTTAGAGCTGCTTGTTTCATGGTTGTTTGGTTCTGCATCCTTGTTAAGCTGGCTTTGTTCATGGTTGGTTTTGGTTCTGCATCCTTGTTAGAGCTGCTTGTTTGATGGTTGTTTGGTTCTGCATCCTTGTTAGAGCTGCTTGTTTCATGGTTGTTTGGTTCTGCATCCTTGTTAGAGCTGCTTGTTTCATGGTTGTTTGGTTCTGCATCCTTGTTAGAGCTGCTTGTTTCATGGTTGTTTGGTTCTGCATCCTTGTTAGAGCTGCTTGTTTCATGGTTGTTTGGTTCTGCATCCTTGTTAGAGCTGCTTGTTTTATGTTGTTTTTGGTTCTGCATCCTTGTTAGAAAAAAGCTGTCTTGTTCAGGTTGTTGGTCTGCATCCTTGTTAGAGCTGCCTTTTTTGATGGTTGTTTTGGTTCTGCAATCCTTGTTAAGCTCTTGTTTCATGTTGGTTTGGTTCGCATCCCTGGTTAGAGTGCTTGTTTTCAATGGTTGTTTGGTTCTGCATCCTTGTTAGAGCTGCTTGTTTCATGGTTGTTTGGTTCTGCATCCTTGTTAGAGCTGCTTGTTTCATGGTTGTTTGACCACTTGGTGTAATCGGTTGACGCCCTTTCTAACGGGTAGTCCAACGGGTAATGAACCATTATTTCTTACAATCATCAATGGATGCATGCCGCACTCCACCCCTAATGCAACCGGTAACCATATGTAAATCATGTGTAACCAGGCCCGTAATCCGACAGTAACCAGGTTTTTTGAATGGGGGGAAATGGGGCGCAGCTGCCTGAATTGTTTACACTGCCCTGGGAGGGACGTTTATATACATATACATATGGGTATGGGTATCATTACAAGTAGTGCACGGTCCGACGAGTCAATAGATAGAAGTTTGCAAGCTGCAGTTAACGAAATTAAGCTAGAATAACTTATATAAGGTCCATTCATAGACCATACAATCTCCCCCCCCCCCTCTCCCCCCCCCTCCCCCCACGCCCCCCCCCCCCTAAAACCCTCCCTTAGCACAACTATGCTTCGTTGCCTGCTCCTCGTTTTAGTGCTCTGTTGTTTGTTACCACCTGGGCGGGAGGCAAGGGGAGGAACGGAGAAACAAGCGACACCGAATAAACCAGTAGGGAAAGGGGGAGTGCACAGAGGGGGGGAAGGAAGGAGAAAGACAAAAATAAGGGTAAGGCATGGAATGGAAAGGGCATGGAATGAAACAGAGGGAAGGGAAAAAAAAAAAAAAGGGGAAGAAAGCGGAAAGGAGGACGTATAGGAAATGAGGAAAAGAATTCGGGGTCTGAATCGGAAAAAGGCGAGGGGCGGGAAGCAAAAAAAGAAGGATTCCCGAAAAAAAAAAAAAGGTCAACAAAAGGAGACGAGGTGCCGAGGGGAAAAGCTGAGGCTGACGGTATGAACGACGGTATAGGAAGGGAAAGAAAGGAGGAAGACTAGAAGGAGGCGTAGGGGGGGGGGAGAAAAGAATGAAAAGAGTCATAAGGCGTTGCATGGGGGGGGGCAAGGGATTAAAAAACTCAAAGGATTGAAAAAAAAATGTGTGCAAAATGTAATGGATGAACATGAAATCTTTCGCTTAACTGATTGCACTGGTTGGCTTGCACTAGGCAACTCGGATTGGTGGGTTTTGCTGCACAGGTCTGCTGGCGTACTCACAGGACTACACTATCCGCCAAAGGCATGCTGCAAGCTGCAGCGCTATGTGACATGTGCGCGGGTTGTATTTCCTCGGTCTCGTGTCGCACCTGCTAGTGCTGAGGCACTAGTATAATATACGTGTGCACATCTTACCATAGGATGGCGCTAGTGCGCTACGCCATACCATGCCAGTGAAGCAATGTCAGTCAAGCCATACCATGCCAGTGTTGTCATGCCGGTGAAGCCATGCCAAACAAGCCATTTCATTCCATTGAAGCCAAAGACAGAAAGACTAAGTGCCGCATGTTTTTGTCATGCCAGTGAAGCCATGTCAGTCAAGCCATACCATGTCAGTGAAGCCCAAAACAGAAAGAATAAGTGCCACATTGTTTGTCATGCCAGTGAAGCCATGTCAGTGAAGCCATTTCATTCCATTGAAGCCAAAGACAGAAAGACTAAGTGCCGCATGTTTTTTTTGTCATGCCAGTGAAGCCATGTCAGTCAAGCCATACCATGTCAGTGAAGCCAAAAACAGACCTACAAAGCACCGCATGTCAGTGCAGCCATATTAGTGCACCGCTTGTCAGTGCAGCCATGTCAGTGCAGCCATGTCAGTGCAGCCATGTCAGTGCAGCCATGTCAGTGCAGCCATGTCAGTGCAGCCATGTCAGTGCAGCCATGTCAGTGCAGCCATGTCGTGCAAGCCATGTCCATTGGCAGCCATGTCAGTGCAAAGCCATGGTCATTTGACATGCCATAATCAAGTAAAGCCATGTCAGTGGAGCACATAAGTCGATTGGAAACAGACAATAGACAGGCAGACTAGAGCAAAAAAAAAAAAGCCAAAGCGATTGAAAAAAATTTTGAGAAAGTCATAGACAGTGAAAGCCAAAAATCAACAGAGGGAGGAAGAAAACAAATTATAGAACACGAAGATCAGTGATTTTTAGTCATGCATAGATTGGTGTACATGACATACGTTTTAGTCGGACTAGTTTTGGTCATCTAGTTTGTCGTCTATTTTTGTCTTGCTAGTTTTGTCATGCTAGTTTTGTCATGCTAGTTTTGTCGTACTAGTTTTGTCATGCTAGTTTTGTCATGCCAGTGAAGCCATGTCAGTCAAGCCATACCATGTCAGTGAAGCCATGCCAGAGAAGCCATGCCATTGATGCCAAAAACAGAAAGAAAAAGTGCCGAATGTTTCTGTCATGCCAGTGAAGCCATGCCAGTCAAGCCATACCATGCCAGTCAAGCCAAAAACAGAAAGACTAAGTGCCGCATTGTTTTGTCATGCCAATCAAGCTAACCATGCCAGTGAAGCCATGCCAGTCAAGCCATACCATGCCAGTCAAGCCCAAAACAGAAAGACTAACTGCCGCATTGTTTTGTCTTGCCAATCAAGCTAACCATGCCAGTTAGGCCCAAAACTGAAAGATAAAGCGCCGCATGTTTTTGTGCTTGCTCAGTAATGATCATGCCGTGCCAGTCAAGCCATCCCATGCTAGTGAAGCCCAAAACAGAAAGACACAAGTATATTTATGATTTTGTGCTTGCTCAGTTATTACCAAGATGCAATTAATCCATGACCTTCCCCCCCCCCCCCCCCCCCCCGCCCCCCTATTTCCTTCAGGCCGAACATCTGCCCTGACGGCACTGTTCGTGAGGGTCACTTTTACCCCACCCACATCTCTGCTTGGGCCAACACTTGGGTTCTGTTGGCGTTCATGATGTCCGGTGCGTGGCTGGGTTGGGCTGGGTGGTTGGGATGCGTTGGGTGGTTGGGTTGGGTTGTGTGGTCAGGTTGGGTTGGGTGGTCAGGTTGGGTTGGGTGGTTGGGTTGGGTGGTCAGGTTGGGTTGGGTGGTTGGGTTGGGTTGGGTGGTCAGGTTGGGTTGGGTGGTTGGGTTGAGTTGGGTTGTCAGGTTGGGTTGGGTGGTTGGGTTGGGTAGGGTGGTCAGGTTGGGTTGGGTGGTTGGGTTGGGTAGGGTGGTCAGGTTGGGTTGGGTTGGGTGGTTGGGTTGGGCAAACGCTTGGGCTCTGTTGGCGTTCATGATGTCTCGTGCGTGGCTGGGTTGGGCGGGGTGGTTGGTTTGCGTTGGGTGTTTGGGTTGGTTTGCGTTAGGTGTTAGGGTGGTTAGGTTGGGTTGGGTGGTTGGGTTGGGCCAACACTTGGGTTCTGTTGGCGTTCATGATGTCCCGTGCATGTTTGGGGTGGGCTGGGTGGTTGGGTTGCGTTGGGTGCTTGGGTTCTGTTGGCGTTCATGAGGTTAGGTGCGTGGTTGTGCTGTGTTGGGTGGTTGGGTTCTGTTGGTTTACACTATGTCTGATGCGTGGTTGGGCTGGGTGGTTGGGTTCTGTTGGCTTACATGATGTCCTGTGCGTAGTAGGTTTTGGCTGGGTGGTTGGGTTCTGTTGGCTTTCATGATGTCCGGTGCGTGGTAGGGTTTGGCTGGGTGGTTGGGTTCTGTTGCCTTTCATGATGTCCGGTGCGTGGTAGGGTTGGGCTGGGTGGTTGGTTTGTGTTGGGTGGTTGGATTCTGTTATAATATAATATTTCATTTGCTACACTGCCTGCAGGAGTAATCAAACCCTAAACCCAATATTTCTTTTGTTACACTGCCTGCAGGAGTAATCAAATCCTAAACCCAATATTTCATTTGTTACACTGCCTGCAGGAGTAATCAAACCCTAAACCCAATATTTCATTTGTTACACTGCCTGCATTAAGTATCAACCCAAAACCCAATATTTCATTTGTTACACTGCCTGCAGGGTAACAAACCCTAAACCCCATTTTCATTTGTTACACTGCCTGCAGGAGTAATCAAACCCTAACCAATATTCATTTGTTCACTGCCTGCATGAGTAATCAAACCCTAAAACCCAATATTTCATTTGTTTAACACTGCCTGCAGGAGTAATCAAAACCCGAAACCCAATTTTCATTGTTACAGCTGCCTGCAGGAGTAATCAAACCCGAACCCATTTTCATTTTGTTACACTGCCTGCAGGAGTAATCAAACCCTAAACCCAATATTTCATTTGTTACACTGCCTGCAGGAGTAATCAAACCCTAAACCCAATATTTCATTTGTTACACTGCCTGCAGGAGTAATCAAACCCAAAACCCAATATTTCATTCATTTTTGCACTGGCCTGCTGGCAGTACTCAAACCTAACCCATATTTCATTTGTTACACTGCCTGCAGGAGTAATCAAACCCAAAACCCAATATTTCATTTGTTACATTGCCTGTAGGACTAATCGACATGTTGGGACGCCTAGTAGAGCTCCCAATGCACACAGAGCACTTCTTCACAGCAACGGCGTTCTTGCTCCAGGTAATTTGATGTTAATTAATTAATTTATTGAAATTTCAAATAATTTTCATGAATTCATTAAAGAATGAAGTACATGTTGAGACGCCTAGTAGAGCTCCCAATGCACACAGAGCACTTCTTCACAGCAACGGCGTTCTTGCTCCAGGTAGGTTAATATTAATTAAATAAATAATGGATCAATTAATTGCAATTGCAATTGCAAGTGGACCAAATAATTAAGTAATCAATTAATTAATTAGCATGCTGGGACGCCTGGTAGAGGTCCCAATGCACACGGAGCACTTCTTCACAGCGACGGCATTCTTGCTCCAGGTAGGTGATGCTAATTAATTAATTAATTATAAAGTATATAACATTATAATTAATTAATATTATAATTAATTAATTATAATGTTAATTACATGTCCATTAATTAATGAATTAAAACATGAATGAATTTATTAATGTATTTATTAATTTATTACACGTTGGGACATCTAGTAGAGCTCCCAACGCACACAGAGCACTTCTTCACAGCGACGGCATTCTTGCTCCTGGCAGGGATATTTTTATTTCCGAAATACATTCTGATCGGAATATGAGACCCCGTTTTGGCCGCAATTGCCGGAATAAGAAACCAAAGCAAAAAAAAGTTTTTTATTTTTTTCACTGAAATTGACTAAAAAATACACAAGTCGACCAAAATTGGAATAAGGATCCTGTTTTGGGAGGAAAATAGGGAGGAATAAATTAAATAGGATTAAGATTTCCTCTTTTTGATTTGAAAAAAATATCCCTGGCTCCAGGTTGGTGCACGGAGTTTTAGGCGTTTTAGTTTAAGTTGTAGACGTTTTAGATTAAGGTGTGTTAAGTTGTAGTTTTAGGCGTTTTAGTTTAAGTTGTAGACGTTTTAGATTAAGGTGTGTTTCATTGTAGTTTTAGGCGTTTTAGTTTAGGCGTTTTAGTTTTAGGTGTCTTAGTTTTAGCCTCCCAAACCCCGTGAAGAGCGAAGCGCAGTGCCCAGGGGTTCGGGGGGGGGGGGGGGGGGGGGGGGGGGGGGGGGGGGGGGGGGGCATTTCTGACTAGTTTAGCCGGACACATGCGTTGCCATGCAGCGACGGAATGGCGACGCGTTGCACAAAAGAAAAACAGTACCCATGTAGGTAGGGATCGGCAATATGATATCATGTCATCATATGATGTCATATGATACCATATGATGCCGGCTGTCTGACCAAGTAACTTTGGCCTGGGGCATTATATCATATGATATTAAATCATATGATTTTTGTATGATATCATATGATATCATACTCGTCTTTGGTCAACACTATTTGATTTGCCGTAGCCCCTTTCAGTGGTATGCATTGGTCTAATGGTAGATTACATCGCTTTGAGGACGAAGAGTCGGGGGTTCGATTCCCCCGACAGTCGCTCTTAGAGGTGCAGGTCGTTGTCAACCGCGATGGTAGCTTGTCCAGTTGAGGTAGATGACCGCTCTCTACCCGCGTACGACGGGTTCCCTGAACACCACGCCCCACCAGGCGTTATCATTACCTTTTTTTTATGATTTTCCGTTCCCTACATGTAGGTGATGTCCATGGATTTGCTCATCCTCCCCCCCTCCTCTCCCCCCCCCCTCCCCCTCCCCCTTCCTTTTTGTCCTTTGGGGGTTCATCCTCAACACCTCAGTACGCCTGGACATGCTAGAGTACCTCATGTTCTACTTGCCCTTCTCATTCATCTTCCCCCCCCCCCCCCCCCCCCTTCCTTTTTGTCTTTGGGGGTTCACCCTGAATATTTCTCAGTACATCTGGAGATGCTGGAAGACCTCATGTTCTACTTGCCCTTCTCATTCATCCTCCCCCTCCCCCCCCTTCCTTTTTGTCCTTCAGGGTTTCATCCTCAGCACCTCAATAAACCCGGACATGCTGGAGGACCTCATGTCCTGCTTGCCCTTCTCATTCATCCTCACCCCACCCCACCCCACTCCCCTTCCTTTCTGTCATTTAGGCCTTCATCCTCAACACCTCAGTACACCTGGACATGCTGCAGGACCTCATGTCCTACTTGCCCTGCTTGTGTGCTTGGCCCAGTGGCTGGCTCAGGAAGCTTATTCTTCAACCCACCTCAACCTTCAAACCCAGGCATTCATCCTCACCCCACCCCCTTCCTTTTTGTCCTTTAGGCCTTCATCCTCACCCCACCCCACCCCCCCCCCCTTCCTTTTTGTCCTTTAGGCCTTCATCCTCACCCCACCCCCTTCCTTTTTGTCCTTTAGGCCTTCATCCTCACCCCACCCCACCCCACCCCCTTTCTTTTTGTCCTTAGGCCTTCATCTCACCCCCCACCCACCCCCCTTCCTTTCTGTCCCTTAGGCTTTCATCCTCAACACCTCAGTACACATGGACATGCTGGAGGATCTCATGTCCTCCTTTCTCTTCCTACTTGCTTGGCCCAGTGGCTGGCTCAGGAAGCTCATTCTTCAACCCTACTCAGCTTTAAAAAACCCAGGCATGCATCCTAACCCCACCCACCCCACCCCCTTCCTTTTTGTCCCTTCAACCCTTCAACACAGGCATGCATCCTAACCCCACCCACCCCACCCCCTTCCTTTTTGCCCTTCACCTCTTCAACCAAGCTCATACAACCCCACCCACCCCACCTCCCTTCTTTTGTCCCTTTCAAACCCTTCACACAGGCATGCCTCTAACCCACCCACCCACCCCCTTCCCTCCTTTTTGTCCCTTCAACCCTTCAACCCAGGCATGCATCCTAACCCCACCCCCTTCCTTTTTGTCCCTTCAACCCTTCAACCCAGGGAGCTCCTCCTACTCCCCCCCCCCCCCATCGGGTTCATCCTGCATTAAGGGTTCTTCCTCAACACCTTCCCCCTTCCATTTTGTCCATGAAACCCAGAGAGTTCATCCTCATCCCACCCCACCCCCCTTCCTTTCTGTCCTTAAGGCCTTCACCCAATCCACAACGACCTCAGTAACACCTGGGCATGCTGCAGGACCTCATTTCTACTATTGCCCTTTTCATTCATTCATCCTACCCCACTCCCACCCCACCACCCCCCCCCTTCCTTTTGTCCTTTTACTGACGCCTTGCATCCTCACCCCACTCCAACCCCCTTCCTTTTTGTCCTTTAGGCCTTCATCCTCAACACCTCAATGGCCCACTTGTAGCTCACGTAGACACCTTTACATGCTGGAGGATCTCATGTCCTACTTGCCCTTCTCACTCATCCTCCCCCCCCCCCCCCCCCCCTCCCCCTCCCCCTTCCTTTCCGTCCCTTAGGCCTTCATCCTCAACACCTCAGTACACCTGGACATGCTGGAGGATCTCGTATACTACTTGCTCTTCTTATGCGCCATGGCTGTTGCCATCTTTATGATTGCCGAAATGCCTTTGGTTAGCTCCTTCTTTCCTTCGTGTCCGGCAGGTAAGAGCCCCCCCCCCCCCCGCCCTCCACCCGCCCCCTCACTCCCTACTACGACTACCCCCCCCCCCCCTACTAAATACCAAACCTACCCCCCCCCCCCCCCCCCACACACACACACACAACACAACTACACACCCTAAACCCCTCACCCCACCCCACCCTTTTATTCTCCTTATTCACCTTATTTCACTTTGTTTGGGAGGTTTGAGCCCCCCCACCCCCCCCCCCCCCCCCCCCACACACACACACACACACACACACACACACACACACACTCCCTGGTATGCTCCTTCTTCACTTTGTGCGGCAAAGGCTAGAGCCCCCACCACTACCACCAACACCTGCACCTAACCCCCCCCCCCCGCCCCCCCCCCCCCCAACCACACACTACTACCCCTCCTTGTATCTCCTTCTTCATTTGTGCGGCAGGCTAAGAGCCCCCACCCTAGCCGACCCACACGCACCTACCCCCCCCCCCCCCCCCACACACACACACCCTAAACCCACTCCTTGGTATGCTCCTTCTTCACTTTGTGCGGCAGGCTAGAGCCCCCCCACCACTCCACCACACACGCACCTACCCCCCCACCCCCCCCCCCCCCCCCCCCCCCCCCCCCCCCCCCCCCCCCACAACACACACACACACTACCACTCCTTGGTATAAACTCTTCTTCACTTTGTGCGTCAGGCTAGAGCCCCCCCTAACACTACCACCTACACACGCACCTACCCCCCCCCCCCCCCCCATACACACACACACTACCCACTCCTTGGTATGCTCCTTCTTCACTTTGTGCGGCAGGCTAGAGCCCCCACCACTACCACCACAACCGCACCTACCCCCCCCCCCCCCACACACACAACAATCACTACCATACCCCATCCTTGGTATGCTTCCTTCTTCAATTTGTGCGGCAGGCTAGAGCCCCCCCACTACCACCCACACCCGCCCGACCCCCCCCCCCCCCCCCCCCCACACACACCACACACACACACACACAACTACCCCACTCCTTGGTATACTACACCTTCTTCACTTTTGTGCGGCCGGTCAGGCTATAGCCCCCCCCACTCCACCCACACCGCACCTACCCCCCCCCCCCTCCATACACACACAGCACACACTACACCACTCCTTGGTATGCTCCTTCTTCACTTTGTGCGCCGGGCTAGAGCCCCCACCACTACCACCACACCAAACAAACGCACCTACCCCCCCCCCTTGGTATGGCTCCTTCACTTGGTGCGGCATGCAAGAGCCCCCCCCCCCTCGTCCCCACCCCCAACACAACCCCACACACACCTACCCCACCCCCCCCTTGGATGCTCCTTCATCTTGGTGCAGCAGGCAAGAGCCCCCCTCCCCCCACCCCCCCACCCCCACACACACCCCCTACCCCCCCCTTGGTTGGCTCTTCTTCCTTGGTGCGGCAGGCAAGAGCCCCCCTCCCCCCCCCACAATTCGCACTTTACCCACACGCACGCTACCCCCCCTTGGTATTCCTCCTTCACTTGTGTGCGGCAGGCAAGAGCCCCCCCCCCTCCCCCCCCCCACCCCCCACCACACACCTACCACCCCCCTTGGATGCTCGCTTCACTTGTTGCGGCAGGCCAAGAGCCCCCCCGTCCCCCCCCAACCCCACCCCCACACCACACACACCTACCCCCCCCCCTTGGTCATGCTCCTTCCCTTGGTTGGCGGCAGGCATTAGCCAGCCCCCCCCCCCCCCCCCAACCCCACCCCCACACACCTACCCCCCCCTTGGTATGCTCCTTCTTCACTGGTGCGGCAGGCAAGAGGCCCCCCTCCACCCCCCCCAACCCACCCCACACGCCCTACCTACCCCCCCTTGTTGGTATGCTCCTTCTTCACTTGGTGCGGCGCAAGAGCCCCCCTCCCCCCCCCCCCCCCCCCCCAACCCACACGCACCACCCCCCCCCCCCTTGGTATGCTCCTTCACTTGTGCGGCAGGCAAGACCCCCCTCCCCCCCCCACCCCCCCCCACCCCACACACAAGGACCTAACCCCACCTACCACCTACCCCCCCCTTGGCATGCTCATTCTTCACTTGGTGGGGCATGGCAAGAAGCCCCCCTCCCCCCCACCCCACCCCACCCCACACTCCCTACCCCCCCCCTTGGTATGCTCCTTCACTGGTACGGCAGGCACGAGCCCCCTCCCCCCCCCCCCACCCGGACCACACACACCTACCCCCCTCCCCACCCACCCCCCTAAGTATTCTCCTTCACTTTGTACGGGAGGCAAGAGCTTCCCCCACCACCACCATCCACACCATCTACCCCCCCCCACATCTACCCCCCCCCCCCCCCCCCCCCCACACCCTCCCCCCCCTACCCCCTACCTCCCTCATTCACACCACACCCACCCAACAAACCACCATCCCCTCCCCCTCCCCCCACACCCACCACCACCACCACCACACCCCCCCCCTCCCTCACCTCCCCCCCCCTCCACTCACCCCCCCCCCCCTCCCCACCAACCCCTCCCCCCCCCACTCCTGCCCCACTCTTCTCTCCCGCTCTTCTCCCTTCCAGCTTCTCCCCTCTCCGAACTTCCTCTCCTCTACCTTCTGTCCATCTTTTACTTCACCTTTTAACCTAGTTGCACCACTGTTTCATCTAACAATAAATATATATCATATCATTTAATGGAATATATCATATCATTTATAATATAATCCAAAATAATATAATACAATATAATTTAATTTAATATAATATAATATAATATAATATAAATAATATATATATATATAAAGAAATCATGGTCGTGGTCGTGGTGGTCGTCGTGGTGTCATCATCGCGTACCCACGTGCCTTTGGTGTGCGAAGTGTAACCGACTTGCAACCGACTTTCCGTCAAACCCAACTCGCAACACCCCGCCCAGCGAAATTTTCAAATACCGAAACTGCAGATGCGCAAAGCTAAGCGCGCGCGCTCATTCCATCCCCACATTTGCCTCCCATACTATGACTGCAAGCAATTTAGATCCAGAAGATCCTCTCCTCGGAGGTCATCTGCTGACCCTCGCTTTGTATGGCGCTCAGAATAATCGTTTCATTTCATTTGCTTCTTCACGGAGCATGCGACCATGATGCATGCCAACAGTCCTAATGGACAGGAGGGCCCGCAACACCGCCAGCCAGCGCTCAAAGCGAGCTTGCCTGAGCAAGGAAGACAGGGACATAGCCAACAAGCGTCGACGTGATGCCCGCGCTGCCCGATCCGAGGAGCAACGTCATGCTGATAATCTCGCAAGGCGTCAGGAACGTGCTGCCTTGCCTGAGGAGGAACGCGAAGCTACTAACCAAGCCAGGCGTGAAGACTATGCTGCCCAGCCAGAGGACCTACGTCATGCTCATAATCTCGCAAGGAGTAGGGAACGAGCTGCCCAGCCAGAGGAGCTACGTCATGCTCATAATCTCGCAAGGAGAAGGGAACGAGCTGCCATGCCTGAGCATTCTCCAGCCTTTCTGCAGGCTCTATTGATACATTCATCATGCTGCGAGCTAAGACACTCGCACGGCTCATGGTATCTCTGCACGATCTAAGTCCCTGCAACCCTGTGGCGTTCTTCCGACTCCCGACTTCCTCCTTGCTGCGTGCTCCTTGCACCGCGCGCAATAGCTCTTCAAGATCTTTCCCCCCACCCCACACCACTCCCTGCAACCCTGCAACGATAAGGTTATTTTCGCGCCGAGCTGTAGCGAGTGCGTGACAGAGTTTACCAAACGAAGGCCCTTTCGGGTAACAGCTTGCACGCCCAACCAGGTATGCGCGAAGAGGAAGCTACAGGTAAGCACCTTTGCTATCGCGCAATTCCGATGTTTCAAGCTGAGTCTGAAACTGGGCAGACGTTCGTTTGCAATTCCTAAAAGTCTTCGCATTTCTGCGTCGTCTGATGAAACGTCCAAACGTCTACGCGATTTCGAACTCAGCTGGAAACATCATAATCGCTTCTGTTAAACCCATCTGCTTAAGTGGCCGAGAGAAGATCAGATTAATGTGAACGGAGAAGCAGGGAAGTACGTGTGTGCTTGGCGGGTAAAGGGGGTGAGGCAAATTTGAGATTGGGCCTGGGTCGAGGTTTGAGGCAGAGTGGGGAATGTGTGTGTGTGGGGGGGGATGCATGGGGAGGGATTAGTGTGTGGGTAGTTGGTGCTGGGGGGGGGGGGGGGGGGGGGGGGGGGGGGGGCAGATGCGTCAGCATTTGAAGTGGGGGAAACATGATGACTGTGTTTATGAGAGGGGTGGAGGTGAGGACATATGTGTAGCCCATTCTGTAGCCCAGCCCCACGGGCACCCTATTATGATTGGGGTGGGGGTGATGTGTGTCTGTGTGGCCACCGGCCACACGGGCTACTGTACTAGTATAATATAATATAATACAATATAATATAATATAACATAATACAATATAATATAATATAATATAATATATCAGATGTAATATCATAAATCGTATCATAATATCCTATTTATCCTACATACCCTGTATAACATAATACTATACTATATCATATGGAATTAGCGCTGATAAAATGCTTTCTTGCTGCAATATTGCCTTTCATTTTCTGATGATTTGTTGGGAGACCCCTCCTTGATATTCTACCTTCTGACCGTCTGGTAAGTTGGTTCGCTTGGGTGATATAGTCTACGGTGTGTGTATATTTGGGTATGGATGTATGGGGAGTGGGAGTGGGTATGGACGTATAGGGTGGGTGGGTGCTATAGGGTGTGGTGGTTGTGGGGTTATGGTGGTGAGGTTGTGGTGGGGTGGGTGGTAAGTAGGGTCGCTAGGGTGCTATAGTATATATATTATATGGTTTGTATATGGTGTGTATATATGGGTATGGATGCATTGGGGGTTGTGGTGGGTATGGATGTATAGGGTGGGTGGTTGCTATATATAGGGTGTGTTGTGGTTGGGTGGGGTTGTGGTGGGTTGGGTCGCTAGGCTGCTATAGTATATGGTGTGTGTGTGTGGTGTGTTGTGATAGTATGGGTGGTGGCTGGGGTGGATGTATGGGAGGGTGGGGTGGGTAATGGATGTAATGGGTGGGTGTGTGCTATAGGGTGTTTGTGGGGTGTGGGTAATATTTTGGTGGGGGTTTGTGGTAGTTGGAAAAAAAAAAATCGCTAAGGGTGCTCATAGTATCTGGTGTGTGTGTTGTATAATTGGTCGATGGATGATGGTGAGGTGGGGGGTGGGTTGGGATGTATAGGGTGGGTGGGTAAATGCTGATAATGTTGTTGTGGGGGTGGGGGTGTGGTGGGAAGTGTGGTGGTACACAGATTGGGGTAGGGTCGGCGGGGGGGGGGGCCTTGGGTTTGCTAATAGTTGGAGATACCCCCAGCTAAACCCTTTCTCTCAAGGCGTAAACCCTATCTAATCCTGGAACACCGGCGGATCAGATAGGGTATCAGCTACTCGGTAGCTATATCGGATATTTAGAAAACGGCACCTAATATTCGTGTTTGGAAAACTAATATTAACTCATATTATTGTAGTGTCACAATAATATTAATTTTTTAAATAGATTCAAAATTCTGGTGAGACAGGGTGCTGTCGTCCGTCAATCATAATAGACTAGTCATTCACTAATATTCTGCGTGGGGGAAAATACTAAGTATCAACCGGGGGGGGGGGGGACTATAAAGGGGAAAGGCTTTTCCTACCGTCAAGATGTAGCGAGCCTTGGGGTTCCCAAAAATACCAACCGGCTATAAAACCACCATTACCCAGACCCGGGAAGAGTGTAGCGGCGATTACCCCAAGGAAATAATACGGGGGGGGGAAAACGAACTACCTGTTACCATTAACCACTCCATTAACCATACCATTACCGGGGGCGGGACCAATTCACCAGGCTAAATACTCTACCTTTGCCAGGGGAAAAGAAAAAGGCGGGGGCCCAGGGGGGGAAGGGGAGAGGGGAACTTTCACGGTCTAGGAGTGCATTAAGCCCAGAGGGTGTTCGCTTTTCGGATCGCTTCGGAGACTTTTCGACCAAGGAGGCTTGTAAAAAGGGGGTTAACGTAATCGGAGCAACAGGACGGGCAAGAGGGTCAGATGAAAGCCAAAAGCATGGGAGGGGGGTGCGGTTGGGGGGGGGTCTGGGGGTCTGTCTGGGTGCGTCCTGCGAGACGGGGCACAGTCTTACCAGGCTGGGGGGCGTAGGATGCGATGGAACGGGGCGGGGGGGGAGGCAAAAGAAAAAGGAACTGAGGAGCTGGCGAAGGTGTGGGGGGGCAGGACAATAATTCCGGGAGGGGAGATACTGGTGACAAAAAAAGGCAACTGAAAGGGAGACAGAGAAGGGGACCGAAACTAACTGAAACCGTGAAGGGGCACTCGATGAACTAGGGCTTAGTGTGTAAGGTGAAAGCGGGGCGGGGGGGAAATAACCGGGGGGGGTGACCATTCGAAAAGCCTGGCTAACGAGGTCGGAGACGGGAGCGGTTGCTACGGTATGGTGCGGGTAGGGGACCTGGGGAGGAAGGGGGGGGGGGGGGGGTCGGGGGGGGTGGGGGGGGGTGGGGGGGGAGGGGGGGTGGGGAGGGGGGGAAAAGGGGGAGAAGAAAGAACTGGAGAGGGGGGGGGGGGAAAAGGGGGGGGCGAAGGGTATAGGGGGGGGGGGGTGGGGGTACTTTGGGAGGGGGGGGTTGGGGATAGGGGTGGAATAAAAAAAAGTTTGGGAGGGGAGGGGTGGTGGTGGGGGGTTTGTGGGGTCTGGGTTTTATGCCCTGGGCGGGGTGGGGGGGGGGCTTTCTCGCCGGAAAGCTCGGGGTTTTAGGGGGGGGGTCAATGGGTTTGCATATTCTTGAGGAGCAGGTTTGTCGAAGGAGGGGGGGACTTGCGGCAAGGAGTTGCTTGACAGTCTGACTATTGGCAGTTGCTGGTCGAGATCCGATCACTTCTGACTTCGTCATCCACACTATGCTAACATAGTCCACAAATCAACGCGCGAAGTTGCACGTCGAACAACTCAACCAGCGGGGGCGGCTCGCGTCTGCAGAGCATAACTAACAACAAGTCCACACATCGAGAACAACTCAATCTTACATGCGCTACTCAACATGCATGAGCGCGAACAAGCGTCATCAATCTCGCAACAGACTCCAAGCAGAACGGTCTGCAAGCCCTCAGACAGGCAAGCACAACGAAGCAAGCGGCAAAGCGACTCGGAACAACCAGGCATGGCGACTAAAAGCGTCGTGCAGCAACTGCAAAGCAACGTCCGGCAACTAACAACTCAACAAGCATCAGCAGACTCGAACAGGCAACTCGACAACCTCGCACCTCACAGACACTTCAACAACTCGGCAAGCTCGACCGACTCAACAACTCGCGACTCAACAGCAACTCACAACGTTCGCGGACACAATCAACAGACTCCGAGCTGATCTCGCGACGTAAAAGAAAGCCAACATCAACTCATGCGCACTGGGGTGCAACATGCGACACCCTTACATCTCCGAACGACTCAACAACTCGTCTAACTCATACTACAAAGAGTGACGACAATAAAAACAAAATTTCAACTCTCACAGGACACAACTGGGCAACGCAACTCGTATGGCTCGCAACGTCGCGATCTCAATCAGCAACGTCACCAACTCGCACTCACAACCCAACACAACTCAAACCAACTCGAGGTCGCATACTCAACAACTGCGCAAGTCAACACTACTTAAAGGCGACGCACAAATCAGACCGTCGCAACTGCGGCTAGCCTCACAACAACTCAACCAAGCGGGGGGGTCATCGAACTACTACGCAACCTTGCGACTCTCAACTCACCTCTCGTGCTTATTCAAACGACGAAAACGGGGGGGTGGAAACAAGAGCAACGAAAAAAGGGTGCAACAGGTCAACGGCATGGACACATAACTCAACAACTTTGGAACTGTACAGTGCTTAACAGACATACGTACGCTCACTCAAGCATGAGTGGAAAGACATCAAGCAACCATCAACTCACACATACTTACACAAACTCCACACTCTCCCGCTCGTGACTCAACGACGCAAACACTAGACACGTCACACTACTAACGATAACTCAACAAAACAACTAACAGCAACAAGTGCTGAGAATAGGAAAGCATGACAATGCTGTGAACAACAAAAAAAAAGGACATACAACAACTTCGGCTACTCGCTTTACCAACAGGCTTATACCAACTCGGCAACTCAACAACTTACCAACTCGCTACTCAACAACTCGAAAACGGGGTCACTAACTCATAAACCGAGGTTGTATAATAACTCGTCAGTGTATCATATGTCAAAACACTGCAACGTACAGAAGGGGCCGAATAAACTCAATAACAACGTGCGGCAACTCAACAAGCCTGCGATCGACTCCTACATTCACAACTCAACATACAACTCGCAAACTCATATAGCAGACTCGGCAACTCAAAGCGGAGTAGCTCGCAACTTGACTAACACACTCTATCTCATACTGACATCCGAATCGCGTGAAGCATACTCTACAACTGCGGCAGGATTAGACATCCGGGCAATAAAAAATTCATACCAACTCCACAACGGTCGCCTAAGCAATGCATAGCGCAGAAAGGTCTCAAGCATCACTACGCACACCATGGCGGTAAAGGTGAAAAACCATAATAGAGCAAACCAACAAAGTCACAAGCAAAACTACAAAAAAAACGGAAAAAAATAAAAACACAAACAAAAACAACTTCATGACACAACTCACCCAAACAAAACAAACAAAAATCAAAGAGATACACTCAAGGCAAAAACCCAACACATACACATAATACTCAGCAAACTCAATCAACATCAGATAGCTCACAACGCGAAGACTCCACAACTCAACACTGCAACTCAACAACATGTCAGTGGGGGCCAACTCGAACCCAAACATCACCAGAGCTCTCATCTCCCATAACCCCTCCCCCTTCAAGCAAGCGTCTCCCTCAACCAAACTCATACACAAAGCCATACCATATCTCAACCGTGCACCCCTCCCAGCCTGGGCCCCCCCTTTCCCCTCTGGCCCCCGCCCTCTCACCCCCCTTGGCGCCCCGGCCTCTCCCCAATAACTAAAGCCCCCTCAGGACCCGGGCACATGTGAGCGAAGTCCCACCCCTCTATCCCATCACGCAGGGGGGCCAGCAGGGATGCTCATCACACAAAGATACCTCCACAACATCCCCACTCTCATTCACCCCTCCACCCCCTACTCCCCTCCACCCCCCACTCACCATATACCTAAAAGCACCCTAGCGTCATAAACACACAATCATCAGGCACACTCCCCAACACATCATCCCTCCATACCCCCCCCCCACATCCTACCACATCCACAACTACAGCACACAAAAACTAAAACACAACTCAGTAGCAAACTCGAAACTCAACAACTCGAACTCAACAAAACAATAAATGCAACCACAACTCGAAACTCAACACTCGCACCACAACAAAAAATCGAAAAGAAAGAAAAACGGGGGATCGACAAACAAAAAAAAACAAAAAGCGAAGAATCGAAACTCAACAACAGAAATGAACGAAAAACCTCAAAACACACAACCTCAAACCATGCTCGAAACAACTCATTCAAACGAACTGAAGCAACTGCAAACAACTCGGTAAAAACCTCTCAAACAACTCACAAACTATACGCACAACTCGTAAGAAACACAACACATCAACAACTCGAAAACTCAGAAAAAACTCAACACATCGAAACAAACAATCAAAGACAAGAACACTTAGCAACTGCAAAACAACTCGAAACTGAACAACTTGCAACTCAACAACTCGAAACTCGCAACTCAACAACTTGCAACTCAACAACTCGCAGCTCAACAACTCGCAAACTACACACTACAGAAACACTCGACACACTCGAAACTCACAACTCGTCATAACTCAACAACTACTACAATAACTAACAGACATCGACAACGTCAAGCAAACTCGCAACTCAAGCAAGCACTCCAACCCACAGCAAACTCAACACACTACGCACTCAAACAACCATCCCACATACGCAACTTAACAACTTGCAACTCAAAAACTCAACTCAACAACCTCGCAACTCAACAACTCCCAACTCGCAACTTAACAACTCGCAACTGAACAACTCAAAATTCAACAAACACAACAAACAATACCAAAAGCCAGCTGACCTGGTCGGTCAATCTAGTTAGGATCTGCGACGTCCTCGCCACATCGTGGCTCGTGGTGGGTCTGTTTAGATCCCACACTTGTCCATGCACATAGCTGGTGGGGGGTCTGTTTAGATCCCCACTTGAGCAATAGCTCAATCGTCATGGTGGTGTGGTCATAGTTTATCCACAAACTGTACAGGCACATAGCTGGTGGGGGTATAGGGTCTGTTATAGAACTCCCACAAACTATCATGTGAAAGCTGAAAAAGAAAAGGAAGAACCACTCATGAAAGACATCCATATAGTGGCAATCTTCGATATGAGTGAGATCCGCCCAAATGTGTTCAATTCTCGCACAATAAGCTGTGTGTGTGTAGAAATATCTGTTAGATCCCACAACTATTTTTGAACAATAAAATGTAAAACCGCCGTGAGGCATGGTGAAAGGGGGTTCATGTGAATGAGTTAGATCCCACACTGTGTGCATGCAACATAGACTGGTGGATGGGTGTCTTAAATTTAGTGAATCCCACAGGCAAAATATGTGCATGCACATAGCTGATAAAGAAAAAAGGGAAAAAAAAAAAAAAAAAAAAAAAATGAGTGGTAAAAGGGAAATACATGAAAAAAAATATATAAGAATGCCCACACATTAGCTCCAAAGCCACTATTGCTTGCTAAACCACCTTCTTGTATGAGTGTAGTACACCAACCAAAGCAATGGAACGACCAGCGACCCTCCCGAACAATGGCACCCGAAACACTGCATTTACATGTGGTGTCGCATGCGCAACGTTGCGAAACAAAAAGAGAACTTAACATGAAACAACACATATAACATGTGAAGACATATTCATAATATCTGTACAAAGTAAGCATCGAATCAACAACAACAAAGAACCGTAACACACACAAAAAATCACACATCTCACAGAGGAACCGATAAAAAACAGAGACAACACCAACCACGGATGCTAATCAACAGCAGGGAGGAAAGAAAGGGGACAAAAGCTGAATCGTGGACGTGTGTCAGTACACACCGCAATTCATTGTGAATGTGAAATGATCCAAAATAATAGGGGACACAGCGGACATGAAGGTAACACTGAGCGGAAAGAAAAGAAGAGGGGGGGGAAGAAGAGAGAAAAAGCCTACACATGCCACGAGACATGGGCCACACGTACATGTAAGTCCGATAGTTAATGCCGTGGGAAACCAGTATGTGGAAAAACACTAATCTAGAGTGAATGGGAGCGAACTACTGATTTCCATGACTAGTCGATCATCTAGATATCTTTAGACAGAATGCAAAATGGGAGGGAGAGGGGGGATCTACGGGCTACTGTGGTATGGAGGTGAGCCGGTGTGGCAGAACGAAAGGGTGCAAGCACCGTAGTGCCGAGTCTAGGGAAGCATGTCAGATGTGAGAGTACACATCCCCCTCTCTAACATGCTAGCCTACATGACCGCTAGATGGAACAGACTGCATGGGACCGCAACAGGGGGCGGGCACTAGCAGTAGATGCACACATCACAACTCGCCTAGTACGGTTGCCAAACGGATAGTCCCCGGGTTTCATGGTCATCACACACACTATGCCCCCTCCCAAACGTAGCACTAGTCGACCGCAAGGAAGACAGGCATGGGACAGAAGCTAAGGCCAGACTCTAATGACTCTGACTACTCTAGGTGGTTGACAACACGTGGATAGTGGCCAAGACGGGTGACATACCGTCAGAGCAAGACGAGCCATCACCACATATGGTCCCTTCCACTACCATCTCCATCCTGCATCTTCATGAGTACTACCAACAGAAATCATGTTGCTCCGGGGAGAACGACATGCATGGGGTAGACTCGGAGGCAGAGTTGATGCCTCTAGTGGGCGCCAACCGATAGTCCAGGGGGGTAATGTCAGACAGGACACCATCCCCCTTTCGAGTGCTCCTTGTGACCGCAAGGAAGACTTGCATGGGGAGAAGGGGGCAGAGCTGGTGCCTGTAGTGGGTGCCAACCGATAGTCCTACAGATAGATAGGGAACGGCAATATGATTCATACATGTATAATGTATTCGTATCATGCCGGAAGTCTGACTAGGCCAAAGTGACCATTAAAATACAATATCATATGATGCAATTTGTATGATATCATATTATGCAATTTGTATGATATCATACTAACCTTTGGTCAACATCATATGATAGGCCGATCCCTTCAAATAGATAGTTCTACCACACTCCTTAGGCGAATGCCAGCATTGTTAGGTGCTGTGTTAGTCACACTGTACCTACATTATACCTGCATTGTACCTGCATTGTTAGGTTCCATGTACCTGCATTGTTAGGTGCCATGTACCTGCATTGTTAGGTGCCCTATACCTGCATTGTACCTGCATTGTTAGGTGCCATGTACCTGCATTGTTAGGTGCCATGTACCTGCATTGTTAGGTGCCCTATACCTGCATTGTACCTGCATTGTTAGGTGCCATGTACCTGCATTGTTAGGTGCCATGTACCTGCATTGTTCCTGCATTGTTAGGTGCCATGTACCTGCATTGTTAGGTGCCATGTACCTGCATTGTTCCTGCATTGTTAGGTTCCATGTACCTGCATTGTTAGGTGCCATGTACCTGCATTGTTAAGTGCCATGTACCTGCATTGTTAGGTGCCCTATACCTGCATTGTTAGGTGCCATGTACCTGCATTGTTAGGTGCCATGTACCTGCATTGTTCCTGCATTGTTAGTTGCCATGTACCTGCATTGTTAGGTGCCATGTACCTGCATTGTTAGGTGCCATGTACCTGCATTGTTCCTGCATTGTTAGTTGCCATGTACCTGCATTGTTAGGTGCCATGTACCTGCATTGTTAGGTGCCATGTACCTGCATTGTTAGGTGCCCTATACCTGCATTGTTCCTGCATTGTTAGTTGCCATGTACCTGCATTGTTCCTGCATTGTTAGGTGCCATGTACCTGCATTGTTCCTGCATTGTTAGTTGCCATGTACCTGCATTGTTAGGTGCCATGTACCTGCATTGTACCTGCATTGTTAGGTGCCATGTACCTGCATTGTTAGGTGCCATGTACCTGCATTGTTCCTGCATTGTTAGGTGCCATGTACCTGCATTGTTAGGTGCCATGTACCTGCATTGTTCCTGCATTGTTAGGTGCCATGTACCTGCATTGTTAGGTGCCATGTACCTGCATTGTTAGGTGCCCTATACCTGCATTGTACCTGCATTGTTAGGTGCCATGTACCTGCATTGTTAGTTGCCATGTACCTGCATTGTTAGGTGCCATGTACCTGCATTGTTAGGTGCCATGTACATGCATTGTTAGGTGCCCTATACCTGCATTGTACCTGCATTGTTAGGTTCCATGTACCTGCATTGTTAGGTGCCATGTACCTGCATTGTTCCTGCATTGTTAGGTGCCATGTACCTGCATTGTTAGGTGCCCTATACCTGCATTGTACCTGCATTGTACCTGCATTGTTAGGTGCCATGTACCTGCATTGTACCTGCACTGTTAGGTTCTGTGTTATTCACAGTGTACATGCATTCTACCTCAATTGTTAGGTGCACTCTACTTGCATTGTTAGGGGCATTGTAAGTCACACCGTACCTGCATTGTACCTGCATTGTAAGGTGTAGTGCTAGTCGCATTGTACCTACATTGTTAGGTGCATTGTAAGTCGCACTGCACCTGCATTGTTAGGTGTTGTGTTAGTCACACTGTACCTGCATTGTACCTGCATTGTAAGGTGCAGTGCTAGTCGCATTGTACCTACATTGTTAGGTGCATTGTAAGTCGCACTGCACCGCATTGTTAGGTGTTGTGTTATTCACACTGTACCTGCATTGTACGTGCATTGTAAGGTGCAGTGCTAGTCGCATTGTACCTGCATTGTTAGGTGCATTGTAAGTCGCACTGCACCTGCATTGTTAGGTGTTGTGTTCGTCACACTGTACCTACATTGTACGTGCATTGTAAGGTGCAGTGCTAGTCGCATTGTACCTGCATTGTTAGGTGCATTGTAAGTCGCACTGCACCTGCATTGTTAGGTGTTGTGTTAGTCACACTGTATCTGCATTGTACGTCGCACTGTACTTGCATTGCACCTGCACTGTTAATCGCATTGTACATGCATTGTAAAGTGCATGCTGCCTTGCCTTGCATGCAACGCGTTCATCTACATGTATTTTTGTTGCAGTTGAGGGGTATCCAGATAGGTTTAGGGCTGACACCCACATGTACACCCAGATATTGGTGGAATGAAATGCCGTTGTCAAAGTTTAGGGGTGGGGGAAGGGACTTGTTTGAAAATAACACTTGTTTTTAAAGGTGAAGGGAATAAGAAGGTTGTTTTTAAAGGTGAAGGGATCAGTCCACTCCTGTGTTGTACTTGTGTGTGTGCGTGTGTGATTATGTGTGTGTGTTGTACTTGTGTGTGCGTGTGTTTGCATGTGTGTGCGTGTGTGTTTGTGTGCGCTTGTGTGTATGTGTGCTTATGAGTGAGTGTGTGAGTGCGCTTGTGTGTGTGTATGTGTGTGCGCTTGTGTGTGTGTGTGCGCGCGCGTGTGTGAGTTTGCGTGTGTGTGTGTGCTTGTGTGTGAGAGAGTTATATCTTGGGGGTGGCCAGATAGAATAGAGTGACATGCCGAGCCTCACGTAATAAAAATAACTTTCAAGTTATTAGGATAGTATTAATGGTATGGTCCTCGGGTATGATGTGAGGAGTTTTATTTTGGGCGTTGTCGCCCGTTTGAATTGGGAAGGATAAATAAATAGTACGCCTTGTTACAATGTGTGAGGTTGAGGGGGCAAGCCCGTTTGCTTGCACTAGGTCCAACAACCAATGGAGGGGGGGGTGGGGGTGGGGGGGCTGCCATCCCTCACTGTAGCAAAGACCCCACTGTTACACTGGATGAGGTGCCATCTACCTAAGGGTTCGGCCCACGCCACCTGCGCATGAACCCGCAACATAGGCCGGTCACCTCATTACCTCATGTAGTTTAGGGAGGTCAAAGCAATGATAACGCCTGGTGGGGCGTGATATTCATGGAGCCCCGTCTTGCGGCGGTAGGGAACGGGCTGCTACTTTTACTTAGACAAAGCTACCATGGCGGTTGACAGCGACCGCGGAAACTAAGGCGCACCTGTGGGGGTTCGAACCCGGCACCTTGGTCGTTCAAGTAGCTCTGCTATTGAGTCAATTGTTGAACGGGGATGTCACCTCACTAACTCGTGTAGTTTAGGGCGGTCAGGTTGTTGAAGTTTCACTATCTGAGTGACCTTTGATTGGATTGTTACATGCTTTGTCAGCTATGGGCAACTCTTGGCAGCTCACAATCTTTCAATTCCAACTCCCCCTGTGTGATACCCACGGAAACCAAGGAGCATACCAATCAGATAAGGCACTTGAAGGACTAGCCCAGTGCCAATTGGAGGTGGTTGAAGTGACACTGACTTTTTCTTGTTGTTTAGGTATGAAAAGAAATTCACCCAGGCAGTGGGTCTCCCGACACAAACCAGCGACCGAGGCCTAGCCAGTTTGGTGCTAAGCCAACAGCCCTTGTTTTCCACCCAGTTAAAGGACTATCCTAGGGCCAATTGAGAAGGTGGTTGAAGTTCCACTGTCTTCTTCTTCTTTAGTTACGAAAGAGATTTCAACCCCAGAAATGGGTCTCCTGAGCAGGGTAGGTGAACGCGTTTGGGCGTACGTGAGCACACATGCTCTAGAGGGGCTAGTGTGTGTGAACACGCACACTTTCACGGAGATGTATGAGTACGCACGCACATCCCATACCCTCTAGTGCGTGTTGCATGTACATTCCGGACCCCTAGTGCGTGTTTGCGTGTCACTTTGTGGCAAGTGCATGAGATTTGGCCACGTAATTATTTGAATCTCCGGGCAGTCTCACTGATCCCAGTACTGTTGCTGTGGACCCTTGTATTATCTTGAGGCGAGTATATCTTACATTTGATTGTTGAACTGCTGGGTCGCTGCCTAGAATTTTTATATAAGTGGGGGGGGGGGGGGGCTCCGGCCTCCGGGTCACGTGCGCGCTTGGCTTTGAGCAACCCTGCTCCCGGCGCAAACTAGCGGCACAGAGGACCAACCAACCAACCAACATACTGTTGTACCAAGAACAAGCCAGGGCAGATGCCAAGTCAGTGCTCCTCCACCATGCGACCTCATCCATGCCCCTGTTGTTTTAAGGATGTTAACAGTAGCTGTAAACTTCCCTGTTGTCCTTTTGACTGTCCGGTGTTTCTCCTGCACCTTGCGACCTCGTGCGTGCCCCTTCAAGTCTAGGTGTAGGCTAAGTAGGCTATAGGGACTTGCCCAACCGTGATAGGAAGGGCATACAAAGAAGAGGCTCTGATGAACTGGACCCCAAACAATCGTTTTACTGACGGGGGGCCTAAGTTTGTGCTTCAATGATCATTTAATTCTGTAATTTTAATGTCTTTCATATTTTTAAGGGAAGGATCCATTATCTTTGCACAACACCATGGTGATCCTAATAGCATGAAAGGGGCTAGTAGAAGCTTGTTTGGCCCCCAAATGCAACTCCAAAAGACTTAGAAGTAACTCATCGTAGAAACTCGTGTTAACTCAACATCTCAAGAACAAAACGGAGGGGGGGGAAGGGGGGGGGGGACGTTTTGCTCACGTCATGCTCACGTTTACAGTTCCCTAGTAAATGTGTTTTTCCTTTTTTTTTATAGTTGTGAAAGGACTTTCACCCTAGGAGGTGGGTCTCCCGAATCCTGGAGGATTCAGTTCGAATGGTGTTGCCCCTCCTACAATTTGCATAGTACGCGCACTTACTGCCGAAGACGGCTAGCACAATCCTACAATTCCTCGCTGGAGTTTTCAATCTCGCAGTGTAGTAACAAAAAGTACAGCAGTACTGCTATCCAGAACTAGAGAGACCCACTCATTTGGCTGTATTTTGCCGAAGTAGGTGTACAAAATGCAGAGAGCAACCTTACTGGCAAGAGAGCTAGTGGTCGCAAGTTCGAAACCAGTCCAGGACACAATTATCTTTCACAAATTTCCCCTAGAATGCCAGCTCAGCAACAACGTACGACTCACGGAGTATCACATTACATTACATTAAATTACATTACATGTTAAATTCTACTTGACACCGCGAGGGTGTATGCGACTCTGTAGTATTAAGTACGCTAAGTCGCTAAGTGTGCAAGTGGTTCCTCGTTTTTCAATCTCATAAGATGCCCAATTCTTTTATCCGAGACCTACCTCCCAAGGTGGAAACTGATAGATGGAAACGTCAAATTGTTCCTTGGAAGGATCGAATGTATCACCTTAGTCATTATGGAACAGTTTAACATGAACACCATGTGTTATTTCAATGGATTGACGAAGCCTTAGACCAGATCGCTAAGGAATGAAGAGTCGGGGGTTCGACTCCCCCTTCGGTCGCTCTTGGCGTTGCAGGTCGTTGTCTACCGCGATGGTAGCTTGTCCAGTTGAGGTAGGAGACCTCCATTAACACCACGCCCCACCAGGCGTTATCATTACCTTTGACGAAGCCTTGCTGAATTCGAGAAGAAAGTATCAGAACCTGATTTCCCAATCTGAGAGCCAAATGATTCCTCGACATTACCTGATGTGCAATCCAGAAGTTGGAGGTCAAAAGACGCTTCCTCTGTTCATCCATGAATGTGTGAAGGGACTGGATCAAGTCTTTTTTATAGGTATGACCTGCCCTGGGTATGATTAGTTTTTGTGGACTGTTTTTTAACGTTCAGAAGAAGAGGAGAAAAATGGGGGGGGGGGGGGGGGGGGGGGGAATGGAAAAAGAAAAGGGAAACATAAAAAAATGAAGAAAATGTGATTTGTTCGCGTTTACATTTTCCTGGTAATATTCTTTTTACTGCCAAAGACGGCGAGCAGCCAAATTGCTGGCTGAAGCTATAAAACCAAGTTCAAGTTCAAGTATTAACTCAACAAAGTAACTCATCGTAGTAACTCATAGTAACATAGCAACTAAAAACAACAAGGTATATAGTTTTGCACAAGTAACAACTTCAAGACAAGTCCTGGTCAGCGGCGGAAAATTGGCGGAGAGTGTTGGCTATCGGAACATCAGGTGGCAACGGAATGGAGAGGACTGAAGCCAGTTAGTTACGAGACGGTTGGCTGACGTGTCAGGCTTCGTCTCGGTCGTCGGTTAGACGGACACCGGGGTGAATCTGGGGCCTCCAGCCCCCCAGGAGGGGGGGCTCCGCCAAAATCCCTGCCAAAAGTTAATGCAGGAGCCTACTCTTCTACTGCTTTGTTTTGTGCGACGCGTCGCCATTCCATCACGGCATGGTACTCCCCATTCTGTACAAGAGGAATAGCTTCATGTACTCCCCAAAATAGGAATATGGTCATGTACTCCCTAAAAGAGGCCAAGCGTGATGGTCCCCTGTATAGAGGACAACAGGGTACTTCCAAGAGCGCACTTTTGCGCGCTGGCGCACTGCCTATTGAGTCCCACTGCGCGTTTCGCGCAGTTTTTTGCACCCCCTTGTGGGCGCAGCAAGCAATTTTTGCGCTTTTTGCACTACAAAGCGCAGTTTTGTTGTTTTCAAGTGCGCTAGCCAATTTGGTCCATGGAAGTACCCTGGAGGACAAGGGCATCACAGACAGGGACCGGCAAATCAGGTGATGTAGACGCAAGGTGCGTATGATATCATCCAAACTGCATCATCTGATATTGTATATAAATGGTAACTTTGGTGACATGACTTCATATTGCCGTTCCCTAGTCACTGTCGCTTCTTCTTTTCAGCTTAACCTTACAGCTTCTAGGCAGCTCCTTGAGCCAGATACTGGGCTAAGCCCAGATATTCCAGCAGTTCTCGTGTAGTAGAACAGAGAAGGCCTGATGGGCTTGATGTCCATGGGGAGACACTAAAAGGCATGGATTCCCTAGTCACTGTCCCTTCTTCTTATTTAGCACAAACTCAGGGCCCCCATCGGTAAAGCGATTGCTTGGGGTTCAGTTCATCATTGTTTTTTCTGTCTTAGCTCTTACTAATATCATGGTCGGGCAAGTACCCTTTAGCCTATTTAGCTACCCCTGGACTAACACACATGATCAAGGGTGACAGACACTCCGTAAAACTGTCTAATCTGCTTAGTGTGCTGGAGTAGCTAGCTAATGAAGCTGGTTGGAAGCTGCCATGCGTAGCCCCAAGATCAAACATTGACCAAGTGGCTGGCTAATGAAGCTGGACGGAAGCTGCCATGCGTAGCCCCAAGATCAAACAGTGACCATTAGTGCGCAAAGAGGCACACCAATCATCGGACATGGTGTGAAATCGCTTTTTTTTTGCGGAGCGGGAGCCCCCACCCCAGGGTCACCACATGGTGACTTTCCCCAGCTGCGGCGTACGGGAAAGCCTCCACACCACGCCCCTCCAGTTTATTTAACCAACGGCATTCGATTGAATCCAATGGAGATCCTTGTGCTTCGCAATACTAAGACAAACAACCCCCACTGCCAAGCCCCCCCCCCCCCCCCCCCCCCTGCCCCCCTCCTGTCTGATGCTCCTGAGTGGACCCAAGTGGTCTAATGATTAGTTATAACCCCCACAGCTATTTTGATGATTGATGATAAGTCGTCTTGATGATTGATGACAAGTCCCCCCCCCCCCCCCCCCCCCCCCCCCCCCCCCCCCCCCCAGCTGCCCTAATGAGCTGCAATACCCCTGGTGTTGTATGTTAGTCTAGAACCTTTTACGAATTATTAGTCTGGAACCTTCCACGATTTGTTGGTCTAGAACCTTCTACGAGTTGGAAGTCTAGAACCTTCTATGCGGCTTCCTATGTTGGTTTCTCCGAGCCGAACACTCTAGGGTTTAGATTTCGTTGGGACCTTCTCGATTGTTCTACTCTGAGGTATAAGCTAGTGTTCGGACATTTCTAGAACTTGGAACATGCAACTGCTGATGCTGTTTTAAGCACTGGCTTCTGCCTGATCTGTAACAAGTCTTCTAGTACAACGTTCCTTGTTCCCCCGTCTCTTGACCCTTGCGCGTAACAATCGCTGGCTGTCGCCAGATCATTACCTTTCATCTGGTTTCAGAGGCTGGTAGCCCTTTTCAGTGATAAGAGGGTGGTCAGTGGGTGGTTAGAGGGTTGTTAGAGGGTGGCCAGTGGCTTTTAGGGTTTTAGGCTAGTAGCACCCAAAAGGCTACTAGGAGCAACATGGTGCTATGTTAAGACACTGGTTCCAGCCCCTTTCAGTGTTATACAATGGTCTGGTGGTAGACCAGATCGCTTGAGGATGAAGAGTCAAGGGTTCGACTCCCCTTTCGGTCGCTCTTGGCGTTGCAGGTCGTTGTCAACCGCGATGGTAGCTTGTCCAGTTGAGGTAGGAGACCGCTCCCCACCCGCGTACGACGGGCTCCCTTAACACCACGCCCCACCAGGCGTTATCATTACCTTCGGAGGCTGGTCTCCTCACGCCTCTTTTCCATGACTCACTAACCATCTTCGGAGAGCCTGGCGTCCACAGCTGCATTGTCTGATCAACGCACTGCAGCTCTTGAGGCGGAGCTCAAGGCTCTCAAAGAGAGAAAGACGCAATACCTGCCCACTGTGCTAGGGTGAGGGGAAGCTAGTACCCACAAAGCCAGTACCCACAAGCCAGATCTCCTCGGGTTCAGGGTTTAGGTTATAGGGTTTAGGGTATAGGAGATCTGTCTTGTGGGTACTGGCTTTGTGGATACTAGCATCCCCCCTCCTGTGCCAGTCCTTGGAACCTTGTCTCTTGCGCATAACAATCGCTGGCTGTCGCCAGATTGTTACCCTTCAGCTGGAGTACACTGAGCTGCAATACCCCTGGAGTACAACGAGCTGCAATACCCCTGGAGTACAACGAGCTGCAATACCCCTGGAGTACAACGAGCTGCAATACACCTGAGGTAAAAAGCCTTTGTCACTCCCCCTGGACCATTCGCCCGTATCAACCTCATAGCTGGTCGTAGAGCTCGTTGAAACAAGAAGGTGTGGGGTTCGAATCCCTATGGGTACGCTTTAGTCTTTGCGGTTGCTGTCATCCGCCATGGTAGCTTTGTCCAGGTAAAGTAGCAGCCCGCTCTCTACCGCCGTAAGACGGGGCTCCCCTAATACCACGCCCTACCAGGCGTTATCATTACTTTTTACTAGTAGCTGTTTTGACCCCCCAAAGAAACCCTAGAAGGCTCTTATGTAGCACCACCCAAACACCAAGGTGTGTAATGTAGTACTTGAGCTAAATGAAGCACTTAATATCAATTCAGGGGATGATTTGTGAGCTGGGTTTTCGAAAAATTCCGGACTTCGGACTTCATTTCTCAAATTTGGCTGGCAGCTTCTAGGCAGCTCCGGTGGGGAAATGACTGCCACCCCAAACACAACATAGGTGGGCTGATGTAAATCTTGTTATTTGTTTGCAGTGAAGAGCAGCTTCTAGGCTGCTCCTGTAGGGAAAGGACTGCCACACCTAACACAACAATTGGAAATCTGAGAATTCTGGGAGAACTCTGGGAGGTCTGGCCTGAGAACAACTCTGGGAGGTCTGGCCTGAGAACAACTCTGGGAGGTCTGGCCTGAGAACAAGTACGAAGTCTGACCTCTGAACCCAATTCATCCCCTGCATTGCTATAAATAAAAGCCTGGGCTGAGGCCTTGGTGTCTCCTCAACAATCTAACATCCACTTTATATTTTCGTGCACAAGTCGCAAACTGAGCGACTCGGTGCGACGCGCTGCCCTCCGAACCCCATGGAGCACAAAGCCCTGTGCCTGGAGGGTTTGGGGGGGCATTTCTGACTAGTTTAGATACTTGGTCAGGTCGGGGCCTAGCCGACACCTACTTCATGCATCTTCTTCAAACACCCTCTCAAAACACCTTCAGACACCTTCAAACAACCTCGGCAAACACCCTCTTCAAACGTCTTCAGACACGCTATTCAAGCCCAGGATTACTGCATGATACCGGGGAAGCGTGCATCTGTAACATATGACATTTGAGTATGGCGGCGTGATATAGCTTGACAGACACCCTCTTCAAACACCTTCAGACACCCCATTCACGCACAGGATTACTGCATGCTACCGGGGAAGCGTGCATCTGTAACATGTGACAATTGAGTATGGCGGCGTGGTATAGCTTGACAAACACCCTCTTCAAACACCTCCAGACACGCTATTTGAGCACATGATTACTGCATGATACCGGGAAAGCGTGCATCTGTAACATATGACAATTGAGTATGGCAGCGTGATATAGCTTGACAAACACACTCTTCAAACACCTTCAGACACGCTATTCAAGCACATGATTACTGCATGATACATCACCGTTAAACGAATGGCTCAATGGCAGAGCTCCTTGAACGACGTAGGTGACGGGTTTGAATCCCCACAGATGTGTTAAAGTGTTCGCGGTCGCTGTCGACAGCCATGGTAGCTTTGTCCAGGTAAAGTAGCAGCCCGTTCCCTACTGCCGTAAGACGGAGCTCCCTTAATACCACGCCCCATCAGGCGATATCATTACTGCATGATACCGGGGAAGCGTGCGCTCCTAAAGACCGGGGATCTGCCACTGGAAAGCATTCCTCGGCCAGCACGGACCTGCGGGTGTGTGTGTGTGGGTGGGGGGAAGGAGGGGAATATGTGTGTGGGGGTGATGGTGGGGGTGAAAGAATGCAGGCAGCGCTCCTGAAGACGGGGGATCTACCACTGGAAAGCATTCCTCGGCCAGCACGGACCTGCGTGTGTGTGTGGGTGTGTGGGTGGGGGGAAGGAGGGGAGTGTGTTTGTGTGTGTGGTGGTGATAGTGGTGGTGGTGAAAGAATGCAGGCAGTGCTTTTGTTGTTGAAGGAGGACATGCGGGTGTGTGGGGGTGGGGGGGGGGGGGAAGGAGGGGAATGTGTGTGTGGTGGTGGTGGGGGGGGGTGAAAGAATGCAGGCAGTGCTTTTGTTGTTGAAGGAGGACATGCGGGGTGTGGGGGGGTGGGGGGGGGGGGGGAAGGAGGGGAATGTGTGTGTGGTGGTGGGGGGGGGGGGTGAAAGAATGCAGGCAGTGCTTTTGTTGTTGAAAGGAGGACATGCGGGTGTGTGGGGGTGTGTGGGGGGGGAAGGAGGGGAATGTGTGTGTGGTGGTGGTGGTGGGGGTGAAAGAATGCAGGCAGTTTTTTTGTTGTTTAAAGAGGACATGCGGGTGTGTGGGGGTGGGGGGGGGGAAAGGAGGGGAATGTGTGTGTGGTGGTGGGGGGGGGGGTGAAAGAATGCAGGCAGTGCTTTTGTTGTTTAAGGGGTATCTGCCACTGGAAAGCATTCCTCGGCCAGCACGGACCTGCGGGTGTGTGGGGGTGGGGAGTGTGTGTGTGTTTGTGTGTGTGTGTGGTGGTGATGGTGGTGGTGGTGGAAGAATGCAGGCAATACTGTTGTTGTTAAAGGAGGTGGAGCTGGAAAGCATGCCTCGGCCAGCTCGCACCTGCGAGTGTGTGGGGGTGGGGAGTGTGTGTGTGTGTTTGTGTATGTGGTGGTGGTGGTGATGGTGGTGGTGGTGGAAGAATGCAGGCGATTCTGTTGTTGTTAAAGGAGGAGGTGGAACTGGAAAGCATGCCTCGGCCAGCTCGCACCTGCGAGTGTGTGGGGGTGGGGAGTGTGTGTGTGTTTGTGTGTGTGTGTGGTGGTGATGGTGGTGGTGGTGAAAGAATGCAGGCACTACTGTTGTTGTTAAAGGAGGAGGTGGAGCTGGAAAGCATGCCTCGGCCAGCACACACCTGCGGGGATCAAGGGGGTATTGGTGGGTGTGGGGTGGTGGGTGTGGGCGTGGGTGTGGGGTGGGGTTTCAGCGAGCAGGGGTGATGGGTAGGGAACGCCAATATGAAATAATGTGATATCATGGCAGTCTGACTAGGCTAAAGCTACTATTTATATACAATATCATATGATGCAGTTTGTATGATTTCATATGATATCATACTCGCCTTTGGTCAACATCATATGATATCCTGGTCCCTAGTGATGATGGGTGATGATGGGTGATGAGGGGGTGATGGGGGGTGATGATGGGTGATGGGGGGTGATGGGGGGTGATGGGGGGTGATGGGGGGTGATGGGGGGTGATGGGGGGTGATGAGGGGTGAGAGGGTTGATGGGGGTGATGGGGGGTGATGGGGGTGATAGGGGGTGATAGGGGGGTGATGGGTGGGTGATGGGGGGTGTAGGGGGGTGATGGGGGTTGACTGGGGTGGTGCTGGTATAGGGGCTTCTTGGTGCTGGGGGGGGTGCTGGGGGGTGATGGGGGGTGATGGGGGGGGTGATGGGGGGGTGATGGGGGGGCTGGGGGGTGCTGGGGGTTCGGGTGCTGGGGGGTGATGATGGGTGATGGGGGGTGATGAGGGGTGATGAGGGGTGGCGAGGAGTGATGAGGGGTGAACACGCACACACATGCACACACATGCACAAACACACACATGCACACACACACACACCTTGGCAACCAGCCTCATCTTGTCCATAGCATTCATTCGGCAGCAGCCTCCAATATCCAGCTCGGTGAGAATAGGAAGGCGGAGCAGCGCACACACATAAACATACACACATATACACTCAAACACATGCACACTCACACACACAAACACATGCACAAAAATATGCACACATATGCACACACACACACCTTAGCAACCAGCCTCATCTTGTCCATGGCATTCATTCGGCAGCAGCCTCCAATATCCAGCTCAGTGAGAATAGGAAGGCGCAGCAGCGCACTTACTGCATCCTGGGTTAGCGCAGTGGCTCCGCATAAGGAAAGCTTCAGTGGCTTCACATCTGTTGCAAGCAAGTTGAGGGGGTGCCAGCTAATACGGGATGTATGTGTGCGTGTGTGTGTGTGTGTGGTGTGTGTGTGTGTGTGTGTGTGTGTGTGTGTGTGTGTGTGTGTGTGTGTGTGTGTGCATGTATGTGTGTGGGTGGATGTCTGTGTGTGTGTTTGTGCGTGGTGGGGGTGGTGGGGGGAAGGGGTGGGGGGTGAAGCAATGTGTATGATGTGGCTTCACATCTATTGCAAGCAAGTTAAGGGGATGCCAATTAGTAAGGGATGTGTGTGTGTGTGTGTGTGTGTGTGTGTGTGTGCATGGATGTGTGTACGTTCATGCATGTGTGTGTGTGTGTGTGTTTTTGTGTGTGTGTGTTCGTGCGAGGTGGTGGTGGTGGTAGTTTAAACTATTTTTGAACACATTTATATTTTTAAATTATTCAAATTAAACAAACTTATTGTTTTTTCTTCTTATTTTTTCGAACTCGCCCACGTTGTGCGGTTGTTATTGGCGGCCTGCCGGCAAATGCTTTTCACCAGTGCCTTGCCACCTGAGTTGTCCATGTGGCTGAAGGAGCCTCGTGGTAAACTTGGCTTCTGCTTGTGCACACCTTCCCATGGGTTCTTAAACTCGAACATTATAGACATTATTTAAATTAAACGAAGTTATTGTTCAAACTCATCGAGACAGGCTTGGCTGCTGCTTAACCTTGGCTTTTTAAACTCGAAAAATATTTAAATTTTTTAAATTATTTTGACGAATTTATATTTTTAAATTATTTAAATTATTTAAATTTAACACACTTGTTGTTCAAACTCACCACACATTGTGCGGTTGTTATTGGCAGCCCGCCGGCAAATGCTATCCACCAATGCTTTGACACCTGAGTTGTCCATGTGGCTGAAGGAGCCTCGAGGCAGGCGTAGCTGCTGCTTGGACGTGCCTACCCTTGGGTGTTTAAACACAAAACAAATTTAAATTTTTTTTCGAATTTATTTTTGAAATTTATAAAAATTAAACCAACTTATTGTTCAAACTCACCACACGTTGTGCGGTTGTTATTGGCGGCCCGCCGGCAAATGCTATCCACCAATGCTTTGACACCTGAGTTGTCGATGTGGCTAAAGGAGCCTCGTGGCAGGCTTGGCTGCTGCTTGTACATGAAACTGTCTAGCTGGAGGTTTACCAGGGGCAGCATGCCTACCAGGCACAGCTGCTCTGAGCTGAGGGTGAAGTTGTGGACGATCAGCTGCAGGTGCGTCAGCTTGGGCATCGCCATCAGGGCAGTGGACGCCTCGTCTAGCTGTCGTCGGCTTGTGATCAGGTAGCTGAGGCGCCACAGATTGGGGCTACAGGCGTGGGGCAAATGGGGAAAGGTAGGGGTAAAAGGTAAGTAGGCAAGGGGGCAAGGTAAGCAGGAAATGGGGCAAGGGCATGGGGGCAAGTTAATAGGGCAAAGAGGCTAAGGGACAAGGGGGCAAGGGCTACAGGCGTGGGGCCAAGGGCGGAGTAGGTAAGGAGGCAATGGGGCAAGAGCATGGGGGTAAGGTAAGGGGGCAATGGGGCAAGGTAAGGGGGCATCGCCATTAGGGCAGTGGACGCCGCTTCCAGCTGTCATTGGCTTGTGATCAGGTAGCTGAGGCGCCATAGATTGGGGCTACAGGCGTGGGGCAAAGGGGGAAGTTGTTAAGGGGGCCATGGGGCAAGGGCATGGAGGCAAGGTAAGGGGGCAACGGGGCAAGGTAAGGGGGTATCGCCATCAGGGCAGTGGATACCTCGTCCAGCTGTTGTCGGCTTGTGATCAGGTAGCTGAGGCGCCATAGATTGGGGCTACAGGCGTGGGGCAAAGGGGAAAGTAGGTAAGAGGGCCATGTGGCAATGTGGCAAGGGCAAAGGGGGGGAGTAGGTAAGGGGGGCAACGGGGGCAAGGTAAGGGGGCATCGCCATCAGGGCAGTGGATACCTCGTCCAGCTGTCGTCGGCTTGTGATCAGGTAGCTGAGGCGCCATAGATTGGGGCTACAGGCGTGGGGCAAAGGGGAAAGTAGGTAAGAGGGCCATGTGGCAATGTGGCAAGGGCAAAGGGGGGGAGTAGGTAAGGGGGCAACGGGGGCAAGGTAAGGGGGCATCGCCATCAGGGCAGTGGATACCTCGTCCAGCTGTCATTGGCTTGTGATCAGGTAGCTGAGGCGCCATAGATTGGGGCTACAGGCGTGGGGCAAAGGGGAAAGTAGGTAAGAGGGCCATGTGGCAATGTGGCAAGGGCAAAGGGGGGAGTAGGTAAGGGGGCAACGGGGGCAAGGTAAGGGGGCATCGCCATCAGGGCAGTGGATACCTCGTCCAGCTGTCATTGGCTTGTGATCAGGTAGCTGAGGCGCCATAGATTGGGGCTACAGGCGTGGGGCAAAGGGGGAAGTTGTTAAGGGGGCAATGGGGCAAAGGGGGGAGTAGGTAAGGGGTCCATGGGGCAAGGTAAGGGGGCAGAGGGACAAGAGGGCAATGGGGCATGGGCCGCAGGCATGGGGCAAGGGCTGCAGGCATGGGGCAAAGGGAGAAGTAGGTAAGGGGGCCATGGGGCAAGGGCTGCAGGCATGGAGCAAAGGGAGAAGTAGGTATGGGGGGCATGGGGCAAGGGCATGGGGGCAAGGTAAGAGGGCAATGGGGCATGGGTTGCAGGCATGGGGCAAAGGGAGAAGTAGGTATGGGGGGCATGGGGCAAGGGCATGGGGCAAGGGAAGGGGGCAATGGGGCAAGGGCTGCAGGCCTGGGGAAAAGGGAGAAGTAGGTAAGGGGGGCATGGGGCAAGGGCATGGGGGCAAGGTAAGGGAGCAATGGGGCAAGGGCTGCAGGCATGGGGCAAAGGGAGAGGTAGGTAAGGGGGACATGGGGTAAGGGCATGGGGTCCAGGTAAGGGAGCAGACATGGGGCAAGGGCTGCAGGCATGGGGAAAATGGAGAAGTAGGTAAGGGGGCCATGGGGCAAGGGCATGGGGGCAAGGTAAGGGGGCAATGGGGCAGGGCTGCAGGCATGGGGACAATCGAGAAGTAGGTAAGGGGGCCATGGGGCAAGGGCATGGGGCAAGGTAAGGGGGCAGAGGGACAAGAGGGCAATGGGGCATGGGCCGCAGGCATGGGGCAAAGAGAGAAGTAGGTAAGGGGGCCATGGGGCAAGGGCATGGGGGCAAGGTAAGGGGGCCATGGGCAAGGGCTGCAGGCATGGGGCAGAGGGAGAAGTAGGCAAGGGCAAATGGGCGCTTGCACATTTACTTTTTATATCATTAATATGCGCGCTTGCACATCTACTTTTTATATCATTAATATGCGCGCTTGCACATTTACTTTTTAAATCATTCATATGCGCGCTTGCACATTTACTTTTTATATCATTAATATGCGCGCTCTTTTGTGCCACACCCAAATATTTCAACACTTCTGGACAGCTGATTGTACCAGCTTCAAAGTGCACTAGGTTGCATTAGGTTCGGTTGAATAGCAAGTTAGGGGAGCTGCTGCCTAGAAGGTGATGCTCATAGTGGAAAAAATAACAATGATCTGAACCAGCACAGTAAGTCAAGTCCGGAATGTATTCGCGTCCCCCGACACTTCCTCCTTCCCCCCCCCCTCCACACCCCTGTCACCCACTCCTCCCACCTCACACTCCCTATCCCACCACCCCCCATCTTACCCCTCGCTCACACCACTATCACTCAACGCTATCATCCCCCCTTCCAATCACGACACGTCCATGAACGCATCACCCCCAACGCCCCCCTCTTACCCCTTCCACACCTCCTACTCGCCTCATGCCATCCACCCGCCCCCTCACATGACATCACTCCTCATCACACCCCACCCCGCCCTGCTGTACCATTGCCCACCTATCACTCCATCAGAGTCCATGCCACCCCACGCCCTCAACCAGTCAACTGACCGGCCTCATCACAACCCCCCACCCCCCCGCCGTAACCCCTCCCAACCCACCCTTCATCACTCGCATCATCCCATCCCCCCCTGCCCCCGCCACAGCAGCACGCCCGCAGCATCCACGCCCCCGACCCCCACCGCTACCCGCCCACCGCACGCAAGCCGCAGCCAATAGCCCCGACCCCGCTGAGACGGCAGCAGAGGCGCCGCAGCACACCCCGAAAACCCACCCGCGTACCCCGCCCACTAGGCGACAGCAACGCCGCAGCCATGACCCCCGCCCGCCACAGCAGCCAGCTCCCTCAATCACCCCCCACACCCCTCGGACCCCTCCCAACTCCATCCACTACATCATCCCACCCAACCCCCCTCTTACCCTCCTACTCTGCACATCACTCCGCTCATCGCCCCGTCCCCCCCGCAACATCCAGTCACTTCCCCTACATCACACCCACCACCCCTCTTACCACTCCCAACGATCACTCCAGAAATCAACCCCCCCTCCACATCATGACTCCCTCCCCCACCCCTCTTACCCCTCCCACCATCATCACTCCCTCTCCCCCCCCTCCCTCTTACCCCCCTCCACCTCATCACTCCCTCTCTCCCCCCTCACCCCACTCCTCTCACCCCCTCCCACCTCTCCCCACCACCATTTCCACTACCCCCACTACGTTTCCACTACACCACCACCAGGACAGGGAGACAGCAGTCAGATTCTGGCAGGTCCATCGATCTCCAACTCAGCCAAGTTGGCCATCTTAGAGATGACGACGCCAAGTTGGAATCCAATTTCACTCCGCGGAGATGCAGCTTGCTCAGGGCCATTTGGGGGGCTGCAAGAATCGACTCGATGCTCAGCAACCAGTTGAGGTTGGGGATGTTGCTGAGGTGGAGCTCCTGGAGTGTGCCCACACCCCTCTGCAGCAGAGTGGACAGAAAACGACCTGCGGAGCGAATCAGGGATGGTTGTGCTTGGGGGGGGGGGGGGGGGGGGGGGGTTATGTTGTGTGTTTGTATGTGTGCTTGTGTTTGTGTGGGGGAGTGGGGGGGGGGGCGGGGGGGGGGGATGGTTTTTAGAATTTAGCAGACTGTGTAGAACACGGCCTGAGGAGCGGAGGGGTGGTGATGGGTTTAGAATGTGGATAGGGAGGGCTGTACACAGCATGCGGGGCGGAGGCGTGGTGATGGGTTATAGCATGTGGATAGGTGGGCAGAAAACAGCATGGGGGGCGGAGGGGTGATGAGGGTTTTAGGTTGTGGATAGGGCTGGTACGAGACGACTTAAGGGGGCAAGAAAACAGGCAGGGAGCACTGTTTATTTTGGGGGCTGCGCATTGCAGCTTCCAGCCAACTCCATTAGCCAACCACTGCGCCAAGCCCAAAGCTTTCAGCTGCATTAGAATCTTCGCCACGCCAGCTTTCAGATGCACTAGCTAGTTTCAGGTTTGGACCAAGGGCGGGGGAAAGGAGCTACCCAGAAGCTGCTATGCGTAGCCAAAAAGTTGCAGAGAGCATGCAAGGCAGGGACACGGGCTCCAGCAGTTTTTATTTTTCAAATCTGATTTTTTTTTTCTAGCTTCATGGTTCAAGGCCTCCTTCAGGGACAGCGGTTGAATAGCTTTCTACAGCTTTTCATAGCTTTTAGGGCAGGGTTTCACAATCAGCAGTTATGGAAAGTTAATTGTGTCAGCTTCGAAGTGCATAAGGTTGTGTCAGACCGGGCTGAACAGCCAGTCAGGGGAGCTGCTACTCATAGTGGAACAGAGAAGGCCTGATGGGCTCGATGTGCATGGGGAGATAAAAGGTAATGATAACGCCTGGTGGGGCGTTTGACGACGACCTGCAACGCCAAGAGCGACCGAAGGGGGAGTCGAAACCCCCGACTCTTCATTCTTTAGCGATCTGGTCTACCACTAGACCATTGTAAATCGCTAAAGAGGCTGCATGGGGAGAAACTACATGGTATGGATGGGCCACCAGCAAGCTCCCCTAATTTAGTGGGTAGCCCCTATCCCAGGCCACCAGCAAGCTCCCCTAATTTAGTGGGTAGCCCCTATCCCAGCAAGCTCCCCTAATTTAGTGGGTAGCCCCTATCCCAGCAAGCTCCCCTAATTTAGTGGGTAGCCCCTATCCCAGCAAGCTCCCCTAATTTAGTGGGTAGCCCCTATCCCAGCAAGCTCCCCTAATTTAGTGGGTAGCCCCTATCCCAGCAAGCTCCCCTAATTTAGTGGGTAGCCCCTATCCCAGCAAGCTCCCTCATTTAGTGGGTAGCCCCTATCCCAGCAAGCTCCCCTAATTTAGTGGGTAGCCCCTATCCCAGCAAGCTCCCCTAATTTAGTGGGTAGCCCCTATCCCAGCAAGCTCCCCTAATTTAGTGGGTAGCGCCTCTGCAATTTTTCACCTTCCGACACTTACCTTGCACATTCTTTGAGAGATCCCTAATAGACACTGACACAACCCCCTTGGCAGTAGTGAGAAGTTTCAGTAGACCTGCATCGGTGACGTTGTATGCATCCTGCACGTTGATCTTGGTCAAGTGTTGTCCGACTGTGTCAGACACATTCATTAGAACCCTGTCCGAGATACTCTCTCCTAAAAAAGATGCCTCTTCATAGCCTGCTCAGAAGAGGTTGTTTGAGAGGTGGGGGGGGAAAGGTGTTGCGTGTGTGTGTGAGAGGTGGGGGGGGGGGGGGGGGGGAAGGGGGGGGGGAGGGGGGGGGGGGGGGGGGAGGAGGGTCAGAGGGATTGGATGTTGTAGATGGCCCAGAATAGAGTGGTAGTGGTGTCCAAAAGTAATAGATTGAGCAGCATGGACTACACATGGTCGGACGAGAACGGTATACGGCACGACCGGTAGTGGGTCCCAAAGTATTCAGTCACGCGTCCAGGGGGTCATCAAGATTTTTTTTTTACAACACGCTATGAAGTTTTTTATTTTGCCCTTACCCCCCCCCCCCCCCCCCCCCCCCCCCCCCCCCCCCCCCCCCATTTTGATGACCCCCCACATGCGTCCACAAGTAACTAATCCACACTTTTATGGGCTTGGAATAATACCATCTCCTGGTTACTTAGACCCTAGGGTTAGAGCTTCCAGGTCTGGATGTGGGAATATCTATTTGGACCAAAAAGGCCTTCCATAGCAAAACAACAAGGAACTGAAGGGATGGGTAAATGATTCTTACAGAAATATGTTAAAAATCATGTTTGGGTACCAGCTTTTATGCCACATGGAAATGTTAGACAAGTTGGAGGGCCCCCCTAGCAAAAGGCAGGCATACACGTGCATTTAACCAGAGCCCGGCAAACCCAGCTGGTGAGCCATGGAGAGGTATCATGGGGTGGTATGCTTATTTAATCAAGATGTTGGGGATGTGAGATATAACAAGCGGTGTCTTGTTACTTTTGAAACACCAACCATCTCAACTTACTAAGCGTGATACGGATTCCGGAATGGGATATTTGTATACCTACCCGACAAAAGTTTCGCAGCGCGAGAGAAGACATCCTCCTTGCAGACAGCGCTTGCTTTGCGGAATTTATGAACCATAGGGAGGCTGGAGAACGCGTTGCCGAAGTCCTCGAAGCACAGGCAGTCGGAAGGCTGCAACTCCTGCACTGCTTTCCTCCAATGCTGACAGACGCCGCACATTGAGAGGAGCGATAGAAGAGAGGAAGGCTCTCCGCATAATTTTCGGGCGATAGCTTTGACGATTCCATCAGGCAGAAAGGGTGCTTCGGGAGCCTCAAGAGCCTCGGGGGCATGGGACTCGAGCTTCAGCTCAGCGACTAGGTCAACGGGTGTCGACTCGCCACAGTCGCTGAAGCAGGTCAGCGAGAGTGTACGGTGGACTCGGGAGTGGGGGAAGTTGAAAGGAAAATCAGTTGTACTCGCCATGCTTAGGAGATGAGATAAAAAGCTCTTCGCAGGGATGGATAACAGTGTCGGCGAGGATAAATAACTGTGGCGGTGGGCTGGATAGATCGTTCTGTCGAGCTCGTTCGACGCAAATGGGCTCGCGTTTCCGCCTTCAAGTGAACAGGGCATGAGTGGGGCGTGATACATTAATGCAATATCAGAAAGCAGTACGCCAGTTGGTTACAGGATGTTTCTATTATTAAGGGTTCCGGCTGGTTCCGGTTTAGGGCAGTTGGTTGCAACTACTACTATAGGCATCTACTGCTATAGTCGGAAACACCGATAGTAATTTCAGTTGTCCAAGGAACTTCGACGAAACTCGTTCGCGAGCCACTACCAGCCTCGCTCTTCCAAGGCCCAATGAAAAACAGAGGGATGAAAAACGTACTGCCGGGATATTACATTACATTACATTACATGTTAAAGTCTACTTGACACCGCGAGGGTGTATGAGACTCTGTGCTTTAAACAAAAAGAAAAAGCACCCACAAAGCAAAAAACCCCAGTACATCAGGGGTGTGTCGAGGACAAACAAACCAAACTCCCAACCATTTTGGTGGCGTAGGTATTAAACCCCTTAGAGCAGGACCCAGATCTCAACCACTTACAGTGGCGGAGGTAAGAAGCTAACAAATGAGAAGTCTCAAGAAGAAAAAAAAGGGATAATAAATTACGGTGCCACTAAGCAGTCCAGGGCTTCCTGTCTTGCTCTTCTACAAGTAGAAAGATAGTCGGCTAGGTTGCTCCAAAAAGACGTAGTGCCATTTCCATTCATAAAGGTTCTGAATGTGGAATCGCAGAGGATATCGCAGGATATCGCAGGATATCGCAGAGGATATCGCAGAGGATATCGCAGGGGATATCGCAGAGGATATCGCAGGGGATCTCGCAGAGGATATCGCAGAGGATATCGCAGGGGATCTCGCAGTGGATATCGCAGAGGATATCGCAGGGGATATCGCAGAGGATATCGCAGAGGATATCGCAGGATATCGCAGGATATCGCAGAGGATATCGCAGGATATCGCAGGATATCGCAGAGGATATGTAGATATTACCGAAATCCGGTCCTTGGAAGGCTGGCCTAACTTGCCCCCTAAAATATTCCTCAACTCCACCCCAAGAGTTACTTGAAAATTGCCTACTTGAAAATTGGCTTGGGTGAGGGGTTGTGTGTGAGGGGTGTCCGTTCATCATAGCATAAGATCTCGGCGGTTGGTGCCCTTATAATAAGGTTTTGCTGGTGTGACGTCATCACACGCGCACGTGCTGGGCATGCTCCCCAATCCTTCCAGCCTCAAATGCGTTCAACGCAAATCAAAGAGATATCTCGCAAGTATGTATTCGCAACAAGGCTTCGTCCCTGCAGCAATGGATCAGCAACTGCAGCATCAGCAGCGGAAAAATAATCGTCCGGTTAAGATAATAAGAGCGTTCAGGAGCTCGGGCCTATACCCCAAACCAGGGCTGTTCAGGGCGCAGGGACCCCCCCCCCCCCCCCCCCCCCCCCCCCCCTCCTAGACCTTTGTTAGATGGCTTACTGTACTTTCTCTATATTTGGGTTGTCTAGATTCGGAATAAGAGATTCCTAATGTTATGGTTTGTTTTTGAGTACTGTGTGGCTGGAACGCAATTAAATTTTGTTACACTGTTTACCAGAGTGTGTGTGTGTGTGTGTGTGTGAGAGAGAGAGAGAGAGAGAGAGAGAGAGAGAGAGAGACTCCCCCCTCCTCTTCAACCCCCCTCTCCCCCCTCCTCTTCAACCTGTTCATGGATCACCTGGTAAGAAGTAGTTTCTCACTAGAGGATGTCCAGCTTGGATTCCCAATAGCCTCAGACATGAATGGACTGCTCAGCACTCCAGCCAACCCTAGATCCCACCCCCAAGCTACGACCCATTACATCACCTTCCTCCTGTATGCTGATGACCAAGTCCTCTTGTCCTACTCCAAAGATGGCCTCACCTCCCTCTTAAAGAGTCTTGAGACCATCTCAGGAACTTGGGGTATGTCCATCAACTGCAAGACAAAGGCTATGCACTTCCACCCTCTGTCTAGCTCCCCCTCTCACCCCATTCGCACTCCCATAGCACTGAATGGGGGCAGCATTGATTTTGTTGCCTCATTCATGTACCTAGGTAATCTGTTCACACCAGATGGGGACCTACAAGGGGAGGTCAAACGCAGGATCGCTAGGACAAGGGAGGCTTGCGCTTCTCTGGTTAGGCTATGGAAAAACCACAGCATAACCAGGAAAATCAAGAATATAGTGTTCAAAGCTATCATACAATCCACCCTCCTGTACGGGAGCGAGACAGGGGCTCTCTCAGAACCCCTGATTCAACGACTCGGCGTGGGCGCGTGGCACTCCATGAGTGTCTACGCATGTCATTGAACATTAGCAGAGCAGACAGAGTTAGAAATGAGGACATTAGACAAAGATGCGACCACAGGGATATTCTCAGCATCATTAGAGAAAATATACTGAGATTCCTAGGACACATAGCCAGGCAACCCAACTCTCGCATCATGAAGCAAATGCTCTTCGCCACGCACGCACCCCTTGCTGAGGGTCAACCGAGGCAAGGAGGACAAACCATCATTCACACCCTTAGGGATGATCTCCAAGCCACCAACTTGTCTCCAAATTGTATCTACTGGCCCAAGACAGGACAAGCTGGAGGGCGGACATCAGAGACGCCTTAGACATAGGCACATAGAACGACAATTATAGAAACTAGCACCTTTTGGCTTAAATTGCCTATATTGGTTTTTGTACGCTTAGATATTTAGATTATTTAGATTCTTTTCTGGGCTAGAACTGTGCCTTTGGAATTTGTTTCAATCTTTTGATATGGAATGAGTTTTTGTGTTATTGAGGGACCCCTCCCCCCCCACCCCCCTTCACTAGATCTTAGTTAATTGGCTTACTGTACTTTCTCAATAATAGGGTTGACTAGATGACTTATCCCTAATGATTTTTGTTTGTTTTTTATTACTTTGTGGCTGGACCGCAATTAAATTGTGTAACACCGTTAAACACAGAGAGAGAACAAGGCGAGGAGTACGTTACAGAAACTCAGGAAAGCAATGCAGAGAGAGAGAGGGAGGTATGGTTGGTAGAGGATATTGTTACATACGGTACTCTGCAAAACGATGCCGATACCGTTCAGCTAGACAGTTTTATGACAGTTTGGGTTTGGGAAATCTACATCTCAGAGCTTGATCCAGGAGCTAAACCCCGAATAGCGAAAATAGCGAAAGAAAAAGCACACCACACTACAGGAACATCAGCGTCAAATGAAAAAACGAATCAAACGAAACCTGTTATAGTCCGGCTTTTATGCCGTCTAGAGTGGCCTAGGGCACACAGGTTTTAGTTCCTGCTGTGCTCCCTACAGTGCCATTGCCAGCTATGGCCACGTGCACTGCTATGCAGTACCTAAATGTACTGCCGCCATCTCTCCTTCATCAGCCCGCTACGGCTGTGTCTTCTCATCTTATACCTATCTTCTGTAAGGAAGTAGCATCTCCGATCAAGTGTGTCTGCAGTCTCCTGCTCCCAACTATGAAAAAAAACAGAGCGAGCTACAAAGGCATGTAGATGGGGTATAGAAATTGAAAGAAATGTGCATTGTAGAAAGGCAAAGAGTTTCCATGGCCTAATTAGTGAGATTCCACAAGTAAGCGAAACAAGGCAGAATGCACAGAATATTCACCAGACAAAAACAAGGGGAGAGGTTTAGAGCTTTTTGATGGCGGCCTAAACATCCCCTGTCTTGAGGCAACAACGAGACCATGCTGTCAGCTGTTGGGCAAGTCCCTTTAGCCTATTGGGCCTACCCCTGAACTGTAACATACATGCATGCATGCATACGTACGTACATACGTACAAACATACATACATGCACATGAGGCAACAGGGAGACCATGACGTCAGCCTAAACGCCACAAGAAAAAGCGCTGCTAAGAAGGGACACTAACAGACTAAGCAAAACTACAGACACCATAATTAGGGAATGGCAACAAGCTATCATATGATATCATGTCATCATATGATATCATATAATGCCGGCAGTCTGACTAAGCCAAAGTTACCATTTAAATACGATATTGTATGATGCAATTTGTATGATATCATATGACATCATACTCACCTTCGGCCAAAAGCATATGATATGCCGATCCCTGACCATTAGGGAACGTACAAGTGGAGAAGACAAAATCCAGCAGAGAAAAGCTAAGAAAGTTCAGGGCCTCTCAGGCAAAAATCCACCATCAAGCTAAAGGAAAGAAGGCATGGGAGAGCAACCAGACAGCAGCACCACCACACCACCACCACACCACAACACCCACACCCAGCCACCATCACCACCCACACACAGCACACAACACCAAAACAACACCCACACCCAGCCACCACCACCACCATACAACCACACCCAGCCACCACCACCACCACCACAGACCAAGAGGCAGATGGAATCTCTAGATCTGAAGGCAAACGCTATCCTCTTCACCAGTGTTGTTCAGGACGCTGCGTCCTCCATCGCAGACGCAACGTTTAAGGGTCCGTTGCGTCGCAGGACGCAACATGGGGAGGGTCCGTTGACCAGAAGGAAGGGTCCGTTGCGTTGCAGGACACAGGCTATGCAATTGCTTGTGTCACAGGCAGCAGAGCGGAGGTCCTCCTGAAGTACCCTGGATGAACGTGCTACGCTGCTAGGGATGAAGAGGGACCCCTCTGTTCCCTCTTACCATGCGAACAACAGTGAAAGGCATACAGATTTGGGCATGCACTTCTAGAATCGGGCTCCCATACAGGGTAGAACATACCGGTCGGTATTGGAGTATTTTATAATCGGGCTCCCATACAGGTTACAACATACCGGTCGGTATTGGAGTATTTTAGAATCGGGCTCCCATACAGGGTAGAACATACCGGTCAGTATTGGAGTATTTTCAGGTCGGTATACTGCAGCCCATAAGTACCCTGACTGCCTCAAGCAAGACAGTTGCTAAAATGAGGCAAGAACAAAACTGTACTTATCCAGGCAAAGGAGAGAGGATGTAGTCACGTTCTCTTATAGTTCCGCATAAAAACGATGCCAGTGAGGGTTTAGGGTTTAGGGTACACACACACATAACCTGGTCCAGGAACTCCAAAAAGGAACTCCAAAAAGCAACTCTAAAAAGAAACTCCAAAAAGCGAATGACAAGCACGGGCTTGACAAAATAACAGACCGAGCTACAAAGGCAAACAGAATGAGCATTGTGAAAATGAAGAAAGCAAAATAAATGACTATAGTAGAAAAGCAAAGAGTGTCCATCACATGACCTACTTAGCAAGATTCTTCAAGCGAAACAAGACGAAAAGGGAGATGCCTGCTACTAGTCTACATCTCTTGTATATGTACCTAAGATTCAGTATCTTGACATCTCTACTTGCCTTTTTGAAGGAGCCCCCTTGAAGAGGGCGGGAGCCCCAGGGTTGCCCATCAGGGTAATTCAAAGCGCGCGCTTTTGCGCTTTTGAGCGCTGACTTTTTGACCCCCTCTGCGCTTTAAGCGCAGTTTTTTGCACCCGCCTGTGGGCGCAGCAAGCAATTTTTGCGCTTTTTGCACTGCAAAGCGCAGTTTTTTTGTTTTCAAGTGCGCTAGAGAGCTGTCCAATTTGGCCATTTGAAGTACCCTATTGCCCATATGTCTGTCCGACCGACCGACCATCCATCCATCCATCCGTCTGACCAAGACGAAGCCTGACACGCCAGCCAAAGGCCTCGTAACTAACTCGCTTCCGTTGCCACCTGTTGCTCCGTCGTGAACACTCTCCGCCAATTTGTAGTGTCACATGCGACACTGCATAGAACTTGTCGATATGCTCATTGGTCTCATCTCTAGCATCAGCTACAATGCTACAAGAGAGAATATAAATGTGGCATATGGAATGTGACATATGGCATGTAATAGCTTGTGGCATATCCGTCAACATCACATCACATTGGCGGTGCTGTTGGTGGGCATTGTGGTGGTGGTGGTGTGGTGGTGCCCCTGAACATCCGCTACAATGCTGCAAGAGAGAATACAAATGTGGCATATGGTATATCATATGGCATGTGACATATGGCATATAATAGCATGCGGCACATCCGTCAACATCACATCACATTGGCAGTGCTGTTGGTGGGGATTGTGGTGGTGGTGGTACTGGTGGTGGGGATGGGGGCACCACCACACCACCACCACCACCATTCCCACCTACAGAGGGCCAGAACATGGTGCCTCCCTGAGATTGTATTGTTCATTGTTCATAATGCATGCAATGCAAGAGAGAATACAAATGTGGCGCGTGGCATGTCTGGCAACATCAGAAATGCCACACAACCCTTAGTATGCTCTATAAAATAGTAGTACCAGATCGCTAAAGAATGAAGAGTCGGGGTTTCGACTCCCCCTTCGGTCGCTCTTGGCGTTGCAGGTCGTCGTCAACCGCGATGGTAGCTTGTCAAGTTGAGGTAGGAGACCGCTCCCCACCCGCGTACGATGGGCTCCCTTAACACCACGCCCTACCAGGCGTTATCATTACCTTTTATCATTACCTTTAAAATAGCAGTGTGGTGCGGAGGGTATCTTGCGACATCAAAAATGCCATACCCACTGCTAGAGTCTGACCTCTAGTTGTATGGTAAGGGCATAGGGCACCATATCATATTTCAGGTGAATACTGAATACTGAATACTGAATGCTGTATTTCATGCTATTTCATGCTATTTCATGCTATTTCATGCTATTTCAGGTTCGCGCTGAGCACTCATGAACCACCCTCTATACGCAGCATTCACTTAGTACTGAATGCTGTATTTCACGCTGTTTCACGCTATACCAGGTTCATGCTGAGCACTCATGAACCACCCGCATGCTTGCAACATTGAGTGCAGAGCGCTCCGAAACCACCCTTTTATTTAAGGCTGCATTTGCATAGGATGAATCACAATCGAGCTCTGGCTATATGGTATAGTACTACACAGCATCAACGAGACAGGTCTGCGGTTCAAGCCCTGGCCAGGTTCAGAAATTTCAGACCTGCCGCCTTGGCAGAGGTAGAGACCTTCCCTCCGTGCTGTCGCACAGTATTCGAAGCTCAGGCGCACGGTCTGCAAAACCAAATAAACCCAACATTGTAGCCATTCTCCTGTATGTGTGGTACATGCAAATGGGTGATTTCCTTCAACATCACGTCCTGTGGCAGCTCGTACTAATTTTCAATTTCCAATCTTTTTTCTAGTATATCCCTCCCTGGACCTCCATCGTCTGCACCTTGCGCACTTTTTTTTTCCAACGCCGCCTCTCCATTCCATCACAGCATGGCGACGCATGGGCCTGGCTAACCTAGTAAAAAAAAACGAGCCCCTCGGGCGTGGCGCTCAACGGGGAAGTGCATCGCACTAGGGTTGCATCGAATCGTTCAATTTGCAACTCACTGTACTAAAACAACACAACGATCTTGTGTGGAGCATTGAGATAGGCTGAGCAAAACAAATTGAAGGTGCCTGGCGAATCTTCATGTTTTGTCTTTGCTGCAAAATCAGATATTCTGACTACCTCGCTGCTATGCCATTGCGAAAATTATCCCAGTCACACTGGTTTGGCCATCTAGCAGATGCCAGATGCACCTGCAACCTACTAAAAAACACAATGACCTTGTGTGGAGCATTGAGGTAGGCTGACCAAAACAAATTGAAGATGCCCGGCGAATCTTCATGTTTTGTCTTTGCTGCAAAACCAGATATTCTGACTACCTCCAAGCTATGCCATTGCGGAAATTATCCCAGTCACGCTAATTTGGCCATCTAGCAGATGCCTGATGCATGTGCGACATATTAAAACAACACAATGACCTTGTGTGGAGCACTGTGGTAGGCTGACCAAAACAAATTGAAGATGCCCGGCGAATCTTCATGTTTTGTCTTTGCTACAAAACCAGATATTCTGACTACCTCCAAGCTATGCCATTGCGGAAATTATCCCAGTCACGCTAATTTGGCCATCTAGCAGATGCCTGATGCATGTGCGACATATTAAAACAACACAACGATCTTGTGTGGAGCATTGAGGTAGGCTGAACACAAAAAACTGAAGATGCCCGGCGAATCTTCAGTTTTTGTCGCTGCTGCAAAACCAGATATTCTGACTACCTCCAAGCTATGCCATTGCGGAAATTATCTCAGTCACACTAGTTTGGCCATGTAGCAGATGTCTGATGCATCTGCAATTTCATTCTATGCTGCTCTTTCTTCTGAATGCATGCATTATAGATAGATACATTCATGTATGCATGTATGTATGTATGTATTTGTATACATCATAGATATATAGAAACATAAATCTAGATAGATCTTCTAACTGCATGCATCATGCATATACACATTCATGTATGCATGTATGTATGTATGTATGTATGTATCTGTATGCATCATAGATAGATAGATAGATAGATACATAAATCTAGATAGATCTTCTAACTGCATACATCATGCATATACACATTCATGTATGCATGTATGTATCTGTATGCATCATAGATAGATAGATAGATAGATAGATACATAAATCTAGATAGATCTTCTAACTGCATACATCATGCATATACACATTCATGTATGCATGTATGTATGTATGTATGTATCTGTATGCATCATAGATAGATAGATAGATAGATAGATACATAAATCTAGATAGATCTTCTGACTGCATACATATTGCGCACAGTATCCAAGCCAAGCGCCCCCTGCTATTCAGAATATATATGCTTGGCGCATCTTCACTTCAGTCTACGCCATTCCTAAAGATCTTCTGACTACATCAATCGTGCCCATATTATTCAAGTCAAATCTAGCAAACTGTGCAGCATCTTGGGGCACTGGCCATTTCTGTAGTGCCAATTGCCCAAGTACTCGAAGCATTGATCGGCACGGAGCCCTTGCAGGATTACCTCTAGCAAATCGTGGAGCAGCTAAAGACAAGGGTACCTTCTGGAGTGCCCATCGCCCAAGCACTCGAAGCATTCATCGGCACGGAGCCCTTGGAGGCTTACCTCTAGCAAATCGTGGAGCAGCCTGAAGCACCAGTACTTCCAGTAGTGTCCATTGCCCAAGCACTCGAAGCATTCATCGGCACGGAGCCCTTGGAGGATTACCTCTAGCAAATTGTGGAGCAGCCTAAAGCACCAGAACTTTTTGTGGTGTCCATTGTCCAAATACTTAAAGCATGAATCCGCACAGAGCCATGGGAGGGTAACCTCAACCAAATTGTGCGGAATCTTGAGGCACTGGCTCTTTCTGTAGTGTACATCACCAAAGTACTTCTGATGATGATGGTGATGATGATGGTGATGAATCATTAACCCGCACGGAGCCCTGGGAGGGTAACCTCTAGCAATGGTGCAGAATTTGGGGGCACCCGTACTTTCTGTTGTGTCCATTCCCCACGTGCTCGAATCATTTATCAGCACAGAGCCCTTGGAGGCTAACCTCTAGCAAATCATGGAGCAGCCAAACACAACGGTACTTTCTGTTGTGCCCATTGCCCACGTGCTCGAATCATTTATCAGCACAGAGCCCTTGGAGGCTAACCTCTAGCAAATCGTGGAGCAGCCAAACACAACGGTACTTTCTGTTGTGCCCATTGCCCACGTGCTCAAATCATTTATCAGCACAGAGCCCTTGGGGGGTAATCTCAACCAAATTGTGCAGAATCTTTGGGCACTGGCAATTTCTGTAGTGCCCCTTGCCAAAGTTTTTCTGATGATGATGGTGATGATAATCATTTAGCACCTATCAGCACGGAGCCCTTGGAGGGTAACATCTAGCAAATTGTGGAGCATCTTGGGGCAATGGCTCTTTCTGTAGTGCCAATTGCCGAAGTACTTCTGATGATGCTGATGAAGCATTTATCAGCACACAGCCCTTCGAGGGTGACCTCTACCAAATCGTGGAGCAGCCAAAGACAATGGTACTTTCTGTAGTGCCAGTTGCTTAAGTACTTCTGATGATGGTGCTGCTGCTGCTGGTGAAGCATTGATCAGCACAGAGCCCTTGGAGCGTGACCTCCATAAAATCGTGCGGCACCCTAGGGCACAGGCAGTTTCTGTAGTCCCAGTTGCCGAAGTACTTCTGATGATGCTGATGAAGCATTTATCAGCACAGAGCCCTTCGAGGGTGACCTCTAGCAAATCGTGGAGGAGCCTGAGGCTCTGGCACTGTCTGTAGTGCCCATTGCTGAAGTACTTCTGATGATGGTGCTGCTGCTGCTGCTGCTGCTGCTGCTGCTGCTGCTGCTGCTGCTGCTGCTGCTGCTGAAGCATTGATCAGCACAGAGCCCTTGGAGCGTGACCTCTAGGAAATCGTGTGGCACCTTAGGGCACAGGCAGTTTCTGTAGTGCCCATTGCCAAAGTACTTCTGATGATGCTGATGAAGCATTGATCAGCACAGAGCCCTTCGAGGGTGACCTCTAGCAAATCACACAGCACTTTGGGGCACCGGTACTTTCTGTAGTGCTCACTGATGCAGTACTTGAAGCATTCTTGGGCCTTCTTGGGATATTGAAGATAGCGTCAGAGTTGGCGTTCAACTGTGTTTGAGATTGGTAGGGGGTGTGGGGTGTGGAGGGTGTGGGGGTGTATTTGGGGTTGGCAGGGGTGGTTTTTTGGGGGGGGGGGGGGTTGGTAGGGGTGGGTGGTGGGTGGGTGGGGGGTTGGGGTGGGGTCTGTGATGTTGGTGGTGTGTGGGGGTGGGGTTATTTTGGTTGGCGGTAGTGGGGTGTGTGGGGGGTTATTTGGCGGTGGTAGGTGTGTGGGTGTGTGTGGGGGGGTTATTTTAGAGTGTTGGTAGGGGGTAGGGGTGGTGGGGGAGTGGGGGGGATTATTTTGGGTTGGCAGGGGGGGGGGGTTATTTTGGGTTGGTTAGGGGGGGTGGTGTGGGGAGTGGGGTGGGGGGGTGGGGATTTGGGGTGATGGGGGTGGTGTTATTTTGGGTGGTGGGTTGGTTGTTGGAGGGTTCTTTTGGATTGGCAGGGGGGGGGTATTTTGCGGTTGGTAGGGTGGCGGTGGTGTTATTTTGGGTTAATAGGGTAGTGGTGGAGTTATTTTGGGTTGGGAGGGGTGGGGTGGGGGTGGGGGTTGGGGGTATTTGGGGTTGGCAGGGAGTGGTGTTCTTTTGGATTGGTAGGGGGGGGGGCTATTTAGAAGATGATGATGAAGATAATGATGGTGGTGATGATGTTGGTGGTGATGATTGTGGTGGTGATGATGGTGATGATGATGAAATGATTGTGAGCAGCCCAGAGTTGGCTGATAACCCACATAACAAACCCAAAGTACAAACGGTAGATATCAAAACACACACTCACCTCATCCACAACACACACCTACATGAGTTCATCCACCACCTCACCCACACCACACACACGACACACAACACAAACACCTCTACCACACCACACACAACACCCACACCACACACAACACAAACACCTCTACCACACCACACACCACACACACCACTCACCTCCATGAGTTTATCTGCCACTTCACCCACAACACACACATCACACACAACACAAACACCTCTACCATACCACACACAACGCACAGCACACACCTACATGATTTCATCCACCACCTCACCCACAACACACAGCACTCACCTCCATGAGTTCATCTGCCACCATGTGCACGTCTGGGCGTGCTCCCGGATTGTAAACCCAGCAAGCCTCAATGAGGTCCCAAACCTCGTTGGGGATTTTGTCAAGCGCTGAGTTCATCAGGTGCATACTACTGCTCACTGCAATTGAGGTAGACATCACAAACACTCTCACCTCACTCACTAATCATACACAACACAGCACTCACACCTTACACATAGGGCACACAACATGCACACACCTCTACCACACGACACAAACACCTCTACCTCACCACACACAATACAAACACCAACAACACACAGCACTCACCTCCATGAGTTCATCTGCCCCCATGTGCATGTCTGGGCGTGCTCCCGGATTGTGGGCCCAGCAAGCCTCGATGAGGTCCCAAACCTCGTTGGGGATTTTGTCGACCCTAGGAGGACGCCAGCCTTGGCAAATTCTCTGCGGAATGAGAAGATAATGGTAATGGCAAAGGGTTGATGGTTTAATTAAAAAAAAAAAAAAATGTCAACCCTAGGAGGTCGCCAGCCTTGGCAAATCCTCTGCGCATTGAGAGGGTATTAGTAATGGCGAAGGGTTGATGGTTTAATTTTAAATATAGAAATCTATATATATAAAGAAATCATGGTCGTGGTCGTGGTGGTCGTAGTGGTCGTGGTGGTCGTGGTGGTGTCATCGCGTAACCGACTTAACCGACTTCCCGCCCAGCCATTTCCCGCCCAGCCATTTCCCGCTCAACCAATTCACGCTTTTCATCCCTCCTGCTTCAACTTCTGCCTGATTGGCCTCCTGCGAATTCTCTTATGCAACCTTCGCCTCCTGCGTATTCTACCTGTTGCGCATCCCGCCCGATTTCTCCCTTTCCCGCCTGGGTTCATCCACCTGATTTCGGTAGCGCTACAGTTCGTCTTCCTACAAGCTTTTCCCCCTGCATCTCTGCAAGACCTTTCCCTTGCGTCAAGAGACCTGTCGCTGCGCACAATGGGAGGTGACGTGGTGAGTCAGCGGACCTGTCAGAAATGTCCGAATCGGATCCATCCCATGTCACAAACTTGACTGCAAATTCTTTCCACTGTATTGAGAAACATGTCGCACCGCATTGTGCCATTGCAAGTACGCATCATAGTTGACCGAATGAAAAATCTCGCTGAGCATTCTCGCCCTAACTTGACCGAACATCTCAAATCAGCAACTTGACTGTAACTTCTTCCCACTGCAACGAGAAACATGTCGTCGCTGTGTGTTGTGCTAAAGCGAGCACGCGGCAAAGTTGAATGGATGAACCTAGCGATGTTTCCAAGTCCCAGATCGAGTTGACTTCGGGAGCAGTTGCGGTGAACAGGATTGTTCTTCGGCCGAACTGAATACATGCTCGCTAAGAAGAAGCTTTAGTTATATACAGTTGCGATTGCGCAGGTTCAGCCTTTTCAGTGGGGTCGACTATCGATCACAGCTGAGGTGGCAGGGAAGTAGGTCCGATGCTTTTAGCGGAGTCGGATGATGCGCAAACGTTGTCGATGCTCATCGTCCCGTTTGCCTTTCACCTGTGGCAAAGCCCACAGCTGAAGTGGAGGGGGGCAGCTATGGAGTATGTGTGTGCTGGTGGGTGCGTGTAGGAGGGAGGGGAGGGATGAGAGTGGGGAGAGGGTGGGGGCTGGTGGGATGGCTGGGGTGGGGGAAGGGATGGAGTCAGGAAATGTGTCAGGAAGAGTAAGGGAGTATGTTTGTGGGCGGGGGTACATGGTTGGGTGGGGGTGGGGGTGGAGATAACTAGGGGGGGGGCGGGAGTACGGTGGTGTTTGTGTGCTTGTGGATGCACAAGGGAGACCATCGCAAGGGATATGCGTCCGTCAATGTTTTAAGTTGCATGTACTGCAGAGAAAACCGTTTTGCAACCCAGCCCAAAACAGGTGTGGCCAACGGGAGGGAAGGGGGGAGGGGGCGGATAATGGTTTGGTGGTGGTGGTGTGTGAATGGGGGGGGGGGGGGGGGGGGGGGGGGGGGGGGTGTTCAAGTGTAAACCATTATGTAACCAGCCCCGAATAGGTGTGGCCAAACGGGCACAGTACTATGATTGGGGGGGGGGGGGGGGGGTCTTCGTGAGAGTAGGTGTGGCCACCGGCCACACGGGCTACCGTACTAGTAAATAATAAAAACAATTTTGTCAAGCCTAGGAGGGCGCCAGCCTTGGCAAATCCTCTGCGCATTGAAAAGGGAGGTGATGGTGGTGGTGATGGTGCTGATGTTGAGAGTGGCATTGAAAAGGGCATGATGTTGAGGTTGGCGCTGATGTTGAGAGGGGCATTGAGAAGGGCATTGAAAAGGGAGGTGATGGTGGTGTTGATGGCGCTGATGTTGAGAGTTTTTCCTGGTGCCCTACTCGACTCCAAGTAAGGTCCCAAATAGCCTTGGTGATCTTTCCCACTCTAGAAAAGTGCCAGCCTTGGCGAATCCTCTGTGCATTGAAAAGGGAGGTGAATGTGTCAGTCATATGATGGTGATAGTGATTGTTGATGGTGTTGATGGTGTTGTTGGTGGTGTTGATGGTGTTGTTGGTGGTGATGATGGTGGTGTTGATGGTGTTGATGGTGATGGTGATGGTGGTAATGGTGGTGTTGATGGTGTTGATGGTGTTGTTGGTGTTGTTGATGGTGTTGTTGGTGGTGATGATGGTGGTGTTGATGGTGTTGATGGTGGTGTTGATGGTGATGGTGGTAATGGTGGTGTTGATGGTGTTGATGATTATGATGATGGTGATGGTGTTGTTGATAGTGGTGTTGATGGTGTTGATGGTGTTGATGGTGTTGTTGATGGTGCTGATGGTGTTGATGATTATGATTATGATGGTGGTGTTGATGGTGCTGATGGTGTTGATGATTATGATGATGGTGGTGGTGTTGATGGTGGTGCTGATGCTGTTGATGGTGTTGATAGTGTTGTTGATGGTGATGATGGTGGTGTTGATGGTGGTGTTGATGGTTGTCCTGGTGCCCTCCTGGATACCAAATGTGCCTTCAGCTAGAGGGAGTCAAGGGGTCTTCTCCCATGTTTTAGTCTCACTCAATGTTTGGCAGAGCCCCCCCTCCTGGGGAACGGGAGCCCCCAGATTCGCTCCTTTGTCCGTTTGTCTGAACGCCCGCCCGATAAAAAGCCTGCCACGTCAGCCAACTGTTTCATAACTAACTGGCTTTGGTCTTCTCTATTCTGCTGCGACATGTGGTTCCAATAGCCAACACTCTCCGCCAATTTTATGCATCACCTGTGACGCTCCCGAGGACTTGTCCAGCTTTGTGCAAGTCGAGTTGCCACGGCCTCATTTGTTGGTTGGTTGGACGGACGGACGGACAGATGGACAACGGGGTGAATCTGGGGGCTCCCGCCTCTTAGAAGGGGGGGCTCTGCCAAAAACAAGTTAAAAACAAGCCCCAAAACAAGTCAAAAACAAGTAGACACCAGGGTTATGTGCTGACAACAAAAATAACAATCAACCAGAAGGGGGGCTCGGGGGCTCGGCCCCAAAACCAACCCATGTGATCCGGCCACCAACCAACTCTTGTGACCCAACCACTAACCGAATCATGTGACCCAACCACCAACTGACTCTTGTGACCCAACCACCAACCAACTCATATATCCCAAGCACCAACCGACTCATGTATCCCAACCACCAACTGACTCTTGTGACCCAACCACCAACTGACTCTTGTGTCCCAACCACCAACTAATTCATGTGACCCAACCACACACTCAAACCAAGTCTTAAAGTCTTTCAGGTGCACAAACATTTTTTTTTATGCATGATACATCTAAAAGCCTGTCTTACACACATTAAAAACTAAAAGCCTGTCTTGCACACATTAAAAACTAACAGCCTGTCTTACACACATTAAAAACTAAAAGCCTGTCTTACACACATTAAAAACTGAAAGCCTGTCTTACACACATTAAAAACTAAAAGCCTGTCTTACACACATTAAAAACTAAAAGCCTGTCTTACACACATTAAAGACTAAAAGCCTGTCTTACACACATTAAAAACTGAAAGCCTGTCTTACACACATTAAAGACTAAAAGCCTGTCTTACACACATTAAAAACTAAAAGCCTGTCGTACACACATTAAAAACTAAAAGCCTGTCTTACACACATTAAAAACTAAAATCCTGTCTTACACACATTAAAGACTAAAAGCCTGTCTTACACACATTAAAGACTAAAAGCCTGTCTTACTCACATTAAAGATTAAAAGCCTGTCTTACACACATTAAAGACTAAAAGCCTGTCTTACACACATTAAAAACTAAAAGCATGTCTGACACACCTTTGCGTTAAGGGCCACCTAAGGTTGGATGAGTCCCTTTAGCCTACTTGGCCTACCCCTGGACTGTAACATACATACACACACCTTTGCATACTCTTGAATGGCCAATTCAGGATCGTCGCAGCCCCCCATTCAGGATTGTCGCAGCCCCCCATTCAAGATCGTCGCAGCCCCCCATTCAGGATCGTCGCAGCCCCCCATTCAGGATCGTCGCAGCCCCTCATTCAGGATAGTCGCAGCCCCCCAACATATATATGGTGGTTGACGGTAGAAGAGTAGTCGAAGATGAAATGCATTTCATATTAGAATGTCCGTTATACGTTGAGGATAGAAAAATATTTTTTGAGATAATGAACATTGAACCTGAATTGGTGGATAAAAACTCCAGTATGAAGCTGGTCATGAATCCTGATTCCTTTGAAGGATGGAAATAATTAATTCGATTCATAAAAAAATGCGATAATAATCGCTCAATTAAATTATCATCCCAGCTGAGATGATGATTTATTAATATTGTAGAATTAAATTATCACTGTAGCACGAACTCAGGGCCCTTGTCGGTTAAACGATTGTTTGGGGCTCAGTTCATCAGTGCTTGTTCTTTTTAAGCCCTTCCTATATGGTTGGGCAAGTCTCTTTAGCCTATTTGGCCTACCCCCGGACTGTAACATACATACATACATATATGCACACACCTTTGCGTACTCTTGAAGGGCCAATTCAGGATCGTCGCAGCCACCAATGTGGACGATCGCCAGAAGTGAGCACGAGAACAACTCATACATAACAATGGCAAAGCTCCAAGTGAGATAGAGAGTTTGATTAAGTTGTAGTGGTGGTGGTGGTGGTGGTGGGGGTGTGTGTGTGTGTGGAACAACTCATACATAACAATGGCAAAGCTGCAAGTGAGATAGAGAGTTTGATTAAGTTGTAGTGGTGGTGGTGGTGGTGGTGGTGGTGGGGGGTGGGGGGGGTGGAACAACTCATACATAACAATGGCAAAGCTGCAAGTGAGATAGAGAGTTTGATTAAGTTGTAGTGGTGGTGGTGGTGGTGGTGGTGGTGGGGGTGTGTGTGTGGAACAACTCATACATAACAATGGCAAAGCTGCAAGTGAGATAGAGAGTTTGATTAAGTTGTAGTGGTGGTGGTGGTGGTGGTGGTGGTGGTGGGATGGGGGGGGTGGAACAACTCATACATAACAATGGCAAAGCTGCAAGTGAGATAGAGAGTTTGATTAAAAAGCCTATCAGTTGGGTTGGGAGGCAAACGTATATACGGGGTTCACGTAAGCTGTATATGTGTATTTATAAGTTGTTTAATCATTTGACTTATAAATATTGCCGGGGTGAGCTAAAGAAAAACTCATACGTAGCAATGGCAAAGCTGCGAGCAAGACAGAGAAAAAAACTTCTCATACGTAACAATGGCAAAGCTGCGAGTGAGATAGAGAGTTTGATTAAATAGCCTATCAGTTGGGTTGGGAGGCAAACGTATATGTATGTGGGGCTCACACAAGCCATGTACGTGTATAAGTCATTTAAACATATGACTACTAAATATTGCCAGGGGTGAGCACGAGAACAACTCATACATAACAATGGCAAAGCTGCGAGTGAGATAGAGAGTTTAATTAAATAGGCTATCAGTTGGGTAGGGAGGCAAAATAAAGTATATGTATTTGGGGCTCACACAAGTCATATACGTGAATTCATAAGTCATATACGTGTATTCATAAGTCATGTACGTGTATTCATAAGTCATGTACGTGTATTCATAAGTCATGTGCGTGTATTCATAAGTCATATACGTGTATTCATAAGTCATGTACGTGTATTCATAAGTCATGTACGTGTATTCATAAGTCATGTGCGTGTATTCATAAGTCATATACGTGTATTCATAAGTCATGTACGTGTATTCATAAGTCATATACGTGTATTCATAAGTCATGTACGTGTATTCATAAGTCATGTGCGTGTATTCATAAGTCATATACGTGTATTCATAAGTCATGTACGTGTATTCATAAGTCATGTACGTGTATTCATAAGTCATGTACGTGTATTCATAAGTCATATGCGTGTATTCATAAGTCATATACGTGTATTCATAAGTCATATACGTGTATTCATAAGTCATATGCCTGTATTCATAAGTCATGTATGTGTATTCATAAGTCATATAGACATACATCTTATAAATATAAAGAAACAAATGTGTACATAAAGTATACATGTATGTAAATGTATGTATATAGTATACATGTATGTAAATGTATGTATGAAGTATAAATTGGATGTAAAATGCACCCCAAAACAATGTAGTTGGGAATTAATTTACACACACACAAACATGGGAGCTGGTAATTAATTTCACAAACAATGAATTGGTCATTAATTGCTAATTAAGTTTACAAACAACAGTTTGGTCATTAATTGCTAATCAATTGCACTTCTGAGTACAGTCTAACCGCTTGCTTAATCTAATGCCAAGTATCGGTGGCAAGATCATAACAAAAGAGACCCAGGGCTAGCTAGGGCCAGCATAAGCGGCAAGATCAGAGCAAAAGAGACTCAGGGCTAGGGGCCAGACAGGGCCCCCATAAGCGGCAAGATCAGAGCAAAAGAGACCCAGGGGCTAGGGGCCAAATAGGGCCAGTATCAGTGGCAAGATCAGAGCAAAAGATACCTAGGTCTAGGGGCCAGATAGGGCCAGTATATGGGGCAAGATCAGAGCAAAAGAAATCAGGGCCAGGGGCCAGATAAGGCAAGTATCAGCGACAAGATCAGAGCAAAAGAGACCTAGGTCTAGGGGCCAGATAGATACCCACTGGGGGTCTACGATTGGTCTAGTGGTACACCAAATCGCTGAAACGAAGCGGGGTCGGGGGTTCCATTCCTCCTACGTTAACCCTGAGCAATGCAGGTCGTTGTCAACCGCAATGGTAGCTTGTCCAGTTGAGGTGGTAGACCATTCTCTGCCGGCGTACGACGGGTTCCCTCAATACCACGCCCCACCAGGCGTTATCATTACCCACTGGGGAGGCAAGCCTTATCTGAACACATCATGACCTGGACAAGTCTTTAAACTGTGTCATCTGCTCAGTCTGCTTAGTTTGCTTAGTCTGCTTAGTCTGCTCCCTCACCTGGTTTCTGACTACTGAGGGTATACTCCTAATTTGCAATTTAGTTTAAATTCTCTAAGAACATCAGCTTCAACTAGCTCTTTACATTGCTCATGTTCATATCCAAGTTCTTTGAAAATGTATATGTTTTCGCACGGGGGGACATGGCATTGGAAGATGATGAGCTGCCCAGAGTTGGCTGAAAACCCATGAAACAATTCAATCACCTGAACACATTAGTCTTACTATTGCAAGGCTATTTGAGCCAATGGTAGGAAGAAGAAGAAGAAAGATGATGACTAAACTTCATAAATAAATAGAATTCATTTTTTCTTTTTATTGTGTATTTTTCGTGTTGGGGAAATATTATAAGCAGTTGCTTTGCCACTTTTTGAGGTTTTACATTTTGAGTCCGCCTAGCCTTTAGTTTCTAGTTTTATTTTTCTTACCTGAACACATCAGCCTTCTCATTGTAAGGCTCCCTGAGTCGAACCTCAGGCGCCATATAGAAGACAGAGCCCGTGTCACCCGTCAAGTTGTAGGCAAGGTCATAGTCCCCCAAGTTAAACTCCTTCTCCTGAATAATGGTGTTGACCATCGCACTCACTTCGGACATCAGGAACTTCTTTTCGGACTGGTTCCCCCCACTCGCGTGAGTGGGCCCTTCTTGGAGGTTCCCCCCAGAGAAGTACAAGGGGTTAGGGGGAGGGGGACTCTCAGATTCCGAGATAGGGTTGATGTTGGAGAACACTGAGAGAGGGCAGGGCTGTTCTGAGCGAGGGCTGTGTTCTTCTGGGAGAGAGGTGTTCTCTTGAAGTTTCGGTTGGAGACTGGAGCAGGGTGCTGTAGTGTGAGCGGAGCGAAGCAATACGTGGGATGACTGGGTTCTTCGTGCAGAGGCTTTCTGGATTTGTTCATCTTCCTCCACGCGATGGAGTGCGTTTCTAGACTGGGCATCGAAGGCGCTGTAGATTTGTCGTGGAGGGAGGGAGGGAGTAAAGAGGGTATCAATGAGCTCCGGGCACAGCAACGGGGGCTGGGTCGAGAGGGGGGGCTGGGGCCGGGAGGAGGTGTGGGAGGGATCACCTTGGGGAGTGCTGGGAGAGCTCTTCAGGGCAGTGGGCACCAAGGGGCTCCTGAGGGTAGTGCCGGGAGAGCCCTTCAGGGCCGTGGGCACCAAGGGGATCCTGAGGGTAGTGCCGGGAGAGCCCTTCAGGGCCGTGGGCACCAAGGGGATCCTGAGGGTAGTGCTGGGAGAGCTCCTCAGGGCCGTGGGCACCGAGGGGATTCTGAGGGTAGTGCTGGGAGAGCTCCTCAGGGCCGTGGGCACCGGGGGGATTCTGAGGGGAGTGCTGGGAGAGCTCTTCAGGGCCGTGGGCACCAAGGGGATCCTGAGACCAGGTACGCGGCTGTCACTTAACGGCTCCATCAGGCGAAGCTCACCCCCCAATTCCCCCGACCCTGAAGTCCCAACATTCATGCGGCTGCGCAGGCGCACTCTGTCCGTAGAACTGCAGAATATGCTGTGGTGGTGCAAGATACTGTCCTCGCCAACGTTGCAGCTAACTGGCATACTTTGCGTTCCACTGAGACCGCTGATGTCCATTGCCTCATAGGAGCAGGAACCACTCCGGGAACCCCGTGCACCGACTACTCCTTGGGTCGAGCCTCTCCGGGAGCCCCGTGCACCGACTAGTCCTTGGGTGGACCCGCTCTGAGATCCCCGTGCACAGACTAGTCCTTGGGTGGAGCCTGACCTGGATCCCCCTCCGGAGCCATTCAATGAGGCGGGTATTTCGCGCCTGACTAGCAACGTCGGCTGTTTTCGGTCCTTAGGAACTTCGTGAAGCCCAAAGTCAGACAACTTGGCCTCCATGAGACCATGACTTGTTGGTTGCAGCAAGATGTTGTCTAGCTTTACATCTCGGTGCACGATTTGGACCTGCATGTGTAAGGGTTTGGGGTTTAGGGTTTAGGTGCACGATTTGGACCTGCATGTGTAAGGGTTTTGGGTTTAGGGTTTAGGTTTTAGGTGCACGATTTGGACCTGCATGTGTAAGGGTTTTGGGTTTAGGGCTTAGGGTTTAGGTGCACGATTTGGACCTGCATGTGTAAGGGTTTGGGGGTTAGGGTTTAGGGTTTAGGTGCACGACATGGACCTGCTTGTGTAAGGGTTTAGGGTTTAGGGTTAACGGGCACGATGTGGACCTGCTCGTGTAAGGGTTTAGGGTTTAGGGTTCAGGGTTCAGGTGCACGATTTGGACCTGCATGTGTAAGGGTTTAGGGTTTAGAGTGAGGGAGTCCATGGCTTGATAGCTGCAGCAGGATGTTCTCCGCCTTCATTTATTTGATGCACGATTTGACCTGCATGTGTTGGTTTTAGGGTTTAGGTGCACAATTTTGACCTGCATGTGTAGGGTTTAGAGTTTAGGTGCAAGATTTGGACCTGCACGTGTAAGGGTTTAGGGTGTAAGGGCCCGATTTGGACCTGCATGTGTAAATGTTTGGGGGTTAGGGTTTAGGTGCATGGTTTGGACCTGCATGTGTAGGGTTTAGGGTTTAGGTGCACGATTTGTACCTGCATGTGTAGGGTTGTCAACATTATACTGGTCCCCATAGTCATCATGTAATATAGCATACACACTATACTGCAAATTTGGGGGGTCTTCGGCGCCCCTTCATTTTCTTTTCAGGGTGTATTCTATGTGTAGAAAGGACGCCGTAGGTGTGCAGAAAGGGTGCCCCCCCTCCCCCCCCCCTACCTCCCCTACCTCTGAACTGAAAATTGGAAATTGTAATGCCTTGCCATGGGGTATGAGTAGGGGTGGGCTATGTTATATAATCTTATAGAATACAAAATATTGTGTTATATTATATAATATTAGTCGGACGAGCCGTCTCACCAGAATTTCGAATTTATTTGAAAAACTAATATTATTGTGCCACTGTAATAATATTAGTTAAGACTAGTTCTTCAAACACTAATATTAGTTGCCATTCCCTAGGTATGAGCATGCACTGGGGAACCTTCCGGTTCACTAGCATTGGTGAAGTAATGATAACGCCTGGTGGGGTGGGGTATTAAGGGAGCCCTGTCCTACGGCAGTTTAGAACGGGCTGCTACTTTACCAGGACAGTGCTACCACGCGGTTGACAGCGACCGCTAACACTAAAGTGCACCTGTAGGGATTTGAACCCCGTACCTTCTAATTTCAACGAGCTCTACCAGTGAGTCATTTGTGGAAAGGGATAGAGCACCGGGGAAGGTCACTTTGGGTTTTTCTTACCTCTAAGCATGAAAGAGTCCCTACCGCCTGGAGGGTGACACTTACTATGTCTGCCATGGTGACTTTCCCCAGCTGCGGCGTACGGGAGGGTCCCCTTAACACCACGCCCCTCCAGGCGTTACCTTTTTTCTTTTTCTTTTTCTTACCTCTAAATTGTGTAAGTGGTCGAGGGCTTCCGCTACGTTAAGATACCAGAACATAGCCTCCTTCATGCTGTAGGGCTGTGTGTGGGGTGTGTGTGGGTGGGGTGTGTGTGTGTGGGGGGGGGTGGGGGTGGGGTGGGGTGGGGTGTGTGTGTGGGTGGGGTGGGGTGTGGTGGGGTGGGGGTGGGTGTGTGGGGGGCCTCCTTCATGCTGTAGGGCTGTGGTAGGAAGACGAGTGGAAGGAATTATATGAGGAGACGAGTAGTAGATAAGGAGTAGATGAGGAGTAGATGAGGAGTAGATGAGGAGACGAGTAGTAGATAAGGAGTAGATGAGGAGTAGATGAGGAGTAGATGAGGAGACGAGTAGTAGATAAGGAATACATGAGGAGTAGATGAGGAGTAGATGAGGAGACGAGTAGTAGATAAGGAGTAGATGAGGAGTAGATGAGGAGACGAGTAGTAGATAAGGAGTAGATGAGGAGACGAGAAGTAGATAAGGAGTAGATGAGGAGCAGATGAGGAGTAGATGAGGAGACGAGTAGTAGACAAGGAGTAGATGAGGAGACGAGTAGTAGATAAGGAGTAGATGAGGAGTAGATGAGGAGTAGATGAGGAGACGAGTAGTAGATAAGGAGTAGATGAGGAGTAGATGAGGAGACAAGTAGTAGATAAGGAGTAGATGAGAAGTAGATGAGGAGACGAGTAGTAGATAAGGAGTGTGAAGAGTAGATGCGGAGTAGGTGAGGAGTGTGAGGAGTAGATGAGGAGTAGATGAGGAGACGAGTAGTAGATAAGGAATGTGAAGAGTAGATGCGGAGTAGATGAGGAGTAGATGAGGAGTAGATGAGGAGTAGATGAGGAGTAGATGAGGAGTAGATGAGGAGTGTGATGAGCAGTAGATGAGTAGTGTGAGGAGTAGATGAGGAGTAGATGAGCAGAAGGAATTAGATTAGGAGTGTGAGGAGTACGAGTAGAGGGGTAGTATGAGTAGTATGCGTAGATGAATAGATGAATAGGATGAGTATATTAGAGATAGGAACCCCCGTACACCACTACCACCACCGCATGCATCGCTACCATCACCACCATCGCCATCACCACCATTGCTACATCACCGTCACAGAACACAAGATGCACCTGTCTGAAGGATGACAGCATAGATTCTGATATATATAGAGAGAGTTAGGACCCTCTGTGCACCACTGTCAACACAGCATGCATCGCCACAATCACCACAACATCACCATCACTACATCAACATCTCAGAACACATGATGCACTTTTCTGAAGGATGACAATAGAGATTATGATTTTATGCCACTATCACCACCACATGCATCGCCACCATCACCACCACCACCACCACTACAACTACACCACAGAATGCTGGACACACCTTCCTGGAGGATGACAACATATATTCTGAGACATACAGAGAGTTGAGACCCCCCCTGCACCACTCTCTATACAGCATGCACCACGTGCATCAACACCATCACCACTACATCACCATCACAGAACACAAGATGCACCTTTCCGAAGGATGACACCATGGAATCCGCGATCTTACTAGAGATAAGAACCCCCATTCACCACTTTCACCTCCGCATGCATCGCCACCATCACCACCATCGCCATCACCAACACCACTACATCACCGTCACAGAACACACGATGCACCTTTCTGAAGGATGACGCAATAGATTATGAGATGTTTATAGAGGGATAGGATTCCGCATGCACCACTAACAACACAGCATGCCTCGCCACAATCACCACAATCACCACTACATCAATACCAAATCAACTCCACAGAACACAAGACGCACCTTTTTTGAAGGATGACTACATAGATTCTGATATATATATATAGAGAGAAAGTTACTAAGTTAGGACCCTCCATGCACCACTGTCACCACAGCAAGCATCACCACCATCACCACCATCGCCGCTACATCAATACCAAGTCAACTTAACAGAACACAGGACGCACCTTTCTGAAGAAGGACAACAAAGATCATGGCAGTTGTTTAGAGATCAACAACATCACAAAACTCATGACGCACCCTTTCTGAAGGTTGACGCATAGATTATGATATATTTTAAGAGATAGGAACCCCCCGTACACCACTATCACCACCACATGCATTGCCACTATCACCACCATCGCCATCACGGCCACTACATCAACATCACAGAACGCAGGATGCACCTTTACATAGCTGGAAAGCATGGAGTCGGCGATCTTATCGGAGATAGGGCCTCCTGTACACCACCATCACCACCACTACATCAACATCACAGAATGCAGGACGCACCTTTCCATAGCTGGAAAGCATGGAGTCGGCGATCTTATCGGAGATAGGGCCTCCTGTACACCACCATCACCACCACTACATCAACATCACAGAACGCAGGACGCACCTTTCCATAGCTGGAAAGCATGGAGTCGGCGATCTTATCGGAGATAGGGCCTCCTGTACAGAGCTCTTGCAACAAGCCCCACAACGGTGATGTGTTCTTAAATGCATCTGTTCCACTTGGGATCTTAATCAGGCCGTTGAACTTGACAACATTCCTGCAGCACACAGGGTAGTGGGATTTAGGGTTCAGGGATCCTGATGAGGCCTCTCAACTTGACAACGTTCCTGCAGCACAAAAGGTAGTGGGGTTTAGGGTTTAGGGATCCTGATTAGGCCGTTAAACTTGACAACATTCCTGCAGAACAAAAGGTAGTGGGGTTTAGGGTTTAGGGATCCTGATTAGGCCGTTAAACTTGACAACATTCCTGCAGCACAAAAGGTAGTGGGGTTTAGGGTTTAAGGATCCTGATTAGGCCGTTAAACTTGACAACATTCCTGCAGCACACCTGGGAGTGGGGTTTAGGATTAAAGGATCCTGATGAGGCCGTTGAACCTGACAACATTCCTATAGCACACAGGGGAGTGGGGGTTGGCGTTTATACATGTACACATATAAATATTGCACTTGCCTGTGCCCTGCTCCCTGAAGAGCTCGGGCTTCTCGAAAGAATTGGCTAAGTCTTGATCCGGTTGCCTTGCCGTCCGCATTCACCCTCAGCACTTTCAAGGCTTATTTGCTCTTGTCCAGAGCAAATGTAACTTGGAACACATAGACTCACATAGCCGTCTAGTTAGTAATACATAGAAGTACACATACATGTACTCATATAATATTGCACTTGCCTGTGCCTTGCTCCTTGAAGAGCTCTAGCTTCTCGAAAGAATTGGCTAACTCTTGATCCGGATGCCTTGCCGTCAGCATTCACCTTCAGCACTTTCAAGGCGTATTTGCTCTTGTCCAGTGCACGTGTAACTTGGTACACCTGTCAAGCAATACAACAAACCAGGCTAAATGGTACACCTGTCCAGCAATACAACAAACCAGGCTAAATCGTACACCTGTCAAGCAATACAACAAGCCAGGCTGAATGGAAAGGGTTTATGAACAAACGAACATTCGTACGCTTTGCAACAGGGCATGGAGTAAGAGGAGCATTCCTGTTTGCTTGCGGGGATGGTTTGTGTAAGGGGACACACCTCCTGAGTCTTCTGAGAATGAAAATAAAACTCTCTTACTTGAGCAAAGCCTCCAGACCCGACCTCCTGGGCACATGCAATATAAAAAAAGCCCTCTTGCCAGGGCAGTGATTTCAGTCATGATTGGACATAAACACAAAGTATCTGGCAATTCGATGCCGGGGTGTGGAATTTGGGGCGGCATAAACATTAAGAATCTGGTAGCCCAAAGCCTAGGTGTGGAATTTGGAGCGGCATAAACATGAAGTATCTGGCAGCCCAATGCCCAGGTGTGGAATTTGGAGCGGCATAAACATTCAGTATCTGGCAGCCCGATGACCAGGTGTGGAATTTGGGGAGGCATAAGCATTAAGTATCCGGCAGCCCAATGCCCAGGTGTGGAATTCGGAGCGGCATAAGCATGAAGTATCTGGCAGCCCGATGACCAGGTGTGGAATTTGGGGAGGCATAAACATTCAGTATCTGGCAGCCCGATGACCAGGTGTGGAATTTGGAGCGGCATAAGCATGAAGTATCTGGCAGCCCGATGCCCAGGTGTGGAATTTGGGGAGGCATAAATATGAAGTATCTGGCAGCCCGATGCCCAGGTGTGGAATTTGGGGAGGCAATTAAATTAAGTATCGCGCTGTACGATGTATGAGGATTTTCCTAATCGACAGTCAAGCCTACGTGACAGTACGACTCAGATGCCCCCAGTACCCTCTGTATGGAAGATCCCCGTTCAACGAATGGCTCAATGGCTGAGGTCCTTGATCAACGTAGGTGCTGGGTTCGAATCCCCACGAGTGCGCTTGAGTGTTTGCGGTCGCTGTCAACCGCCATGGTAGCTTTGTCCAGGTAAAGTAGCAGTCCATTCCCTACCGCCGTAAGACGGGGCGCCCTTAATACCACGCCCCACCAGGCGTTATCATTACTTGTTTTCTGTGTGCAAGGGTCTCTCGAACTGATATGCGGTTACAAATGATTGGGGGCATTTATAGCTGTGGAATTGTGGAAACACGGGCCATGCGCACTGCAAAGGCAGAACGGACCAGGCTACTCTGTGAGAATATCTCCCAAGTCTGCCACCTGGGCAAATCTGCGTATCTGCCAACCGAACGTGGCGAATATATCCCAAGGCCTGAGCCTGCCACCTGCACCCCCATGGGGGCAACGCACATACAAACGAGATTTCCCAAAAGGGCATGCTTTTTTCTTTTTTTATCATCAAATCTTTGACAGCCTGGCAAAGGGGCCGGCGCACGAGGTGGTAGTATAGCACTTTAGGGATCCATTATGTATAGGTTTGGGAAGTACACCCTATGTGGAAGACCTTGCAACCTGTTGCGCCGCCCCCCTTGCCAGGCTGTCAAAGATTTGGTGATAAAAACAACTTTTAACATGGGGTCAGGTCCCCCAATGTTGCCCGTTGCCCCCATGGGGTCGGACCCCCAATGTCGCTCGTTGCCCCCATGGGACCTGCACCTGAGCGAATCTGCCAACGTTCCCTGTTCTCTACTTTAACCCCTGGCCACATTGCTACTGCCTACTGGTGGCCTGGGCAGTGGTCTGGTGACCTGGGCTGTGGTGTCCTGCCCGATGCTCCACCCAAGCACCTGAAATCCTTTAACATTGAGTAGCAGGCACGCGCGATGCTCAAGCCAAGAATCTGACAGACGTACACATTAAGTATCTGGCACGCGCAATGATCAAGCCAAGTGTATGTCTGACAGACGTAAACATTAAGTAGCTGGCACGCGCACTGCTCAAGCCAAGCATCTGAAATTCCAAAACATTACCCACACCTTGGAGCCTGATGGACCAAATCGGCGAGAAACATGAATAATCGGACACGCGCGATAAAGTGGGCTTATTAAAAACGCGGCACTTATTAAAAACAACTGCACTTATTAAAAACAACTGCACTTATTAAAGACGCGGCACTTATTAAAAACGCGGCACTTATTAAAAACAACTGCACTTATTAAAGACGCGGCACTTATTAAAAACGCGGCACTTATTAAAAACAACTGCACTTATTAAAGACGCGGCACTTATTAAAAACGCGGCACTTATTAAAAACAACTGCACTTATTAAAGACGCGGCACTTATTAAAAACGCGGCACTTATTAAAAACAACTGCACTTATTAAAGACGCGGCACTTATTAAAAACAACTGCACTTATTAAAGACGCGGCACTTATTAAAAACAACTGCACTTATTAAAGACGCGGCACCAGAGCCTCCTGACCCAACCTCCTGGGTACTTCAAAAAACAAACAGCTCTCTTACCAGAGCAAAGCCTCCAGACCCGACCTTCTTCTGCAAACAGCAAGCATTGGGGATTTATATTTAGCATTTAGATTTAGCATCTAGGATTCAGATTTAGATTGTAAGAAGAGTGGTTAACTACATCATATTACTTTGTCATAGGCAGGTTATTGACAAGCCCTCCCTCCCTCTCTATACACCTCGCCACCATCATCGTCATCATCATCATCATCATCAGCAGCAGCAGCAGCAACAGCCACATTATCTCATCCAGGGAATGAGATACCTTATCTCATGCTGGGGATGGGATTCCTTATATCATCATCATCAACCACCACAAACACTCACTACCACAACCCACCACAACCACCCACCACCACAACCGCCCATCACCACAAACACAACCACAACCAACGCAAGGTACCAGTTTTCAACTATACTAAGGAGTTTAAGGACCTGTTTGTGATTAGTTTGTTGAAAAATAATAAAAATCAAATCAATAAAATGCATTCAATTCTCGTAAATGCAATTAATTTCATGGACTTCAATTGAATTAAATTGAATTAGTATATCCCAACATCAATTCAAATTAGATTATTAAGTAAAATAAATCAACATCAAATCAATTCAGAACTCTGATCATTTCATTTGGGACGTGCCTCCAGGCGCCCTTAATACAAGGGAATTTAGTGATCAGTTTGTGGAACAATTTCAAACTGGTCCCAAAACCACTCCCACAATATTTTGCACTAAAAACATAAGCTTTTCGCAACTACTCCCTCTCCATAACTGTTCCCTTGTCATGAAACTACACCTTACTCTCCCCTTATCAAGAAACTCCTCGCAACTTCTCCCTTTTCAAGAAACTCCTCGCAACTGCTCCCTTTCTAAAACAATACTCGCAACTCACAACTCACAACTTTTCAAGAACCTCCTCCCTTTTCAAGAACCTCCTCCATTTTCAAGAAAACTTCTACATTTTCAAAGAACCGCTCTCTTTTCAAGAACCTCTTCCCTTTTCAAGAAAATTCTTGCAACTGCTCCCTTTCCAAGAAACTAATCGCAACTGCTCCCTTATCAAGAAGCTAATCGCAACTCCTCCCTGCTCCCTTATCAAGGAGCTAATCGCAACTCCTCCCATACCAAGAAATCCTCACTCTCAAAAACTATTTGGAAACTATTCGAAAACTGGAGGGGAGCAGGTGTAAACTGGTCCCCTCCGTTTCTCTCCTGGCTGCAACGTCATCTCTTGGTGACACCAAACCTGGGGGGTTCACACATACAAGTCAAGTAACCGCAGACCAGGGGTGGGGTGTGGGTATGAGGCAGGTCTGCTAGGTTTGCCAATTTTTAGATACGTCCTAAGTCGGACATTTTTCGAAACCCTTACTCCCAAATCATCCCCTTAATTGCTATAACATCGGTTTACAGCCCTAAAGTGACGTGGTACAATAAGTGTGGGATGTTCTTACTTTATCCCTTGCGAGCTCAATTTGTTCGCTTGCAAAGCTGAGTAGGTCGTATCGAACAGCGGTGCCGCAGGTAACTTTTACAGCGTCCTCCTTGGTCGCCTCAGGGGGCTGATCCTTGCGTAATGTTCTCACTTTCAGCTCTTTCGTGATCAAAACATGTCCGCTTACAAATCCCCGTTGGCAGCCTATTAGCCAGGGGTGTGCCAGAGGTCGCAGACTGACAATCTCGGCCCCGGTGCCATCCTGTGTAAGTCGAAGGGGACTACCTCGGCCCCGGAACCACACTTGAGCACTCGATTGTCTCGAATGTCCTGGGGAATCCTGGCAAGCCTTTCTGGAATAAGCTGATGGATACCCATGCTAATAACTACGTTACGCGGGCCACTTCAGCACACGTGCCTGGCGAACTACCTGACTTTCAACACAACACTCTGCTAAAGTATCCCTCTCGACAGGTAGACATAACAGCACATAACAGCATCCTAGCAGGTACTTCCGCACAGAGCTCGCGATTCTATCAACACATAGCGTCAAATTTCATGAATTACCAGCTCCTCCCGCTGTCAACAATTTCAACACTTTTACCAGTACCGCAGACCTGCCGACACCTTGTGCCCCACCACCACCACCACCACCACCACCACCCTGGCGCAGACTTACGTTTGCGCCTGCCCCATAGGCCGGACAGGCTCGAGGCCTGAGCAGTGTTGCACCGAAACAGCCATGGTTTCACTCGTGTGCTACAGCGAAGCTGGTTTGGCAAATAATTCAGTGTTGTCTGCTATCGTTGGTGGTTGACTATCGTTTGTTCCTGATGGGGCGCTTATCATAAAGTGTCTCATATCGTCAGCAGGTATCAATTTTATACCGCTTCTAAACCATACCTATGGGCAGGGAAGAGAAGCCAAACGAGAAGTGAATGTAAATGCGCACGCACAGGCCTACGCAAAAATGCAATCCTAAGCCGCTGCAAAAAATGAATCTTATTTGAGATGGCGAACGCGGTGAGCGTCTTGACTGCTTAATATAGGTGAACATCCAAGCCATCCCCCTGAAGTCCAGTACAGCTTGGTGGGGCATAGAACCCGGTATAGCTAGGTCATCAGATGCGCGCACCTGGACTTTCCACGTCGAGTTGAACTCAGCTGCAGAGGGCCGCAAGACGCCTGATGCGGGAAGGGAGAAGTTGCAGCCAAAAGAGGATAGGGCGCTAGGAGAAACGTTTCCATCATCTAGAGCATGACTCGTCAAAGCCATCGCCAAAGGGTAGTCTATCGAGGATGGGCAGCAGAGGTGGGAAGCAGAGGCAGCAGTCAGAGAGGCATAAGGGGTGGCTGAAACAGAGGTAGTGTATCTTAAATTATCTATAAAGGCGGTAAGAGGGAACTTGTCGAGTACTGCACCTGTCCAGCTAACTTCGCCAGCGTGTTACTAGATCTGGCTCGGGGACCTGGCTTCCACGGGCTCTTATTCACTCGAAATCCCTCTCGTGATAAAGTTAGCAATTGTTTTTGCCAGCCCTCGGCCCTTTTCCACCGAAGTAAATGTAGCATAGCTTTCGTATGCGCTAGTTGAGCGAAATGTATAACGCACTTTCGGGGGAATGCGTCTGCTCAGCCTCAACAAGACTTGCCCGGACCCAGGCGGACCCAGCGGGACGAAAGGCAAGCCCAACCCTGGCAGCATGGCGTTGTCGTCAGCCACATCTGATGCTGATGCTGATGAATCTATGGCAAGTTCAGGACAGCAGTACTCCGATATTAAGCTAGATTTATGTCCTGGTCGAACCTTGAATCGGGGCGAGAGACCTGCCAGCGATGCTGGTAAGTGACCTGTCATGCCTTGTTGCACAGGCTGTAAACCCTTCTCATAGGTTGCTCTCATAGATAGCTAACTTGAAAGGAGGATGCCAGACCAGGAGCTGCTGTGCCAGACTATACCCTCGCTTCTTGTCGATATTCTGTACCTTGTTGCCGCGGCAGGCGGCAGGCCATGGGGAAGAAAAGGAAACACCAAGAAAGGGCAAGGGTGCCAGTGTGCCACGAGGGCCCTGGTGGGGAGAGTAAGGATGAGGGGGCACCGCTTTACAACGCCATAAACGATATCATTTACGTCAGCAAGGCTAGGGGGCGGAACCCCTCGCAAGGGGGGTCCGCAGCGCAGCAGCACAGGACTGAGGCGAATTCCGTTGACTTGGCACTTCAGCGAATTTTCAATTGCGCAAATAAAGAGAGCTGAAAGTGGTGGGTTTGGTGCAATTGACCCACTTTGGTCACGCTAGGGCTGCCTTGGTGTAGGTGAGTATGGCTTGTAGCATGTATTGTTGGTTAGGGTGTGTGTGTGTGACGGTGTATGTGAGTATGCCTTGTTGCATGCATGTATGGGTAGGGGGTGGGGCTGTGAGGGTGTGGGTGAGGATGCCTTGTAGCATGCATGTATGGGGAGGGGGTCGGGCTGTGAGGGTGTGGGTGAAGATGCCTTGTAGCATGCATGTATGGGTAGGGGGTGTGGCTGCCTGCTGAGGGTGTTGTCAGCACCTGGTGTGTTACACCCGTTGTGTATGACTTGCTGAATACTTTTGTGTGTCCTTAGAACGATCTCCTGGTGTACACTGACAGCTACCGTGGTCAGTGTCACTGTCTAGCCAAACCCTGTTCTCATCCAGGGTTTGTGTCCTTTTGATCCCCGTAGCGGTGTGCCCCTTATTGGGCCACCAGTCCTTTTCTATACCTTCTCTGATGTAAAGATCAAGAGTGCTCCCGCTGTTTTCACGTCCCTCCACTCCTGAAGAGATTGAAGCTAATAGGTGTGGGTGAGGATGCCTTGTAGCATGGATGGGTTGGGGTGGGGCTGTGTTGGTGTGCGAGTGTGGGTCAGGGTTGTGCAGGACGCGCGTCCTTGCGTCTCAGGACGCAACATGGGGAGGGTCCGTTGCGTCGCAGACGCAACATGGGAGGGTCCGTTGCGTCCCGGACGCAGGTTCAGGATGATGGTTGCGTCGCAGACGCAGGTTCAAGATGTTGGTTGCGTCTCACCCATCAGTTGATTGGCCCACCACCACTCCATTGCCGTGGGCTAAGGGTTCTATTGATAAATGGACGCAGCCTCGTCGCCTGTAAGCGTCCCATGACGCAACCTACCAAATTAGATGCGCCCCAGGACGCAACATACCGAATTAGGTAGCGTCCCTGGACGCAACCCCTGGGGTCCGTTTGAAGTACCCTGGTGTGGGTGTGGATGAAGATGCATTGTAGCATGGAAGGTAAGGGTTGGGGTGTGGCTGGCCGTGAGGGTGTGGATGAAGATGTGTTGTAGCATGCATGGATGGGTAGGGGGTGGGGGTGGGGGTAGGTGGGGATGCCTTGTAGCATGCATGGATGCGTTAGGGGGTGGGGCTGTGCGGGTGTGGATGCAAGGGTGTTGGTGAAGATGCGTTGTAGAATGAATGGATGGGTAGGGTGTGGGGCTGTGAGGGTTTATATATCCAACTCCTGAGTTATTTACCAAGAATACGACGCTGCCTTTCACGTCTGCCTTCCATTCTGGAGAACTTGTATCGACGCGAACCATGCAATGCAAATCATGCAATGCAATGTGCGAATACAAGCTTCTCGATGCATTGCTCAAGGCTGTGCATACGACTCGCGTGACCAAGGCAGGCACGGAACAGCCACTACAAGTAAGCAAGGTACATACTCTAGTGGATCCTCTGGCTCTGAAGCTGACTCTGTCTCTAGGGCTGACTCTGTCTCTAACGTAAAACCAGAAGTGCATTAATTAGGCACAGCACTTAACAAAACAAATCATGGGATTCATGGCTGGTGTGAGATGATGTAGATTACGGAGATACCCAAGTTGATCTAGAGAATTGGCACAGGCTGGATCAAAGACGAATCACGATAGTTCATACTTTACAGATGTCATTGATTCATTACCTGACTCAGTGAGGCTGGTTAACTGAAATATTGAAATACCCAAGCTGGTTGACACAAATGCATACAGAGTACGGTTGTCTGAGTATGTGTGTTGTTATAGTCCAGGGGTATACCAAAACGGTTGACTGAGAATCTGAAATGCCCTAGCTGATTTAAAGAAATACCGAAACTTTATTTTAAGAAGTGCTTAATCTGGTTAATAGAAGTTAGTAAGTATCCGAGTTGTTGGATTGGTTAACGGATACTAAGTTGCCAAGGTAGTTTAAAACTTAAATTAACAGATATGATATACCCCAAGCTGGTACACTGTACAGGAAATTGCCAAGATGGTGTAACCAATAAGGAAATCTCCTTCGACGGAAGGGGACCTGGCCGAGCCGAACGTTCAAACTGGTAATGGGCGTCGGTCTTTCGAAAGAGGGGTGAAGTGTGACGGATAACGACCCTCACGTTCCCCTATCGGACACCACGTTTTCCTCATTGGTTACAGATGGCGTAGGCCTATCCTTAATTGCAGAACTATCCAAGCTGGTTTACAGAAATATCCGAGCCGGGTTACAGGTTTAATATCAGATAAATCCGAGCTGGTGTACAAACATACCGATACAAAGCGATAATAGGCGATAATAAACGCACAATTAAATTATCATCCCAGCTGAGATGATGCTTTAATTATATTGTATAATTAAATTATCACTGTAGCACGAACTCAGGGCCCCCGTTGGTATAATGATTGTTCTGGGTTCAGTTCGTCAGTGCTTATTCTTTTTAAGCCCTTCCTTCACGGTTGGGCAAGTCCTTTTAGCATATTTGGCCTACCCCTGGACTGTAACGTACATACGAAGGTAACATAATGGTTGGCTGAGATATTGAAATCGGGGTACTACTTCCTGCCAAATTGGCTAGCGCTTAAAGCGCACAAACGTCAAATTGGTCAGCGCTTTTTAGTGCAAAAAGCGCAAAAACTGCGCGCTGCGCCCACAGGGGGGTGAAAAAGCTGCGCGAAACGCGCAGAGGGGCTCAAAAAGGCAGCGCGGCACCGCGCTGCCGCGCGCACTTAGTAGTATCCTGATTGAAATGCCCTAGCTGGTAAAATGGAATACCCAAGAGGGCGTAGGAATATCCTTAGCTGCTGTACGGAATTAGATAAGCTAGTGCACAGACATACCCAGGTTTAATATCAGAGACCTGCAGAGACACAAAACAAAACGTGTTTTGTCCGCGTTTACATCTTCCTAGTTATAATTTGTTTTGCTGCCGAAGACGGCGAGCAGCCCAATTGCTGGCTGGAGCTATGTAACCAAGTTCAAGTTCAAGTTCAAGTTCAAGTTTAGATAAATCCGAGCTGGTGTACAGACACACCGATACCACGTTACATAATGGTTTACTGAATTTATCCAAGCTGGTGTACAGGAAATACCAAGAGGAACAGCTGCTGTACATAATTATTCAGGCTGGTGTAAAGAAATATCCGAGCTGGGATGGGTTACAGAAATAACCAGGTTTAATCTTAGATGAAGCCGAGCTGGTGTACAGACAAACCGATATGAAAATATCCGAGCTGGGTTACAGAAATACACAAGCTCTACTGCCCCTTCAAAGCCAAGGCTGCAAAAAACCACCACCGACAAATCTAACGCGGCCATAGCACTAAAGCAGTGACCCCCCACCCCTGGACTTTTTTTAATAAGTTGTGAAAGGACTTTCACCCCAGGAGGTGGGTCACACGACACAAACATGCGATCTGGAGGGTTCAGTTTGGTGCCAAGCCAACTGCCCTTGTTTTTCACCCCAGGAGGTGGGTCTCACTACACAAACATGCGACCTAGAGGATTCAGTTCGAATGGCGTTGCCCCTCCTACAATAAAGTAGGCGCACGTAAGGATATCCAGCCATGGTAGTGCCCCCCCCCCCCCCCCCCCCCCCCCCCCACACACACACACACAGCCGTATGAGTGACTCGCCACCACTCACACAGCTATGGGAATGCCCCATCATCCTTTCACAGCAATGGGAGTGTACGGAGACCACCAACGCAGCCTTGGGAGTGACCCGCCACCCCCACACAGCCATGGGAGTGCCGCAACACCCCCACACAGCCATGGCAGCGCCCCACAACCCCCACACCCACCCTTGAAGCAAAAATCCTTCTTGATAAAAAAAGTAGTCTGCTACTTAGTCTATACCGGTATATCTATATGCATGTCTGGGTATATCTGGGGTATCTGTACCTCAGATTCAGTTACTGAACATCTCAAGTTGCCTTTTCAATAAGCCCAAAGTTCTAGTGCCCCGTAACAATACTTCACATCCTGCCTCCAAACCTGCCCCTGGCCCTTGTTGGGGAGATGGTTCGTGTCATCTTCTCGTCTTGAGTGAACTGGAATCTGTGGAAACAGGAAGATACAATAATAAATAGTACGCCTTATTATGAGGTGTGAGGTTGAGGGGGCCAGCCCGTGTGTGTGTTTGTTTGTGGTGGTTGTGGTGGTGGTTGTGGGGGTGATGATGAGTACATTGGGCTGCAACCCGGGCTGATGTGCTCAGCTTGTCAGATTGACAAAACACAAATGCCCAGCAAGACAAAATAAGAAAAGGCATAAACAAACAGAGAGGCGAGACTTAAGGCGGTTGGCTAAGCTCCCGGGTCCCCTGGACTCTGGACCACAAAAGCGCAACTAATCCAATGATATTACCATTTTAATGCTATTTGAGTGATATTACTATTCAATGCAAAGGGGGGGCAAGAAAAGGGGGGGCAAGAAAAAAGGGGGGGCAAGAAAAAAGCTGCCGTTCCACATCTTCGCTTTAAATAGAGCTTATCCTCAAACTAAAAAATAAAAAAAGTTGTACATAAGTTAGAGGGGTCCAAAGTTTTTTTCACCCAACCCCATGAAAGATGTAAGAGCATAACTGGAATGGGCAAGAAAAGATCTTTCGAATTACCCTCATTTTAGGGGGGGGAGGGTGAGGTAAGCGGGTTTTAGGAGGGGGTGGGGTGGAATGGGGGGGTGGGGGGGGTAAAAAAACTTTTTCCCAACGTTATTCTCCCCCTCCTTTTGTACAAAACTTCCACAATTCCAACTCCCATCTGAATCGGACAAAATCTGTTTCTCTGCCCCCCCCCCCCCCCCCCTCGATTCAATGATAATACTATTTGAGTGTTGCGTACCTTGTGCCTTCAAAGCAGGGGGGTGGAACCGTGTACTCTCTTCGCTTCCATCCCAGGTGCTGCACAAGGTCAGGCATCATACATCAGATGGTGATGGGTGTGTGTGTGTGTGTTGGGGGGGGGGGGGGGGGACTGGGGGGGGGATGGGGCCGATAGGGGGGGGAGGGTGGTGTGGTGTTGGGGGGGGGGGGTGGGGGGGGGGGGCGCGTGGGGGAGGGGGGTACCAATTGATGTGGGGGGCGAGTGGGTGGGGAGTGGTCTGGGTGGGTGGTTGTGGGGGGGGGGGGGGGCGGTGGGGAGGGAGGGGGAAGGGGAGTGGGGGGGAGAAATTGCGGGGAGTTGAATATTGTGTCGTGTGTTTGGGGGGGGGGAGGGGGGGGGGAGTGGCGGGGGAGGTTGGGTGATGGGGGGGGAGGGGTGTGGTTGGCATGGGGGTTGGGGGGGAGGGTGGGGGGATGGGGCGCTTTCCCTCTCGCCGTATCTAGTGGGGGGGAGCTGCTCGTTCCCTCGAGTGCAGGGAGTCTCTCCCCGCGGTCGGTGTGGGGTGTTGTCGTTGGTGGGGGGGGGGAATTGGGGGGCGGGGAAGGGGGAGGGGGGGGGAACGTTGGGTGTCTTTCCTTTACTGGGGTGGGGTGTTTGCGGTGGGGGGGGAGGGGGGGAGGGGGATGTGGCGGGGAGTGTGGTGTGGGGTCGGGGGGGGTGGGGGGGATGGGGGGGGGGCCGGTGGGAAGGGGGGTTTCTAGGGGGGGGGAGGGTCTGAGGTTTGCCTAGTCTGGGGTGTTGTGGTGGGGGGGGGGGGGTTGCTGTGAGGGGGGAGTGGGGGGCGAGGTGGGAGGTGGGGGGGTGGTGGGGGGGGGGGGGGGGGGACCAAAGGGGCGGATCTTCTTCCTGCCCTTCCTTTGTTTGTCATTCTTGCTGGGCTGCGGGGGTGGGGGTGAAGGGGGGGAGGGGGAGTTACTTTTTCAACTGGACATGACTAAGTGGGGGGAGGGGGGTGTGTGTCTCTGTTGTCCCCTCCGGTGGGGGTGGGGGGGGCGGTTGGGGGGGGCGCAGGGGGCGATTGATGGGGAGTGATGGGGGGGTCGGTGGTGTGTGTTGGGGGGGGTGGGGGGGGTGGGTGGGATGGTGGTGGGGAGGGGGGAGTGCCCTATCCAGAGTGGGGGGAGGTGTGGTTCGTGGGGGCTTTTGGTGTTCGGGGTGCGGGGGGGGGGGGGGGGCGGGGGGGGGGGGGGGGAGAGTGGGGGAGGGGGCTCGATCCCTCAAGTTGGGGGGGAGTTTTGTTGTTTGTGTGCTGTGGTGGGGGGGGGGGGGGGGGGAGGGGGGAAGGGGGCTCACTGGGGGCGGGAGGTGGGGGTTGGGTGTTGGGCGTTTGTGCGGGGGGGGCTCTGATGGCTTGTCAGGGGGGGGGAGGGGGTCGGGGTAGGGGGTGTGGGTGGTGGATCGGGGGGGTGGGGGCGGGGGGGCGAGTGGGGAGGGGGATGGGGGGGGAGGGTTTATCGTAAGGCATGGGGTTAAGTGGGTACCCCGAAGTGTGGGTGGGTGGTGGGTGGGGGGGCGCGGGGGGGGGGGTGCGGATGGGGAGTGGGCGGAGGTGCTGGGTGGTGTGGGGGGGGGGGGGGGGGCGTACTTCTTTCGGGGGATGCAGAAGGGGGGCGCAGTGGGGGAGTGTGTGTGTTGTTTGGGGGGGGGGGGGGGGGGGTGGAGGGGGGTGATCCCTGGTGGAAGGGAATGGGAGGGGAGGGTAGGGGTACGGAGGGTTGTGTGTCGTGTATGGTGGTGTGATGAGGTTGGGTGTGGGGAGGGGGGGAGGGAGTGTGTGTGGGGGGGTTGGGAGTTTTGTTGTGTTGTTTGGGGTGGGGGGGGGTGGAGGTTGGGCCTTTGAGGGGCCTGTGGCTTCTAAGGGCAGGGGGGGGGGGGACGTGTACCCTCCTTGGGGCTTCCATTCCAAGGTACTGCGGCAAGGTCAGGCATCACACATTTCAGAATGGGGTGATGGCGGTGTGTGTGGGTGTGTGTGTGTGTGTGGTATGTGTGGTGGGGGGGGGGGGAGCTAGGTTGTGGTGATGGGGGATATGGGATTGGGGGGATCGGGGGGGGGGTGGGAGGGGGAAGAATAGTAGCTTTTGGTGTGTGTATGCGGGTGGTGTTGGTGAGGGGGAGTGCGTGTGTGTTGTGTGTATTGTATTTTGGGTGACTTTCGGTGGGGGTTGGATTGGATGGGAGTGGGTGGAGTGGGAAGGAAGAGGGTTTGTTTCTGGGGTCTTCTTTACCCGTGGTTATGCTCTGTTCTCTGATTTCTGTTTGCTGTGGGGGTGTCCCGGTGCGCGGTTGAGGGTTGGGGGGGCAGGGGGGGGGGGGTGGGGGGTTGGAGTGGCGTTGGGAAGGGGGAGGGGGGGTCGGGGGGTGGTCGATTGGGTGTGTGAGCGGGGGGGATGAGGGGGTTGGTGAAGGGTTTTTGAGGGGAAGGAAGGAGGGGGCTCGCCTGGTGGGGGGTTCGCTTCTGGTGGTGATGGGTGGTGGGGACCATCAGGTGGGAGGGGGGGTGGGGTGGTGATGGGGGGTGAAGCGGGACGGGGGTTGACGGTGGGGAGGAGATATGTGTGTTTATGGTGGTTTGATTGAGGTCGGTCGGATGGGGAGGGGAAGGAAAGAGGGGACTTAGGGGTTTGCTGATCTGGTGGGGGGGATGGGGTTCTAGGGGGGGGGGAGGTTGGGAGGGGCGGTGTGGGGGAAAAAGGAGGGGCGGGGGGACTGAGTTGGATTGTTGGCCGGCCGGTGTGTGTGGTATGGTTGAGGTGATGAGGGTTGGTGATTGGGGGGGAGGGGGAAGGAGAGCGGTATTGTGGTGATGGGTTGGTGGTGATGGAGAAGGGGGGGGGGTGAAAGGGGAACGGGGGTACGGGAGGTGTGGTGTATGGTGGTTTGGATGAAGGTTGGTGTGATGGTGATGGGAAGTAAGAGGGTGCTCTGCGCCCTTTGGTTGAGTGATTGATAGTTCGTGTGGGGAAGGAAAGGGGTTGTGCTGTGGGGGGGGTGTGTGGTTGGGTTGGGGTGGTTTGGTGGTGGGTGGGGGGGGCGTGTTGTACATCCTTGGCTTCCATCCCAAGGTAACACGAAAGTCTGGGGCTTCGGTAAGTAGACCATGTAGCATCTGGCGCTAGGGGACAGGTCGGGTGGGAGGGGAAGGTAGAAGAGGATAGTGTGGTGAGGTACGGTTGGTGGTGGGAGGGGGGGGGGGGGGGGGGGGGAGGGGGGGGGGGGGGGGGCGGGGGGGGGGGGCGTCTGTTTGTGTAAAACTTTGTACTTCCTTGGCTCGATTACCAGGTACCCGAAGTCGGGGCTATCGAAGTAGCCATGTAGGCCATTCTGGCGCTAGGGGAGGGTTGGAGGGGGAGGGGAAGGAAGGGAAAGGAGGGTGTGGGTATGGTGGGTTGGGTGGTGGTGGTGGTGGTCGGTGGGGTGGTGGGGGTGGTGGGGTTGGGTTTGGGTTGGGTTTGGGTTTTGGGTTGGGGGGGGGGGGTAGTGTACATCCTTGGCTTTCGATACCAGGGTTTACTTGCGGCAATGGTTTCAGGGCATCATAGACCAGTACATGCATGTGTGTGCTTTCGTGCGTGTGCATGCATCTGTGTGTGTCTGTGTCTGTGCTTGCCCACTCATTCGATCACTCACTCATACAAATCATTAAGCAGAAGACTACAACCACACCATGCTGGTCCTATAGTATTCCTTTGAGCCTTAATGAGATTCCATAAAAACAAAGCAGATCAATACAAAAAACAAGACAAACAAGCACAAAAAAAAGGCAACAAAGCAACAAAACAAGGCAAAAAAAACCACACACCTAGGGAGTGACAAACACAAAAGGAAGGCACCAAACACAAACAAGAACAAACAAGCACAGGCACAAGCACAAGCACAAACAAGAACAAACAAGCACAGGCACAAGCACAAGCACAAACAAGCAAAAACACATAGGAGCACAAACCCACACAGGATAAGATTAAGGCACAAAAAGAACAGCAACAAAACAAGCACAAGAACAAGGGCAAACAACAAGGCAGACTCGAGCAACAACACCAAGCCCACAAAACAAGCACAAACATACACAAACACAAATAAGCATAAGCACAAAGAAGCACAAGCACAAGCACAAGCAAAAACAAGCACAAGAACGGCAAAACTAAACGCAAAAAATATACTCAAACGCAAAATCAGCATAACAAGCACAAAAGAAAGCACAAGCACAACAAACAAGGGCAAACAAGCAACAAAAAACTAACGCAAAGATAGCTTCAAACGCAATTAATACTCAAAAACGCAAATAAGCATAAGCACAAATAAGCACAAGCACAAAACAAAGAGAAAGCACATTAACCAAAAACAAGGGCAAGGACTTTAAGGGGCACAGGAGCACAAGCACAAACACAAATAAGCACAAACAAGCACAAAACCAGAGCAACAAACGGCACAAATACAAAACGAAGCACAAAAAAACATTACAACAAAAACAAAAAATAGCTACAACCAAGCACAAACACAAACGAGCACAAACATACACAAACACAAATAAGCATAAGCACAAAAAAGCACAAGCTCGAACAAGCACAAGCACAAGCACAAACAAGCACAAACAAGCACAAACACAAATAAGCACAACCACTTTACAAATATTAGGGAACAGGCAGAAAGGAAAACTAATAATAGTATTTGAAAAAAACTAATTAAATTAAAACTTAATTTTATTATAGTGTACCAATAAATTATTTTTTCAAATAATAAATTCGACAAATCTGGTTTTTGAGACCAGCTTTCAATCCGAATAATTTATATAATATTATAACCACACGGCTCCATCATTTAGTTCATAGGTATTATATAAACAACAAGGCGACCCTTACAAATATGGGGGTTCTCTGTCACCCTTTCTGCACCCCTACGGCACCCTTATACACACAAGATTAGGGAACGGCAACATGATATCATATGATAGATGCCGGCAGTCTGACTAGGCCAAAGTCACCATTTATGTACAATATAATTTGATGAAATTTGTTATGTATATATATGAATTATATGGCTCGCCTTGGTTTCAAATCATAGGATTATATTGATATTGCCGGTCCCCTTAACACCGAATTACACTCCTTTTTAAAAAAGCCGAATAATAAATATAAATATAAAACGAGTGCCTGAGACCCCCCGAATTTGCAGTGAAGCACAAACAAGCAAACTCAACCACGTCTTTTGGGCGGAGCCCCCCTCTCTGGGGGGTGGGAGTCCCCAAGGTCACCGCTTTGTCCAAGTGTCTGTCTGTCTGTCTGTCTGTCTGTCTGTCTGTCTGTCTGTCTGTCTGTTTCTGGCCTGGTGTCTGTTGTCTGTTCTGTCTGTTGCCTGTCTGTCAGTCAAGTTCCAACCCTGGGGGCCTCGTAAAAAAACCCACTCTGCAACTCACAAAGCCTAGGAGGGAGCTCAAACCTCGCCCAAACCAATTTGTGAACCCACTTCTCCGCCAATTTGCCCGGGGTCACTTGGCAACTCACCCATGGCTTTCTTTTCAGCTACGAGCAAGCAGCTTTTTTTTTTTTTTTCTAGGCAGCTCCCCTGATGGGCATTCAGCCAAACTGATTGCATTCTAATGCATTCTTAAGTTGTTCACAACCCAGCCTCCAGTTATGTCGGACCCATAATGGTTTTTGGCTGTACCCTTGGGTTGGCTCAAAGGAGGCTGCCACCAAGTCGTTGATAAAAAAATTTAAAAAGCGAAGAAAGGGAGAGAAGCTTGGGGGCTGGCCCCCTTCTACCTCACACCTCACCATAAGGTGTAAAAACATGTATGTATATGCCAGTGCTGAAAAAATAGTGCTTGCTAGAGGAAGAAACGATATATTCTCTTGCCTGTCCTGTCCGCATGTGTGGTTGTAGCTGGCATATGTTTGTATGTTTCCAAGTTTGGATATGTTTGTTAGTTCCGTCTTGGTTTTGGGATTTTCCGGTTTTATTTCTTGTCTACGGCCACTCAAAAAGACGATTTTCTGTCTCTTCTTGTAATTTACCAGGCAGGGTACTTCCCATTGACCAAAATTTTAAAGCCGCGCATTAGCGCACTTGAAAAAAAAACAAATCTGCGCTTTGTGTTAGGAAGGAAAAGGGAAAGCGCAAAAATTGCTTGCTGCGCCACCAGGGTGGCGGGTTGCAAAACCAAAAAAAAAAAAAAAAAAACTGCACGAATTCGCGGCAGTCAGTGGGGCTTCCAAAAGGCGGCGTGCCAAGCGGGGGCGCACAAAGCGTGTTGCTTGGAAGTAACCCTGTTCACAGCCTGGCCTGTTCCTCGTTTGCCTCCATCTCTTCTTCTCCTCATGGGCCCATCATAAGAGCGTTCCGTCACAGCTTGCTTGCTGCAATATTGGCTTTCTTTTTCTGAGGATTTATTGGAAGACCCCTCCCGGATGAGGTGGAGCGGCTTATCTCGGGCCAACAATGGCCTGTCGATGACAATGCAATGTAATGTATTTATTTATTTATCACTGGACTTCTTAAACGATACTAAACCTTGTCGTCGGGGGTACAAAAGGAAAAAAAAAGAAAACTCCCTTTGGGGCATTAGGGAGACGGAAGTGAGTAGGGGTTCTTGTTGTTTGGCCCTGGGACAGGTGGTTAGTACCCAACGGAAAAGGATGGGGGAGTTGTCAAGGGTCAACGGTAATTATATAAAATTTATAAGGAGGACAATCGGGAGACGGAAAAAGTAGGGGTTCTTGTTGATTGCCCTTGACAAGGTGGTGGCACATAAGATTGGGTGGAGTGGGACCAAGGGTCAAAAGGAAGAGGGAAAGGTAGGGGTTCTTGTTGTTTGCCGTGACAGGTGGTGTGTATGATGATGGGTGAGTCACAAGGGTCAAGGGGTAAGGGGCATAGGAGACAGGGTAGGGGTTCTTGCTATTTGCCCTGACAGGTGGTGCATGCGATGGGTAATTCACAAGGGTCAAGGGGTAAGGACAGGGTAGGGGTTCTTGCTATTTGCCCTGACAGGTGGTGTGCAAGATGATGGGTGAGTGACAAGGGTCAAGAGGTTATGTAGGGTTTCTTGCTGTTTTCCCTGACAGGTGATGCATGCGATAGGAGAGTAACAAGGGTCAAGGGACAAGGGATGTATGTATGTTGTTATAGTCCAGGGGGAAGCCAAATAGGCTAAAGGGACTTGCCCAACCGTGACAGGAGGGGCTAAACGAAAAGGCACTGATGAACTGAACCCCAAACAATCGTTTTACTGATGGGGGCCCTGAGTTTGTGCTACAGTAGACATGTAAATCTACGATCATAATAAAAAGGATTCCCCACACGTCGCATGAAGGAGTCCGTACCGCCTGGAGGGTGACACTGACTATGTCTGCAACTTTCCCCAGCTGCGGCATACGGGAGTTTCCCCTTAACACCACGCCCCTCCAGGCATTTTTATTTTTGAAGGGACGCAAGACAGGAGAGAGGGAGGTGCAGTGTAACCGGGATATTCAACAATCCTTACTGTGACAGTGCAACAGTGCAACCAGAATTTAACAATCCTTCCTGTGACAGTGCAACAGTGCACCGGAACTTAACAATCCTTTCTGTGACAGTGTAACAATGTAAACGGCACTCAGCAATCCCTTTCCGTGACAGTGTAACAGTGTAACCGGCATTCAGAAAATCAGCAATCCCTTTCCATGACCTTGCTGAAGAGTTCATGAGGTGAGTCTGGTCTGGTCTGGTCTGGCTTGGTTTGGTTTACTTACCCCCCTAAACCCTAGCCCACCCAGCCCATCCCCCCCTTTACCGCCCCACCCCCTACCCCAACCTTTTACCGCCCCCCCCACCCCACCCCACCCCACCCCTTTACCGCCCCACCCCCAACCAACCCAACCCATTTACCCCCATCCGTAAATAGTCACAACCTCAGCACAACTCACCAAACCTCAGTCTGGCGCTGCTTCATCAAGGAGGTCATGTTGGGCTCATCATGTACCTGCACAAACAGAACATGAGACACAGATGCAATCAGATCAGAGTACGAGCAGCCACAGAAAAGAAGCTGCATATACAGGGAACCGCACAACAAGGTGATACATCAGCAGCAGCAACAGCAACAGCAATGTGGTCATGTTGGGCTCATCATACACCTGCACATTCGGCACATGAGACACAGATGCAATCATATCAGGGATCAGATCAGGGTACTGACCAGGGTACAGATCAGGGTTTAAGCAGCCACATAGATGATGATATAGATATAGGGAACAGCACAACAAGTTGTTAGAGCAGCAACAGCACCAGCAACAGCAAATTGGTCTTGTTGGGCTCATCATGGACTTGCAAATACAGCACATACGGCGCACAAATCACATTCGGCACATGAGACACAGATGCAATCAGATCAGGGTTCAGATCAGGGTGCAAGTAGCCACAGAGATGAGGCTGCAGATGTAGGAAACAGCACACCAAGGTGATTCATCAGCAACAGCAACAGCAATGTGGACATGTTGGGCTCATCATGCACCTGCACATACAGAACATGAGACACTGATGCAATCAGATCAGGGTTCAGATCAGGGTACAGATCAGGGTGCAAGCAGCCACAGAGATGATGCTATAGATGTAGGGAACAACACAACAGGGTGATCCAATAGCAACAGCAATGTGGACATGTTGGGCTCATCATGCACCTGCACATACAGAACATGAGACATAGATGCAATCAGGGCAGGGTACAGATCAGGGTGCAAGGAGACACAGAAAAAGGCGACAGATATAGGGAACAGCACAACAAGGTGATACATCAGCAACAGCAACAGCAATGTGGACATGTTGGGCTCATCATGCACCTGCACATACAGAACATGAGGCACAGATGAAATCAGATCAGGGTACAGATCAGGGTTCAGATCAGGGTACAAGCAGCCACGTAGATGATGATATAGATATAGGGAACCGCACAACAAGGTGATACATCAGCAGCAGCAACAGCAACAGCAATTTGGTCATGCTGGGCGCATTATGTACCTGCGCATTTGGCACATGAGACATAGATGCGATCAGATCAGGGTATAGATCAGGGTGCAAGTTGACACAGAGATGATGCTATATATATATATATATATACATATATAGGTAAGAGCACTACAAGATGATATAGCAGCAACAGCAATGTGGACATGTTGGGCTCATGACGTACCTGCGCATTCAGCACATGAGTCACAGATGCAATCATATCAGGGTAAAGATCAGGGTACTGATCAGGGTACAGATCAGGGTTCAAGCAGCCACATAGATGATGATATATATAGATAGCACAGCAAGATGTCATAGCAGCACCAGCACCAGCAAATTGGTCTTGTTGGGCTTATCATGGACTTGCAAATACAGCACATACGGCGCACACAGCACATACAGCACATGAGACACAGATGGATCACATCAGGGTGCTAGCAGCCACAGAGACAATGCTATACATATACAGGGAACAGCACAAGAAGATCATACATCAGCAACAGCATCAGCAATGTGGACATGTTGGGCTCATCATGGACTTGCAAATACAGCACATACAGCACATGAGACACAGATGGATCACATCTGGGTGCAAGCAGCCACAGAGAAGATGCTGTACATAGAGGTGAAAGCACAAGAAGATAATACATCAGCAACAGCAATATGGTCTACACCCATACCCATACACCCCAACCCATACTCATACTCATACACCCACACCCATACACCCATACTCACACCCACATAGCCATACTCCCATACCCATTCACACATTGAGTCATGCGAGCAGTTCAAATGCACCAGCTTGATGCATGAACGCCTCCCCCCACCCCCCACCCCCCCACCACCACTCGGATCCATGGGCCATCCTTCACAATACGTTCGGTACACATGTCACCGCGCGTGCCTTAGGTGTGTCTTGTGCCCTCTTCGGAAACACGAGAATAAGCGGCATTGCAGGTTTCGAATAGAGTCGCACTTACTCACCGAGCTGAATCCTGTAGTTCGTTCATTTGTCACGCCATACGATACCGAGTAAGACATGGCGTCCAGAAGCGCTTCGATTTAAGGCTGTTCAAGTGTTGGTACGGGCGACGCCGCTGCGGGGGTAATTGCTCGGCTTCGGAATCGCTGAACAAGCTTGGCATGCGAAATGAGAAGCTGACACTTCTATGCGACAGTACTGATGTACTTCGCCCGAAGTCTGGGCGAATGCACCATGGTACCACTCCGTCGTACACAACCGTACACAACCCCGGTCTCGTTGCTTGCTGGCTGGAGGCACCAGACAGAGCGCAGGCAGAGGGGCATCAGGCAGAGGGCCAGAGGGGCAGAGGCAGACCGAAAGATCGAAGGATTGATTTCCTCTTCATTATTTGAAATGCAACAGAAAGGTTCGTGCACACTTGTCTCACTTCATCCATGACTACCGGTATATGATGAGTAGAGCGAATCAAGTATATTCTGATCGTATGCTTTGAATATATTGATGTTAAATTGTGAACGATGAAGACGGCGAGCAGCGGAAGTGCTGGCTTGGAGCCATTTAACTAAGTTCACGTTGAAGAATGATCGAACAGGTTTGCATAACAGGGAAATAGCATACCTTCGCTGAAACACTACCTGCCTGCCTGTAAGTGTGGATATTTGTAAAAAAGTTATAACCTCCGCTCTATAGGGTGTGATTGGGAGCCCCGTCCCATCGCATGAACTTTAACTGAGCGGTTTCCCTCAACACCACGTCATTGAGCCAGTGTTCAGTTTGTCATATCTTGGAAAGTTGATTAAATTTTTTTCATACTTCGCTGAAACCACTACCCTGCCTTGCATGGAAAGTGGTGATTTGTGATAACCGTAGTATGTCTCGGCTGTCGGCTTTTTCTGTGTTGAAAACAGTACCTAACTACCTGACAGCCTGTAAGTGTGATTTGTTAATAGCATACCTCGGTTGAAATAGTACCTAAACTGAACAGACTTGAAGTGTGATTTGTTAAATAGCCCATACCTCGGTGAAAAACAGTTTACCTCCTGACTACCTGACAGCCTCTGTTAAGTGTTGATTAATTGAAAGGTTAAGAAATGAATGGAAATTCCTGTTTTTTCCTGTAGACGTTGTGGTAGCATTAAAAATTAAAAAAAAATATTTCGGAAATTTGATTCTGAAATATCCCCCAGTCAAGGACTAGTGCAGGGAGATCCTCCCTTCGAGGCGAAAATCCTTTTTGCGCCCCCCCCCCCCCCCCCAAAAAAAATGAAGTACCCGTGAACATCAGTGATGGAATCCTAATGCAACTTCTACATTGTGCCACCACTTGTTACAAGAATGATTGGTTTGTTCGAAAGGAAAAGGATTGCCACCCTTGTTTTTGTTGCTGTTGCTGTATGCTGTTGTTGTTGGGTTGTTGTTGTTGTTGTTTGTGTGTTGTTGATGTTGTTGTGGTGTTTGTGTTGTGTATGGGTTGTTGTTGTTGGTTGTTGTGTGGTTGTTGTTGTGCTGTGCTGTTGTTGTCTGCTGTTGTTGTGTTGTTGTTTTTGTTGTTGTGTTGTTGGTTGTTTGTTGGTGTTAAGGGTTCCTATTCTAGCTATCAGTTTAATGAGGACCATTGGTGTGTGTGATTAGTAACGAAGGAAAAGGTTGATAAAACCGCGCCGCTGATATGCAGCTCGGCCCACTTATGTCGGGATTATTAATTTTTAAAGTTTTTAATTTCAAATTGGATTATTAGCGCGTCAATGGGGACGAGTCTGCCAGTAAAGGACCAGACCTCCATTTGCTTTGGCTATATATTTCTAGTCCTATGGTGGGGGGGGCCTGGGGGGGGAGGGGGGGGGGCGGGGGGGGGGGGGGAGGGGGGGGGGGTGGGTGGGGGGGTCATGCTTTGGCGTATAATCTTAGTCCTTTGGGGGGGCCTTGAGGGGGGGGAACCTCATGCTTTGGCTATATCTTGTAGTCCTCGGGGGGGCTGGGGCCTGGGGGTGGGTTGGGGTTGGGGTGGGGGGGGGGGACCTCATGCGCTTTGGCTTATTTCTGCATTTCTTGCAAGGGTCCTCCGGGGGGCCTCTAGGGGTGGGGCGGGTGGGGGGGAACATCATGCTATTGGCATTATCTTCTAGTCCATTGCACTTTCAGAGGGATGTATGGGTCCCACATCTGAGGCCCATGGGGGTGAACGGCTGTTTGTTCGAATTTGCAGTGTGATTGTGGAATGGAGAGGTCGAGGTTGGAAAAAAAAAAAAAAAAAAAAAAAAATGAAAAAAAATTTAACATCCAAGAATTGGGTCACAATGGGACCTCCTTGTCACAAGGACGTGCCAGTGGGATTAATTTAGGGGAACCGGAATTCGTAAGTATGCGCTGGCTCGAACCAAACCATCGCATCTTAGAATTCACCTAGTTTTACCGTTGCCGGTCGACGACCCTCCGGAACGGCCCAAGGGCAACTCAATCTTGTGTGAGGGAAGTGGGCTGCAGTTCGACAGTACCATTACATGTTTTAAGTCTAACTGCACACCGCGGAGGTGAATTGAAATGAGACTCTTTGCTTTAAACAAAAATGGAAAAAAAAAAAACAAAAAAAAAAACCCAAAAAAAAAGCAACCCACCCAAAGCAAAGAAAAAAAAACCCCATTACATTCAGGGGAGGGTTGTCGAGGACAAACAAACAAAACTCCCAAAAAACCACCGTTTTGGAGTGGTTGGGGCAGACCAGGCTGGGCAGGGCACCAAAGGCTCTCCAGGCTGGCAGGCAGGCATACATTGTTGTAGCCCAAAAAAAAAAAAAAAAAAAAGGAAGGAAAACAGTTGCCCTGCCAAATGCCTTTCACAACTTTTGCATGGAGACCAAGTTCATTCTCGAGGTTGTTGTTTAGTAATAACCCATTCCATCCACGGTGTGGGATCTAGCTAGCTCCGGGGGCTTACGCTATGGGGTGTCCTTCAATTCACGTACCTGGTGAGTAACGGTCTATTACACGGATGTGGATTGTTTTTTTTTAGATTTGGTAACAATTTCAATTTCAATCACATCCCATAATGTGGCGCTAAGCTATGTATTGGCATGTCAGGACGTAATAAGTACATGCAGCTACACACTTGTGACTATACTACTTCGGAAGTGGAGCCACCAACACCAGGAAGCTTTTGGTACACCTGCTAGGTTCATGGTTGACGATCTATTGCAAAAAACACACAACAGCGCATTCACAGCTCCCGAGCGTCGCGTGTGGACAAACCTTTTTTCCGGTGGGTAGGACATTACGTGTAATAATTAAAACTACTTAGAAAACAAAAGTGGGCCGCCGCAGGGCCACCTCACAGAGACAGGGCTTCTGGACACTGCCTCTTAGGGTACCCGGCTGGGTTTCTGTTTCC
>JACBWV010000610.1:99136389-99317971 GCA_013435795.1 Chlamydomonas sp. ICE-L | reverse complement strand
GTTGTGATATCATACTCCCTCCCCCTCCCAAAAACCAACCAACCACCAACCAAACCAACCAACAAACACACAAAAACCAACCAACCAACTGCAGTATAATGATAGTTGTGAATCATCTCCCTCCCCCTCCCAACCAACCAACCAACCACCACCAAACCAACAACCAACTAGCAGTATAATGATAGTTGTGATATCATCTCCCTCCCCCTCCCAACCAACCAACCAACCAACCAACCAACCAACCAACCAACCAACCAACCAACCAACCAACTGGCAGTATAATGATAGTTGTGATATCATCTCCCTCCCCCTCCCAACCAACCAACCAACCAACCACCAACCAACCAACCAACACCGGCAGTATAATGATAGTTGATGATATCATCTCCTCTCCCTCCCAACCAACCAACCAACCAATCAACCAACCAACAACCAACCAATGGCAGTATATGATAGTTCTGATATTCATCTCCCTCCCCCTACAACCAACCAACAAACCAACCAACCAACCAACAACCAACCAACCAACCAAACGGCAGTATAATGCTAGTTGTGATATATCTCCCTCCCCTCCCCTCCCAACCACCAACCAAGCCAACCAACCAACAACCAACCAACCAAACTGGACCCAGTATAATATAGTTGTGATATCATCTCCCTCCCCATACCCAACCAACCAACCAACCAACCAACCAACAGGCAGTTAATGATAGTTGGATACACTCCCTCCCCCTCCAACCACCAACCAACCAACTAACAAAACAACCAACCAACGGCAGTAAATGATGTTGTGATATCATCTCCCTCCCCTCCAACCAACCAACCAAACAAACAAACAACCCAACCAACCAACCAACCAACCGGCAGTATAATGATAGTTGTGATATCTATCCCTCCTTCTCCAAACCAACAAAAACCAACCAACCAACCAACCAACCAACCAACGGCAGTATAAGATAGTGGATGATATCATCTCCCTCCCCCCCCCCCCCCCCCCCACCCAATCCCAACAACCAACCAACCAACCAACCAACCGGCAGTATAATGATAGTTTGATATTCTCTCCTCCCCTCCTAACCAACCAACCAACCACCCACACCCCCCCCCCCCACCCCCCCCACCACCCCCCCCCCCCCCACCCACCCCACCCCCACCAAACCCAACCAAACAAACGGCAGTATAATGATAGTTGTGATATATCATCTCCCTCCCCCTCCCAACCAAACCAACCAACCAACAACCAACCGGAGTATAATGATAGTTGTGATACATCTCACTCCCCCTCCAAAAAACCAACCAACCAACCAACAAAAAACCAAACCCACCCAACCAACCGGCGTATAATGATAGTTGTTATTCATCTCCCTCCCCCCTCCCAACCACCAACCAACAACCAACCAACCAACCAACCAACCCGGCAGCTATAATGATAGTTGTGATATCATCTCCCTCCCCCTCCCAACAACCAACCCAACACCCAACCAACCAACCAACAACGGCCAGTATAATGATAGTTTGATATCATCTCCCTCCCCCTACCACCAACCAAACCAACCAACCACAACCAACCAACACCAAACCGCAGTAATGATAGTTGGGATTATATCCCTCCCCTCCCTCCCAACCAAACCAACCAACCAACCAATCATCTAACAACCAACCAACCAATTATCTACCAACCAACCGGCAGTATAATGATAGTTGTGATATCATCTCCCTCCCCCCCAACCAACCAACCAACCAACCAACCACCAACCACCGGCAGTATAATGATAGTTGTGATATCATCTCCCTCCCCCTCCAACCAACCAACCAACCAACCAACAACCAACCAACCAACCAACAACCAACCAACCAATTATCTACCAACCAACGGCAGTATAATGATAGTTGTGATATCATCTCCCTCCCCTCCCCAACCAACCAACCAAACCAACCACTAACCAACCAACCAATCATCTACCAACCAACCAACCAATTATCTACCAACCAACCGCAGTATAATGATAGTGTGATATCATCTCCCTCCCCCTCCCAACCAACCAACCAACCAACCAACCAACCAACCAACGCAGATATGATAGTTGTGATATCATCTCCCTCCCCCTCCCAACCAACCAACCAACCAACCTGCAGTATAATGATAGTTGTGATATCATCTCCCTCCCCCTCCCAACCAACCAGCCAACCGACCAACCAATCAACCAACCAACCAACAACTGGAGTATAAGATAGTGTGAGATCATCTCCCTAACCCTCCCAAACATCCAACACCAACCAACCCACCAGCCAACCAACCAACTGGCAGTATAATGATAGTTGTGCTATCATCTCCCTCCCCTCCCAACCAACCAACAACAACCAAACCAACCAACCAACCAACCGGCAGTATAATGATAGTTGTGATATCATCTCCCTCCCCTCCCCAACCAACCAACCAACCAACCAACCAACCAACCAACACCAACCAACCAACCGGCAGTATAATGATAGTTGTGATATCATCTCCCTCCCCCCCAACCAACCAACCAACCAACCAACCAACCAACCAACCAACCGGCAGTATAATGATAGTTGTGATATCATCTCCCTCCCCCTCCCAACCAACCAACCAACCAACCAACCAACCAACCAACCAACCAACCGGCAGTATAATGATAGTTGTGATATCATCTCCCTCCCCCTCCCAACCAACCAACCAACCAACCAACCAACCAACCAACCAACCAACCAACCAACCAGCAGTATAATGATAGTTGTGATATCATCTTCCTCCCCTCCCACCAAACCAACCAACAACCAACAACCAACCAACTGGCAGTATAATGATATTGCATTCATCTCCCTCCCTTCCCAACCCCCCCCCCCCCCCACCAACCAACCAACCAACCAACCAACCAACCGGCAGTATAATGATAGTTGTGATATCATCTCCCTCCCCCTCCCAACCAACCAACCAACCAACCAACCAAACCAACCAACCGGCAGTATAATGATAGTTGTGATATCATCTCCCTCCCCTCACAAACAAACCAACAAACCAACCAACAAACCAAACCAACCAAACCATCCAATGGCAGTATTAATGATTAGTTGTGATATCATCTCCCTCCCCTCCAAACCAACCAACCAACCAACCTACCAACCAACCAACCAACCAACCAAGCAATCATGATTATTGCAGGTCCCCCTCCCAACCAACCAACCAACCAACCAACCAACCAACCAACCAATCAACCAACCTACCAACCTACCTACCAACCTACCAACCTACCAACCAACCAAGCAATCTTGATTATTGCAGGGGAGCTTGTGCCGGTCCCAGACCTGCTGCTGCAGGATGCGCCACCACATCCTGGCAAGGAAGGCTTGAAGAGGTTGATGTTACTGGTGGCAGCGGTGGACATCCGGACAGCCGGGGCCACACTACCGGATCAGATTCCCTTCATCCACACCCTCCTGAGGATGCAGGTATGCGCACACCAGGGTACTTCAAAATGTATGTGTTAAATCGACAGCTGGGGCCTCATTGCCGGATCAGATGCCCTTCATCCACACCCTCCTGAAGATGCAGGTATGCGCACACCAGGGTACTTCAAATGTATGTGTTTAAATCGACAGCTGGGGCCTCATTGCCGGATCAGATGCCCTTCATCCACACCCTCCTGAAGATGCAGATATGCGCACACCAGGGTACTTCAAAATGTATGTGTTAAATCGACAGCTGGGGCCTCATTGCCGGATCAGATGCCTTTCATCCACACCCTCCTGAAGATGCAGATATGCGCACACCAGGGTACTTCAAAATGTATGTGTTAAATCGACAGCTGGGGCCTCATTGCCGGATCAGATGCCCTTCATCCACACCCTCCTGAAGATGCAGGTATGCGCACACCAGGGTACTTTAAAATGTATGTGTTAACTTGACAGCTAGGGCCACACTACCAGATCAGATGCCCTTCATCTACACCCTCATCAAGCTGCAGGTACGCGCCCACCAGGGTTCTTCAAAACATATGTGTTAAATCATCAGCTGGGGCCTCATTTCCGGATCAGATGCCCTTCATCCACACCCTGATCAGCTGCAGGTATGCGCACACCAGGGCACTTCAAAACGTATGTGTTAACTTGACAGCTGGGGCCACATTGCCGGATCAGATGCCCTTCATCCACACCCTCGTCAAGCTGCAGGTGTGCGCCCACCAGGCAAGGCAAGACTGGACCAACCGCCCCAACGAAATCTAACCTGGCACCCGCTATATATGGTTGATTTTCTCGCCGATCGAAGAGTTAGCACCAGCAACATGCTTATAGTGGTGCAGTGTTTACGTATGAATTATTTCGGAGTTTTTTTGGGGGGGGGGGGGGGGGTCGTTTTAATCGCGAAACACCCTACAGGGTACTTCAAAACGTACGTGTTAACTTGACAGCTAGGGCTACATTGTCGGATCAGATGCTCTTCATCCACACCCTCCTAAAGGTGCAGGTATGCGCACACCAGGGTACTGCAGAACGTACGTGTCAACTTGACAGCATGTAAGCTTTTGGATCCCATCTACGTGATTCCTGATGCATGGAGCTGCCATGCTTCTAAACCACAAGCCCTAAACCCTAAATCATAAACCCTAAAACCTAGTGCATCGAGCTGCCATGATTCTAAACCACAAACCTAAACCCTAAACCCTGATGCATCAAGCTTCCATGCTTCTAAACCATTAACCCTACATCATAAACCCTAAACCCTGATGCATCAAGCTTCCATGCTTCTGAACCATTAACCCTAAATCATAAACACAAAACCCTAAACCCTGATGCATCAGGCTTCCATGCTTCTAAACCATGAACCCTAAACCATAAACCCTGATGCATCAATCTTCCATACACAAAGCCACTCACGTCTGAAGCATCCATAACAATGTGCATGTGGGCGGTATCACAGATTACAACCATCCTCTGGGGGAGAGGCTGCATGTGCTCATACAGAGAGCTTCCATGCACAAAGCCCCCCCCACCCCCCACCCCCCCACCCCACCCATAAAACACACACATACAAGTACACACATATGAAACATCCACACCAATGTGCAGGTGGGCGGTGTAGCTGATTACAACCATCTACTGAGGGAGAGGCTACCCGTGCTGATGTATCATACAGAGATCTTCCATGCACTCACTCACTCACTCACTCACTCACTCACTCACTCACTCGTACCCCCCCCTACCCCCCCCCCCCCCCCCACACACACACACACACACACACAGACACAGACACACACACACGCGCACACACGCAAACACACATACATACAAACACAGACAGACACACACACACACTCACAACCATGTCTGAAACATCCATAACAATGTGCAGGTGAGCGGTATCGTATATTACAACCCTCTACTGAGGTAGAGGCTGCATGTGCTGATATACAGAGCTTCCATGCACAAAGTCACCCACACCCATAAGCACACACACACTCTCACACACACACACCATCACCACATACACACACACCACCCACGTGTGAAACATCCACACCAATGTGTAGATGGGAGGTATGGATGATTGCAACCATCTACTGAGGGAGAAGCTGCCTGTGCTGATGTATCAAGCTTCCATGCACAAAGCCCCCCCCCCCCCCCCCCCCCAACCACCACACACACACACACACACACGCACACACACATACATACACACACATACACACACACACATACACACACACATACACACATATGAAACATCCACACCAATGTGTAGGTGGGCGGTATGGATGATTGCAACCATCTGCTGAGGGAGAAGCTGCCTGTGCTGATGTGTCAAGCTTCCATGCACAAAGCCCCCCCCCCCCCCCCCCCCCCCAACCACACACACACACACACACACACACACACACACACACACACATGAAACATCCACACCAATGTGTAGGTGGGAGGTGTGGATGATTGCAACCATCTACTGAGGGAGAAGCTGCCTGTGCTGATGTATCAAGCTTCCATGCACAAAGCCCCCCCCCCCCCCCAACCACCACACACACACACACATACACACATACACACACACATATGAAACATCCATACCAATGTGTAGGTGGGAGGTATAGATGATTGCAACCATTTACTGAGGGAGAAGCTGCCGGTGTTGATACAAAGAGCATTGGAAAACTCGCTTCAAACAAGTGCTGCTGATGGTGACTTCAGGTGAGCTACACACCAAAATATGTATACACACACACACATACACACACACATATACACACACACACGCAAACACACACACACATATACAAACACACACACACACACACACACATACACACACATACACACACATACACACACGCATACACACACACACATACACACACACACATACACACACACACACACACATACACACACATACACACACACATACACACACATACACACACACATACACACACACACATACACACACATACACACACACACACTGCTGACGGTGACTTCAGGTGAGCGGCACACCGAAACATGTATACACACACATACACACACACAATGATTTAGTACATACACGAACATGGACTCTAACACTAGCACTTACACAAACACAAACTTTAATACGAACACGAACATGAACTCTAACACCAGTATATACACTAAGTCTAACATGAACTCTAACACCAGCATGTACACTAAGTCTAACACAAACACAAACTCTAACACTAACACAAAGTCTGACACTAACACAAACTCTAACACGAACACGTACAGAAACTCCAACTCTAGCACTAACACTAACACAAACTCTAACACGAACACGAACAAAAACACAAACTCTAACACTAGCTCTAACACTACCACAAACACTACCACAAACACAAACAGAAAGACTAACACGAAATCTAACACTAACACAGACACTACCACTACCACAAACAGAAACACTGACACAAACACTAGCACTAGCACAAAAGCAATACTAACACCATCCCTCCACCCATAACCATCCCCAGAAGCGCATCAGAGCTGATCAGCACAAACTCTAACACTCACACTAACACCAACACCAACGCCATCCGTATCACTATCACAAACACTAACACCATTCCTCAACCCATCCCCATCCCCATCCCCATCTCAATCTCCAGAATCGCATCAGAGCTGATCAGCACAAAATCTAACACTCACACTAACACCAACACCAACGCCATCACTATCACTATCACAAACACCAACACCATCCCTCAACCCATCCCCATCCCCATCCCCATCCCCAGAAACGCGTCAGAGCTGATCAGCACAAACTCTAACACTCACACTAACACCAACACCAACGCCATCCCTATCACTATCACAAACACTAACACCATCCCTCAACCCATCCCAATCCCCATCTCAATCCCCAGAATCGCATCAGAGCTGATCAGGGGTGGTGTCCAGTTCAAGGGCGATATACTTTCCTACTTGGTTGCATGCTCTGTTGGCAACCATGCAGCATTGATCTTCTTTTAGGTGTTGGGGGGAAAAACATTAACACATGCATACCAGTATGCATGAACAAAAACACTGGCACAAACACTAGTACTAGCACAAACACTGACACAAACACTAGTACTAGCACTAACAAGAACACTAACACTAGCACAAATACAAACACTGTCACTAACACCATCCCTAAACCCATCCCCATCCCCATCCCCATCCCCATCCCCATCCCCATCCCCATCCCCATCCCCATCCCCCTGAAAACTGTAACCACATGCATGCATATATATATATATATATATATGCACTAACACGAATACTAGCACTAGCACAAACACAAACACCGACCCTAACACTAACACAAACACTGACACTAACACTAGCACTAGCTCAAACACTGACACTGACACTGACACTGACACTGACACTGACACTGACACTGACACCACCCCTCCACCCGTCCCCATCCCCAGAATCGCATCAGAGCTGATCAGGGGTGTTGTCCAGTTCAAGGGCGGCTTACCTTCGTACTTGGTTGCATGCTCTGTTGGCGACACAACAAAACATGTACACACGCACACACACACACGTACATACACACACACTGCGTCCGGTTCAAGGGCGACTTACCTTCCTGCTTGGTTGCATGCTCTGTTGGCGACACAACAAAACATGTACACACGCACACACACACACACGTACACATACACACACACGTACATACACATGTTCATACACACACACACCATACAACATGCATACACCATACAACATGTACACACGCACACACACACCATACAACATGCATGCACCATAAAACATGTACACACGCACACACACACGTACATACACACACACGTACATACACATGTTCATACACACACACTGTGTCCGGTTCAAGGCGACTTACCTTCCTTCTTGGTTACACGTTCCATTGGCAACCATGCAGCATTGTTCTTCTCAGAGGTGTTGGGGATACAAAAAAACTATGAGCACAAGCATATGCATAAAACACAACCACTAGCACAAACACTGACACTTACACTAGCACTAGAACTGCACTAGCACTACCACAAACACTAACAGGACCACTTCTAGTACAACCAACTCAAACACTGACACTAACACTAGCACTAGCACAAACACTGACACTTACGCTAGCACTAGAACTGCACTAGCACTACCACAAACACTAATATAACCACTTTTAGCACCACCAACTCAAACACTGACACTAACACTAGCACTAGCAAAAACACTGGCACCAACACCATCCCTATCCCCATCCCCAGAATTGCATCAGAGCTGATCAGAGGTGATGTCCAGTTTAAGGGCGACTTACCTTCCTACTTAGTTGCACGCTCTGTTGGCGATCATGCAGCATTGTTCTTCTCAGAGGTGTTGAAACTACCGAATGATGTACATGCACTAGATCTGTCAGGCCACCAGGGAGCTACCCCCTGCCAGAAGGTCAGGGATGAGGGCCTGTTGGACCTAGTTGACAGCCTGGCGCTCCTGACAGACTCTAGCCTCCCCGAGCAGCCTGGGGGGGCTGGGGGGCTTGGTAACGGGCGGTTTGTAGATGGGCAGCGGAGAATGTCGAATGCGGGTTTCAAGGGCCCACTCGTGGGGATCCGGGTGCCCAACCTAGGGCACCCAGGTGCCAGGCTGTTGTCGTATGGAGGTGCCAGGTTGTCGTATGGAGGTGCCAGGCTGTCAGCTGCAGGCACGAGGGGCGTGACAGGCAGCAGGGCAGCTTTGGGGAGCAGGGGTGTGCTGGGTAGCAGAAGCAGCCTACACAGCCGTCAGGGCAGACAACACAACTATGGTGGCGACCCCAAAGAAAACGTCTTCGGGGGAAAGAGAGGTTGCCAGTTAAGAACGCTGCTTTTGTCCAACAATGCAATTACGGATGTTGGGGTGGAGTCCTTGGCTCTGGTGAGTTGGATTGAGCTGAATAAATCAATCAGTAAAACAAGTTTTGCCTTCTATATAATTAATATGTTAATATACATACAATTATTGGCTCTGGCGAGTTGGATTGAACTAAGTACAGCCTGTCATCACATGCCTTGGGTGCACAGTTCAAGCTTCAGGGGTCCTGAGTACAGCCTGTCATCACATGCCTTGGGTGCACAGTTCAAGTTTCAGGGGTCCTGAGTACAGCCTGTCATCACATGCCTTGGGTGCACAGTTCAAGCTTCAGGGGTCCTGAGTACAGCCTGTCATCACATGCCTTGGGTGCACAGTTCAAGCTTTCAGGGGTCCTGAGTACAGCCTGTCATCACATGCCTTGGGTGCACAGTTCAAGTTTCAGGGGTCCTGAGTACAGCCTGTCATCACATGCCTTGGGTGCACAGTTCAAGTTTCAGGGGTCCTGAGTACAGCCTGTCATCACATGCCTGGGTGCAAATTTCAGGGGTCCTGAGTACTCCTGTAATCACATCCTTGGGTGCACAGTCAAGTTTCAGGGGTCCTGAGTACAGCCTGTCATCACATGCCTTGGGTGCACAGTTCAAGCTTCAGGGGTCCTGAGTACAGCCTGTCATCACATGCCTTGGGTGCACAGTTCAAGTTTCAGGGGTCCTGAGTACAGCCTGTCATCACATGCCTTGGGTGCACAGTTCAAGTTTCAGGGGTCCTGAGTACAGCCTGTCATCACATGCCTTGGGTGCACAGTTCAAGTTTCAGGGGTCCTGAGTACAGCCTGTCATCACATGCCTTGGGTGCACAGTTCAAGTTTCAGGGGTCCTGAGTACAGCCTGTCATCACATGCCTTGGGTGCACAGTTCAAGTTTCAGGGGTCCTGAGTACAGCCTGTCATCAGTCACAGGTTGCCAGGTGAAAACGCTGCTGCTGTCCAACAATGCAATTACGGATGTTGGGGTTGAGTCCCTGGCTTTTGTAAGTTGGATTGAACTGAATTAAACTGAATAAATAAATAAATACATGTTACGCCCCAGTTTCACTCCGGTTACGGTTGTCAGGGCAGACAACACAACTATGGTGGTGACCCCAAAGAAACCCTCTTCGGGAGAAATAGAGGTTGCCAGTTAAGAACGCTACTGCTGTCCAAGAATGCAATTATGGATGTTGGGGTGGAGTCCCTGGCTATGGTAAGTTGTACTGAACTGAATAAATCAATCAATATGTGTTACGCCCCGGTTACGCTCCGGGTAGACACCTCAACTATAGTGGCGACCCAAGAGAGAACGTCTTCGAGGGAAAGAGAGTTTGCCAGTTAAGAACGCTACTGCTGTCCAACAATGCAATTACGGATGTTGGGGTGGAGTCCCTGGCTCTGGTCAGTTGGAGTGTAGTATATAAAAACCGAAATCAAACCCAAACCAAAACTCAAACTCAAACCAGACATCCCCTCACCCCCCCACCACCACCACACACACACACACACACACAGAGACACAGACACACACATGAAATGCAAGCACTCCTACTCCCTCCTCCTCCTCCTCCTCCTCCTCCTCCTCCTCCTCCACCTCCCCCACCCAACGCTGCCTTCTGTTCACTAATGCAATTACGGATGTTGGGGTGGAGTCCTTGGCTCTAGTGAGTTGGATTGAACTGAATAAAAAAATAAAAAAATAGGTCAATGTTACGCCTTCTATATAATTTATATATTAATATACATATAATTATTGGCTACGGTGAGTTGGATTGAACTGAACTAATAAATAAATAGGTCAATGTTACGTCTTCTATATAATTTATATATTCATATACATATAATTATTGGCTACGGTGAGTTGGATTGAACTGAATAAATAAATAAATAAATGTTATGCCCCCCACATACCCACCACCCCCACCCATTCACCTGTCCTGCATTCAACCCATGTACTCTTCAGCAACCGCCCCACCACCTCACCCCCCACATACCCACCAGCCCCACTTCCACCCACCCACCCTGTCCTGCTTCCAATACAGGTGCTGGTCAGCAACTGCCCCACCTCCTCACCCCACCCCACACCACACCACCCACCACCATCCAACAGGTCCTGGTCAGCAACCCCCCCATCCCCCACCCCCCACCCCATCCCCACCCCACCACCACCCACCGACCAATTACTCTTTAGCCCCCCCCCCCAGCCCCCCAGCCCCCCCCCCCCACACACACACACCCCACTCCACCACCCACCAGGTCCTGGTCAGCGACCGCACCCCCCCCCCTACCCCCCCCCCCCCCACCCCACCCCCATCCCCCCACCCCATCCCACCACCACCACCTCACCCACCCACCACCCACCAGGTCCTGGTCAGATCCCCCCCCCCCCCCCCCCCCCCCCCCCCCCCAGCACCCACACACCCACGCACCCCGCCCCCACCACCACCACCACCACCTCCCCCCCCCCCACCACCACCAGGTCCTGGTCAGCAACCGCCACCTTACCCGCCTGGACTTGTCCAACAATGACATCACTTGGGGGTGTGGTGCCGCCCTTGGCAACCTGCTATCAGTCAATCACGTCATCAAGGTGCTGAACATGAGCAACAACTGCGTCAGCAGCTTCCAGCACATGTTGGCTTTTGCAGAGGTGGGTGGAATTTTGATGATTTTGGTTTTGGCTCCGCATGGGCACATCTAGAGTAGTCAGAAATACCCCCCCCCCCCCCCCCCCCCCCCCCCCAACCCAACCCAAACCCAAACCCAAACCCCATCATGTCATCAAGGTGCTTGATATGAGCAGCAACTGCGTCAGCAGCTTCCAGCACATGTTGGCTTTTGCAGAGGTGAGAGGGATTTTGTTAGTTATGGTTTTGGCTCCGCATGGGCACATCGTCAGAAATACCCCCCCCCCACCCCCACCCCACCAACCCAACCCAACCCAACCCAACCCAACCCAACCCAACCCAACCCAACCCAACCCAGCCCAGCCCAACCCAACCCAGCCCAACCCAACCCAACCCAACCCAACCCAACCCAACCCAACCCAACCCAACCCAACCCAGTCCAACCCCATCATGTCATCAGAGTGCTTAATATGAGCAACCTCTGCATCAGCACATTCCAGGACATGCTAGTTTTTGCAGAGGTGGGTATGTCCTGGGAGGTGGGTGGGATTCTGTTTGTGCTGCTTTTGTTGGTTTTGTTGGATTTGGTAACGCATGGGTCCAGCTAAAGTAGTCTGAAATGCCCCCCCAACCCCCATAATGTCATCAAGGCTCTCAATATGAGCAGCATCTGCATCAGTAGCTTCCAGTAAATGTCTGCTTTTGCAGAGTTGGGCTTTTGTTGGTGTCAGTTTTGTTGGTTTTGGCAACGCATGGGTCCATCTAAACTAGTCAGAAATACCCCCCCCCCCCCCCCAACCCCAAACCCAACCCCCAACCCCCAACCCCCATAATGTCATCAAGGTGTTCAATACGAGCAGCATCTGCATCAGTACCTTCCAGTAAATGTCTGCTTTTGCAGAGGTGGGCTTTTGTTGGTGTCGGTTTTGTTGGTTTTGGCAACGCATGGGTCCATCGAAAGTAGTCAGGAATGCCCCCCCCCCCCCAACCCAACCCAACCCAACCCAACCCACCCCCCATCATGTCATCAGGGTGCTCAATATGAGCAATAACTGCTTCAGTTGCTTCCAGCACATGTTGGCTTTTGCAGAGGAGGGTAGGATTTGATGGTGTTGTTTTTGTTGGTTTTAGTTGGTGTCGGTTTTGTTGGTGTCGGTTTTGTTGGTGTTGGTTTTGTTGGTGTTGGTTTTGTTGGTGTTGGTTTTGGCAACGCATGGGCCCAGCTAAAGTAATCAGGAATGCCCCCTCCCCCCCCCCCTTCCCCCCCCAAACCCCATCATAGCATCAAGGTTCTCGATATGAGCAGCAACTGCTTCAGCAGCTTCCAGCACATGTTGGCTTTTGCAGAGGTGGGTAAGATTTGTTGGTTTTAGTTGATGTTGGTTTTGTTGGTGTTGGTTTTGTTGGTTTGGGCAACGCATGGGTCCATCTAAAATAGTCAGGAATGCCCCCCCCCCCCAAACCCCCCCCAAACCCCAAACCCCATCATAGCATCAAGGTTCTCGATATGAGCAGCAACTGCATCAGCAGCTTCCAGCACATGTTGGCTTTTGCAGAGGTGGGTAAGATTTGTTGGTTTTAGTTGATGTTGGTTTTGTTGGTGTTGGTTTTGTTGGTTTGGGCAACGCATGGGTCCATCTAAAGTAGTCAGGAATGCCCCCCCCCCCCCCCAAACCCCAACCCCCCCAAACCCCAAACCCCATCATAGCATCAAGGTTCTCGATATGAGCAGCAACTGCATCAGCAGCTTCCAGTAAATGTCTGCTTTTGAGGTGGGATTTTGTTGGTGTCGGCTTTGGTGGTGGTTTGGTGTTGGTGTTGGATTTTGTGTGTGTGTGTTGGTTTTGAGGTGGGTGGGCTCTTGCTGGGTGGTGGGTGTTTCCAGTAGTGTTTCATCCCATATCTGGTTTTGCTGATGTGGGTGTTTCCAAAATCGTCACGTTAAATCTCTTATTTTGGTGAGGGGCAGCTACCGAGCTATCCCCCCGACCCCCCGGCTCCCCGGCACCCCGGCACTATCCCCCCGACCCCCCGGCACGTATCCCCCCAGCATGTATCCCCCCGACACCCCGGCTCCCCGGCACCCCGGCACTATCCCCCCCGACCCCCCGGCACGTATCCCCCCAGCATGTATCCCTCCGACCCCCCGGCACTATCCCCCCGACCCCCCGGCACGTATCCCCCCGACCCCTGGCACTATTCCCCCGACCCCCCGGCTCCGCACTATGCGCTCCGCCATACGATGGCCACACATTACTCCTTAAACCAGGCGTGAGTAGCCCAAGTACCTACTCAACCTGGCCTTCATAAATCTGAATTTAAAAACACTGGTCGCCATGCCACAGGGACTTGAAGAGATTGCTGGTCTGGTTGAGCTGTACTTGAGCACTACATAAAGTACTTGAGCTGTACTTGAGCGGTACATAAATCTGAAATACAAAACACTGTTTGCCATGCCACAGGGTCTTGAAGAGGTTGTTGGTCTGGTTGAGCTGTACTTGAGCACTACATGAAGTACTTGAGCTGTACTTGAGCGGTACATAAATCTGAAATACAAAACACTGTTTGCCATGCCACAGGGTCTTGAAGAGGTTGTTGGTCTGGTTGAGGTGTACTTGAGCACTACATAAAGTACTTGAGCTGTACTTGAGCCATACGTAAATATTAAATACAAAACACTGTTTGCCATGCCACAGGGTCTTGAAGAAAATGTTGGACTGGTTGAGCTGTACTTGAGCGGTATCATGGCTGAAGACCATGGTCCAGCTAGCAGGTAGGTGGTTGAGCTGTACTTGAGCGCTATCATGGCTGAAGACCATGGTCCAGCTAGCAGCTAGGTGGAGATGGGTAAGCATAACTGTTCGGGTTCACCCACCCCCCACCGCCACCCACCACTAATACCACCACCCACCACCAATACCACCCACCACCAACAACTGCACCCACCTCCACCACCAACACCACCACTACCCACCAAAACCATCACCCACCACCCACACCCACCCACATACCCACCTACCGACCACCCACACACACCTACACACCACACACACACCATGTAAACTGCTGCAGGTATTGCACTCAGACCCAAATCACCCCCCCCACACACACACACACCGCCACCACCACCCACACCCACCCAGCCCTACTCCCCCCCCCCCCCCCCCCCCCCCCCCACACACACACACACACACACACCACCAACCTACTCACCACCCACCCACCCGCACCCACCCACCCCACCCATGTAACCTGCACTTCAGGTCTTGCATTGAGATGCTGATGAAAGGCCTAGCTGGCATCTTTGCCAGTCAGTGTCTGGAACATCTGGACCTTAGTAATAACCTGTTGGGCAGGAGAGGGGCTGCAGTGCTGGCCAAGTGAGTAACTGGATTCACTCCTTTGTAAGGATTCGCTATTTTGTATGCATCGCATAAATACATACACTCTTATGTATTTATGGCATTTTTTTGCGGAGCCCCCCCTTCTGGGGGGAGGTTCACTCCTTTGTAAGGTTGACGTTTCTATTTGGGGCTACTCATGGCAGCTTCCAGCCAGCTCCATCATCCAGGCACTGGGACAAAAAGTATAGGGGCTGTAGTGCTGGCCAAGTAAGCCCGGATTTGTTTTGGGGCAAAAAGGATTTTCACCTCGCCTGGCCTGGCCTGGCCTCGCCTGGGGTGAGGTAGGGTGGGGCCCAAAAGGGTGGGTCACTGGGTCTCCCTGCACAAGTCCTAGACTGGAAGAATCACATTTGACATGGCGGAGCCTTTCCTACTCAGAATGAGGGAGTGGGTGCCCTTAGGTCGGTGGGAGGTGCCAATCCACGACTAATCACATCAGCAGCAGCAGCAGCAGCACCACCATCATCACCACCATCATCATCATCACCACCATCATCACCACCACCACCATCATCACCACCATCATCACCACCACCATCATCATCATTATCATCACCACCACCATCATCATCATCATCACCATCACCACCATCATCATCACCACCACCACCATCATCATCATCATCACCACCACCACCATTAGCACCATCCTCATAATCACCACCACCACCACCATCATCATCATCATCATCATCACCACCACCATCACCACAACCATCACCATCAACACCATCATCACCATCAGCATCATCACCACCACCACCATCACAACCACCACCATCACCACCATCATCATCACCACCACCATCATCATCACCGATTCCACCACCAGCACCACCACCACTACCACCATCATCACCACCTCTACCACCATCACCATCATCATCACCATCATCATCACCACCACCACCACCGTCACCACCACCGTCATCATCATCATCATCATCATCATCATCTGATCCACTATTTCAATCCTTGATACACAGAGGCCTGAAGCCAAAAAACAACCCAACCCAACCCAACTTACACAGAGGCCTGAAGCTGAGCCAAAGCCTGAGTTACCTGGACCTCTCAAAGTGTTCCCTCGATGCCCACGGCATCACCTCCCTATCAGCTGCACTGGAGGTAGGACTGTTTGTATGCATGCATGCATGCATGTATGTATGTATGTATGTATGTATGTATATATGTTCTAGTACATTGCCCGTGTGGCCGAGGCCACCCGCCACACCACCCACCCAGGTTCTGGGTCCTGTTCTGGCCTGGGTTACATAACGTGCATCGCCCTTGAACATACACCCTCCCCCCCCCCCCCCCCCCCCCCCCCCCCCCTTACTCACATGCACACAGTCAAGATATGTCCCCCTTTGCAAAATATCTATCACATGCCCACTTCCTTTCCTTACTAAAAATATAAATACTAAATATACCTCCACCCCCCACCCCCAGCCCCCAGGACCTGGGTAACATATCGGGTTACGTCCTTGTATGTACCCCTAGATGTAACACACACAAACCATTCCAACTCAACCCTAACCAGACCCACAGCCTCCACACATTTCTGAATCCCTCCTTGCCCCTCACTCCACCCCATGTACACACTTTCTCTTTCTTCCCCCTCCCCTCGCCCCAAGCATCCCCACTCATGGTGGGTCAACCTCCAGCTGTTGCTTTGACCCGGAAGTTCCAGCCAGTCTTCTATCGCAAAATGCTAAGCAACCGATGTATCAATGCTTGAAACAATGAAAAGAGATTGGATGAGGGGTGCAAGGGCCATATCGCGATTATATGGTAGAAATCTACGGCTTCCGTCCGATCAACACCTGCTGAATCAAAAATCGCAGCGCCGTGCTTAACGATCATCGATACAATGAAAAGAGATTGCATAGATAGGATTGCATAGATAGAAGCGGTCCAAGTGTGAGAAATGGGAAGGAAATGGCTGCTCGCATCCACTGGCTGCCAACCGTGACACAATTGATGCACAGGCATGGTGAAAGTGCGCATGCGTGAAGTGAATGGTGGCAACGCTCGCAGGCGGAAGAGCGTTGAGGATAGAATGGGCGCCTGACGAGATGAGAACTCAGAATGTATTTTGAGAATTCGAAAGCCCCTGGCTCTTCATGCGAGAGTCTGGGTGAGGAACAGGGGAGGGAGGTATGGATGCCTAGGCACAAAGATCTCTGGTGAGAAAGAATTGCGCATGATTGGGGAAAGAGATTTGAAGTTCCGGGGTTGCGAGAAAGTTGCGAGTATCTATTTCCATTCCCAGCTCGTCCAGGCTGACCTACAGCATTTGCCAAACGCCGTCTCTGATTTGCATCGCTCCTATGCTCTTCGGCATGTAGAGCTCGCCTTTCGCTGCGAAGAGCTCGCTGGCTGGCTGTATTCGTCGCCCGTCTGCCTACGTCTTGTTGATTGTGCGCATTCATGGCATCGAGGAGCAGAAGATTATAGACAATTTGTCTGAGCGCCATTCTTGGTTTTGACGCTCAGATCGAATGCGGAAGATGATTTATCGCTTCGCATTCACCTGCTCTGTCATTTTCAAAATCTCGGTAGGGAGTTGGATGGGTATTCGGCTCAGTCAAAAAGGCGGAAAGGGCGATGGCGCGCAGGTGTAATCTTGATGCGGAGGAGTGAAAGTTGCATCCTGAAAGCTGAACTGGGGATTTGAATTTTACGCACTCGGAGTCGACTCAGTCATGATAAGCTATTACTAACCCACGAATTCAGCCGATAGCCAGGGTGGGTTCGCTATGAGTCTCGGTAATTAAGCCAAAGCCAGCTAGCGTCGGAATGAAAAGTTCGCATGAAAAGTTCGCGAACTTTTCTCAGAAATCCGTGTATGTCTTTATATATATAGATGTATGTCCGTAATAGTACAGTAGCTCATGTGGCCTTAGCCACTTCCCTCCCCTCCCACCCAAACAAACTTGCCCCTTGCACACACACACACTCCTCCCTCTTTCTTTGCCCCTCCCTCTCTCCTCCCCCCAACCCCCACCCTGGTCACCCCTCCCTCTCTCCTTCATGCCTCCTCCCTCTTTTCTGTCTCCAACACCCCCTCCCTTACTTCCCATTCACCCCCCCCCCACACCCACCCACCCCCCCTCACTCAGTCTCTCCTACCCCCCCCCCCCCCCCCCCCTCTCTCTATCTGTCATCCTTCCCTCTCTCAGTCTCTCCTACCCCCCCCCCCCCCCCCCCCCCTCCTCACACACACACCACTTCCACAACACACACACGTCCCTGCTCCCCATCTCTCCCTCCTCCCCCTGCCCACCCCCAAGGCCCCAACCCCACAAAAACAAACACACTCATCAGTCTTTAACCAAGCAGATCCAATTCACCAAAGACTTGCGAACGATTGAATCCCGCGGAGAACACTGGCCTCGCGCAACCGCAAAGCGACTTGCCTGCAGCATCTTCTTTACTTGCGTTTGGGCCGGGAATCTGTCGGGTTGACCCCCAAAAGACCTCATCCAGCCAACTCTGCCTCGCCTTTGGTACAGCATAGTGCAGGACATTTACCCAATTATATGGTAGCAGATTGCAGAGATGGGATGAGAGATGCAAGGGCGGGAGCGCGCAGGGAGATGGAACGGCCATTGAGACATCAAGGAAGTCGACTAACTTGCGAGAAATACCAACCTGGCCTCCTGTCAGCTTCATGAAGTGCGGGGGCAAGACGTCAACGTTTGTTTGCTTCCTCCTATTACTCTGCAGTCCGGCAAGCCCAACTGGCCTGCTGGCTGGCAGAGTTTCGTGATGCACTGAAGATAGCTGAAAAAGCTGAAGGTAGCTGAAGATGCTCTGAAGATAGGACTAGTGATGAGGTGATACATGACCCAAGCTGACTGACATGGCTCGAACAAATCCAGGAGGGGGGAAGCTACCCTCCAGTGAGCTAGCATCCACAAGCCAGATCTCCTGAACCCTAAAACCTAAAACCTAAAACCTATATCCTAAAACCCTTAACCTGAAACCCCTAAACCCTAAACCCTAAATCGGAGGAGGATCTGGCTTGTGGATGCTAGCTCACTGGAGGGTAGCTTCCCCCTACCACAAATCCAAGGCCACATGATGAGCATACCACTCAAAAGCCCGGAATGCCCACTACACGTTTCAAAGTGGAACCGAGCCCAGATTAGCAAAAACAAAAGGTTGCCAGGCCAGGGAATGTTTGTGATTCTGAAAACCACACCGTACTCAAACCGTACTCTAATAAAACCGTACCGTATCTATACCGTATCCGTATCCGTATCAGTTTGCATGAAACCTGAATATTAGACCCTTGCTGACTGGTATGTCTCAAATAAATCCAATTGATACTGCAGAGCTAAGAATATGTTGCAACAATAATGACTACAACAACAAAAAAGTAGGCTTGGTAGAGGCTAATTGCGGACCAAATTAGCCCTAATAGGTCTAATACAGGCTAATAGCTACATTGGCCCTATTAGCTGTAAACTAATTTAGCCGAACAAAATAAAAGCAATCAACGACAACAACAACAATCAAAGATCAACAGCAACAACAACAACAACAACAACAACAACAACATCAACAACAACAACAACAACAACAACAACAACAACAACAACAGCAACAACAATGAAAACTGTGCAGGGCAACGATAAAGATTCTTGCCATCTCAATTGTCTCATCCTCTCCCAAAACGGCCTCAACGATGATTCTGTTAAGCTACTAGTGCAGGTAAGGTTGAATGGATGGATCATGATTTGGACATTTTGTGTGTGTGTGTGTGTGTGTGTGTGTGTGTGTGTGTGTGTGTGGGGGGGGGGGGGGGGGGGGGGGGGGGGGGTACTTTATAAACTGCATAAAGATAATAAACTGCATAAAGATAATAAACTGCATAAAGATAATAAACTGCATAAAGATAATAAACTGCATAAAGATAATAAACTGCATAAAGATAATAAACTGCATAAAGATAATAAACTGCATAAAGATAATAAACTGCATAAAGATAATAAACTACATAAAGATAATAAACTGTATAAAGATAATGATCTGTATAAAGATAATAAACTGCATAAAGCAGGCATAAAGATAATAGACTGTATGAACCCGAGCTACTAGTGCGGGTAAGGTTGGATGGATGATGGCTTGTACATGTGTTTGTGTTTGTTTGTGGGTTGGTGTTTAAACTGTATAAACCTAAGCTACTACTGTGGTTAAGGTTGGATGGATGATGACTTGTACATGTGTTTGTGTTTGTGCTTGTTTGTGGGATGGTGTTTAAACCGGACAGACCTAATCTTCTACTGCTTGTAAGGTTGGATGGATGATGTTTTGGACATGTGTTTTTGTTTGTGTTTGTTTGTGGGTTGGTGTTTAAACCGTATAGACCTAAGCTTCTACTGCTTGTAAGGGTTGGATAGATGATGACAAGGACATATTTTAGTGTTGGTATATAAACCTGTTTACAACTGTGTAAAACTGTATAAAACTGTTTACAACTGTGTAAACCCGTATAAAACTGTTTTCAACTGTGTAAAAATGTCAAAAACTGTATACACCTGTGTAAACTGTCTACAGCTGTATACACCTGTGTAAACTGCCTACAGCTGTATACACCTGTGTAAACTGCCTACAGCTGTATACACCTGTGTAAACTGCCTACAGCTGTATACACCTGTGTAAACTGCCTACAGCTGTATACACCTGTGTAAACTGCCTACAGCTGTATACACCTGTGTAAACTGCCTACAGCTGTATACACCTGTGTAAACTGCCTACAGCTGTATACACCTGTGTAAACTGCCTGCAGCTGTATACACCTGTGTGAACTGTATGAACCTAAGCTGGAATTGTTGTTGAGGTTCGCGTGCGCAAGACTCACCATCTTGCATTATGCGCATCGGATTGGGGGGGGGGGGGGGGGGGGGATGTCTGTATGTGTAGGGAAAGGCAATATGATATCATATGATGCTGGCAGTCTGAATAGGCTAAAGTTACCATGTATATACAATATCATGTGATGCAATTTGTATGATATCATATGGTGCCCACAGTTTGACAATGCTAAAGTTACCATGTATATACAATATCATGTGATGCAATTTGTATGATATCATATGGTGCCCACAGTTTGACAATGCTAAAGTTACCATGTATATACAATATCATGTGATGCAATTTGTATGATATCATATGGTGCCCACAGTTTGACAATGCTAAAGTTACCATGTATATACAATATCATGTGATGCAATTTGTATGATATCATATGGTGCCCACAGTTTGACAATGCTAAAGTTACCATGTATATACAATATCATGTGATGCAATTTGTATGATATCATATGGTGCCCACAGTTTGACAATGCTAAAGTTACCATGTATATACTACATCATATGATTCACTTTGTTTGATAACATATGATAGCATACTGGCCTTTTAAAAACATCAGATGATATTCCAGTCCCTAGGCATGTAGCAGTCCAGGGGTAGGCTAAATAGGCTAGGGGGACCTGCCCATTCATGCACAATCAAATGTTGGTGAGGAGCATCAGCTCAAGGTCCATCATGTTACATTATGGGCATTGGTTTTGGGGGGGGAGGACGTCTATGTTACAGTCCAGGGGTATCCAAAAAGGCTAGAGGGACCTGCCCAATCATGCACAATCAACTGTTGGTGAGTAGCATCAGCTCAAGGTCCATCATGTTACATTATGGGCATTGGTTTTGGGGGGGGAGGGGGGGGGGGTATGTCTGTATGTTACAGTCCAGGGGTATCCAGAAAGGCTAGAGGGACCTGCCCAAACATGCACAATCAAATGTTGGTGAGGAGCATCAGCTCAAGGTCCATCATGTTACATTATGGGCATTGGTTTTGGGGGGGGAGGACGTCTATGTTACAGTCCAGGGGTATCCAGAAAGGCTAGAGGGACCTGCCCAACCGTGCACAATCAACTGTTGGTGAGTAGCATCAGCTCAAGGTCCATCATGTTACATTATGGGCATTGGTTTTTTTTGGGGGGGGGGGGGGGGGGGTATGTCTGTATGTTACAGTCCAGGGGTATTCAGAAAGGCTAGAGGGACCTGCCCAACCTTGCACAATCAACTGTTGGTGAGGAGCATCAGCTCAAGGTTCATCATGTTACATGATGGGCATTAGATTGGGGGAAGGTACCCAAACTTGACTTGGACAGGTGTTTAAACCTAAGCTGCTGCTCACACCACACACCAGACCACACACCACACCACACGGCTCCACACCACACCACACCACACCACACCACACCTCTCCACACCACACCACACCACACGGCTCCACACCTCTCCACACCACACCACACCACACCTCTCCACACCACACCACACCACACCACACGGCACCATACCGCACCACACCACACACCACATCACACCACACCACACGGCTCCACACCACACCACACCACACGGCACCACACCACACCACACCACACCACACCACACCACACCACACCACACCACACCACACGGCTCCACACCTCTCCACACCACACCACACCACACCACACCACACCTCTCCACACCAACACCACACCACACCACACCATACGCACCACACCACACACCACATCACACCACACCACACGGCTCCACACCACACCACACCACACCACACCTCTCCACACCACACCACACCACACGGCACCACACCACACCACACCACACCACACGGCACCATACCGCACACCCATACACCACATCAACCACACCACACCACACACACGGCTCACACCACACCACACCACACACTCCACCACCACACCACACCACACCAAACCACTAACCACACAAAACCACACCACACGACACCACCCTCACCACACCACACCACACAACACCACACCACACCACACCCACACACACCACACCACACACACCGCACCACACCACACCACACCACACCACACCACATCACACCACACCACACACACACCACACCACACCACCACGCACACACCACAACCACCCCACACCACACCACACCACACCACACCACACCTCACAACATCCACACCAACACCACCACACCACACCACACCACACACTACCCCACAAACACCCGGCACCACACCACACCACACCACACCACACCACACCACACCACCACACCACACCACACCACACCACGCCACACCACACACCGCACCACACACCACACCACACCACTCCACCATCCAGGCTGTACAGTCCAACCGCACACTTGAGAAGCTTGACCTGTCACACAACAATATGACCTGGTCTTGCGGTGAGGCTGTTGGGGAGATGATCAGGGCAAACAAGTAAGTGGCACTGAGAAACAGGGTGGGTGGCTGGAGAGTGTGATTAGAGAAGTGGAGGGTGGGGTTGAAGGGGTGGGTGGGTGGGTGGGGAGGGGGGGGGGGGAGCCCCCCCCCCCCATCCATCATACAGCAACATGACCTGGTCCTGTGGTGAGGCTGTTGGGGAGATGATCAGGGCAAACAAGTAAGTGGCACTGAGAAACAGGGTGGGTGGCTGGCTGGCTGGCTGGAGAGTGTGATTAGGCGAGTGGTGGGTGGGTGAGTGTGGGAGGGAGGGAGCCCCCTCCCCCCTCTGTCATACAGCAACATGACCTGGTCCTGTGGTGAGGCTGTTGGGGAGATGATCAGGGTAAACAAGTGGTTGGTGTTTGTGTGTGGTGTGGTGCGGTGGGGGTGGGAAAGTGGGGGTGGTTTGGTGTTTGTGTGTGGTGTGGTGATAGTGGGGGGGTGGGGTGGGAGAGTGTGGGTGGGTTGGTGTAAGTGTGTGGTGTGGTGTGGGTGGGAGAGTGTGGGTGGTGTGGTTGGGGTGAGTGGGTGTGGGTGGGAGAGTGTGGGTGGGTTGGTGTTTGTGTGTGGTGTGGTGGGGGTGGTTGGGTGGGGGTGGGAGAGTGTGGGTGGTGTGGTTGGGGTGAGTGGGTGGGGGTGGGAGAGTGTGGGTGGGTCTGTGTTTGTGTGTGGTGTGGTTGGTGTGGTTGGGTGGTTGGGGGTGGGTCGGTGATTGTGTGTGGTGTAGTGGGGATGGTAGAGTGTGGCTGAATTGATGATTGTGTGTGGTGGGGTGGAGGTGGGTCGGTGTTTGCTTGTGGTGTAGTGGGTTTGAGTGGGTAGGCTTCACCACCACCACCACCTTATCTAATACATTTTATTTTTTTATCAAACACCTGTATGAAAGAATTCTTCTTGCCTTTTGTTTGTGGGTGGGTATGGGTGGGTGGGCAGATGGGGGGGGGGGGGGGGGGGGGGGGGGGGGGGGGGGGGGGGGGGCTTAACGCACACCACATTATCAAATACATTTTAGAAAGTTATCTAACACCAATACATGTCAGGAACATTTAAAATGTGTCATCAAACACCAACAACTGTCAACACACACACCACCACTACATTATCAAATATAATTAAAAATGTCATCTAACACCAACTCATGTCAAGAACATTTAAATGTGTCATCAAACACCAACAACTGTCAACACACACACCACCACTACATTATCAAATATAATTTAAAATGTCATCTAACACCAACTCATGTCAAGAACATTTAAATGTGTCATCAAACACCAACAACTGTCAACACACACACCACCACCACATTGTCAAACACAATTGTAAATGTTATCTAACACCAATACATGCCAGGTACATTGAAACGTGTCATCAAACACCGATGACTGTCAACGCGCACCACTTCATCAAATACATGTTTAAATGTTATTTAACACCAACACATGGCACATATATTTAAATGTGTCATCAAACGCCAACATGTGTCAACACACACAAACCACCACCAAATTATCAAATACATTTTAAACTTTATCTAACACCAACACATGTCAAATATATTCAAATGTGTCATCAAACACCAACAAATGTCAACACACACAAACCACCACCAAATTATCAAACACATTTTAAAATGTATCGAACACCAACACATGTCAGGTTTATGAAGGAGCTCATCTTTGATGACAACACCGTACGTTATGGATCTGGCTTCACGGCATTTGTGTTTCTGTTTGAGGGTGGGTGGGTGGGTAGGGGGGGGGGGGGGGGGGGGGGGTCTTTCTGTCAACGCACACACACTCACCACCACCAAAGAATCAAATGCAGTTTAAAATGTTATCTAACACCAACACGTTTTAAAAATGTATCTAACACCAACACTTGTCAGGTTTATGAAGGAGCTCATCTTTGATGACAACACCGTACGTTATGGATCTGGCTTCACGGCATTTGTGTTTTTGTTTGAGGGTGGGTAGGGGGGTAGGGGGGGGGGGGGGGGGGGGGGGGGGTCTTTCTGTCAACACACACACTCACCACCACCACAGAATCAAATGCAATTTAAAATGTTATCTAACACCAACACGTTTTAAAAATGTATCTAACACCAACACTTGTCAGGTTTATGAAGGAGCTCATCTTTGATGGCAACCTTGTACGCAATGGATCAGGCTTCAAAGCATTTGTCGACATCGGATTTATGGAGACTCTGCAGGCTAGAGGTGAGTGGCAAGTTTCTCACCTTTTCCATGTATCTTCTAGGCAGCTCTCTGAGCCAGCCACTGCTACATCCTCTCTCACCTTTTCTATGTAGCTTCTAGGCAGCTCCCTGAGCCAGCCACCGTGCTACATCCTCTCTCACCTTTTCTATGTAGCTTCTAGGCAGCTCCCTGAGCCAGCCACTGTGCTACATCCTCTCTCACCATTTCTATGTAGCTTCTAGGCAGCTTCCTGAGCCAGCCACTGTGCTACATCCTCTCTCACCTTTTCTATGTAGCTTCTAGGCAGCTCCCTGAGCCAGCCACTGTGCTACATCCTCTCTCACCTTTTCTATGTAGCTTCTAGGTAGCTCCCTGAGCCAGCCACTGTGCTACATCCTCTCTCACCTTTTCTATGTAACTTCTAGGCAGCTCCCTGAGCCAGCCACTGTGCTACATCCTCTCTCACCTTTTCTATGCAGCTTCTAGGCAGCTTCCTGAGCCAGCCACTGTGCTACATCCCCTCTCACCTTTTCTTTTTAGCTTCTAGGTAGCTTCCTGAGCCAGCCACTGTGCGACATCCTGTCTCACCTTTGCTTTTTAGCTTCTAGGCAGCTCCCTGAGCCAGCCACTGTGCGACATCCTCTCTCACCTTTTCTTTTTAGCTTCTAGGCAGCTCCCTGAGCCAGCCACTGTGCTACATCCTTTGAATGGATAGATGAGTGGATGGATGGGTGGATAGATGGATGGATGAGTGGATGGATGATTTAATGGATGAGTGGATGGATGGGTGGATAGATGGATGCATGGATGGATAAGTGGATGGATGGATGATTGGGTGGATGGATGAGTGGGTGGATAGATGGATGCATGGATGGATAAGTGGATGGATGGATGAGTGGATGGATGGGTAAATGGATGAATGATTTAATGGATGAGTGGATGGATGGGTGGATAGATGGATGAATGCATGGATGAGTGAGTGGATGGATGGATGAGTGGATGGATGGATGAATGGATGGATGATTTAATGGATGAGTGGATGGATGGATGGGTAATTGAATGGATGAGTGGATGGATAGATGAATGGATGGATGGATGGATGAATGATTGAATGGATGGATGGATGGATAGATGAATGATTGAATGGATGGATAGATGAATGGATGGATGGATGAATGAATGGATGGGTGAATGGACGGATAGAAAGCTGATGAGGTTTGTGTTCATACTCAACTACCCTACAAATACCAAACAACTGACACGTAATTACCATGAATGTACATGTAATTACCATACATTTTCATGTACTTTCCAGTTAATTAGTGTTCTGTTGCTTTTTAGGCCATGGAAAGAAGGTGTCAACACTGCATAGCCTGAGCTTGCGGGACTGTGTCAAGGAGATGACAGGATCTATCATTCAGGTAAGGAAAATACAGTGTATTTTATATCTAGATCTATGTAGATGCACTTATTTTCTACATATATTATATATGTAGATTCCGGTTGATAGATAGATGGATAGATGGATGGATGGATGGATGAAGGGATAGATAGACAAATAGATAGATGGAAGGGTGGATGGAGGGAGGAAGGAAGGAAGGAAGGGAGAGAGAGAGAGAGAGAGAGAGAGAGAGAGAGAGAGAGAGAGAGAGAGAGAGAGAGAGAGAGAGAGAGAGAGATTTCACTTGTGCAAAGGTGGTATGATATCACAGTCAGATGAAGTGGCGAGTGCCCCAAACTGGGAGTACAGCTAGAGGGAACCCATAGCTTGGGCATAGGGGGAAAGATGGAATCGAAATTCGTCGTGACGTCAATATCAATCATCATATATGTTTGCATCAATGGTAAAAACATCACCCGATAGGCTGAAGACAGGAACTTTAATTGAGAATACATTCGACAAGACTATAACAACTTCTACCCCTCCAAAGGGACCCATGGCATGCCCATAACCATAATCATACCCATAAACATTATCAGAATTCATAATCACAAACATAATCATAAACATGATCATAATCATAAACATTATCAGAATTCATAAACATAATCATAAACATAATCATAATCATGAACATAATCATAAACATGATCATAATCATAAACATTATCATGAAGAAAATCATAATCATAATCAGAATTCATAATCATAAACATAAACATAATCATTATCATAAACATAATCATAAATATGAACATAATCATAACCATACCCATAAGCATAAGCATAAGCATAGGCATAAGCATATCCATAACTATAACCATAAGCATAACTGCATAAGCATAACCATAATCATAAGAATAATCATTAGCATCCGCACAAGCATAACCATAAGCATAACCGTAACCATACGCCTACCCTCAACCCTTACACTAACTCTGTTCCACAGGAATCCCATTTCGAGCAGACGCTTAGCGCGCTTTCCTTGCTGCTGCAATCATCACAGATCAAGAATCTAGACCTTGCAGGCACTGAAGCGGTGAGTGCACCAGGGTACTACATTTGTTATGTCAGTGTTTATGTCAGTATGTATGTCAGTATGTATGTCAGTATTTATGTCAGTGTTTATGTCCGTATTTATGTCAATAGTTTTTTAACTCAATGATCACTGTAGCACGAACCAGGGCCCTCGTCGGTAAAACGATTTTTTGGGGTTCAGATCATCAGTGCTTTTTCTTTTGAAGCCCTTCCTATCATGGTTGGGCAAGTCCCTTTAGCCTATTTAGCCTACCCCTGGACTGTAACATACATACATACAGTTGCTTATCAGTGTTTATGTCAGTATTTATGTCAGTGTTCATGTAATCACAGATCAAGAATCTAGACCTTGCAGGCACTGAAGCGGTGAGTGCACCAGGGTGCTACATTTGTTATGTCAGTGTTTGTGTCAGTGTTTTTGTCAGTGTTAATGCCAGTATTTGTGTCAGTATTTATGCCAGTATTTATGTCAGTATTTATTTCATCACAGATCAAGAATCTAAACCTTGCAGGCACTCAAGCGGTGAGTGCACACAATGATAAGATAATTGTTTTTCGGCGGAGCCCCTCCCTTCTTGGGGGCAGGGGCCCCCAGGCTCACCCCGTTGTCCGTTTGTTTGTTTGTGCGACCGCCCCCCCAAGACGAAGCTTGGCACATAAGTAGGGATCGGCAATATGATATCATATGATATCATGTCATCATATGATATCATATGATGCCGGCGGTCTGACTAGGTAACTTTGGCCTATGGTGTCATATCATATGACATTAAATCATATGATCTATGTATGATATCGTATGATATCATACTCGTCTTTAGTCAACATAATATGATTTGCCGGTCCCTACACACAAGCCAACATTCTTGTAAGTAACTAGTTATAATAAAAAAATAATTAACATTCTTGTAAGTAACTAGTGCTAATATACAAATACTAAACATTTTTGTAAGTAATAAAATAATAAACATTCTTGTAAGTAACTAGTGCTAATAAAAAAACATTCTTGTAAGTAACTAGTGCTAATAAAAAAACATTATTGTAAGTAATAAAATAATAAACATTATTGTAAGTAACTAGTGCTAATAATAAAATAATAAACATTTTTGTAAGTAACAAAATAATAAACATTATTGTAAGTAATAAAATAATAAACATTATTGTAAGTAAGTAATGCTAAAATGCTGAAATGCTAAAATAATCTAATAGTACATTAATAAACATTATTGCAAGTAACTAATGCTCATCCGGCTGCTCAATTCTGTTGCCAAAACTCTCCGCCAATTTTCCGCGTCGCTTGCACACCACACCACACCACACCCCTTTTCCTCACCTCACCACACCACACCACACCCCTTTTCCTCACCTCGCCACACTGCACCACACCACACCACACCACACCACACCACACACCCTTTTCCTCACCTCACCACACCACACCACACCACACCCCTTTTACTCACCTCGCCACACCACACCACACCTCACCACACCCCTTTTCCTCACCTCGCCACACTACACTACACCACACCACACCACACCACACCACACCACACCACACCACACCACACCCCTTTTCCTCACCTCAAAACCCCACACCACCCCTGTCCCATGACCTCTTTGTTGCAAGGAGATTGCACGGACCTTCACAAACATGCACTTTCTCCTCCCACCCCCACCTCACCACCCCACACCACCCCTGTCCCATGACCTCTTTATTGCAGGGAGATTGCACGGATACCCACAAACACACACTTTCCCCACCCACCCACCCACTCACCCACACCACCCCACACCCTTCTCCTCACCCCTGAACCGTAACCTCTTTGTTGCAAGGAGATTGCACAGACCTCCACAAACCCACACTTTATCCTCCCACTTACCAACCCACACCACACCACACCACTCCCCTTTTCCTCACCCCACCCCACACCACACCACACCACACCACACCACACCACTTTTCCTCACCCCACCCCACACCGCCCCACCCCACACCACACCCCTTTTCATCTCCCTCTTTGCTGCAGGGAGATTGCACGGACCTCCACAAAACACGCGCTTTCCCCTCCCACCCACCCACCTGCCTACCCCACCCCACATACTTCTCCGCACCCCTGACCCATAATCCCTTCATCGCAGGGAGATTCCACGGACCTCCATACACACACTTTCTCCTCCCACCCATCCACCCACCCACCCCTTCACCCACCCCACCCCATATACTTCTCCGCACCTCTGACCCATAATCCCTTCATTGCAGGGAGATTGCACGGACACCCACATCCAGCAAATGATGAGTTTCATGAAGGGGCGGCAATCCTCAAGCTCTGTCTCTGCAAAACACAACCAGAGGTGACCGGCCCAGGTTCATGCGCAGGTGGCGTGGGCCGAAGGCCTTGGTCGACGTCAAACCCTAGCTCTGTCTCTGCAAAACACAACCAGAGGTGACCGGCCCAGGTTCATGCGCAGGTGGCGTGGGCCGAAGGCCTTGGTCAATGCTGAACCCTTAGGTATAATCGGCACCTCCCCCACGTCCAGTAGTATGGGTGTCGTACCGAGATTGAGCATTATTTAGGGTTGTTAAACACCCCTAGCTGTCTTAATCTTCATGATCTATGGCATCTAGGGGTCTTGACAGGCTGGCGACACCGGGGTCTTGACAGGCGGACATACGTTTCCTCTCCCACATGCACCATACTTTTCCTCCCCCTCATTCAGCCTATGACACATGCCTTGAATGGCCGGCACTCCTTTGTCTCACTCACTTCAAGACACAAACTCACCTAGCTGTATGTCCTAGTTCTTCAGAATCTATGGCAGCTAGGGGTCTTGATAGGCTGGTGACTCCGGGGTGATATGCGAATACATTTCCTCCCTCCATCCAGAATCTGATACCTGCCCTGAAGGGGGGGAAGGGGGGGGGGGGGGGCTCCCCCGGGGGCTCCTCAGGCTGCTTACCTCAAAAACACAAGCTCCCCTAGCTGTCTAATTCTTCAGGATCTATGGCATTTAGGGGTCCTGACAAGCGGACACACATTTCCTCCCCATCATCCAGCATATGACCCTTGTCTTGAATGCTCCTCAGGCTTCTTACCTTAAAAACACAAATCCCCATAGCTGTCTAATTCTCCAGGATCTATGGCATCTGGGGGGGTTCACAGGCTGGTGACGCGCGGATATACATTTACTCCCCCTTATCCACCGTATGAATATATGATAGGCGCCTTGGCCTTGACTTGACTTGACTTGACTTGACTTGACTTGATAAGGTGGGGGGTGGGATGGGGTGGGGCTCCTCAGGCTCCTCACCTTTGAGACCCAAACTCCCCAAAAGGTGGCGAATCTCGAGGTGTCTCGAGGTGGGGTCAAGGTGGGCCGAGGGGTTTTCCTAGACCCTAAATTTGCAGTAGGGTTGCTACCTTTTTGGCTGAGCTCTTCCTCCTGGGAGGCGGGAGCCCCTAGATTCACCCCTTTGTTTGTTTGTCCGACCGTCCGACCGTCCGCGTCCAAAAAATTTGAGCCTGACACATCAGCTAACTTTCTCATAACTAACTGGCTTCGGGCAGCTCCAGTCCGTTGCCACCTGTCGTTCCGTTGCTAGCACACGCCGCCAATTTTCTGCGTTGCTTGTGATGCTGCATAGGACTTGTTGAAACACGGGTGGTCATCATGACTACAAAACGTGATAGCTTGAGTTTGCTGGCAACTGCCAGCTTGCTCACTTAACCCACACTTACAAAATCCTGGCAAAAACGGGGTCGCAGGTAACGATTGCTATAGGTAGCGGGGGAAGCAGTCCAAGACGCTACTCTGTTCTTAAGGCGCTACTCACCATTTTGGACATGACTTGCGACTTGTTTGATCTCGAGGTTTTCGCGACTTTTCAAGCGACACACTTGATTCTGAATCCTGGAAACCTCAGTTGCTTGTATGCCTTGCCTTGCTTAACCGACGGGGGCCCTGAGTTCGTGCTACAGTGATAATTTAATTATATATAATATAATTAAATCATTGCTCAGATGGGATGATAATTTAATAGTGCGATTATTATCGCGTTTTTGTATAAATAAGAATTCTTGGATTTGAATTGTTATGATTTTGTGATTACATGTCCTGGTACGTATGATACTGCCGAAGACAGCGAGCAGCCAAATTGGCTGGAGCCATGTAAACAAATTCAAGTTGAAGTAGCCGGAGCATGTCTGCTCATTTCGTGGGACCGAAGCTGACCCTCCCCGACATTAACCCATTACATTTTCCATTACATTACATGTTAAAGTCAAACAACCCAGACCACCCACCGCACCAATCTCCCATATTGGGAACCCCAAATCGACTCCAACTGCCAAATACACTCCATCAACATTTACCTGGGGTACAAAGCTCTTGATCTTGACGAAATCCTAGACTTTTCTGTAAAATTAGACACTCATGTGCGCAACTATACGTGCCAACAATGGACCCTAGAAGGGCACTATGACAGTCTCACTGGTAACTATTCTAGCAATGTTATTAATTTCTACCTTTCTTCCAACAAATCTCACCTTGGCCTCCTTACTAAGCACACCAACCCAAGATACATTCCCCACCATATTAGCCCCCACACAGAAATTGCAGGGACTTCACTGACCTACTCTGAAGGTATCATGCTGGGCAGCTCACAGATGCAGATCCTACAACGCATCCCTACCAACTGCTCTTGCTTCCTCCTACATTATCACTCTGGATATGGACATGCTAAGGCCATTAAGCAACTGGACGGTGAGTGGTGGGATATGAACTCTGAAGGCCCCTATTCCCTGAAGCCTCCTGACTGGCAACATCTTCAAGGGCACATTTACACCCTTACAGACACATCTGGACTACCCTGCCCTCAACTTTTCCAGCCTGAAATTTACTATGAACCAAACAACCCAACTCAAACTATCATTATAGACCTACCTACCACTCTTACTCACAATGCTACCGACTCCTCAGACCAGATAGTTCTTACAGACCAGATGGATCTTACAGACTCCTCACAACTTCAACAACTTCTCTCAGACCTTCCACACCCTACAGATCACATTCACCCTGCAGATCCTACAGAGCCCCCAGCTCCTACAGAAACTGTAGACCTTGTCTCTGATGATGAGGAGCCTCCCAAATCTAAGAAACCTAAAAGAACCTCTACCCGTTGCAACCCCACTTCCCTCCACTCAAACTCTACACATAAATCACCGACCACCAAAAAAACACCCAGGGATACAACTCAACCTCCCAAGACTAACCTTCCTATCCCTACTAGACCTGCCATACCCGACAGCAACAAGATGCGCCAGAGCAGGATCTTTGGAGCAGAACCTCCTACCAAGAAACCTACTCCCCCCAGACTCACCACAAAAACCCTTCCAACGAAAAGAATTAAAATAACCCACACTACCTCATATCCTGTTCAACAGCAGCAAACTGCACTCTATCTCACTAACATTATCACTTCCAACTGCAGAGGCATCTTCTCATCCTGGGAAACACTCTACGACCATATTCGAACTAATGAGCCAGACATTGCTATTCTCACCGAAACAAAACTCACCTCTAACAACACAGGTATAATTAATATGATCAAACAAGACCTATCTGACTACCACTTTCATCACAGCAGCAAAACCATTAAGCAAGCTACCAATGCAGACAACATTGTAACCCGCTCAGCTGGAGTTATCACACTTATAAAAAAGACTCTTACTACACATCCAATTAAACATGAAGTCCCCACTGACATAGCTGGTCATCTCACTCATCAAACTATTAACAACACTACCCACATTTTAGGCGTCTACATGCCCTGCAATGACCCTGCCAAAAGAGCCCGAATTTATGAACACATTCACTACATTATATCCCAAAACCCCTCTCATCACTATATTGCAGGGGGAGACTGGAATGCAGCCTACTACCTTACTGATAGAAGCAACACTATCAAGCACCTGGAGGACCAGCCCCACTATCAACACCTTAATAAATATCCAATTCACATTCAACCGTCACCACGTCCCCACACTTACTCAGACAACACTTCCTATAGTAGCAGGATAGATGACATCATTCTCATCAACCCCCCAACTGCAACCACGGTGACAGAAACTGCACACCAAATGGGAGACACACTGGACCACTTGACCCTGGAACAACACATTACCTCCTCTCTCTTTCCCCCTCCTAACCTTGACATACCACCTCACAATCCAACACCTCAACTGCAGCTTCCTCTCAAGCAACAAGACATGGCCAAAGCTAAAGAAGCCATCTCTAATCAATTTCTCCATCAATTCCAGCACAGCCACATTAACATAGATAAAGCCTGGACTGTAGCACAAACTTTACTGGGAGAAGATAAAACATCTGCACACATTCAATCTATTAGACAAGAACTCAAAGCCACCATACCAGAAGACCTTAACAGCATGACAAATCATCTCATGGTCACTCTTCACTAAGCTCTCTCCATCATGACTGACACCTGCCCTACCAAGCCTAGTACACCAGGCACCTTCCTGCCAAGACAAACTGCCAAAACCTACAGAAGACTTAACTACCATATTAAACACATTAAAGCACTCCGAACAGCTTCCAACCACCTTGACCAACAACAATACATGGAACTTAGAAGCACACCTCACACGGCAGGCACATACTCACCTACCACTAAAATTAAAATACAACAGCACTTTCAAAATTTACTCCTCTCTGACTATTGTCTCTCCTTAACTGCTGATATTAAACAAAGTATTACATAATTACGTCACATGCAGGTTGCACTCAAAGAGGAGAGAGCAACCGCCTCCATTAAGAAATTCCGACGCCGCCTCAGTACACAAGCACGACAAACTCACAGGTATATTTTCTCTCCTGAAAATCACACACACACACCCACTGCCCTGCTCTACTGGACGCATCCACACACACACTCAGCACTAGCACCCAGGGTCTCCTGGAAGTTATGACTAAACATATGGGAAAACTCATGTCACCTCCCACTCCACCCATCTCAGATGACTATACACGACACGCCACCCCCCCTCCATGGGAAATACACACAGACAAATACCACTTGGAAACTCCAGCCAACTCCATACAAAACACTGCCTCTCCCCACACCTTTCTCTCCTCCTCAACCACCTATGCTGACTGTATTAGGAAACTCTCTACCAACAAAGCCACTGGCCCAGACGGCATACCTAATGAATTACTTATGTGCCTCCCACAGGAAATGCACCTCATCATACACAAACTCATGCAGCTAGTATGGATCCTGGGAGAAACACCAGACTGCTGGAAAACCTCACACACAGTCATGCTCTACAAAAAATCAGATCCTTGCTTACCTCAAAACTACAGGCCAATAGGCCTTAACAATGCTGTAGCCAAACTCTGGACCTCCCTTGTTACTAACACTATTACTACCTACTCTGAAACCAACCACATTCTTAGCGCCTGCCAAGAAGGTTTCAGAAAAGACAAAAGTACCTATAGACAACTCTTGAACCTACTCCACAACATTGAGGACGCTGCCCTCTTCCACCAGGACCTCTATGCTGCCTACTTCGACTTTAGCTCTGCTTTTAACATGATTGATCACCAAAAACTTCTCTGCATCATGCACAGCTTGGGTTACACCCACGACACTTTAGACACTATTAAAGGAATCTACACAAACTCTACTACACATATTCTCCTTAACAATACACCTGGCTCCCCCATCCCCATCACTAGGGGCACCATCCAGGGGGATACTCTCTCCCCCCTACTCTTCATTATCTTTCTAGAACCCCTACACAGATGGCTCCGTTCTGGGGGACGAGGATACAGAGCAGCATCCCTACCCTCCAAAACAGCAAATGAACACCACACCAGCAGCTTGGGGTATGCTGACGACACTGCTGTCCTAACCGGCAGCTCAGAGGACCTTCGCATCCAATGTGGTAAAGTTCAAACTTTTAGCATCTGGTCGGGCATTCCTCTTAACGCCACCAAATGTGTGGTCAGTGGCATACTCCACAAATCACACCCCTCTCAACCTACTCACAACAACACTCTCAAACAAAGGCTAGATAAAATTCCACTAGGAAACTCCTATGCTACCTACCAGCCGCCTGACCAAGCCTACAAATACTTGGGGGTTCACATCTCACTTACCTTAGAAAATTCAACTCCACTCTACTATTGAAACCATTCACAATAAAGGGCTGAGTATCCTCACCAAAGCTAAAAACAGGGCAACCCCCACCCAATGCTTACGAATAATTTCACAATGTGTCAGAGCAGCTATTAAATACCCCACGATAGTAGCTCCCTTCTCACTAACCGACATTCACGTCATTGACAGAGCAGTATTAAAAACAGTTAAACTCTGTTGCTCCCTTCCCAGATCTTTTCCGACAAGAGCACTCCACCTCCCTAAAACAGAGGCAGGACTAGGGGTGCCCTCCCTACTCACTGAATACACCCAGATTACTGCAACAGCCCTCACCCAGTCCATGAACGACCAAGGTCACCTGGGAATCCTCACTAGAGCTCTCCTTAATAAATCAACTTCCACCATGACCACTCTAGATCCTCTCTCTCTATCCCGCAAGCAACTTAAGTATATGTCCCTAGCCCGCCAGCTGGAAATTATTAAAAAATCTGAAATAACAATTTCTTGGAATGACACAGAACTTCTTGACAAACTTAACATACACTCTCTTCCTCTCCCTCCACAGGCAATCCCTGTATCACTCATGACTCCATTCCATGACCTGGCCATCTTTTCATACCATGACCTGGTCACCCCCATGGGAACTCACCTTGTCAGCACTACAGATCTCTCTCTTATCACCTTACACAAAGTTACTAAACACCACAAACGGTCCCTGAACCGCCTCACCGCTCACCTCTCCTCCCTCCAAACTGTCGCCTCCCCAATACACTCTGACCCACTTCCCCTCTTACACCGACAACTTGCGCCCGGTTACGCAATTGCGCAGAACACAACCGATAACGTTAAATCTCCTGCTTCTATTGAACCCTCCACCCCACCCACCCAGCGTTACCAACCTCACGCCACTGTTACTGACGCAGACTACGAGGCGGATTCCATTGGGGACCTGGAAGGAAACCAATGGTGGGCGTGGCCCACGCAGACCGAAGGCAGTCACGCGCACCAAGCATGGGGCTGCCCCAGCAGTGATGCCACCTGGGCAGCACGCCACTACTTGTGCAAATCCTGGATCCGTCACTCCTCCACCTCTAAATTTTACCGTGCATATAGAATAACTCCCACCTCACACCCTGACAGGATCCGCGAGGCCATGACATCCCCCGACAGCAGCGCACCTGCACCACCGGCGCGCCTGCTCCACCTTACCTACGGATCCCAATACAAAGCCCTGCACATCACGAGCTGGCGGGGCAAGCGCTCCTACAACGACGACAAACTAGTCACTTCCACTGTTGTCCACGTTCAATGGGCCCCAACCATCATGCACAACGAACATATCAACTCCTACACACACATGGGATACAGCATCCACCACAGCACATCTCTTACCTCCACTACCTCCACCATACATTGGAAACCCCAATCTCACCATGCGTCTCACCTTGTTGAACTTTTGGGACAACCAGCATACGACCAATTAACCCACACTTTTAAAACTACTCCCCCATTAACCACACACCTCAACCCTAGGAAGGACACCCACCTTACTAACCTTCAACAACAAGGCCAATGGGCCACCTCCCCAGGATTTAATGCTGACAACCACAACCTTGTTCACAAACTTCTGAAAATTGACACACACGACAGGCACCCAGACTGGGACATTCAACCACCCTCAGCCTACATTATACAAACAGGCATTCTCACCACTCTGGATGACCAATCCACACACACACACACCAACGTTTCATATCTTTATAACCCCACTGGTCACTGTCTTGGGCACATTCCCAACGACAGACTAACCTCTCTCAAACAAAACTATGACCACTTCAAAAATCACCACCCTACCAAATGAAACCAACTGACCCAAGGAGGAACATACCACACTGACTTAGCTGCCCTCTTCACCAGATACAGAGCTGCTCCTGCTGCTACCAACACTCTTTCTCCTTTTCTCTACCAAGCAGCAGCTGCTCTGGGCATTACTCACCATCGTACTTCTAACCCCCTTAGCTACGACCAAAGCCTCACCAGCTTCTCTTCTACCAGCCCTGCTGATCAGCTCTTTGGCTCCAACCAAGACCCCTTTCTTACCATCTGGACTGGGGGCTCACTGGTGGACATTCCTAACTCCACGACACAAGCACACCAAGCTCTAAGGTGGGCCCTAGCCAGTGCTGACCATGCTGAAAATACTCTCAGCCCTACCTGCACCCTGATGCTCCTCCCTGACGACCTTGCTGCCCCTTACAAAACCCTCCTCCACCACTCCTGGATTCACTATATTGACTCCAGACCGCAGTCTGAATTTTATACTACCTCTGAAATTTGGCTTGGCAGCAAATATCACACTCCACCCTCCACCCACAAACTACACCTCATCCTTATATGCAACCCCCACAGCCAAGATACCTATTTTCCTAAACTCCCAGATTTTATTGACCAATGGACATACTACATGCAAAGCCTCTCCTCATCCTGGGAGCCCTCTACTATCACTCCACCTCCCACTCTTACCTTCTCTGACATTGTCATTACTTACCCCCGGAAACTCAAATCTCTTGCCAAAAATCCTTGGCAAACTCCACTCCACCAACACCCTCCTCCCTCTCTTCTTACCACAACTCACCCTTGTCTTCACCTAGCTACCCCCTTCTCAGGCCTCCAGGTCTACACAGATGGTAGCCTAATAAAAGGTAAACCAGGGCACCCTAGTAAAATAGGTGCTGCAGTATATGTCCCGGCTGCAGGACAAAGCTACACCATCAACCCTGGGGGAATAGGGGCCACCAAAACTAACAACAGGGCAGAACTGGTAGCCATCCACCAAGCCCTTCTCAACATTGACTACGACAAATCCCTTACACTCCATACAGACAGCCTCTGCTCTCTTCAACTTATTAAAAAAATGATTCATGACCCTACCACAACAACCAGTTCCATTCATACTGAACTTCTGCAATCAATTCAAAAACACCTCATTCAACGCATCCTGCATGGCTCACACACCACTCTTTGTAAAGTCCGTTCCCACACAGGTATCCTTGGAAATGACAGGGCAGACATTCTGGCACGCAAGGCAGCTGAGCACCCTGCCTCCACCAATTTTACTGACAACACTGGGGAAATCCCCCGCCACAATGTCTACTGGCCCACAGTTCAACCTCCTCGCACACCCATGGGAGATATTCCCCCACGCATCCTAGCACCTAACCTTACACAAGGTATCACCTCTAACCTGCCCACTAGCTGCCACCTTGGCCAACACCCTCTTAAAGGGATTTATGCAACCACCTGGGCTGATAACACTCCCCACCAACTTCCTCATGCAAGTAACAATTTTTGGACCTCAACCCTTATCCAACATAAAACTAAATTCCACATCCTTAAAGCCCTCTGGGGTAGACTGTGGAACCGTAAACTTGCATTCCGCTGGAAACTCCCTTATATTACAAGCACTCACCCACCCACGAACTCCCTATGCCCCATTTGCCACACCTGTGAGGACGGAGCGGGCCACATCCTGGCGGGCTGCACACACCGGACTTTCAAGGGGCTCTATATCAAGAGACATGACGCCGCAGTGCGACTCATCCACAAGGCCATTTGCACCGGAGCCCTGGGATCCTGCAGAATGATCATGGACGCTGGCAAGGAAGAGGACCTCCCCAGGGGGGTCCTGGGCAAACGTCTCCCTGACTGGTTACGCCCCTCCACTATTACTGTAGCGGACTGGAAGAGAATGAGACCTGATCTTGCCGTCCTACCTGACATAGACTCTCCTACCTGTATGTCTGATAAAGAACTCTGGGTTCTTGAGCTTGGATACTGCTCTGATACCAACCATGCTACTAAGTTTATCACTAAACACGCCCAGCATGTTGAATTAGTAAATGGCCTTAGATCGGCTGGATACCTCGTTCACTATGAAGTTATCACCGTTGGAACAACTGGTACTATTCCAACCTCTTTTTTGACTTCTATGACCACTCTTGGACTTCAGAGATCATGTGCCCTCAAACTGGCGGACACAGTCCACTCCCACACCATCACTAGCTTTCAGAGTATTTTACAGTGCAGACGTTTTATGGAAGCACACCCCGGGTCGATACCCGGGGACTAGCACACAGACCGTCCCCCCTCTCAGGTTTTGTCTTGCCAGCTGCATTGTGTCGGTGCTTCCCAACCGGGGTGAAAAAACCCCGTATTAAGCTGCACTGGCATGATGTGGCTACGGTGCCTGCCGGTCAGGCATCGGTGGTAATTCTTTTTACTGAGATGGCCCTACGGTGACTATAGCTAGCTCCGGCTTACGCTATGGTGTCCTTAACTTCACGTCCTGTGAGTAACGGTTCTACACGGATGTAACAATTTCAATTCCAATTTCTACTTGACACTGCGAGGGTGTGTGAGACTCTGTGCTTTAAATAAAAAGAAAAAGCACCCACATGAACCCATCCTTACCCCGGCCTTTTACCCCTTACCTCCGGCAGCCTTCTAAAAATAATAGGCACGCGAGCAATCGCCACCAACTGACAGAATGACACCGTTTGGTGGAGAGAGGCACAGATATTTGTTGACTCAAGGCAAGGTTACACACAAGAGCTGGACTAAGTCTAGCCTCCAGTCAACTATTAGATCAGGTTACGGGCTTAGGAATGCGGCTGTGTCGATGAGGACACGCCACTGTCAGTTAGACTGACCTAGCTGTCGCTTAATTCTGACACCAACTCGCCATCGGCCCGTCTGGCAACCTCCTGTGTGGCACCCATTGCCGACCCACCGCCCCGGGACTGGAGGGTAGAACTTGAGTTAGGCTATTAGCACCGCTGTTGTTTTCGTGGGTCCATCCTTGAGCCCCCCATATTCACCCCTTTCTGTCTGTCAGTCTGTTAGGTTGAGTGTTGGGGTTGGTTGGGTTGTGTCGGGTCTTGTCAGTCTGTTTTCAGAGGTTTAAGAGGGTATGATACGGTATGAGCATTGTATTATATATTTTCTGGTGTTCCGCAAAGTTTATGGCCAGAAAGGATAGGGGAAATCAGAATTTCGTGAAACCCACATTTTTAGGGGGGTAATTTGTGTGTGTTTCAAGCTGGTCATAGGTCCAAGTTTGGCTTATGACAACTAAACCGAATGGCAGGTTTTTGCTTGACTATGCTGTCCAACTTTGTCTACATTTGGGCAAACCTGACATTATGAGCGACACCCTTGAAGTGCCCTGTTTTTTATTGGGTTCTTGCGTGTGCATGGGGTGGGTGGGTGCTAGCCTATGGGGTTGTGTCATTGTGTGTTTGCAGGTGCGTGTGTGTGGTTGGGTGCATGTGCATGTGTGTGTGTGTGCGTGTGTGTGTGTGTGTGTGTGGTGGTGGTGGTGGTGGTGGTGGTGTGTGTGTGTGGGGGGGGGGGCTTGCATGTGTGGTGTAATTGTGAAATTGAGTGCGTGGTCACTGCGTTCCACTTTATACACAGTCCAGATTCTAGCCAAGGGAAGAGCTTACCAAGATTGGGGGTCGTGAGGCATATTTTTTGTCCATGATACGTAGATTTTGAGGACAGTTACGTTTGACACTGTAGATTTTGAAGGCCCCTTGAACAACCCTTCCCCCCACCCTGCCCTGGTACCGCACTCCTCAGTGTCATCCAGTGGTATCAGAGAGGTATCCACCCCCTTTCCTAAACCCGCAACCTCCCCCTGGCAGTTAGGGCCAACATCCATTGTATGTCTTTCTACGTGGCGTGGCAAATTCCTACGACAAATCCTACCTGTGCTACATGTTGTCTAAGCGAAAGCAAAGCAGACTATCGAGCTGCAAATTTGGAACCTAGTTTAGCCTTTCAGTCCTGCCTGCCTGGACATTATGCTCACCCGAATGCCGCCGGCTTCCTTGAGCGCCCAGCGCTTTAGCAAGCAGGTGCGTGGTTGCGATCAGAATCGCATCGAAAGCTGCGGAAGCTCATATTGCTTCGAAAAGCGGATATTACCTCGTTTTGTAACTGTCGCCCTGCCCCATGCCCCGAGCGCAATTAGTAGTACGTCTCTATGTGCGCAGGTGCCATATCCTTTCGTTAGCGCTCTCCCAGGAAGAGCCTCTGTCCTCCCGGTGAGTCGCGCAATTATATCACGTAGGGCCCCTGCTGCTCATTTCATCTGCTCGAGCGACACTGTAATTGCGTCAGTGAACCTTGGTCCAGTGCTGTCTAACATATTCATGCATTGCCGTTATTCTTGTTGGGGTTGGAGGGGCTGGAGAGAATGGCTTTGGGTGTATGCATAGGAGGTTGGAAGACCTACTTGCTTGATGCCCAGTCCTGTTGCAGTCTACCTGTGTGTGCGCAAGAGATAGTGTATGCGTGTGTATGTGTGTGTGAAAGAGAGAGAGAGAGAGAGAGAAAGAGAGAGAGAGAGAGAGAGAGGTTGAAGGAGCGGGAGAGAAGGGCTTAGGCTGTTTATGCTTAATGGTTAGAAGACCCTAAAAGGTTATAGGTTGTAGTCTACCTGTGTGTGCGAGTGTGTGTGTGAGAGAGGGAGAGAGGGGAAGAGAGAGAGAGAGAGACAGAGACAGAGACAGAGAGACAGAGACAGAGAGAGACTCCAAACCTGTGTATAGAAGTGCAACCACCGTATCAAAACCACAACTTGTTTTCTAAACTATTTTTAGGATTTGTTTGAAAAACCCTCCCAGATGTAGTGGAGCGGGCTTGTCTTAGATCAACTATGGTCTGTCGATGTCAATGTAACACTGCGTATTGTAATTTAATGTATCGAAGCCACAGGACCTGAAACCCTCAATTTACCCCCCCACCACCACCACCACCACATACACCCATACACCCAGACTAACCCACAGGACCTGAGACCCTCAACTCTATCCCACCACCACCACTACACACACCCATACACCCGTACACCCACACACACAGACCAACATACAGGACCTGACACCCTCAACTCTAACCCACCACCGCCACCACCACATACATGCACACACCCAGACCAACCCACAGGACCTGAAACCCTCAACCCTACCCCCCCACCACCACATGCACCCATACACCCAGACCAACCCACAGGACCTGAAACCCTCAACCCTACCCCCCCACCACCACATGCACCCATACACCCAGACCAACCCACAGGACCTGAAACCCTCAACCCTACCCCCCCACCACCACATGCACCCATACACCCAGACCAACCCATAGGACCTGAAACCCTCAACACCACGCACACACACACCTCACGTTATCACCCCTTTCTTCCTCTCGACCCAGATTTCCAGACCATGCTCACTAGATTCAAGTTTTCCGTCTAGATTCCTCTTCCCCAACAGTACTAGCAGCATTACCAGCAGCAGCAGTAGTAGCAGCAATCGCATGGGAGTCCCTCCTGCTGCGCTGCCCCCCCACCTTTCCTACATCCCCCCCCTGGCCATGGTCAACGTGGACTTTTCTAACCCGTCACTGGTGTTGGGCATTGGCCTCATAGGATGTGGTATAGTTCTGTTGCAGGTAGGGAGTGGGTGGCTGGGTGGGGGGGGTAGAAAAGCGTGTGTGTGAGGTGTGGGTGGGTGGGGTAGGAGTGTGTTTGGGGGAGTGTGTTTGGGGGGGGCGGGGGGGGGGGGCTGTGATTATTCACTGTTTGGTGGAGTTTTCGGCTAAACCAGGGCTAAACTAGTCAGAACTGCCCCAGTGAGTGACCCAGGCTCGGAGAGGGTTGGCGGGCATCGCGTCACACTGGCGTTGCACTAAGTGACTCATCAAGGTGTGACGCATCGCACGAAAAAACGGTGGAAGTGGGTGGATATCCCCGGGAGAGCTTTGTGGGCCTGGCATGGGACATGGAAGCATGATCTGGACCCATATCATTGGGGTGCTGTGTTGTGTTCACCGTTTGGTGAACTGGGTAACTGTTGGGTGGAGTTTTGTTTGTCAATTAAAGATTTGTTTTCGGGCACGGAAAAACCCCCAGTGGAAGTGGTTGAATACCCCCATGAGGGCTATGTTGGATTGGCATGGGTATGGTAGCATGATTTGGACCCATATCATGCTATGCATGGGAAGGCTATTCGGCGAAAAACTGTTCCTGCGACCACACCCGCCCGATTACGATGATGAAGATGGCGTACTTCTTAAGCAGTACGTGCGAGGGGGCAGCGTGCGAGGGGGAGTTTGTGAGTCAACGCGCCCAAAATGTTAATCAACGTGCAGGATACTACTAGGGTTGGCCCGACATATGAATGTATGATCATACATTCAAATATTTATACGTATATTCATATGTATGATTTTTTCTCGAAACGAATACTCATACGTATGTCCAACGTCGACGTCACGTCGACGTCTTGAGGGGGTCATGGTTTAGGGTGTAGGGGTTAAGGGATTGAAATTAGTTAAATTGACAGCAGAATGTGACATTCAGATTTTTTCTCGAAACGAATACTCATACGTTTGTCCAACGTCGACGTCACACGTCAAAAAGTACAGCTCGCTACCCGGCATTTAACTTTCTCGTTTTTCATTCAATTTTTGATTTAGATAGCTCATTGGAAAGCTACGGACCTTTACTAGTACTGTATGCAATAAAATTAACCTTTCAAGTGTACCATTTTGCAGTAAAATTTTGCAATACAATTTGTGTACCATTTTGCAAAAAACATTGCAATAAAATTAACCTTTAAAGTGTACCATTTTGCTTAAATTTGGCCCAAAGTTTGGTTTAGATAGCGGGTTATCAGGCACAGATATCAGAGTGTCACCTAGCCTTCCATTCCATTGAGCTCCCATGTGGGCTCGGTGGATTGATGGTACAAGCCTAGTGCAATGTGAACATGGACACTATTGCACTATAGTTGTATACTTACATTGTTTTACCCGTATGCAGCTATATACTAAACCAACTGGCGATGAATGGCTCCCTTAAATTGGCACCGCGCTTCTCGATCGGCGCGCTTTCTGGTCGTGGTTTCTTTATCTGAGAGTTGGACAACCTAAACTTGCCTGATTACTTTTTTAAGAGTTGATATGTGATGTCAATGAAATTAGCTACATGGCAATACCTTTAAACATGTGTGAAAGTATTTTCTCTAGAAGTACATTTTCTCCAAATTCTCATACGTTTTCATACGTTTATATGCATACGTTCATGTTTTCATAAGTTTCCACGGCAGATATTTTCAAAATCAAAATGTACGCTTGCTTTCCAACCCTAGGTGCAACCCGCAGTACCCGCCTAGGACGGACAGTTGAGGTGCTGTGTTGTGTTCACTGTTTGGTGGCGTGGTTTTTCTGCTAATGAAAGGATTTTCACCAAGGAAGGGGTGCTGTAATTTGTTCACTCTTTTGTGGGGTGGTTTTTTTCTTCTTCTATGAAAGGTACCCCCCAGGGTCACCCCGTTGTCCGTTTGTTTGTTTGTGCGACCGCCCCCCAGTCAGCCAATGGTCTCGTAACTAAACAGCATTGGTCCGCTCGATTCCGTTGCCAAGTCTCTTCGCCAATTTTCTGCGTTGCTTGCGACGCTACCTAGGGCTTGTCACCTAGGAAAAGGTGCTATGTTTTGTTCACTGTTTGGTAAAGTGGTTTTTTCTTCTTCTATGAAAGGAGTTTCTCCCAGGAATGGGTGCAATGTTTTGTTGTTCACTGTTTAGGGGAGTGGTTATTTCTTCTGCTACCTCTCACCACAGCTGCGCAACATGCAAACATTCTTGTCACGCCCTCACCCACTCACCCACTCACCCACTTAACTACTCACCTACTCACCCATTCACCTACTCCCCCACTCACCCACTTAACTACTCACCTACTCACCCATTCACCTACTCACCCACTCACCCACTTAACTACTCACCTACTCACCCATTCACCTACTCACCCACTCACCTACTCACCCATACACCCACCCACCCTGTCCCGCCTTCCTGCATCACAGCTGCGCAACATGCAAACACGTGTGTCACGGGACGCAGACATAGTAGTAGCTGCGATGGTAAGCATCGTCGGCAGCACTCTCATCTTCCAAGGTTGGCGCCTGGACCCCCTCCTCTTGCTATGCCAAGCCCTAACCACATCCGTAGCTGTATGGTACGGCTTCGAGGCCTTTCAGTTACGGTCCGCCCAGGATGACTTCGAGGATGAGCAGGAGCGCTTCCTGCCCCCTGCCCAGGAGGGGCTAGGCCCCCCCCAGGAGCCAGCCTCTTTCTCAGGGCAGGATATCTCCGCCCAGGCCTGGGGGGCCAGCAGTAGTCAGGACAGTGGGCAGTACAACGGGGGCATGCCCCAATGGCAGCCCCAATCACAAACGCGACAACAACCATGGTCTCCCCAGCAACAGCAGCAGCAACAGGGGGGGGGTAGCTACCTACCACCTGGTCAGGAGGCAGGAGGTTACCCGTGGGGGCAGGCCCAGGGGCAGCAACAGCAGGTGTCGTGGGGCAGTCCGCAGGCGCAGCAACAGACTTGGGAGAGCCAGGCCTATGATACCGCAACTATCAGGTGAGCAGCTGGTTGGGAGAGGTGTTCATCACCCTAAACCCTGAAACGTGCACAAATAGTGTTCACAAATTGGAAGTCACCTGTGTGTATGTGTGTTTGTGTGTGTGGGGGGGGGGCAGGTGGCATGGGGCAGTCGGCAGGCGCACCAACAGACTTGGGACAGCCAGGCTTATGATACCGCAACTATCAGGTGAGCAGCTGGTTGGGAGAGGTGTCTATCACCCTGAAACGTGCAAAAATAGTGTTCACAAATTGAACCTCAAGGGGGGCACCCGTTAGGGGGGCGGGGGGGGGGGGGGGGGGGGGGGGGGGGGGGGGGCAGGTGTCGTGGGGCAGTACGTAGGCGCATCAACAGACTAAGAATAGCCAGGCTTATGATAGCGCAACAATCAGGTGAGAATAAATAGGGGTCACAAATTGAACCTCAGGTGGGCACCCGTGGGGTGGGGGTGGGGGTGGGGGTAGGTTGCATGGGGCAGTCCACTGGAGCAGCAATAGACTTGGGACAGCCTGGCTTATGATACCACAGCAATTAGATGAGAAGGCGGTTGGGAGGGTGTTCATCACCCTAATTGAATCTGAGGGGGTAGGTTGCCCCAGGGGTCAGGGGCAGGGGCAGGTGGGGGGGCAGGTGTCATGGGGCAGTCCACAGACGCAACAGCAGACTTCAGACTGCCAGGCTTACGATGCTACAGCAACCAGGTAAGAAGACGGTAGGGAGGGGTGTCCATCACCCTAATTGCATCTGAGGCGGTAGGTTGCCTGGGGGCAGGTGCAGGTGGCATGGGGCATTCTTAAGACGCAACAACAGGTTTCTGGTGGGCCATCATCATCATCACCACCATTACCACCATCACCACCACCACCTCCTCCATCATTATCATCCTGCACCCGCCAGGCCATCCTCATCCCCACCACCTCTCTCCCCTCAGATATGACTTCTATGGAAACCCAATTCCAGAGGCAGGGACCTCCACACCCGGTGATCATCATCGTCGTAGTCGTCATCACCACCATCATCGCCCCCCCCCCCCCCCCCCCCCCCCCCCCCCCCCCCCCCTACCACCACCACTACCCCACACCCGCCAGGCCATCCACATCCCCACCACCTCTCTCCCCTCAGGTATGACTTCCACGGGAACCCAATTCCAGAGCCAGTGACCTCTACCCTGGTGATCATCATCGTCGTCGTCGTCATCACCATCATCACCACCATCACCACCACCATCACCACCATCACCCCACTCCCACCAGGCCATCCACATCACCACCACCTCACTCCCCTCAGGTATGACTACAATGGAAATCCAATTCCAGAGCCAGGGAACTTTGTCCCGGGTGATCATCATCGTCTTTGTCATCCCCCCCCCCCCCCCCCCCCCCTGAACACCACCACCACCACCACCACCCCACTCCCACCAGGCCATCCTCATCCCCACCCCCTCTCTCCCCTCAGGTATGACTACTATGGAAACCCAATTCCAGAGCCAGGGGCCTCCGTCCCGGGTGAGGCCCCCTACAGCTCCGCCGCTTATGAAGACACTTATGAGCCGCAGGACTACGCAGGGGAGGGCGTCAACACATACTCATCACCTCAGGGGGGGTACCCTCCTCAAGGCGCCGAGGCTTACAGAGCACCTGCAGGATCTGATGTTCGAGGGGGGGCTGTGTATACGGGGTCGATCGGGGTAGCGGGAAACAGGGGTGCAGCTGATGTTAGTCTAGCTCCTCGTAGACAGGCCCCTGAGCAGGTAGATGACTGGGAATAGAGTTTGTGTGAGTGTGTGTGGGGGGGGGGTATAACATTACATTACATCGCATTACTGCCCCCTAAGACTCACTCTACTGCGACAAGGAGAGCCTGGAGGGGGGGGGGGGGGGGGGGGGGGGGTATAACATTACATTACATCACATTGCTGCCCCCTAAGACTCACTCTACTGCGACAAGGGGAGCCTGGAAGGGGGGGGGGGGGGGGGGGGGGGGGGGGGGGGGGGGGGGGGGGGGGGTATAACATTACATTACATCACATTGCTGCCCCCTAAGACTCACTCTACTGCGACAAGGGGAGCCTGGAAGGGGGGGGGGGGGGGGGGGGGGGGGGGGGGGGGGGAGGGGGCATATAACAGTACATTACATCACATTACTGCCTAAGTCAGGCTGTATATGACCCAAGACAAGCCCGCTCCTAAACATCTGGGGGGTCTTTCAATGCATGTGTCAAACAGGGACGTGAAACAGGGTAGCGGGAAACTGGGTAGCAGGAAACTGGGGTGCAGCTTGTGCTAGTCAAGCACATCGTAGACAGCCCCCCTAGCAGGTGGATGACTGGGAATAGAGTGTTTGAATTTGAATTGTTACATGGTTCATCAGTCAGCTCTGGGCTGCTCACCTGGTAATAGAGTGTGGGCACTGTAGGTACGGCTACTGGCTCAGAGAGCTACCTAGAAGCTGCAACAGTTCTGCTTGTAGCTGAATAGAAAAACAGTGCTCCAAACCTTTTCCTTTCGGCTACCAGCAGCAGCTTCTGGAAATATGATTCTGGTCAGATTCCACAGTAACATCATTTATCATGTTCCACAGAAATATGATTCTGGTCAACAGTACTGGAAATATGATTCTGGTCAGCTTCCAGGTGCACTCCGTGCCATATTGGCTGGGTAGCAAGGCAGGGGAGCTACCTAGAAGCTGCTGCTTGTAGCTGAAAAGGAAATCTATGAAGGTGAGGCTCCCTTGCATGTTAGTATGAAACAGTCCAGGGGTGGCCAATTAGGCTGAAGGGACTTGGGGCAAGGCTCCTATGTATAATTGTATTTCAGTGCGAGTACAATTATGTAACATGACATTATTGTCATGTACAGCCTATTGATGACCCAAGACAAGCTCGCTCCAAGCATCCGGGGGGGGGGGGGGGGGGGGGGGGTCTTCCAACCAGCTTCAAAACCACAGGGTTAAAGCGATAAAGCAATATATGTTAATTTGTATTAGTATGGGTGTTCCGTATTATCGTATATTTTATTATGTGGTCTATCAGCCTCCAGGCTGCTGACCATCAGACCATTCTTCAGTACAAGCACACAGTCTTGTGCCAGAAGACTTAGGCTGTTAGGTATGGCAAATAATATAGGCCTCATGTGTCCTCAGGTCACTCAGGGGCCTAGTGTACTCAGGTCACTCTGGGGAGAATTCCCATATAGCCTTTGGGCTTCGGGACTTTCAGCACATTCCTAAGTACAGAATGCTCACATGGGCATAGACTAGAACTTGATGTTGGTTACATAGCTTCAGCCATCAATTTAGGGGCATAGACCCTTTTACAGAGCATTTAGGGGCAAAGGCATTTTACATGTGCCTAGTGCCTAGACTCAGGGGTCTCCTAATACTTAGTACTTCAACTTGGTAACTCTACCACAGGCCTTTTTCCTTTTTGCACTTTTTTAGAGTTTTGATTGGGTGAATGCCATCCTGAAATATCAGAACCTGATTGCCCCAATCGAGAACAAATCGATTCCTCTCCATGATTTGATGTAAGGAGACTACCTTTGATTAACAATGCTTGTAACCAGGGTTGGATTATATTGGATTGTTACATTATTTTTCAGCCAAATCTGAGAAGCTTGCGGTCTTCCAATTCAAGTCCCCGTGCGTGCTACTCAGAAAATCAGGGAGCATATCAGGGTTGTTCAGGCCGCTCCGTCCTGTGTCGCAGTCGTAACATCGTAGGGTCCGTTGCGTCACAGACGCAGCTTTAGTGGGTTGGTTGCGTCGCAGACCGGGGGGATATGGGTCAGTTGCGGGTCGGTTGTGTCTCAGGAGTCAGGACGCAGGCTATGCTGGATCGGTTGCGTCTGAGGACGCAGGCTACACAATTGGTTGCGTCTTGCGCTAGGGGCCCTCCTGGACAACCCTGGAGCAAACTAGGCGGATTGACCAATACCTAAAATGCCTAAAACCCGCTCAGAAACAGATTTAGGAGGTTCCTTCGCGTTGCTAATGTAGAATTGGGGTCTTGACTCATGAGACGCAGATTTTGGGTCATGAAACGTACATTTTGAAAACAGTTGTCTCACAACATAGCTTAAAGTACCATTGACAAACCCGGGTTGTCAGTTTGTCATTTGATTACTTGAAAGAAAATATTCGAAACCGGTATAATGAAGGTTCTTTTTTGTCTACGAATGGTCTGGGCAAGTCCTTCAAAATTGAAAATTGAAAATTGAAAATTAGAACATCCAAATAAGTCACACTGCCGGGGACAGTTGACCCTACTAAGGACGTGGTTTTATCGACACCGGTTCGTAAGCTCACCTTGCTCGAGGTTGGCAACGAGGCTAGGACCAGTCACGTTTCATGCAGTTGACGGCCACCGTGAGAACCGAAACGCTCCTGACGGGGTTCGAACCCGGCATCTCCTTCGGTCAAGGCCGGATACTCTACCATTGAGCCACTCCGAGTCCGGATCGGGGGTAAGTCCTTCAAACTGTCTACTCCGCGTGCCGTATGCAGGTATATTGATGGCGGTCTTTGAACTTGGCGCTTTTGAAAAAAATGAAGGCTTCGGTGACCGGAGTTCGAGCCCCGCTGCCGGAAGACGGCGGGTGGTTTCTCGAGTCCGACTTTAGGGCGGTGTTGTTTCACTGCTAGGACATGAGCCCCTTGTAATAAAATAAAAAAAAAAAGCGAACGTCCTTTGAGCATCCATAAATTCTGCTGAAATGAACTTACAAGGCTCCCTTGTGAATGTGTACTGCACTGAATTGCTGTGCTCGAGCACAAATATTGGCGGTATATCCGGTTTGGGGCTCGAACCATATGTTGGCCTACAGGCCAACTTTGCCTGCTGTTGCCGGTAGGGGTACCGCCAAATGAGCAGCCGACAATATTGGCGCATACGGTGGTATTTTTCCCCTGGCAACTGCTGGCAATTATTTATCTGCCGAAGACGGCGAGCAGCCAAATTGGCTGGAGCCATTTAACCAGGTTCAATCCCTTCTAACCAGGGTACTTCAGGAGGACCCTCAGCTCTGTTGCCTGAGACGCAACCAATTGCGACCTGCGATGCAACGGACCCTTCCTTCTGGTCAACGGACCCTCCCCACGTTGTTTCCTGCGACGCAACGGACCCTTCAACGTTGAGTCTGCGACGGAGGACGCAGCGTCCTGAAGAACCCTGCTGCTAATCTGCTTTCAGCGCCTATCGCACGGGGGGACTTGGAATTAGAAAGCGGTATGCAGTTTGCAGCCCAGAGTTGGCTGAAAACCATTTATCAATTAAATCCGAACACTTGTGTTAAAATGGGTGCGCACCTTTTGACAGGGACGTGCGTGTGTGTGTGTGGTGGTGGTGTGGACGGAGGGGGGGCTCTGTGAGTGCCACGTAAACTCTTTGAGGACTTTGAACAGCCATGCTTCTGTTATGAAGGGCTTGTAAGTGCCACTGCCGAAGACAATGGGCAGCCTAATCGCTGGCTGGACCTATGCAACCAAGTGCAAGGTGTATGCTTACTTGCTGCTACTGCCCAAAGCGATGAGGGTTGTTGCTGGATCTGTGCACAATTTGAAGAATGCTCTGATTTGAGTTGGTTATGTACAGCCGAAAACTGATATAATCTAGAAGATGTCCGCGTCTACTTTTTTCCTGTGTGTTTTCATTTGCCGCCGAAGATGACGAGCAGCCAAATTGCCAGCTGAAGCTATGTAACGAAATTCAAGTTAGGCGAAGACGGTGAGCAGCCTTCCAGACTGGAGCCATGTACCCAAGTTCAAGAATACGAAGCCGACATATTGGGAGCATTTTACAGCCAACCTAGGTTTTTGAAATCCACGCAGACGGCTTTATTATCACGAGGCAGGGAGATCCCTCTTGCCCGGGCCACAGCAGTCCCCAGGACTAACACAAATACAACAGAAGTACAGCTGGATTGCAGAAAATGTGCAAGCCCAACACACGTACACATATTCAAAAGCAGTACACTTCCACACTCCACCAACACATGTTCAAATCCAGTGCCCTTCCACACTCACACAAACGCAGACAGCTACACAAGCGTATCAGTAGTAGTACAGCTGCATTGCAAAACACCTGCAAGCCCAGCACACACACACATTCAAATCCAGCACACTTCCACAATCCACAAACACATGTTCAAATCCAGTGCACTTCCACACTCACGCAAACACAGACAACTACACAAGCACGTCAGTAGTAGTACAGCTGGATTGCAGAACACCTGCAAGCCCAACACACACACATGTTCAAATCCAGTGCACTTCCACACACAGACTAGCCCTGACTCAAGGATTTGTACCTCTTGATTCTAGAAGTGAAATCTTAGTTGACTTGGTGAAGTCAGCATGCCAGGATTCAGTTTAGCCCCTCCTGATATCAAGGTTGGATTAGTCCCTTTAGCCCATTTGGCTACCCCTGGACTGTAAAATACAAATACACATACATGCCAACCGAATTGTGGCCCGAGACGAGATCTCGTGGCCCGAGTAAATGATGTTCCGGTATAATCAATGTTTGCACTGTCCAAAATGAGAGCCCCAACTTTTGCACCACTCATCGAGCCCACGCCACTCTCACCCGTGTGGCCCAAGTAATCAATATCAATGACCCCCCCCCCCCCCCCCCCCCCCCCGGATGTTGTGGAGCGGGCTTGTCTTGGGCCAACAATGGCCTGTTGATGATAGTGTAATTGTTATGTACTGTCGGCACTGTTCAAAACGAGTGCCCCAACTTTTCCATTACTCCTCGAGCCCACGCCACTCTCACCCGTGTGACCCAGGTAGTCAATATCGGCACTGTACACAACTAGCCTCCCAACCTGCCCATCCCTCGACACCACTTTTTTCTGTCCAGTTACGTACAGCAGCTTCTAGGTAGCTTCCTTGGCTTGCTATGCAACCAATCTGGATGCAAGAAAGTGCAACTGGAAGCTGGCAGTATCAGCTGTCCAGCAAGCTGATATATTAGAGCCCAGCCCAGCAGCTGGTGTAGGGAGCTGCCTAGAAGCTGCTGCAGCCAGCACAGCAGCTTGTGTAGGGAGCTGCCTAGAAGCTGCTGCAGCTCTGCTTGTAACTGAAAAGAAAAACAGTGCTCCATAGCTTTTCTTTTCCGCTTTTATGAGCAGCAGCTTCTAGGCAGCTCCCTAAGTCAGCCACTGAGCTAGGCCCGGAGATATCAGCAGTGCTGGAAAGGTAATTATGCCAGCTTCAAGGTGCACCAGGTTACTTGAGGTTTAGCTAAAGTAAGCCAGGGGAGCTACGTAGAAGCTGTTGCTCTTAGCTGAAAAGAAAAGCTATGCATTGTTCCACGCATGAATATACAACTGCAGACTGGCGCTAGAAAAAATGAATGCAGGAATTAAAAAGCACAAAATACCAGAAGTTCAGATAGTACAACATAAGGGAAATGGCAATATGATATCATATGATGCTGTTAGTCAGACTAGGCTGAAGTTACCATTTATATACAATATTCAAATGATGCAATTTGTATGATATCATATGATGCCGGCAGTCTGACTAGGCCAAAGTTTCCATTTATATACAATATCATATGATGCAATGTGTATAATACCATACTCGCTTCTGGTCAACATCATATGATATGCCGGTCTGTATACAACATGCCATGCACATACTGTTACCCAAATCAAAAGTGATATGATATTGTAAACCTCACATCATATGGCATATGTATATAATAAACCCCATATCATATCGTAGGGCAAGTCCTATATAGTAAGCCCCATAGCATATCATATGGGAAGTCCCATAGCAGAGCGGAATGCTCGCGTAATTCTCACTGACATCCACCTTCTAATTGTGCCTCTGAGTTTGCTTCAGAGGTAGAGCACAAATCACAACAGATGCGTTATGTTGCTTCATCACGATGATGACAACGATGATTGTGTCACGATCCTGGTGCCCCCTGGGTTTCCAAACATACGCAATGATGACGGTGATGGTCACAGTATTTGGCACCTTCTGGGTTTCCAAATATATGTAATGATGATGACGATGGTCACAGCATCTTGGCGCCCTCTAGGGCACTAGGTTTGCGATAGCTAGATGGTGTGGGTGGGGGGGGGTCAGATGAGGATGTATGGGAGGCCAGAGAGAGAGCCGCTCATGAGTTCCATGCAGAGAATGACCTCCTTCGACGGGATAAGGACAAGTGGGGCGATGCACACACAATGTCCAAAACCAGTGCCCCAACTCTACATGCACGCTCAACCAAGCCAAGGGGGACGTATGAACCCCATTGCCGGGGAGATGGACCGTGAAAGTCATTGGACTTGTCCGCCTTGCTCTCAGCTTCAACCACTTCATCAAGCTTAAAATCTTTATGGCTCGGGACGGGATTCCAACACTTATGGGTCACCTTGCTGGGGAGATGGACTGTGACAGTCATTGGGCTTGTCAGCCTCCATCTCAGCTTCAACCACTTCATTAAGCTTACACTCTCCAAGGCTCAGGTATCCTACACTTGTAGGCCCCATCGTTGAGGAGATGGACCGTATCAGTAATTGGGCTTGTCAGCCTCCATCTTAGCTTCAACCACTTCATTAAGCTTACACTCTCCAAGGCTCGGGTATCCAACACTTATAGCCCCCATCGTTGAGGAGATGGTCCAGGGAAGTCATTGGACTTGACAGCCTCCCTCTCAGCTTCCACCACCACCTCGTTAATAAGCTAATAGTCTCGATGGCTCGGGACGGGAGTCCAACACTTATGGCCCCCATTGCTGAGGAGATGGACAAAGTTAGTCATTGGACTTGACAGCCTCCCTCTCAGCTTCCACCACCACCTCGTTAATAAGCTTACTGTCTCCATGGCTCGGGACGGGAGTCCAACACTTATGGCCCCCATCGCTGAGGAGATGGAGCATGGAAGTCATTGGACTCGTCAGCCTCCCTCTCAGCTTCCACCACCTCATTAAGCGTCTGAGCCCCATGACTTCGAAGTCTAACACTTATGGGCCCCATCGCTGAGGAGATGGGCCTGGGAAGTCATCAGACTTGTCAGCCTCCCTCTCCTCCATTGTGCCCAACAAGCTCTGAGACTCCACCACCTCATCTATCCTTGCGTGCAGCACCAAGGCGTTGTCGATGGCCTGGTCAAGCTTGGCAAAGTATCCCTCCGGGTCCCTCGCCCTGGCCTCCTCAATGGACTCCTCAAAGTCCTTCAGGTTGGGCAGTGCTCCGAGCAGCCAGACGGCAGCTAGCACCGACGCAGTGGCGCCGATGGGGATGGCTGACTTGTAAGTGTTTGCTGTGAATGAGGCATCTGCCTTGAAGCTTGGGAGGCTGGCGTGCTGGCTGGCAATCATGGGGTAGGAGGAAAACAGCTTCTGCATGAAGGCGTCTTCAGGGGTGACGCCGTCAGCGCTGCCTGTGAGGGACCAGTACGGTGGTGGTGGTGGTTGTATGGTGGTGGCAGTATGATGGTGGTATGGTGGTGGTGGTTGTATGGTGGTGGCAGTATGATGGAGGTATGGTGGTGGTGGCTGTATGGTGGGCCGTATGATGCGAGGTAATGGGTGGTGGTTGTATGGTGGTGGCAGTATATGAGGTATGGGGGGTGGTGGTTGTATGGTGGTGGGCAGACTGGATGGAGTAATGGGTGGTGTGGTGTACTGGTGGTGGCCCATATGATGGAGGTATGGTGGTGGTGGTTGTATGGTGGTGGCAGTATGATGGAGGTAAACTGGTGTGGTGGTTGTTGGGGTGGTGGTTGTAAATGGTGGTGGCGTAGATGGAGGTATGTGGTGGGTGGGGTTGTATGGTGGTGGCAGTATGATGGAGGTATGGTGGTGGTGGTTGTATGGTGGTGGCAGTATGATGGAGGTATGGTGGTGGTGGTTGTATGGTGGTGGCAGTATGATGGAGGTATGGTGGTGGTGGTTGTATGGGTGGTGGCAGTATGATGGAGGTATGGTGGTGGTGGTTGTATGGTGTGGCAGTATGATGGAGTATATGGAGGGTGGATGGTTGGTGGTGGTTGTATGGTGGTGGCAGTATGATGGAGGTATGGTGGTGGTGGTATGGACCTTGGTAGGGTGGTGGTCTGGTGGTGGTCTGGTGGTGGTGGTATGGACCTTGGTAGGGTGGTGGTGTGGTGGTGGTATGGTGGTGGTGGTATGGACCTTGGTAGGGTGGTGGTGTGATGGTGGTATGGTGGTGGTGGTATGGACCTTGGTATGGACCTTGGTAGGGTGGTGGTATGGCATCAGTGCTTCCTGCAAGGGACCAGTATGGTATTGATGATGATGATGATGAATATAATGATTACATTTTTCCTGGTGCCCTACTGGACACCAAATGAGCCCTCATCTTGACAGAGTCCAGTCAAGCTCTGCAAAATACATACGTGCAAATGCAAACACATTAAGACCTGGAAATACAAATACACACATGCCTGCAAATGCAAATACATACCTGTAAATACAAATACAAACATGCCTGCGAATGCAAATGCATGCTTAGAGATGCAAACCTGCAAAAGCAAATGCAAATACATACCTGTAAATACAAATACAAACATGCCTGCGAATGCATGCCTACAAATGCAAACCTGCAAAAGTAAATGCAAATACATACCTGTAAATACAAATACAAACATGCCTGCGAATGCAAATGCATGCCTACAAATGCAAACCTGCAAAAGCAAATGCAAGTACATACATAGCAGCAAACGCATGCCTGCAAATGAATACGTACCTGTAAATACAAATGCAAATACATACATACCAGCGAATGCATGCATGCGTGCAAATGAACACATACCAGCAAATACATGAATGCCTGCAAATGCATGCCTGCAAATGAATCCATACCTGTAAATGCAAATGCATGCCTGCAAATTAATACATACCTGCAAATGCATGCGTACAAACGCATACCTGCAAAAGCAAATGCAAATATATACCTGTATATGCAAATGCAAATACATACATACCAGCAAATGCAAATGCATACCTGCTAATGCATGCCTGGAAATGAATAGATACCTGTAAATACAAATGCAAATACATACATACCAGCAAATGCATGCATGCCTGCAAATGAATACATACCTGTGAGTGCGCTGATAGGGGCCTTAGCGGATTCCATGACAGTGGAAAGTAGGTCCTGGAATGAATGGGGGGGGATGAAGGCACTTGCGTCCTGGGTGAGGGCAGGTGCGGGGGTGGTGAAGGCACTGCTCCTAGTAGAGGAGTCACCAGCCTGCTGCTGCTGCTGCATGTCTCTCTGAGTTGCGTCCACGACAGTGGACAACAAGTCCTGGGTAGGGGCGAGTGTGGGGGTGGTGAAGGCACCTATAGGGGCCTCAGCAAACTCCATGACAGTGGGCAGTGCGTCCTGGGTAGGGACGGGGGTGGGGGGGGCGAAGGCGCTGGTGGTAGCCTCCTGGGTAGGGGTGGGGGTTGTGAAGGCGCTGATAGGGGCATCCTGGGTAGGGGCGGGGCTGGTGAAGGCGCTGATAGGGGCATCCTGGGCAGGGGCGGGGGTGGTGAAGGCGCTGATGGGGGCCTCAGCGGACTCCATGACAGTGGACAGTACGTCCTGGGTAGGGACAGGGGCGGCAGGTGCCGTGGCAGGGGTCTGCTCATCAAGAGTTGATACAACATTCATGGCAGTGGAAAGCACGGCCTGGAATGAGCCAGCAGGCTCCTCAGCCTTGGCAGTTGTGACAGAATCCTCAGTATCCTCGAGAGCTGTAACGGCATACATAGGAGTTGATAGCATGTCCTGGAAAGGTTGAGCAGGCTCCTGGGCCTTGGCAACGATGACAGCTTCCTCGGTGTCCTCAGGAGCTGTAACGGAATACATAGGTGTTGACAGCATGTCCTGGAGGGAGTCAGCAGGCTCCTGGGCCTTGGCAGCTATGGCAGACTCCTCCGTATCCTTGGGAGCTGTAACGGCGTACATAGGCGTTGACAGCATGTCCTGGAGGGAGTCAGCAGGCTCCCCTACCTGGGTAGCCTTGACAGCTTCCTCACTATCAGTAAGAGCCAGTACGGTGTTCAATGTTGTTGAAAGCATGTCCTGGAGGGGGTCAGCAGGCTCCTGGGCCTCGGCAGCCATGACAGTCTGCTCACTGTTATCAAGAGCCCGTGTGGTATTAATTGTATCGGGCATAGGGGCCTCCTGGATAGTGGTTGCAGCGCTAGCCTGGGCAGTGCCCTCCTGCTCCTCTGCAACCCGCATGACATTGGTGGTGGTTGACATCGTGTCTTGGATTGACTGGGCGGTGCTCATGGCAGCTGGCTCCTGGGCCTGCGTGGTGGCTGCAGCTGGCTCCTGGACCTGAGCTGTGGCTGCAGCTGGCTCCTGGGCCTGAGCGGTGGCCGCAGCTGGACTCATCCGCTGTGAATAATTGAGTGGGTAGAGGGTCTGGGGATGAGTGACTGAGTTGAAAAAGTGGGAAACTGAGTCTCCGGCAGAGGTGAGGTAGGGAGCAACGGGAGAAGGTTGCTTAGACTGAACAGCTGCAGGCTTGGTTGGGGCTGGAGCAGGGTTCTGGGCTTGGGAGGTGCCTTCTGTTGGCTTTGCCTGCTCTGGAGGATTGAGTGGGTAGAGGCTCTTGGGATGTGTGACGGAGTCGAAGAAATGAGAAACTGAATCCCCAGCGGATTTGAGGTAGGGAGCAGGGGCAGAGGCCTCCTGAGAAAGAATAACAACAGGCTTGGAGGGGGCTGGCTCCTTGGCCCGGGTGGTGCCTTCAGCTGGCTTTACACTCTCTGTAGGGTTGAGTGGGTAGAGGCTCTTTGGATGTGTGACGGAGTCAAAGAAGTGAGAAACTGAATCCCCAGCGGATTTGAGGTAGGGAGCAGGGGCAGAGGCCTCCTGAGACAGAATAACAACAGGCTTGGCTGGAGCTGGTTCTTGGGCACGGTTGGTGCCTTCAGCTGGCTTTGCACTTTCTGTAGGATTGAGTGGGTACAGGCTCTTGGGATGAGTGACGGAGTCGAAGAAGTGAGAGAGATACTCCTCAGCAGAATTGACGTAAGGGGTGAGGGTAGAGGGCCCCTGATATAGATTGGCATTGCTCTTGATCGGAGCTGCCTCGGGCTTCTGGGGTAAAGCTTGCTCCACTGTCCCTGAAGCAGCTTGTTGCTCTGCAATGGTGCGGATGGTGTGGAGGGTATGAAGGGTGTGGAGAATATAGAGGGTATGGAGGGTATGGAGGGTGTGGAGGTTGTGGATAGCTCAGAAAGTGATGACAGCTCAGATAATGATAACAGCTCCGGTAGTGATGACAGCTCAGATAGTGATGACAGATCAGACAGTGATGATAGCCCATATAGTGATGACAGCTCAGATAGTGATGACAGCTCAGATAGTGATGACAGCGCAGATAGTGATGACAGCTAAGATAGTAATGACAGGTCAGACAGTGATGAAAGCTTCGATATTGATGACAGCTCAGACAGTGATGACAATGATGACATGGTATTGGTGCCCTGCTGGTCTCTTAATGTGCCCCCAGGTTGAGGAAGTCAAGGGGGGCTAATGAACAGTGATCACCATCGTCTTGTTGTTGCTATGGTGTGATGATTGGACGAGGAGAGCTGAGCGTGTGAGAGAATATGAAGTCAGACACTGTTTCTTTCTTGGGCTACACATTGCAGCTTCCAGCCAGCTCCAAGAGACAGCTACTGGTTCAAGATCAGAGCTTTCAGCTGCGTTGGAATACCTGTCATGACAGCTTTCAGACGCACTAGCTAGCTTCAAGTTAGGTCAAAGGGCAGTTAAAGTTAAAGTTTGCCATGATGGATGCCAGTGATGGATAACGATCCTCACGTTCCCCTATCGTTCACCACGTTGTCCCCTTTGGTTACAAGTAGGGGTTGGCTATATTAAATAATATTAGTCGGACGAGCAATCTCACCAGAATTTCGAATTTATTTGAAAAACTAATATTATTGTGACACTAAAATAATATTAGTTAATATTAGTTTTCTAAACGCTAATATTAGTTGCCGTTCTCTAGTTACAACCCACCTGCAGCTGTGGTGACAGCATCAAAACGAGCCATCTGCTCAGACCGGCTGGATGAGTTTGACAGAATAGCCTTGTACTGCTGCAGCCTAGTGGTGACATCAGTACTATCGACCTGGGCCAGAGATGGGCGGCTGGCATCTTGGTTTTGGGTTCGAATCTCCTCTGTGTTAATAACTGGTCGTGGATAGACTAGCTGGTTGGCAGCCCTCATGCCGCTGTAATGCTCCAGAAGGAAGCCTGTGTTGATCAAGGGCACATAGTCCTGCGAATGAGATGGAGGTGGAAATGGTGGTGGAGGTAGAAAGAGGACGTGTGGTTCATTCATGGGTGCGCATCACATTCACTTAGTATGTGCCCAGTACAGTCTGCATCAAAGGGTGCACACCACCTTCAACAAGTATGTGCCCAGTGCGGTCTGAAAAGTACGCCCCCCCCCCCCCCCCCCCCCCCCCCCCCCTCCACCCTGCCTCCCAGGATATGCTAAGGCAAACAGGGTGTATATCTCTCCACCTTCCATTTTGTTTAGCTTGGCTGTGGTACCAGTTCTGACATATGAAATTCCTTGAAGGATATTTGAAACGGTCATATGTTCCACGCACCTGGGCCTTGGCTCCTTGCGCATCGCTGAGGAAAAGCGTCGAGCCCAAAACCAAAGGGAGGAAGATATCTTGTGCATGCCCTGCTAGCTTCGAGCCGGAGGAGTCCTGTCAATTGAATCGGATTAGAAAGCAGGAATGCAAAGAGGGACGCGCTGGGATGCGTGGTTTCAAGAGCAGGGAGCGGATTAGGACAAACGAGGCACAGCTGACAGCTGGCCGTTGACAGCTGGAAGAGCTTCTGTCGGGACTAGCAGTCGAACAAGTGTTGCAGAGAATAATACGTTAGCTGATGCTGTTGTGACTGCCGAACATGGCACCGCGAACATGGCGAGTAGCCTGAAGGCTGGCGCCACGGCACCAAGTTCAAGTGCGAAGTAGTCATCAACTCAATTGTCCTCACCTTGGGTTGCGCAGCCAGACGGGTGCGCACAATAGGGACCTGGAATCGACATCGCTGAACGCAGGCAGGAGCTCGCCGCTGCTGCATTCGAACGCCTCCACCTAACATGGCATGTCGTCTCATCATTTTCGAAGTCAAATGGCGAATTGGGAATCAGCAAACTTAGGGCAACAGGCGTTCTGTTGTCGACAGTGAACTTGCGTAAAGATGCGGATAAATAGCTATGAGCAGGCAACTGCTCTGACTAGTCAACGGTAACAGCGCAACCCCGGGAAGGAACCACCAACCCTGCCCGACCCTGCCCGACCCTGCCCGCCCCCAGGGCCCGCCCCTGCCCCCAACCGAGCTCATCTGTCGTCGTGACGTGGCAGCAACAGGTCAACAAAATCCCGATTTGAAACACCCACTCCAGACCTCTAAGGGCCGTCCGGGGCCGCCCTCCATTCGCCGACCGCGTCCGCCTCTATCGGAGCCTCAGCCCGGCCTCCGCCATGGCTGTTCTAGACCGCTGGTTCTAGACGCTGCCGGACGCCTTCAGACACAGACGCAGATTTGAGAGGGTCCGTTGCGTCGCAGATGCAGATTTTGAAACCGGTTGCGTCTCATGATGCAGATTTTGGAGCGCCCCAGAACAACCCTGGCCTCGATCCCCCAACCGAATCGCAGCTTCAGTACCGGAGCCTGCCAGTCAGAGCGAATAGGCACCTGGCCAGTGCCCACCAGTTCAGCTGTTCAGTTCTACTGTCCTCCGATGGAAACATATCCGGTGTAGCAGACACTAGACAGTCTCGTTGACTTGCATTGAGCTGCTCAGCTTTTGCTAGGAGACAGTTCTACCTGGTACCTACATCTGGTTCGAGGTTGCTTTAAAATATACGCTCTGAGACTGTCCCCAGTCCCTGCCCCCTTAACTGCCCCTATACCTGCCATACAAGTTCTTTGCCAATCTATACACGGTGCGGACCAGGGTTGTTCAAGGGTCCTTCAAAATCTACGTTTTGAGATATCATAATCTAAACATCATGAGCCCGATTTTATGTATCACAGCTGATTATACCGTACACCCAATTTACGTTTCCAGTGGAAACGGCCATCCAAGATCATTGTTTGAGAATTAGAAGAAGAAAAATGAAAAAGAAAAAGCGATTTGTTCGCGTTTACATTTTCTTGGTCATATTTAGACGAGCAGCTAAATTACTGGCTGAAGCTATGTAACCAACTTCAAGTTCAAGTTCAAGATCTTTGTTCGAGAGTTAAAGACTTCAGGCAGATCCTTTTTAGCAACCCTGGTATGGACGTGAATGATGTTCTCGAAGCTCATGAAACGTAGATTGTGTAGGACCCTTGAACAGCCCTGGAGGTGGTTCACCCCAGGAGGTGGGTCTCCCGTCACAATGGCAGGAACAAGCGTGGGTATGTATGTATGTATGTATGTTACGGTCCAGGGGTATGCCAAATAGGCTAAAGGGACTTGCCCAACTGTTAGGAAGCGCTTAAAAAGAAAAGGCACTGGTGAACTGAACCCCAAACAATTGTTTAACCGACTGGGGGGGCTTGAGTTTGTGCTACGGGGGCCCAGAGTTCGTGGGTGCTATGCAAGCTTTCAGTCCAAAGACCGTGTGTCCAATCAAACGAAGTCTACACATAGAAAGCTCCGTCAAACCGAGGCCAAATTTGGATTCCAGTAGTTAAAAACTGGAAAATGTAATCAACATCATCATCATCATTAAAAAAGGGCAGAAATTGTCGCAGTACTGCGCCCACATTTTTAATGTAAGGATTTTCACCACAGGCTGGCCCAGCAGGATGTGGCCGCCTGTACATAAACCAGCGCCCACCAAGGATTAAGAAAGAAAGGCGGAGGAGCTCCTACGAGTAGGCAACCGTTGGAAAGGCGGGGCATGCCAGACCACTTGCCTATAGACTGACCAGGCTAGAACTGCGTCTTTTACTATTTACAGGTGATTGAAGCCTGTCACGTCAGCCAACTAACTGGCTTCGGTCAGCTCCAGTCCTTTGCCACCCTTCGTTCCGTTGCCAACACACTCCGCTAATTTTCCGTCGCAATCGACGCTGCATAGGACTTGTAGAGATGGAATGGGTCTTCGTGCTCCGAAGGGATCCCCCCCCCCCCCCCCCCCCCCCCCCCCCCAAGATCTTAGTTAGATGGCTTACTATACTTTCTCTATAATGGGTTGCCTACATGACTTTTTGATAAGGTTATTTTATATTGTTCAGTGCCAGCTATTATTCTTACTATTATTTATTAGTATTATTATTATTATTGCAACTCGCCCCACAGGCCACAAGCATAGGCAACGACCAAAAAAAAAAACGCCGCGACGGGGAGAGGAGAGCGAGCGAGAGAGAGAGAGAGACAGAGAGAGAGAGAGAAGAGCAGCGAAGAAGCGAGAGAGCTATCTCTATCTCTCTATCCTAATCTCTCGATCCCTATCTCTCTCTCTCTCTCTCTCTCCTCTCTCCTCTATCTCTCTCTCTCTCTCTACTCTCTCTCTCCTCTCTCTCCTCTCTTCACCCTTCTCTCCCCCCTGTCTCACACACACACACATATATACAAACTTATTCACGCTCACTCAAACACACGACACAGAGAACATGCTCTCAGAATCCCAGATCATGCAACAGTCCTTGGACGATGTACACAAACAGCCAGGTGCCAGCCACGACAGTGACCTCAGGGGCGTACGGGACACCACCACCTTCCTCCTCTCCGTAAATCAGAGCAAGTCCCTTGGGCGGCCATGTGGGGGGGTCATAGCCTCGACCACCTGCATTGTGTGTATGTATGTTGTTGTTATAGTTGTGGTTGGTGGTTGGTCATGGTGGCTGGTGGGTGTGTACAGGGGCAGGGCAACCATGTCAACCGCAAGGATGATGATGAGAGTACAGTCCAGGGGTACGCCAAATAGGCTGAAGGGCATTGCAACGAAACCAGTACTTGTTCAGCTGTACTGCACATTGTCACATGATAACAAGCGTTTTGATCAAAGACAAAACTACGTCAAAAGACTGCAGCATAGGGTTTTTCTTTTTGGCTTTTCTTAGCACCTTCCTGAGCCAGTGACTGTGCTACACTAAAATAGTTCCGCAGTTCTGGACAGCTGGTTGTGTCAGCTTCAAGATGCAAGATGCAGCGTTAGGTTTGGCTGCATAGGCAAACAGGGGGGCCGCCTAAAAGCTGTTGCTCGTAGCCGAAATGAAAAGCTAAGCCGCAGCATGCATCGAGCATAGGTCTCCTGACCATCCACCACTAGAAAAAGCTAAGCCACAGCATGCATGGAGCGTAGGTCTCATAACCATCCACCGCCTGATTAGTGCAAACAAAGTGTCCTGTGGTACAGGGCTCTCTTTTTGGCGGAGCCCCCCCTTCTGGGGGGCGGATGCCCCATGTGCTACCCTGTTGTCCGTTTGTGCGACCGAAAAATTGAAGCCTGACACGTCAGCCAACTGTTTCACAACTAACTGGCTTCGGTCAGCTCCATCGTTGCCACCTTTCATTCTGTTGTCAACACACTCCGCCAATTTTCCGCGTCGCTTGCGACGCTGCAAAGGACTTGTTCAGCCTTTCTCAGCAGCTTCTAGGCAGCTCCTTGCACCAGCCACTGGGCTAATCCCCAAGATTGCACCAGTGCTGGAGAGCTGACTATGCCAGCTTCCAGCTGCACTATATTGATTTAGGTTTGATTGGATAGCCAGCCAAGGAAGCTGCTTAGAAGCTGCTGGTCGTAGCCGAAAATGAAAGCTATGCTGTGGTGTGGTGGTGGTGTGTGGTGTGATGTGCTGGTGACTCGGAGTTATAGGCACTGACGCATAGAAGTTTAAAGGCATGGGCATGTAGGAACATGAAGGCATAGTATGAATCATTGAAGTAGAGAGACTTTGGCATGGGAGGAAAGTGTAGAAGCAAAAATGCACTGGCACATAGAAGTTTAAAGGCATGGGCATGTAGGAACATGAAGACATAGTCTGAATCATTGAATCATTGAATCATAGAGACATTGACATTGGAGGAAAGTGAAGAAGCACGAAGGCACTGACACATAGAAGTTTAAAGGCATGGGCATGTAGGAACATGAAGACACAGTATGAATCATTGAATCATTGAAGCATAGAGACATTGGCATTGGAGGAAAGTGTAGAAGCACGAAGGCACTGACACATAGAAGTTTAAAGGCATGGGCATGTAGGAACATGATGGCATAGTATGAATCATTGAATCATTGAATCATAGAGACTTTGGCATTGGAGGAAAGTGTAGAAGCACGAAGGCACTGACACATAGAAGTTTTAAGGCATGGGCATGTAGGAACATGAAGACATAGTATGAATCATTGAATCATTGAAGCATAGAGACTTTGGCATTGGAGGAAAGTGTAGAAGCACGAAGGCACTGACACATAGAAGTTTTAAGGCATGGGCATGTAGGAACATGAAGGCATAGTATGAAGCCTTGAAGCATAGAGACATTGGCATTGAAGGAAAGTGTAGAAGCACGAAGGCCCTGGCACATAGAAGTTTAAAGGCATGGGCATGTAGGAACATGAAGGCATAGTCTGAATCATTGAATCATTGAAGCATAGAGACTTTGGCATTGAAGGAAAGTGTAGAAGCATGAAGGCACTGACGCATATAAGCTCAAAGGCATGGGCATGTAGGAACATTAAGGCATAGTATGAAGCATTGAAGCAGAGAGACTTTGGCATGGGAGGAAAGTGTAGAAGCACAAAGGCACTGATGCATATAAGCTCAAAGGCATGGGCATGTAGGAACATGTAGGAACATGAAGCATTGAAGTATAGAGACTTTGGCATTGAAGGAAAGTGTAGAAGCACGAAGGCACTGCCGCATAGAAGCTTAAAGGCATGGGCATGTAGGTCAAGTTCTATGCAGCGTCGCAAGCGACGTTACAAATTGGTGGAGAGGTGTTCACAACGGAGCTACAGGTGGCAACGGAAGCGAGTTGGTTACAAGACCGTCGGCTGACGTGTCAGGCTTCATCTCGGTCAGACGGATGGATGGTTGGATGGTCAGCCGGACGGGCAAATGGGTAACCCTGGGGGCTCCCTCCCCCCAGAAGGGGGGGCTCCGCCAAAAATGAAGGCATGGTCTGAAGCATTGAAGCATAAAGACAAGCAGATGTTCATATTTTGGATACGGGTAGGTGCATCTAGGCTTCTTTGGGGCTCTCGTGTGTGTGTGTGTGTGTTGTGTGTGTGTGGGGGGGGGGGGGGGGGGGGGGGGGGGGGGGGGGGGGGGGGTGAAAGGGGGGGGGTGTGAAGAACGTGGGGGGTTTTTTTGAAGCATTAAAAGCCATAGAGGACAAGAAGATGTATTATTTTGGATCGGGTAGGTTGCTTCTAGGAAGCCGCATGTCTTGTCCTGGGCCCACACCTGAAGATAGCTTAGTGCATAGAAAGCGACACGACAGGCATTCCAATGCAGCTGCAAGCTTTGGGTTTGAGTCAGTGGCTGGCTAATGGGGCTGGAGGGAAGCTGCCATGAGTAGCCCAAAAAAGAAAGAGTGGTCTGAAGCGTAGAAGCATTGAGGCATAGAGACAACTTGTCTCAGACAAGCCAGATGAACAAGCATGAAGGCATCGAAGTACAGTAGCATAGTCCTTAAGGCGCAGATGTACAAGCATGAAGGCATCGAAGTACAGTAGCATAGTCTAAGGCGCAGATTGTAAAGCATGAAGCGCACGAAAAAGTTACAGTTAGCATAGGTCCGTAAGGCGCAGAGTACAAGAAATGAAGCATTGAAGTACAGGAGATAGTCATTCAGGCGAGATTTGTACAAGCATTAAAAAGGGCATTCGAAGTACAGTTCTGCATACAGGAGTAAGCGGCAGCATATGGACAGAGCTATGAAGGCATCGAGTACTAAGTGTGCTATAGATAGTCCTTCAGGCGCAGAGGGTACAAGCATGAAGGGCAGCGATAAGTGACAGAGGAGCATAGTCCTTAAGGGCAGATTGGACAAGCAATGAAGGCTCATCGGAGTACAGTAGAATAGTCCCTAGGGCAGATGTACAAGCCATGAAGGGTACGAAGTAAGTAGCATAGTCCTTCAGCAAAGTACAGTAGCACAACAGGCCTCGCGGCCAATTGTACACGCATATGAAGGATCAAAGTACAGTAGCACACAGGCCTCGAGGCCAGATGTACAAGCATGAAGGCATCAAAGTACAGTAGCATACAGGCCTCGAGGCCAGATGTACAAGCAAGAAGGCATCAAAGTACAGTAGCACACAGGCCTCGAGGCCAGATGTACAAGCATGAAGGCATCAAAGTACAGTAGCATACAGGCCTCGAGGCCAGATGTACAAGCATGAAGGCATCAAAGTACAGTAGCACCACAGGACTGAGGCAGATGTACAAGCAGTGAAGGCATCCGAAGTACAGTAGCATAAGGCCTCGTGGGCCATTGATGTACCAAGCATTAAGGATAAAGTTACGTAGGAAACAGGCCTCGGGGCCAGATGTACAAGCATGAAGGCATCAAAGTACAGTAGCATACAGGCCTTAAGGCGCAAAGGCATTGATAACTCACTCCAAGGGTTGCATCGTAGGATTCTCCAGCCTGTCAGGACAGACCCTTGCCAAAAACCTGCAGGCATCATCAGTGATTTTTTTTCAAATCTGAAAGTGGGGGTTTTCTAGCTTTATGGTTTTAGTCCTCCTCCAGGGACAGCATTGAAGTGCCTTTTATAGCTTTTATAACTTATGTTAGCTTTTTGGGTGCATTTAGGGCATTGCAAGAAATTTTTTTATAGCGATAATTTTGCGAAAAGGGGGTCAAAACTAGCGATCGCTCCAACCAGTCATGACAGACCCTTGCCAAAAACCTGCAGGCATCATCAGTGATATTTTTTTGATCCTGAAAGTTGGGGTTTTCTAGCTTTATGGTTTTAGGCCTCCTCCGGGGACAGCGTTTTAGTCCTTTTCATAGCTTTTATGCCTTTTTGTAGCTTTTTGAGGCCATTTATGACAATTTTGTTTTTTTAATTATAGACAATTTTGCTAAAACGGGGGTAAAAACTAGCGATTGCTATATATTTTGCTCCAACCTGGCAGGACAGTGCCTTGCCAAAATCCTGCAGACATCAAGTTGGGCAGAAACATGATTAGGAGTAGGGATTGTTTTGCTGCCTAATACAATGCTACCCACTACGTCATAGACTTCAGTCTACATTTCGTTTTATTGAACGGATTATTGGCGGAGCCCCCTCTTCGAGGGGGCGGGAGCCCCCATGTTTACCCATTTGTCTGTCCGACCATCCGACCGACCAACCATCCGTCTGACCGCGATGAAGCCTGACACGTCAGCCAACGGTCTTGTAACTAACTCGCTTCCGTTGCCACCTGCACCTGTAGCTCCGTCGCGATCACTCTCCGCCAATTTTCAGCGTCGCAGGCGACGCTGCACAGAACTTGTCACACCAGGAAGTGGGACCCCGTACACAAACCAGCGCCACTGCATCACAGGCTTCGGCTTCGGTCTACTGAACGCTGGCTTTGAAATAAGCCCAACCCAACCCAACCCAACCCAACCTAGCCCCGTACACAAACCAGCGCCACTGCATCACAGGCTTCGGCTTCGGTCTACTGAACGCTGGCTTTGAAATAAGCCCAACCCAACCCAACCCAACCCAACCCAACCCAACCCAACCCAACCCGACCCAACCCAACCTAGCCCCGTACACAAACCAGCGCCACTGCATCACAGGCTTCGATCTACTGAACGCTGGCTTTGAAATAAGCCCAACCCAACCCAACCCAACCTAGCCCCGTACACAAACCAGCGCCACTGCATCACAGGCTTCGGTCTACTGAACGCTGGCTTTGAAATAAGCCCAACCCAACCCAACCCAACCCAACTTAGCCCCGTACACAAACCAGCGCCACTGCATCACAGGCTTCGGTCTACTGAACGCTGGCTTTGAAATAAAAGCTTGCTGACAAGTGGAAACTGGAAACATGATTAGGAGTAGGGCTTTTCTATTCGGCTTTTCTTAGCAGCTTCTAGGCAGCTCCCGAGCCAGCGACTGTGCTACACTCAAATCTTTCAGCAGTTCTGGACAAGATTAAGATTAGTTAGCTTCAAGATGCAATAGGCAGCATTAGGTTTGGCTGTATAGGCAGTCAGCGGAGCTGCCTAGAAGCTGTTGCTCATAGCCGGAAAGGAAAGCTAAGATTAAGAGTGCTTGTTTACAGTCGCGTGGCGTTTCCAGCTGGCTCTGTTCGCCAGACACTGGGTCTATCCCCAAGATTTTAGCTGCATTGGAATGCCCGGCATGTCATCTTTCAGAAACATTAGCTGGCTTCAGGTTTGGCGCACGGACGGGGCAAGGGAGCTGCCTAGAAGCAGCTACGCGTAGCCCCCAAAAGAAAGATTGCATGATTATAGACCATCAGAGGATAACACGTCATTTCCACCTACCAAATTTCTTGTATGATTGGACTGAGTACTCGCTGCAAGTTGGCAGGTACCTGCATGCACATGAGTGAGCTGGAGGTTAGGTTGGGCTGGGTTGGTTGGGATGGTGGGTTGGGCTGGGTTGGGTTGGGCTTGGGTTGGGTTGGGTTGGGTTGGGTGGGTTGGGCTGGGTCTGGGTTGGGTGGGCTTGGTTGGGTTGGGGTTGGGTGGGTGGGTTGGGTTGGGTTGGGTTGGGTGGGTGGGTTGGTTGGGTTGGGTTGGGTGGGTTGGGTTGGGTTGGCAGCAAGCATCTATTGAGGCAGTGGGTAGCACAAATGAGCTGGAGGTTGGGTTGGCAGCAAGCTAATAAATCATTGGCTTGTGCGCAAGCATCCATTGACGCACTAGCTTGCACACAATGGGCTGGAGATTGGGTTGGCAGCAAGCTAAGGATACGGCTAAGAAATCATTGGCTAGCACACAAGCGCCTTATGAAGGCACTAGCTGGCACACAATGAGCTGGATGTTGGGTTGGCAGCAGGCTAAGGATACGGAAATAAATCATTGGCTAGTGTGCAAACGTCCATTGAGGGACTAGGTGGCACACAATGAGCTGGAGGTTGGGTCGGCCACAGGCTAATAAATCATTGCTAGCGTGCAAGCCTCCATTAACGCACTAGCTGGCACACAATGAGCAGGAGGTTGGGTTGGCCGGAAGCTAGGGATACGGCAAATAAATCATGGGCTAGCGTGCAAGCGTCCAATGAAGCACAAGCTGGCACACAATGAGCTGGAGCTTGGGTTGGCAGCAAGGTGAGGATACATTGGCTAGTGCGCAAGCGTCCATTGAGGCACTAGCTGGCACACAATGAGCTGGAGGTTGGTTTGGCAGCAAGCTAGGGATACGGCAAATAAATCATTGGCTAGCGTGCAAGCCTCCATTAACGCACTAGCTGGCACACAATGAGCTGGAGGTTGGGTTGGCAGCAAGCTAGGGATACGGCAAATAAATCATTGGCTAGCGTGCAAGCCTCCATTAACGCACTAGCTGGCACACAATGAGCCGGAGGTTGGGTCGGCCACAGGCTAATATATCATTGCTAGCGTGCAAGCCTCCATTAACGCACTAGCTGGCACACAATGAGCTGGAGGTTGGGTTGGCAGCAAGCTAGGGATACGGCAAAAAAATCATTGGCTAGCGTGCAAGTATCCATTGAAGCACCAGCTGGCACACAATGAGCTGGAGGTTTGGTTGGCAGCAGGCTAAGGATACGGAAATAAATCATTGGCTAGTGTGCAAACGTCCATTGAGGGACTAGGTGGCACACAATGAGCTGGAGGTTGGGTCGGCCACAGGCTAATAAATCATTGCTAGCGTGCAAGCCTCCATTAACGCACTACCTGGCACACAATGAGCTGGAGGTTGGGTTGGCAGCAAGCTAGGGATACGGCAAATAAATCATGGGCTAGCGTGCAAGTATCCATTGAAGCACCAGCTGGCACACAATGAGCTGGAGATTGGGTCGGCCACAGGCTAATATATCATTGCTAGCGCGCAAGCGTCCATTGAGGCACTAGCTGGCACACAATGAGCTGGAGGTTGGTTTGACAGCAAGCTAAGGACACAGCTAATGAAGCATTGGCTAGTACGCAAGCGTCCATTAACACACTAGCTGGCACACAATGAGCTGGAGGTTGGGTTGGCCGCAAGCTAAGGATATGACTAATGAAGCATTGGCTAGTGCGCAAGCATCCATTAACGCACTAGCTTGCACACAATGAGCTGGAGGTTGGGCAGTCAACAAGCTAAGAATACATTGCTAGCGCGCAAGCGTCCATTGAGGCACTAGCTCGCACATGATGAGCTGGAGGTTGGGATGACCGCAAGCTAAGGATACATTGGATAGCGTGCAAGCGTCCATTGCAGCACTGGGTGGCGCACAAATGAGCTGGAGGTCAGGTCGGCCACAGGCTAATAAATCATTGGCTAGTGCGCAAGCGTCCATTGACGCACTAGCTGGCACACAATGTGCAGGAGGTTGGGTTCGCAGCAAGCTAAGGATACATTGGCTAGCGTGCAAGCGTCCATTGAAGCACTGGATGGCAGAGTACTAGCAGCTAGGGAAGTTGCTACCAAGCTGCTGGCTATTCAATAAATAAATGGTGCACCTTATAACGAGAGTGAGTTGCAGGGTTTGTAATTCAAAGACCCAAATTGGGCAGCGCCTTTAGCGCACGTTAAAACATTAAAAAAAGCGCTGTAGTGCAAAAGCCGCAAAAATAAAAAATGCTTGCAGCGACCAAAGGGGTGCAAAAAAACTGCGCTTAAGCGCAGAGGGGTCAAAAGCAGCGGCTCAAAAGCGCAAAAGTCGCGCACTTTGACTTACCTGTTGAGTTGCTTATGTTATTGTCAGACCCCCCCCACCTACCCAACCACAACACACACGTATGGATTGAACCTTATGTCAATTAGTGAGGGTTTTTTTTCCGCTAATATAGCAATCGCTAGGTTGACCGGTTCCGGTTTGGAAAATTATGCTGTACAAATGTTAAAAATAAAGTTGTTTTTGCTAAATGGCCCACCAAGCCTCTAAAAAGGCTGAGAAAAAGCCAGGATGAAAGCTAGAAAAGAAAGACCGAAGGACTAGAAGAAAGCACGAAGGCCGAGAAAAGTCAGGAGGAAGCTATACAAAGACTGAAAAAGCATTATTTAAAAAGCTAAAACCGGGGGGGGGGGGGGGGGGGGGGGGGGGGGGGGGGGGGGGGGGAACAAAAAAAAAACGAAAAACCAAAAATCAATAAGAAGGAACACAACAAAAAAAAAAACACCCAAAAAAAAAAACAACCAAAGAAAAACCAACAATAAATCAACAAAAAGACAAAAACTAAAAATAAAAAACAAAAAAAAACAAAACAAGACATAAGGACAAGAAAAAAAAAAAAAAAAAACAAAAAAAGAAAAAAAAAACAAAAAACAAACAAAACCAACACAAGAACAAAAGATCAAAAAACACATACAACATATCACACACACACCCACTAAAACAATAAAACAACAACAACACAAAACCCAATACTCCCACACCCATCAAACACAATAACAAAAAACAACCTCTCACAACCCGCCCACAAACACCAAAAAGCCAAGCCCCACAACACATACATAAATCACAGTAAATACACTTAAACTTAAACAACATCCGGGCGGGGCGGGTATCCCTTGGTGCGTGGGGTTCCCTCATACCCTTCCCTTCTTGTCCTACTTGGGGGGGGGGGTGGGGGGAGAAAAAAAAAAGCCAAAAATACAATTAAACAAAACCATACAATAACATCAAAAAAACACAACAAGAAAACACCCTCTACATCAAAATTTAATCAAAAAACAAATTTAGGTGTGTGGGGCTGGGGGGAGTGTGGGGGGGGGGGGGGGGGGGGGGGGGGGGCCCGGGGGGTGGGGGGGTCGGTTGCCATTGGGGGGGGTGTGGGGGGGGGCGTTGTGGGGGGTCCTTTGTGGGGGGTGGGGGCTGTGTTTGTGGGCTGGGGGGGGTTGGCCGGGGGGCGGGTTTCGTGGTGGGGGGGTGGTGGGTTTGGCGTGTGGTTGGGGGGGTCGGTGTGGGTTGGGGGTGGGTGGGGGGGGTGTTGGCGGGTGGGGTGGGGGTGGGGTTGTTGGCGGTCTGGGTGGTTGGTAGGGGGGTGGAGGTGTTGGGGGGGGGGTTGGCTGGGGGGGGGGTGGGTGCAAAAAAAAAAACAAACAAGGTGCGCGGGGGGGCGGGGGGTTGTTGGCGGTTTGGGGGTTGGTGGTGGTGGCGGGGGGGTTTGCGGGGCGGGGGGCGAACCACCAATATAAACACACAATGAAATCGTTCTAGAGTGGGGGGGGGGGGGGGGGGGGTGGCAGGGGGGGGGGGTGGGTGTGCGGGGGGGGGGTGGTGGGTTGGGGGGTGGGGGGTGGGGGGGGGGGGGTCATGGGTGCGGTGGGGGTGGGGGGGGGGGTGGGGGTGGGGATGTTGGGGGTGGGTGGGGGGGGGTTGTGGGGGGGGGGGGGTGGGGTTGGGGGGGGGTGGGTGGGGTGGGGGGGGGGGGGGGGTCGGGGGTGGTGGGTGGAGGGGGGGGGGGGTGCGAACATCACAAAAAGGGTGCGGGTGGTGGGGGGGGGGGGGGGGGGGGGGGGGGGGTGGGGGGGGGGGGGGGGGGTGGTGGGGGGGGGGGGGGGGGGTTGGGGGGTGGCGGGGGGGGTGGCGGTGGGGAAAAAAAAATAACGCAACAAACAAAGGGGGGGGGGGGGGTGGTGGTGGGGGGTGCGAAAAAAAAACAAAACAAAAAAACAGATAACAAACGCAAAAAACAAAACGCAAAAAAACAAAAAGGGGACTAGAATCGGGGGTGTGGTGTGGGGGGGGGGGGGGTGGGGGGGGGGTGGTGTGGGGGGGTTGTTGGTCTGTGGTGGTGGTGTGGTGGGTGGGGGGGGTGGTGGGGTGGGGTGGGAGGGAGAGGCGGGTTGGTTTGTGGGGGGTGGTTGGTCGTGGTTGGTGGGGGGGGGTGTTGGTGGTCGGGGGGCGGTTGTGGGGTGTGTATGCTTGGTGTGGGTGTGGGGGGGGGGGGGATGCGGGTGGCTGGTGGTGGATTTGTCTGGTGTGGGTTGGGTGTGGGGGGGGGGTGGAGGGTGGCTGTGGGGGGGGGTGAGTGGGGGGGGGGGGAGGGGTGGATAGGGGGAGTGGGGTGTGTGGGGGGGGGGGGGTTGGGGGGGTGGGGTAGGGGAGGGGGGTATGGGTGGGGTGGGGGGTTTTTTGTTGTTTTCTTTACTGGGGTTTTTGTCTTCCTTTTTGTGTTTTTTTTTGTTTTTTTTTTGAGTGTTTTCTCTTTTTTGTTTTTTTTTGTTTTTTCTTTTTTGTGCTTTTTTTTTTTTCCACCCTCCCCCAACCACACACCCCAACCCCCACACCACACCCCAACAACCACCCCCACCCCCACCCCCCACCCATCCCCCCCCACCCCCTTTTTTTTTTTTTTTCTTTTTGTTATGGGTTTCTCGTTCTTTTGATTTTCATCTCTATCCTTCCACTCGTTCTTGTCTTCGTTCTTGTCTCTCGTTCTTTCTCTCGTGCTTTCGTTACTCCTTTCGTTCTCTGTTCTTGTCTCGTTTTTTGTTTCTTGTTCTCGTTCTTTTAATTTTCATCTCTATCCTCACTCGTTCGTCTCTGTTCTTGTCTCTCGTTTTCTTGTCTATCGTGCTTTTCGTCTTTCGTTCTCTTCGCTTCTTGTTTCTGTTCTTTTGTTCTGTTTCTCGTTTCTTTTGCTTTTAATCATATCACTTCACTCGTTCTTGTATCTAGTTTGTCTCTGTTATTGTCTCATGTGCTTTTCGTACTTTCGTTCATTGTTCTTGTTTCTAGTTCTTTTTTGTTTCTTGGTTACGTTATTTTGATTTAATCTCTATAATTCAACTCGTTATTGTCATATAGTTTCTTGTATATAGTTCTTGGTTCTAGTGCTTTTCGTCCTTTAGTTATCTTGTTCTGTTCTCGTTATTTGGTTTTGTTTCTAGTTCTTTGTTTTATATCTATACAGCAATCAGTTCTTTGTATATAGTTATTGTCTCTGTTCTGTATTCGTGCTTTTGAGTATTTAGTTTTTCTCTGTTCTGTTTCTCGTTCTTTTGCTTTTCATCTCTATCCTTCACTCGTTCTTGTCTCTCGTTCTTGTCTCTCGTTCTTGTCTCTCGTGCTTTTCGTCCTTTCGTTCTCTTGTTCTTGTTTCTCGTTCTTTTGTTTCTTGTTTCTCGTTCTTTTGCTTTTCATCTCTATCCTTCACTCGTTCTTGTCTCTCGTTCTTGTCTCTCGTGCTTTTCGTCCTTTCGTTCTCTTGTTCTTGTTTCTCGTTCTTTTGTTTCTTGTTTCTCGTCTTTTGCTCTTTCATTATATCACTGCACTCGTTCTTGTCTATGTCGTTCTCTCGTTATTGTACTCTCAGTGCTTTTCGTCCTTAGTCTCTTGTTCTTGTTTCTCGTTCTTTTGTTTCTTGTTTCTCGTTCTTTTGCTTTTCATCTCTATCCTTCACTCGTTCTTGTCTCTCGTTCTTGTCTCTCGTTCTTGTTATCCCGTGCCTTTTCGTACTTTCTTCTATTGTTCTTGTTCTCGTTTTTGTTTCTTGTTTCTAGTTCTTTTGCTTTTATCTATATCTCACTCGTTCTTGTCTCTCGTTCTTGTCTCTCGTTCTTGTCTCTCGTGCTTTTCGTCCTTTCGTTCTCTTGTTCTGTTTCTTATGTTACTTTGTTTTCTTGGTTCTCGTCTTTTACTTTTCATCTAATCCTTCACTAGTTCTTGTCTCTCGTTCTTGTCTCTCGTTCTTGTCTCTCGTGCTTTTCGTCCTTTCGTTCTCTTGTTCTTGTTTCCGTTTTTGTTTCTTGGTTCTAGTTCTTGTTTGTGCTTTCATCTCTATCCTTACTCGTTCTGTCTCTCGTTCTTGTCTCTCGTTTCTTGTCATCTCGTGCACTTTTCGTCCATCCTTCGTTCTTTTTACTTGTTCTCGTTCTTTTGTTTTCTTGTTCCGTTCCTTTTGCTTTTCATCTCCTATCCTCAACTCGTTCTTGTCTCTCGTTCTTGTCTCTCGTTCTTGTCTCACGTGCTTTTCGTCCTTTCGTTCTCTTGTTCTTGTTTCTCGTTCTTTTGTTTCTTGTTTCTCGTTCTTTGGCTTTTCATCTCTATCCTTCACTCGTTCTTGTCTCTCGTTCTTGTCTCTCGTTTGTCTCTCGTGGCTTAGCCTTTCGTTCTCTTGTATTGTTCTCGTTCTTTGTTTTATGTTTCTGTTCATTCTTGCCTTTTCATTCTATCCTTCACTCGTTCTTGTCTCTGTTCTTGTACTCGTTCTGGTCTCTCGTGCTTTTCGTCACTTAGTTTTCTTTGTCTTGTGTCTCGTCTTTTGTTTCTTGTTTTTCGTTCTTTTGCTTTTAATCTTATCATTCACTAGTTTCCTGTCTTCGTATATTGTCTACTAGTTCTTGTCCCTCCGTGGCTTTTCGTCCTTTCGTCTATTTGTTATTGTTTCTCGTCTTTGTTTCTTGTTTCTGTTCTTTTCACTTTTATCTCTATCCTTCCATCGTTTTGTCTCTGTTCTGTCTCTTTATGTCTCTCGTGCTTTTCGTCCTCTTCGTTACTGTTTCTTGTTTCTAGTATTTGCTTTCATCTCTATCCTTCACTGTTCTTGTCTACCGTTCTTGTCTATGGTGCTTTTGTTTTCGTTCTCTTGTTTTGTTTCTAGTTATTTTGTTATTGTTTAGTTTTTTTTTGCTTTTCATCTCGATCCTTTCACTCGTTTTGTCTCTACGTGATGTGTCTCTAGTTATGTGTCTCTAGTGCTTTTCGTCAATTACCGTCTATGTTCTTGTTTCTATTTCTTTGTTTATTGTTTCTCTTCTTTGTTTTCATCTATATCCTTCACTAGTTCTTGTCTCTCGTTCTTGTCTTTCTTAGTTCTTGTCTCTCACGTGCTTTTGTCCTTTCTTTCTACTTGTTTTGTTTCTCGTTCTTTTGTTTCTGTTTATCTTCTTTTGCTTTTCATCATCATCCTTCCTCGTATTGTATCAAGTTCTTGTCTATCGTTATGTCTCTCGTCTTCATCCTTTCGTTCTCTTGTTCTTGTTTCTCGTTCTTTTGTTTCTTGTTTCTTGTTCTTTTGCCTTTCATCTCTATCCTTCACTCGTTCTTGTCTCTCGTTCTGTCTATCGTTTTTGTCAGGTGCTTTTCGTCCCTTTCGTTTCCACACCCTTTTGTTATTTGTTCTCGTTCTTTGTTCTTGTTCTCGTTCATTTTGCTTTCATCTCTATCCTTCACTCGTTCTTGTCTCTCGTTCTTGTCTCTCGTTCTTGTCTCTCGTGCTTTTCGTCCTTTCGTTCTCTTGTTCTTGTTTCTCGTTCTTTTGTTTCTTGTTTCTCGTTCTTTTGCTTTTCATCTCTATCCTTCACTCGTTCTTGTCTCTCGTTCTTGTCTCTCGTGCTTTTCGTCCTTTCGTTCTCTTGTTCTTGTTTCTCGTTCTTTTGTTTCTTGTTTCTCGTTCTTTTGCTTTTCATCTCTATCCTTCACTCGTTCTTGTCTCTCGTTCTTGTCTCTCGTTCTTGTCTCTCGTGCTTTTCGTCCTTTCGTTCTCTTGTTCTTGTTTCTCGTTCTTTTGTTTCTTGTCTCGTCTTTGCTTTTATTCTATCCTTTCACTCGTTCTTGTCTCTCGTTCTTGTCTCTCGTTCTTGTCTCTCGTGCTTTTCGTCCTTTCGTTCTCTTGTTCTTGTTTCTCGTTCTTTTGTTTCTTGTTTCTCGTTCTTTTGCTTTTCATCTCTATCCTTCACTCGTTCTTGTCTCTCGTTCTTGTCTCTCGTTCTTGTCTCTCGTGCTTTTCGTCCTTTCGTTCTCTGTTAGGTTTTCTGTTCTTTTGTTTCTTGTTTTCGTTCTTGCTTTCATCTCTATCCTTCACTCGTTCTAGTCTCTCGTGCTTTTCCTCCTTTCGTTCTCTTGTTCTTGTCTCTCGTTCTTTTACTTTTTTGTCTCTCTCTTTGGAGGTCCTTGTTTTGCCCTCCGTCCATGGGTTGGGTTCACGAGTGCCTTCGTGACCCCCCCCCCCCCCCTGTAAAATCTGGAATACCTACATACCGAAGGGAAAAAACACACCACCATATATATATATATATATATATATATATATATATATATATATATATACCAAATGAGTAGCTGCTGGCTAGCACATACTGGAATATACTTGTATCAATTAATGCAAAAACAAGCGAGATCAATATTGTCACCGTACGATATCGTTCAAGAATCTTGGGGACCAATACAACATTGGCATCCCTACACATCAACACATCAACACATCAACACCAATGAGTAGCCACTGGCCAAAACATACTGGAATATACGTATGTACATCAATATGCAATAAGACAATACTTACATACATCAATACCGGTATACAGTAAGAACAACATCGATAAACAGCTGTTTGTGTGTGAATCTTATTGTGATGTTATTGCCACGCTCTCATCTGTACGATGCTAGCATGTTTGGAGAAAGACTTACGACTTTGTGAATGTTATTGTCGTGATATTGTCATGGTATTGCCATGTTATGTTATCTTATTGTCATGTCATTGCCATGTTATTGTCACGCTCTCACCTGCATGATGATAGCATGTTTGGAGAAAGACTTTACGACTTTGTGAATGTTATTGCCGTGATATTGTCATGGTATTGCCATGGTATGTCATGTTATTGCCATGTTATGTTATGTTATTGCCATGTATGTCATCGTTACGTTGCCGATGTTATGTTACCATGTCAGTTTATGGTATTGCCAGTCATCATGTCATGTTATTGCCATGTATTGCCATGTTATGTCATGTTATTGCCATGTTATGTCATGTTATTGCCATGTTATGTCATGTTATTGCCATGTTATGTCATGTTATTGCCATGTTATGTCATGTTATTGCCATGTTATGTTATGTTATTGCCATGTTATGTTATGTTATTGCCATGTTATGTCCCCACAAACCAAAAACACAAAAATACAATAACCAAACCAAAAAAAAAAAAAACACCAACCCACGCACACCCATCTCAACACCACCAAAAAAAATTGGGGGTGGGGGGGGGGTGGGGCGGGTGGAACTCTTCCGATCCCCTATCTGGGCTACGTCGAGAGGGAAAACCAGGGGAGGGGTAAAGGTGGACGCGGAAACGGGCTTTGACGAGGTGGAGGCGGGAGAGGGGAAAGGGGAGCGAAAGGGGATTGGAATAGGGTAGACCTTGGGATGGAATGGGAGGAAAGGGCCTATAGGCGGAGGGGAGGGCTAGGGGAGGGATACCGGGGGCAGGACATAGGTGAGGGAAGGTGGAGGGTATGAGGGATAGGGACAAGGGGGCAGGGAGGGACTTGGGAGAAGGGGGAGGTGGGAAAGGGGTCACTGTTCAGGGCGACGTGGGACCGTCAGGTAAGGTGGGATGGAAGTAAAAGGGGATGGAATACATACGGGGATGTGATATGGAGCTATGGGACCGTGAATGTGGTATTGACAGTGAGGGAATGGGAGCGGACATGGTGTGTGGCATGTTGATGGAAACATGTCTTGTATGTCACTTGAAAGGTTCTGTAATGGTTAGTGACACAAAAAAGTTATGTCATGTTGTTATTGCAAATGTTATGTTTATGTATTGCCCACCATCATGTCATGTTATGATTGCCATGTTATGTTACGTTATTGCCATGTAATGTTATGTTATTGCCATGTTATGTCATGTTATTGCCATGTTATGTCACTGTTCACTTGCAATGTCCTCACGCCCCCTCCCATTTGTTATTGCCATGTTATTAGGTCATGTATTGCTGTTATGTTCATGTTATTGCCATGTCATGTATTGCCATGGTTATGTTAGTTATGCATCACCATGTTATGTTATGTTTATTGCCATGTTATATGTCAGTTTTGCCATGTTATGTTATGTTATTGCGTTATATATTTTAGGCCCCTGTTGTAACGTTATTCCCATTGTTAATGTTAATGTTATTGCCATGTTATGTCATGTTATTGCCATGTTATGTTATTGCCATGTTATGTCATGTTATTGCCATGTTATGTTATGTTATTGCCATGTTATGTCATGTTATTGCCATGTTATGTTACGTTATTGCCATGTAATGTTATGTTATCGCCATGTTATGTCATGTTATTGCCATGTTATGTCATGTTATGTTATTGCCATGTCATGTCATGTTATTGCCATGTTATGTTATGTTATTGCCATGTTATGTCATGCTATTGCCACGTATGTCTGTATGACCAGTTATTTTATATTTGCGTCATTGTCACATATGATCATGTCATGCATGTTATGTCACGCTCTCACCTGCATGATGATTGCATGTTTGGAGAAAGACTCGTCTTATAGAATCGGAGGGCGACCAGTGCTGCCCTGTTCCAGGTAGACACAAAGTTAGTTTCAGTTAGTTTTTTAGAAGATGTGTATACTGTACAAACCTTGAAAACAAGTAATGGTAGTGCTAGTTCTGCAGTCATGAAGTGCTTGCTATACCCTAGTGCTGCCCTGTTCCAGGTAGGAAACGGCAACTAATATTAGTGGTTTAAAAACAAATATTAACTCATATTATAATAGTGTCACACGAGTGTCCTGGTGTCACAATAATATTAGTTTTTCAAATAAATTCAAATTTCTGGTGAGACAGCTAGTCATTATAATATTAACTAAAATCCACTAATATAATTCATTCACTAATATTATTCATTCACTCATATGATTAATTCACTAATATTATTCATTCACTAATATTATTCATCCACTAATATTATTCATTCACTAATATTATTCATTCATTAATATTATTCATTCACTAATATTAACTGAAATCCACTAATATTATTCATTCACTAATATTATTCATTCACTAAAATCCACTAATATTAGTGGATTTTCACTATATTATTCATTCACTAAAATCCACTAATATTATTCATTCACTAATATTAACTAACTTAGCCTTTCCCTAGCTACAGGTAAGCACAGAGTTAGCTTCAGTTTGTTTAAAAAAATATCTGTATACCATTCACGCCGCCACCACCACCACCACCACCACCACCACCACCACAACAAGTACAACAACAATAAGAGCAACAACATCAGTCTTAAAACTGTCGAAACCCTTGTGATTGCTCTTGCCATCAGGAGTGTAGTGAAGTAGTGCATACCGTACCTTGAGTAATGGCAAACGATTGGGCAAACGACCCTTTGCCAAAGCGGTTCGGCTCGAACCTGAGTCCAGTCCAGCTGGTTTGCCGTTGCCAGGTTACAACATAATGGTTACTACTGTACTCGGGAGTACATGGATTCGAAATTCCTTAACCTCCAACAAGTGGAGAATCATTTTCCAGCACACTCTGCTGCCCCACATGTAGGGAACAGCAACATGAATCAATGATTAATATGATGCGCAGGGCTGCTGGGCTAAAGTTACCATTTGTATAAAACATCTTTGATATCAACTCGCATTTGGTCAAATATATGATATGCGGTCCATGCCCTATGTTGCCTCTTTTTCTCCCCCCCCCACCCCCCAGATATATACTCGCCTTTGTTCAAACATCATATGACCCTTGACCGGTAACTTTTGACGAGAAATCTGAGGGGGCCGAAAGGGTGGAGAAACAACAAAAACACAAAAGGTAGCATGTACAGACGAGCCAGTGGGTAAAGGAAGAGGACTATATGCAGGCGAAAGGCTACATAGTGTCCCTTTTTCTCCCCCCCCCCCCCCCCCCCCCACCCCCCCCCCCATGCTATCCTCTCGCCTTGGTCAACAAATATGATATATGCCGGTCCCTTCCCAGATGTGCTCCCTTTTCTCCCCCCACCCCCCCCCATGATATCATACTCGCCTTTGGTACACATCAATATGGGAATGCCGCGGGTCGCGGGGTCCATGTCCCATATGTGCTCCTTTTTCTCCCCCCCCCCCCCCCCATGATATAATACTCGCCTTGGTCACCATCAGCCTGTAGGCCGGTCCTGCCCTATGTGCTCCCTTTTCTCCCCCACCCCCCCCCCCCCATGAATCATACTCGCCTTTGGGTCAAACATCAATGATATTGCCTGGTCCTGCCCATAGGTGCTCCTTTTTCTCCCACCCCCCCCCCATGCTATCATACTCGCTTTTGGTCAACCATCATACTGATATGCGGGTCCCTGCCCATAGGCTCCCTTTTTCTCCCCCCCCCCCCCCCCCCCCCACGATGAAGCGGCCCAATATTGCTTAATATGGACAGAACTCGTACATATGTCATTCCCAGGTCAACTTAACTCTTAGCTCTAAGAGCTCTTGCAATTTATATGACATGAATATGTCATTACCAGGTCAACTTAACTCTTAGCTCGTAGAGCAATTGCCATTTATATGACATGGGTATGTCATTCCCAGGTCAGCATAACTCTTAGCTCTTAGAGAATTGCGATTTGTTTTGGACCTGGTCATCAAGAGCTTGCTATATCATCCCCTCATGACAGTTTAGCTTCCATGATGATGCGGCCGCAATTTATGTTAATATGGACCAGACTCGTACGTATGTCATTCCCAGGTCAACATAAGTCTTAGCTCGTAGAGCTCTTGCAATTTATATGACATGGGTATGTCATTCCCAGGTCAGCATAACTCTTAGCTTTTAGAGCTCTTGCAATTTATTTTGGACTGTCATCAAGAGTTGTTTTATACCATCACGCCCTTTCAGTTATGACTTGGTCTCGTGGTAGGACCAAATCAGCTTGAGGCGAAGAGCGGGGGGTGTTTCCCCCATACGGTCGCTTTAGCGTTGCAGGTCGTGTAACCGAGATGGTAGCTTGTCCAGTTGAGGTAGAAGGCCGCTCTCTACCCGCATACGACGGGTTCCCTTAACACCACGCCCCACCAGGCGTCATCAAGTGCTTGCTGTACCATCACCTCATGACAATCGATCATTGTTTTGATTTTACTTGAACTTGAACTTCGTTACATGGCTCCAGCCAGCAATTTTCACCTCTACTCCTGTTTTGAATTGTTACATGCATTCAATATGGCTAGGAACCGATTTTTACATGGTTTTACAGCAGGCCTGGGCAGACTGTAGGACCCAAGTAACAAACTCTGTGAACATATAAGAAAGAAATGGAACACAAACAAAACAACCCTTTGCCAACTGTATTTCAGGTCTCAACTTGAGTCGGTTCCAGCCATGGATCCCTTTGCCAAGTTATTTTTGCCATGCTTTTCTGAGACCCCTTTTAAGGAAAATGGACCCATTTACCAATACATGTTCTTGCCACTACTTCAGGTGTGTATGGAATTTTAATTTTGTTTAACTTGGGGGTGCGTTTCGGAGAGATTTTGATCCCCACAAAAATCAAGAAAATTAAAAATAAGGATGGAGGGATGGAGAAGTTGCCTCCGCCCTAAACTACGGCCCTTTATACACTTATCACACAGGGTGGTGGTTTATTCTGAACTATTATTTGATTTACATTTCCCATACAACTTCAATGAAGACCAGAATTAAAATATGTTAATGGATTTGTTGTCTTTAACACAGAGTTAGCGTGAAATGAGGTGGGATGAGTGCAAAGACCCATAGGTGGGATGAAGTGGGATGAGTGCAAAGGACCATAGGTGGGATGAAGTGGGATGAGTGCAAAGGCCCATAGGTGGGATGAAGTGGGATGAGGGCAAAGGCCCATAGGTGGGATGAAGTGGGATGCCGCTTGCAACAAAGGCCCATAGGTGGGGAATGATGAAGTGGGCATGAGTGCAAAGGCCATAGGGGGATGAAGTGGGCATGAGGGAAATGCCCCTAGGGTGGGATGAAAGGGGGATGTGCTGAGAAGGACCATAGGTTGGGATGGGTGGGATGAGGGCCAAAGGACCAAGGTGGGATGATGAAGTGGGATGACGGGCAAAAGGCCAATAGGTGGGATGCATGAGGCAAGGCCCATAGGTGGGATTGAGTGAAGAAGGCCCATAGGTTGGATGAATGCGTATGAAGTGGGATGATTGGCAAAGGCCCATAGTTGGGATGAAGTGGGATGAGTGCAAAGTCCACGGTGGATGAGTGCAAAGGCCCATAGGTGGGATGAGGTGGGATGAGTGCAAGCGCCCATAGGTGGGATGAGTGCAAAGGCCCATAGGTGGGATGAGGTGGGATGAGGGCAAAGGCCCATAGGTGGGATGAGTGCAAAGGCCCATAGGTTGGATGAAGTGGGATGAGGGCAAAGGCCCATAGTTGGGATGAAGTGGGATGAGTGCAAAGGACCATAGGTGGGATGAGTGCAAGCGCCCATGGGTGGATGAGTGCAAAGGCCCATAGGTGGGATGAGGCTGGGATGAGTGCAAGCGCCAAGGTGGGATGCAGTGCAAAGGCCCATAGGTGGGTTGAGGTGGATGAGGCCAAAGGCCCAAAGTGGGATGAGGTGGATGAGTGCAAGGCCCAAGGTGGGATGAGTGCAAAGGCCCATAGGTTGGATGAAGTGGGATGAGGGCAAAGGCCCATAGTTGGGATGAAGTGGGATGAGTGCAAAGGACCATAGGTGGGATGAGTGCAAGCGCCCATAGGTGGGATGAGTGCAAAGGCCCATAGGTGGGATGAGGTGGGATGAGTGCAAGCGCCCATAGGTGGGATGAGTGCAAAGGCCCATAGGTGGGTTGAGGTGGGATGAGTGCAAAGGCCCATAGGTGGGATGAGGTGGGATGAGTGCAAAGCCCATAGGTGGGATGAGTGCAAAGGCCCATAGGTTGGATGAAGTGGGATGAGGGCAAAGGCCCATAGTTGGATGAAGAGTGGTGAGTGACAAAAGCGGACCATAGGGGGATGGTGCAATCGCCCATAGGTGGAGATGAGGCAAAAGGGCCCTTAGGTGGATGAGGTGGGATAGAGTGCAAGCGCCCATAGGTGGGATGATTGCAAAGGACATAGGTGGGATAAGAGTAAGATGAGTGCAAGGACATAGGCAATAGGTGGGATGATCATGAGTGGGATGAGGCAAGCGCCCATAGTTGCGGAATGGTGACAGTGGATGAGTGCAAAGGCCCATACGTGTGGGAGAGGCACACGCCGCCATAGGGTTGGGATGAGTGCAAAAGGCCCATACGGGGGTTGAGGTGGGATGAGTGCAAGGCCCAAGGTGGCGTCAGGTAAGCACAGATTTAGCTTTCCCTCATAGTAATCTGTTCAGTCGTCGGGCATTTTATCTGCTCCCATACCTCCCATCCCCATGCAACCCCCTTAACTCACTCCATCTGGATCCCAATTTAAAAAATATACTCCAACCACCTCCTCCACCACAAACACATTACACATACACACCAAAAGAACTCTACCCCCCCCCACACCACCCCACAAACACCTCCCCAAAACACACACACAAAACCATCCCTCGCATTCATTCAACAACGATCACCCACCACAAACAACCACACAACAACACCCCAAACATTATTAACCAACCGCAACCACAAACACTACATTACACACCAATCACACACTATTACACATTACACCCCCACCCCAACCCCCACTTGTACCAAACGTCCACACCACCAACCTGCAAGGGTACCTGATGGCAAAGTTGTGCTCTTCTTCTTCCTCTTCCTCTTCCTCTTTCTCCCGCTTCTTTGGATCAGTGGATATGACCTCTCCTTTGCTGCCCCTCCGCACCCCACCCGACCCCACCCGCACCACACCACCAACCCACAAGGGTACCTGATGGCAAAGTTGTGCTCTTCTTCTTCCTCTTCCTCTTTCTCCCCCTTCATTGGATCAGTGGATGCCTCTCCTCCCTTTACTTCCCCTCTGCACCCCACCCCACCCCACCCGCACCACACCTCCAACCCACAAGGGTACCTGACGGCAAAGTTGTGCTCTTCTTCTTCCTCTTCCTCTTTCTCCCCCTTCTTTGGATCAGTGGATGCCCCTCCTCCCTTTTCTGACTCCGTGGACACTGTTTACCATATAATTCGTTATTGGGGGCGCTTCAGGTTTGGCACTTCCGTGGTAGGAGTTTCAGAGTCCAATGAAGCTAGCCCTTGCCTCGGGTTGAGGTTTGAACTAGTGGGGTGCGGTGAGGTGAGGTGAGGTGAGATGAGGGGAGGGGAGGGAAGAGGGGAGTTATCATTGGGGCCCTTTTTCTGTATGTTGGGCATCTTCAGGTTTGGCATGTCCGGGTCGGAGTCAGAGTCCAGTGAGCTAGCATTGCCTCTGGTTGATGTCGCATCTAGTGGAGTGAGGTGGAGGTGACCTGGGGTTTGACGGTTCCCCTTGTGGGAGGGGAAGGGAAGAGGTGGAGTATTATTGGCCCCCGTTTTTGTAGGTTGGGCTAGTTCAGGTCGAGCATGTCTGGGTCAGATCCAGACGAGTACGTGAGTAGCTGCCACTGTTGATGTTATTCAGGCTGGTGGTGAGGTGTGGTTGATGTGAGGTGAGGTGAGGTGAGGTTGAGGTGAGGTGACGGTGAGGTGAGAGTGACGTTGAGGTGAGGTTTGGGTTGAGGTTGAGGTTGAAGGTGAGAGGTGATGTGAGGTGAGGTGATGTGAGGTGTGGGTTGAGGGAGGAGTGGTTGAAGGGTGCGGTGAGGGGGTGAGTTGAGGGAGGAGAGAGTGGCCTTATTATTCGGGGGCCCCTGTTTTTTTTGGGTCTGGGCAGTTTCAGGATAGGGCATGTCCGGGTCGGAAGTCAGTCGAAGTCCCACGTGAGCTAGCCTTGCCAGTTGATGTTGCATCTGGTGGGGTGAGGTGAGGTAAGGTGTGAGGTGAGGTGAGTTGTGAGGTGAGGTGGGGCGTGAGGTGTGAGGTGTGAGGTGTGAGGTGTGAGGTAAAGGGAGGTGAGTGAGTGTGAGTGTTGAGACGGTGAGTGAGTGAGTGGCGTGAGGTGAGGTGGGGTGTGAGGTGCGAGGTGTGAGGTGTGAGGTAAAGTGAGGTGAGGTGAGTTGAGGTGAGAGTGGAGTTATTATTGCACGTCCCTTGTGTTGGGGTTGGCAAGTTCAGGTGGGGACTGTCCGGGCGATCAGCATCGAGCGAGTCAGTGAGCTAGCTTTGCCACTGGTTAAAGTTGAACATCTGAGGGGGGTGAGGTGTTGCCAGGTGAGAGTGTTTGAGGTGCAGAGTGTAGTTATTATTGGGGGGCCAGTATTGTAAGGGTGGCCCAGTTAAGGGTTGGGCATGTCCGGTTTGGAGTCACAGTCCAGTGAGCTAGCCTTGCCACTGGTTAATGTTGCATCTGGCAAGGTGAGTTGAGTTGAGTTGTGAAGGGGAGGATGGTGAGGGGGGGAGGGCAGGGGAGGCGGGTGGGGGAGTTGCGGTGAGGAGGAGGTGGCGGAGGGGATATTTGGGGAATTGGCGGAAGGTGACCATTGGGGGGCGTGGGACGGGGTGGGAGGGGTGGGGTTTGGGGATGGGTGGGGAGGGTGTGAGGAGGGGTTGTGTGACGCAGGGATGGTGAGGTGAGCGGAAGAGGGGGGTGGGGGTGGAGGGGGAGGGGTTGAGATGATGAAGTGTGAGGGACGGTGGCGGTGAGGTGAGAGGTTGTGAGGGAGGAGTTTAGAGGTGAGGTGAGGTGAGGTAAGGTGAGGTGAAAGGTTGTGAGGTTGAGATCTGGTAGGGAGTGGTGAGGGCAGGGGACAGTAGAGGGGAAGGTGAGGCAAAGGAGGTCGGAAGTTCCGGTGGCAGGGGATTGGTGACGGGTGGAGGGTGAGTGGGGTGGAGGCTGGTGGGGGTCCCCAGGGACTTGGGGAGGGGAGGGGAGGGGAGGTGATGGGGATGGGGAGGGGAGGGGACCAGAGGGGACGGGTGAAGGGACGGGGAGGGGAGAGGTGGAGGCGAGGAGAGTCGGGGGCAGGAGGGCTTATATAGGGAGGAGCCGGGAGGGAGAGAGGTAGGGAGGGGAGTGATGGGGGGAATGGGATGGTGAGGTGACGGGAAGGGGCAGGTGAGGAGGTGAGACGGGGAGATGAAGGTTATTAGGGGACTGGGTGGGGGTGAGTCGGGTGAGGTGTTGCTGCTCTGTGGTTGCGTGGTGAGGTGAGGTGAGGTGAGGGGTCGGTAAGGTGTAAGGTTTGAGCGTGTGAGTGAGGTGATGTGTGTGGTGAGGTGATGTGTGAGGTGAGGTGAGGTTGAGGTGTAAGGTGAGATGTGAGGTGAGGTGGGGGTGGGACCACCGGTGAGCTGTGTGTGATGGGACGGTGACATGAATGAGAGGAGAGTGGATTTATTATAGGAACCGCATTATTGGGACCCTGTTTTTGTTGGACCCCATAATAGGGACCCCATGATTATTGGCACCGCATTATTAAAACCCTTATCATAGTTTTAATTTTTGGCTATGAGCAGTAGCTTCTCGGCAGCTCCTTAAGCCAGCCACTGAGCTAGAACCCCAATATTTGGGCTCTTCTGGACAGCTGAATGTGTCAGCTTCAAGGTGCACTAGGCCGCATTTGGTTTGGCTCAATAGCCAGTCAGGGGAGCTGCCCAGAAGCTGATGCTCGTAGCGGAAAATAAATGCTATGTATGAAACCTTCAAATTTAAATTCAAATCAAGTTCATTTGTAGCAAAATTACCCAAATCCACACCAAAAGTATGTTACACATTATTGAAAGGAAAAAGGAAAAGCTCTATGGCCCAATTAGTCCACCAATGCACGTGTTGGCCCCCCTTCATTTACTGTAACACCATTACGTTTTTTTGCACATGATCAAATTCATTCATACCCATACCCAATCATCGTTCACAAGAAACGAAAAAGCATGCCATATTATGTTTGCCCCTCCTGATTACTGGGAGGCCCCTTCTCCCCCGGATTGTCGCACTTAATCAAATCCATCATCACTACATTACCAAATCACGTTATACAAAGAAACGAAAAAGATTGACCCTTATAGGTTGACCCCTGATTTAATGGCCTGAGCCCCCCTTATAGTCGCAACTTAATCAAATCCATCCATTTCATACCACTACCCAAATCACGTATATACAAGAAACGAAAAAGCTATGACCTATCAGGTTTGCCCCTGACTTATGGGGCCCCCCCCCCTTATTGCCGAACCTTAATCATATCCCATCCATTCACCATACCCATACCAAAATCACGTTCTACAAGAAACGAAAAAGCTTATTACCCAATTCGGTTTGCCCATGATACTGGGAGCCCCCTAGTGTCGAACTTAATCACAATCCCATCCATCATACCCATACCAAAATCACGTTATACAAGAAACGAAAAGCTATGACCCTATTAGTGTTTGCCCCTGATTACTGGGGCCCCCTTATTGTCGCACTTAATCAAATCCATCCATCATACCCATACCAAAATCACGTTATACAAGAAACGAAAAGCTATGACCCTATTAGTGTTTGCCCCTGATTACTGGGGCCCCCTTATTGCCGCACTTAATCAAATCCATCCATCATACCCATACCAAAATCACGTTATACAAGAAACGAAAAGCTATGACCCTATTAGTGTTTGCCCCTGATTACTGGGGCCCCCTTATTGTCGCACTTGATCAAATTCATTCATCATACCCATACCAAAATTGCAATAAAAATAAAAATAAAAGCTATGACCCAATTAGCGCTGGCACCACATTACTGGGACCCCCTTACTGACGCACTTAATCAAATTCATCCATCATACCCATATCAAAATTGCAATAAAAATAAAAATAAAAATAAAAGCTATGACCCAATTAGTGCTGGCACCACATTACTGGGACCCCTTACTGACGCACTTAATCAAATTCATCCATCATACCCATGCCAAAATTACGTTTGTACAAGAAAATATAAATTATGACCCAATTAGTGTTGGCCCCTCGTTACTGGGACCCCTTACAGCCACATATGATCAAAAACATCCATCATATCCTCACCAAAATTCCGTAGAACATGAAAATAAAAGCTATGACCCAATTAGTGGTGGCCCCTCATTACTGTCGCACACAATCAAATTCATTCATCATACCCATACCGCAATTACACTGAACATGAAAATAAAAGCTATGACCCAATTAGTGGTGGCCCCTCATTACTGTCGCACACGATCAAATTCATTCATCATACCCATACCGCAATTACACTGAACATGAAAATAAAAGCTATGACCCAATTAGTGGTGGCCCCTCATTACTGTCGCACACGATCAAATTCATTCATCATACCCATACCGCAATTACACTGAACATGAAAATAAAAGCTATGACCCAATTAGTGGTGGCCCCTCATTACAGCCGTACACGATCAAATTCATTCATCATACCAATACCGCAATTACACTGAACATAAAATAAAAGCTATGACCCAATTAGTGGTGGCCCCTCATTACAGCCGTACACGATCAAATTCATTCATCATACCAATACCGCCATTTACAGAATACAAATAAAAAGGCTATGACCCACCCAATTAGTGGTTGGCCCCTCATTACAGACCGGTACACGACACAATTATTCTATCCAATCCGCAATTACACTGAACATGAAAATCTTAAAGCTATGTCCAGTTAGTGGTGGCCCCTTCATACAGCCGCACCCCACGACGCAAATTTCATTATCATACCCATACCGCAATTACACTGAACATGAGAATAAAAGCTATGACCCAATTAGTGGTGGCCCCTCATTACTGGGTCCCCATTATTACTGTCGCACATGATCAAATTAATTCATCATACCTTTTGCAAGTCATGTGTAATTATTCGTAATTTATGTTTACTTCATTTAATTTAACTTTTTAATTTAATTTAACTTTTTAATTCATTAAATTTAATTTAACCTTTTGTAAGTCATGTGTAATTATTCGTAATTTATGTTTAATTCATTTAATTTAACTTTTTAATTTAATTTAACTTTTTAATTCATTTAATTTAATTTAACCTTTTGCAAGTCATGTGTAATTATTCGTAATTTATGTTTACTTCATTTAATCATTTAAACTTCATTTTACTTCATGTTAACTCATTTTAATTCATTAAAAAAACAATCGTATACCTTACCCTAACCGTCTAACATGGACAAGCCACATTGGTGGTCCGGCCCTAGTGCCAAGCAAACAACCCGGCTGGCCCCATTCTTAACGTCCCAACCCGCTTCGTAATAAGGCGTACTATATATTTAAATTCATTGTCTATTCATATATATATATTTATTTATGGGCAACACATGCGCGTTACCAACCGGAGTCAGTTCACCTGCACAAGAGGTACATTAAGAATGGACATAACATGAACATGACTGACCTGATCCGTCAGGGAGTCCGTGTGCAGTGGTGGAGAGGCGGTGCAGTGCGGGGAGGTATGACAGCTGTATATCATTCTGGGGTGTACCTGGGAAGGGTGACAGGTGTGCAGGCAACTATGACAGCTGTACATCATTCTTGGTGTGCACCTGGTAAGGGTTTATCCTTTTATGATGATGATGATGATGATGATGATGGATTGAGATCGATGATGATGCTGAGATGAGATGCATGATGATGGACGGTTGGTTGGGGGTCCGTGGTGATGGGGGGTGGGTGGGTGGTGATGGTGAGGTGATGTGGTCGGTTGGTGGTGGTGTCTGGTGGTGGTCGCGTGGTGGATTTGATGGTGGTGGTGGTAATGGTGGTGATGATGATGTGATGATGAGGATGGATGAGATGATGATGATGATGATGATGATGGTGGTGGTGGTGGTGATGGGGGTGGGGGGGTGCGGGGGGTTCCTGTCCCGCAGGGGGGGAGAGAGCGGGATAACCAGCTTCATCACTTCACCTTCAACATTTTCCCATGTCTTTTACATTCTTCCCCTTCCCCCTCTCCCCTCTCTCTCCCATTCCTCCCCTAAACGCGGCTCCTCACCCTGGGCCTGTCGGAGGAGGTGGGGGACGGGGGGGCGGATGGGGAGGGCGCGGGGGGTTCCGGTGGGGCGGGCGTGGGCGGGGGGGGCGTGGGCGGTGGGGGGGGAGGGGGGGGGTCGCGGTGGGGGTGGGTCGGGGGGGGGAGGAGGATGATGGGGGGGTGACCCACTCTATCGGTGCGGGGGCCCGGCCTAGGCTGGTTGGTAAGGGGGGGGTGAGGGTGGATCGGTGGTGGTGTTGTGTTGGTGTGGTGAGTGTTGGTTGTGGTATGGTTGTTGTTGTGAGTGGGGGCGGTGGTGGTGTAGATGGTGATGGTGATGGTGATGGTGGTGATGGTGATGGTGATGGTGGATGGTGATGGTGGTGTGGTGGGTGGTGGTGGGTTGATGGCGTGGTGATGGTACGATGGTGCTGGTGATGGTGATGATGATGATTGGATGCTGAGATGATGATGATGATGATGATGATGATTGAGATTGATGATGATGATGATGATGATGATTGATGATGTGGTGCTGGCTGATGCTGATGATGATGTGATGATGATTTGAAGATGATGATGATTGATGATATGAATGATGATGAGATGATGATGCTGATGATTGATGATGATATGATGATTGTGATGTGATGATGATGGTGATATGGTTAGTTACTTATCCGTGCGACTCTGTTGGACTCCCAATGTGGCCGCAAATGTGCAAATGTTCCATCCAATGTAAAACACTGTCCAACATAATGATGTGTGTTGTGTGTGTGCATGTGTGTGTAGCGTTTTTGTTGGTGTGTATATTATTATGTGTATGCATGTGTTTCTGTGTGTGTGTCGAAGGTTGTGTTATGTAGGCATGGAGAAGAAGGGGGCACACCTACTGTTACAGCCAACATTCTCCAGTCAACCTCCCACCCTCCACCTCCCACCTTCAAGCAAGCTTCCTTAGCTGGAGTTAGGCGTTTGGGATCAATGAGTTGCCTCGAACTCGTATTGGGCTGAGTGAGGCCAAGCCAACACTTATAGCATGCATGGACTTGCATGGGCACACGTCGAGGGGGGGCCGAGCTGCTGGCACCTGCACCCCTTGACGCTGACACTGCATTTCGCATGGTTCGTATCTACCTAGAACGCTCGCAAGGTTTTTTCAGGTGTGAATATGGGTTAGCAAGGTTTGAGTAGTCGAGGGGTGCAGGTGGGCGCCTAGAAGAGTCGTCGAGAGTAGACGTGCGCTTAAGCCGTTCAGAGTTTAGTGGTCGAGAGCTGGGGAGGTGAGTACAGTTTGGAAAGAGGAGCTTGCTACGAGGGAGAGAAATAGTTGGACGACCAAAGGGCAGAGCACCTACTGCTGGGCTCCGGCTTGTGCTGACTTATACGGGTTACGTCTCCTGGTTACGTAACCTGGCTGGACACAAAGCCGGGGGGGGGCGGGGGGCGGGCGGGGGGGGTGAGGCGGGGGGCGAGGGCGGGGGGCGAGGGCGGGGGGGGGGCGAGCCCAAAACCAGATCTCTGCCCAAAATTTGTAGTAGGAGAGTGACCTAGGTGTGACCGCGACCCGTCCGAGCCAAATTCTCATCCCGTCCGACCTCCTCAATCCTCATAGACCGAGCAACCGATTATAAAAACCCCAAGAATTGTATCCTTGGACGGTCCGACCGGAATTATCCTTGGACAGATCAAATACAGCTTTTAATGTGGAGGAGGCAGATTTGTACAAGGTAAAATTGCTTGACTTCTTAGAGTATACCCTCTTACCATTTATTGATTTATCCTCCCTTGCCACACTAATTAACGCTGCCCAGCTCTCAAAATCGAGTTTGTTCATGAACTCGGTCCGCTGTTTCCGCATCGACCTAGACCAGGCCATTTTTTTGGTTTCTCAAAGACTGTTGTCTCGTCAAGAACAATGGCTATTATTGCGGTTCCCCTACCGCTCACCTTAGGTGCAGGTCGTCTTGTCAACGCGGTGGTTGCTTTGTTCCAGTGAATGCGGTGGGGTAGGTAGACGTTCTCTAGCCCGGTACGACGGTTCGTTAACACACACAAGCCCCACCAGGCGTTATCGTTACATGTTGGGGTCGCACAATGGAGGCGCCCTTCCTTCTTCGTTGACCTGGCAAGGTAATTATGATGAGCATACGGGTCACCTGTTTTTCAGGTAGGGCGACAGCCAAAGTGAAAGTAAACACATACAGAAGTCCATGCTGCATTTTTCTGGTGTCACAAAGACGTGAAGTCTCTTTGTTCGTTTTTCGTCAGTTTTAACGAATGCGCAGTAATAACCATTCCGAGCTATAGGCCTTTTTAGAGCTATAGGCCTTTATAGGCCTTTATAGAGCTACAGGTCTTTATAGAGCTACAGGCCTTTATAGAGCTATAGGCCTTTATAGAGCTATAGGCCTATATAGAGCTAAAGGCCTTTATAGAGCTATAGGCCTATATAGAGCTAAAGGCCTTTATAGAGCTATAGGCCTTTATAGAGCTATAGGCCTTTATAGAGCTATAGGCCTTTATAGAGCTATAGGCCTATATAGAGCTAAAGGCCTTTATAGAGCTATAGGCCTTTATAGAGCTGTATATATAGATATGCCCACACACCCCTCCAATATGATATCAACACATCAGAATACTGAAAATACAGATACACCACCGTACACCATGATAATTATGACCAATGAGCATAGGAATACATATCAATATATATTTACTTCCTAAGAGCAGGCCAGGGTATATTAGTATAAGCGCGTCGAAAACATACTCCTGATTGCTTGTTTGTTCTATGCTCAGCAAGCAGCCAGCAGACAGCCGCACAGCAAAGAAACCAGAATCATTAATCACATAATCACCACGAAATCCTTACCAACATCAGCCATCTTCAATTCTTGATCCAACACTATATTTCAGATTGATATTCAACTTCAGATTGTAAGGAGGGCTATTTGATGATGGTGGTGATGGTGGTGATGATGATGGATGCTGATGAAGGATGCAATATTATATTTAATTGTCTCTGAAGGAGACTTGTCCTCCATAAAATTGGGATTGAGCATGGTTACATGGATCCAGCCTTCATGCTATTCACCATCGTTTGGAGTGTGTCCAACATTCAATGCTTTCTTCTGAATGATCAAGTAGCTGATGATTGATCAAGTAGCTGATGATTGATCAAGTAGCTGATTGATCTAGTCTCTTCCAGGGTAATTCAAAGCACGCGCTTTTGCGCTTTTGAGCGCTGACTTTTTGACCCCCTCTGCGCTTTAAGCGCAGTTTTTTGCAACCCATTGTGGGCGCTGCAAGCAATTTTTGCGCTTTTTGCACTACAAGCGCAGTTTTTTTTGTTTTAAAGTACGCTAAAGCGCTGGCCAATTTGGCCTTTTGAAGTACCCTGGTCTCTTCATTCAATCATTGACCATCCAAGGCAAGTGTAGAAATGCTCGTGATCTTCATTGCAGACCATATGACTAATAATTCACTACCTGCAAGCTTCTGTCAGAACTAGATGACCGGTAGGTCAGTCTCACTGACAGTGGCGTGTCCACGTACATGGCAGAACTAGATGACCGGTAGGTCAGTCTCACTGACAGTGGCGTGTCCACGTACATGGCAGAACTAGATGACCGGTAGGTCAGTCTCACTGACAGTGGCGTGTCCACGTACATGGCAGAACTAGATGACCGGTTGGTCAGTCTCACTGACAGTGGCGTGTCCACTTACATGGCAGAACTAGATGACCGGTTGGTCAGTCTCACTGACAGTGGCGTGTCCACGTACATGCAGACGTGGTCGTAGCCGCAGTCCTAAGCCCGTAACCTCATCTAATAGTTGCTGACTTGAGGCGGTGAAAGTCCAGCCTCCATGTGTAAACCTTGCTCGAGTAACTATACTTCTATCCCTCTCTCCACTCATAGAGTGTCATTCTCTTAGCTTCTACATCCAAATAATGAATGAAGATTCTAAATCTAGCCATATTGCATGCTGGTCACTCCATCCCACGGCGAAATGTAACTTTCTCTCAGGGTAAAGGATGATGGTGCTCAAGCCAAGGATTATGATGCACTCAAGGCTGGTAGCACCCACCGTGCCGGTCATCGGCCGGCGTGGTAGCAGGCAGAGCTGGACACCTGCCCCCGCCCCACATGTGCACTTTGCCAGCCTAGGTAGGCAGTAGGACCTGCCCACTCTTTCTTTTCCAGATGGCTGATGAAAAAGATAGTTGAATTCATGAAGTAGCGCTGAGCACAGCATTGATCGATTTTACTACTTACCTACCATTTACTACTTTTACTACTTTTACTACTTACCTACCGATTTTACTACTTACCTACCATTTACTACTTTTACTACTTTTACTACTTACCTACCGATTTTACAACTTACCTACCATTTACTCACAGGCCGCAATAAGCAACAGCAAGCTCAATACTTATGATCAATGATCAGTCAAGATGCATATCCTGCAAATGTATAGGTTTGGATTGATTGCATGATCTATCAGTATTCAGCAGGGTGCCCACTGTCTTCATGCTCATTAACGCCCCACGCACACAGTTAAACCACACACCCCGTGCCCCCCCCCCCGCACCCCCCCCCCCACACAATACCCACACACCCACACACACCCACAGCACACCCCACACACACCCCACAGCTCACAACCCACCCCCCCCACACACACACACGCCAACACCCACACCCACGTTCACACCCACACCCACACCCTTGCTAGCACAATACACATTCCTACACAACACTCCTGATTTCAGAAAGCACTCACAAGGACGTACTCAGTTGAAGGACATGTCCAGGTGTGCATATAGTACCCACACAACTTGGGGATACCAGGATGGAACATCAAATGATTTATTTTTCTTTTCTACTTTGTGCATGATGTTCTTAAGTCCCCTTGACTCCATCAAGCTGAGGGCACATTTGGAGTCCAGTAGGGCACCAGGAAAATGTAATCATCATCATTATCAACAGATGCATGTATTGTACATGGCAGAGCATACAAGAAGAGAGATGAGCACAATTGCATGTGTGTGTGGAAAGGATCCTGGAATATTTGATACTCACTGGCTATTTTCCCTATCACCTTTAACCACGATTCAGGTGAGCGGGCTGTGGAGCCCATAGGAGCAAAACTCCCTCGCGATGGCTCTGAGTATGAATCGGTAAGTTGCCATTTTCAGACTTGAAGTTGAACTTGGCTCCATTGTTCCAGCCTTAAGGCGGCTTGCTTGCAGACTCTGGTTGGTATTGCTTGCAGACTCTGGTTGGTATTTCTTGCAGACTCTGGTTGGTATTGCTTGCAGACTCTGGTTGGTATTGCTTGCAGACTCTGGTTGGTATTGCTTGCAGACTCTGGTAGTATTGCTTCAGACTCTGGTTGGTATTGCTTGCAGACTCTGGTTAGTAATTGCTTTCAACTCTGGTTGGTATTAGCTTGCAGACTCTGGTTGGGTATTGCTTCAGACTCGGGTGGTGGTGGTATTGCTTGGTCAGATCTGGTTGGTATTGCTTGCAGACTCTGGGTTGGTATGCTTTGCCAACTCTGGTTGTTATGCTTGCATACTCTGGTTGGTATTGCTTTTGCAGACTCTGGTTGGTATTGCTTGTAGACTTAGACTCTGGTTGTGTATTTCTTGTAGACTCTGGTTGGTAGTGTCTGCCCGCTCTGGTTGTAATTGCTTGCAGACTCTGGTTGTATTGCTTGCAGACTCTGGTTGGTATTACTGCTTGCAAGACTCTGGTTTTACGGCTGCAGACTCTGGTTGGTATTGCTTGCAGACTCTGGTTGGTATTGCTTGCAGACTCTGGTTGGTATTGCTTGCAGACTCTGGTTGGTATTGCTTGCAGACTCTGGTTGGTATTGCTTGCAGACTCTGGTTGGTATTGCTTGCAGACTCTGGTTTGGTATTGCTTGCAGACTGCGGTTTGGTATTGCTTGTCAGACTTCGGGTGTATTGCTTGCAGACTCTGTTGGTATTGCTTGTCGAGCTCTGGTTGGTATTGCTGTGCTCTGGTTGGTATTGCTTGCAGACTCTGGTTGGTATTGCTTGCAGACTCTGGTTGGTATTGCTTGCAGACTCTGGTTGGTATTGCTTGCAGACTCTGGTTGGTATTGCTTGCAGACTCTGGTTGGTATTGCTTGCAGACTCTGGTTGGTATTGCTTGCAGACTCTGGTTGGTATTGCTCAGGACTCTGGTTGGAGTTTCTTGCAGACTCTGGGTTGGCTATGGCGTTTCAAAAGACTCTGGGGTTGGTATTTTAGACTTGCAGACTCTGGTTGGTATGCTTGCAGACCTCTGGTTGGGGTATTGCTTTGCAGACTCTGGTTGGTATTGCTTGCAGACTCTGGTTGGTATTGCTTGTAGACTCTGGTTGGTATTGCTTGCAGACTCTGGTTGGTATTGCTTGCAGACTCTGGTTGGTATTGCTTGCAGACTCTGGTTGGTATTGCTTGCAGACTCTGGTTGGTATTGCTTGCAGACTCTGGTTGGTATTGCTTGCAGACTCTGGTTGGTACTGAGAGTGAAAAAAGGGGGGGACGAGACATGGGTGGTATTAGCTTGCAGACTCTGGTTTGTATTGCTTGCATGACTCTGGTATGGTATGCTTGGTCAGACTCTGTTGGTATTGCTTGCAGACTCGGTTGGTATTGCTTGTCAGGACTGCTGTTGGTATTGCTTGGCAGACTCTGGTTGTATTCGCTTAGTGCAGACGGCTTTAGGTTGGTATTGCTTGGGGCAGACTCGGGTTGATATTGCTTAGGCATACTCTGTTGGTATTGGCTTGCAGACTCTGGTTGGTATTGGCTTGCAGACTTCGGGTTGGTATTGCTTGCAGACTCTGGTTGGTATTGGCTTGCAGACTCTGGTTGGTATTGCTTGTAGAGGCATCTGGTTGGTATTGGCTTGCAGCCTCTGTTTGGTATTGCTTGCAGCTCTGGTGGTATTGTCTTGCAGACTCTGGTTGGTACTGCTGTAGACTCTGTTGTTAGTTCTGGTGCTTGCAGACTCTGGTTTACTGGGCTTCGCAGACTCTGGTTTGTAATTGCTTGCAGACTTCTGGTTGTATTTCTTGCAGACTCTGGTTGTATTTGCTTTCAGACTCTGGTTGTTAATGCTTGCAGACTTCTGGTTGGGGGGGGGGGGGGGGGATGGCTTGGCAGACTCTGGTTTGGTATTGCTTGCAGACATCTGTTGGTATTGCTTGGGCAGGACTCTGTTGGTATTGCTTGGCAGTACTCTGGTGTTATTGGCTTGTAGACTCTGTGTTGGTATTGCTTGTTAGATCTCTGGTTGGTATTGCTTGCAGACTCTGGTTGGTATTGCTTGTAGACTCTGGTTGGTACTTGGCTTGCTAATACTGCATGGTTGGTATTGCTTGCAGACTCTGGTGGTATTGTCTTGACAGGATCTCTGTTGGTATTGGCTTGGCAGACTCGGGTTGGTATTGCTGCAGACTCTGGGTTGGTGAGCTCGGCTTGCAGTATCTCTGGTTGGTACTGCTTGCAGACTCTGGTTGGTATTGCTTGCAGACTCTGGTTGGTATTGCTAGCAGACTCTACGTTTGTATTGCTTGTAGTACTCTGGTTGGGTATTGCTTGTAGTCTCTATGGGATTGTGACGCTTGTAGACTCTGGTTGGTATTCTGCGCTTGCAGACGTCTTGTTGGTATTGCTTGGCAGACGCTGGTGTATAATGCTTGCAGACTCTGGTTGGTACTGCTTGGGCAGACTCTGGGTTGGTATTAGCTTGGCGACGACTGGTTGGTATTGGCTTGTCAGACTCTTGGTTGGTATTGCTTCAAGGACTCTGGTTGGTATTGCTTGGTGCAGACTCTGGTTGTTTGGTCTTGCATAGACTCTGGTTGGTATTGGCTTAGCAGACTCACTGGTTGGTATTGCTTGCAGAACTCTGGTTGGTATTGCTTGCGGACTCTGGTTGGTATTGCTGGCAGACTCTGGTGGTACTGACTTGCAGACTATGGTGCGTATTGCTTGTAGACTCTGGTTGGTATTTGCTTGTAGGACTCTGGTTGGTATTCAAGCTTATAGACTCTGTTGGTATTGCTAGACTCTGGTGGTATTGCTTGTAGACCTCTGGCTGGTATGCTTGTAGACTCTGGTGGGTATTGCTTGCAGACTCTGGTTGGTATTGCTTGCAGACTCTGGTTGGTATTGGCATGCTTCGGTGGAGGAATGAGCAACTTGCATTTTAATTCCGACATGTGGGCTGCTTATCCAGATGTGTGACTCGTTGGCTCCAATACACATGATGGGTGCAATTGTAGGTTCTTCGGGTTTTTTTCAAATCTTAAAGTGGGTGTTTACTAGCTTTTGGGGGTTAGGCCTCCTCCAAGAACAGCGTCAATAGCCATTCCTGGCGGCCCGAATACCTGCTTCTTAAGGGATGTGGCAAGGATGTGTTTTCCGCTATATATAGCGATCACTAGTTTTGACCCCGTTTTAGCGGAAATATCGCTATATAAAAAGGAAAAGAAATTATTTTGTGTGTGTCCTGAATGCCCCTGTAAAGCTACAAAAAGCTTTAAAAAGCAATAGAAAGCACTAAAACGCTGTCCCTGGAGGAGGCCCACAACCATACAGCTAGGAAAAAAACACTTTCAGATTTGAAAACAAAATCACTGGGGTGTGGGTCCTAATGGCAAGCATGACTCTTAGTACATGATCTTGGTTGCAATAAACATGGCTTGGCTTCAATACACAAGGCTCAACCAGTCCAGGAGCAAACAGTGACTCGCCACATTGGCAGTGCACATGATCTTGGTTGCAATACACATGGCTCTAATACACATTGTGGGTGCAGCAGTAGGTTCTTGATGGTGTGGTTCCTTATGGCAAGTATGACTCGTACATGATCTTGGTTGCAATACACATGTGATGGCTTGGCTACAATACACATGGCTCAACCAGTCCAGGAGCAAACAGTGACTCACCACATCGGCGATGCACATGATCTTGATTGCAGTACACATGGCTCCAATACACATGGTGGGTGCAGCAGTAGGTTCTTGATGGTGTGGTTCCTAATGGCAAGTATGACTCATACATGATCTTGGTTGCAACAGTAGATGAGGTTCAGGGGGAGATGGGATGTGTCAATTGAGGTTGAAACAGTTTATTTGGTCATGCAGTTGGGGGAATGTAAAGGAGATGAGGGGGAAGTGCTGCACGAGAGTAGAGGAAGAGGGATATTCTAATTCATAAAAAAGGTAATGATAATGCCTGATGGGGCGTGGTGTTAAGGGAGCCCGTCGTACGCGGGTGGGGAGCAGTCTCCTACCTCAACTGGACAAGCTACCATCGCGGTTGACGACGACCTGCAACGCCAAGAGCGACCGAAGGGGGAGTCGAACCCCCGACTCTTCATTCTGAGAGTGACTCAGTCTACCACTAGACCAATGTATATCACTCAAAGAGGCTATCCTAATTCATAATATACAGGAAAGGCATAGAGGGTGCAGCCTTATAGTTTTCACATACAAGTTCATTCAAACGCACATACATGCTCAAACTGCCGCCAACGGTGCAGCCTCATAATTTGCGCATACAAGTTCGTTCAAACGCACATATATGCTCAAACTGCCGCCAACGCCCACCTCCTGTAGGGACCAGAAAGGTCGGCAATGCTGATGCCGACAATCTCAGCATGTCGAGATATGACAAGCTTACAAGAGGTCATCTCCAATCGCAGCCAGGACTTCAACCATCCTCACGTCTGTGCTGCCATGGAAAAGGTGGTTGAAACAATTGCGATATCTACTGACTCCGAACTGACTGCCCAGGCCCAGCAGCTCATGAGAGAACTAAGTGTGCTTGCCCTGGATTTTGTCCATGACATGGATGCTCCTGCCCTCGGCAGTGTGCTTGGGGCTTTGAGCAAAGCAGGGGGCACCCCAAACCCCTCCTTGGTGCACAAGATCCTGCAGCACGCTGAAGCAAACTTGCATAGCTTTGACTCCTACGACAACTTGCAAGTATTGTGGGCCATGGCGTATCTGGGAGTGGACAGTCACAGCGAACTAATGCATGACCTCCTGTCAGCTGGAACAAGTGAACTTGAGTACCTTCTCCGCCTCGATCCTGGCAAACTGTCCAATACTTTATGGGCTGCAGCCAGGCTGGACATCAGGGATGAGACCCTCATCTCTAAGTGGGTGGATGCAGCAATGCCCAAGCTGCATGAGTTCAGCGCTCAGGCCTTGGAGGAAACTTTGTGGGCTGCAGCAAAGCTTGGCATGCAGGATGAGGCATTCACCACAAAGTGGCTGGATGTGGCCATGGATAAGCTACCTGCTTTCACTCATGCAAACATGCGGGGTACTGTTGAGGATGCAGCTAAGCTGGGCATCAGCAGCAGAAACTTATGTATCAAGTGGTTGGCTGTAGCGACACTCCAGCTCAACACTTTCAGTGCTCGGGACCTGTCAGACATTTTGATCGCTGCAGCCAATCTGGACATAGAGGATGAGGCCTTCCACACCAAGTGGGTGGCTATGGTGGTGCCCAAGCTACACGAGTTCAATGCGCATGCCCTTTCCGACGTGTTGTGCGCTGCTGCTAAGCTGGGCATTGACAAAGAGCCCTTCATCACCAAGTGGGTGGCTGTGGCTACACCGAAGCTGCCGGACATGAATGCCCAGGACCTGTCATACATTTTGTGGGCCGCTGCTGTGCTCTGTATTGAGGATGAGGCCTTCATCACCAAATGCGCGGCTGTGGCTATGCCCAAGCTACCTAGCTTCAGAACCCTGGACTTGTCAAACACTCTATGGGCTGCAGATAAGCTCGGTATTCAGGACAAGGCTTTCCTAACTAAGTGGGTGGCTGCGGCTACACCCAAGCTGCCTGACATGGGTGTGCACATCCTGTCAGATGTTTTGAAGCATGTAGCTGAGAAGGGCATTAAGGATGAGGCCTTTACCACCAAATGGGTGGCTGTGGCTACACCCAAGCTGCCTGACATGGATTCCCAGGACCTGCCAAACATTTTGTAGGCTGCAGCTAAGCTGAGAATTAAGGATGAGGCCTTCATCACGAAGTGGGTGGATGTGGTGACACCCAAGCTACCTGCCATGAATGCTCAGGCCTTGTCAGACACTTTGTGTGCTGCAGCTGAGATGTGCATTAAGTATGAGGCCTTCACCACCAAGTGGATGGCTGCGGCTACACACAAGCTGCCTGACATGAATGCCCATGCCTTGTCAGACACTTTGTGGGGTGCCGCTCAGCTGCGCATCTCAGATGAGGCCTTCATCACCAATTGGGCGTGTGTGGCTACACCCAAGCTGTCTGACATGAATGCCCAGGCCCTGCCGTACATATTGATGAATGCATACAAGCTGGGCATTAAGGATGAGGCCTTCTACACCAAGTGGATGGCTGTGGCAACACTGAAGCTGCCTGACATCGATGCCGAGGACCTGTTACATGTTTCGGCTTGGTCACGGGTGGAAGGCATGATCGATGATGAGGCCTTCTACCTCAAGTTAGTGGCTGTGGCTACACTGAAGCTGCCTGACATGGATGCCTGGGACCTGTCAGTCATGGTGGAGCAAGTAGCTGAGTTTGGCGTTAAGGATGAGGCCTTCATAAGCAAGTGGGTGGCTGTGGCTACGCCCAAGCTACCTGGCATGAATGCCCAGGCCTTGTCAGGCACTTTGTGGGCTGCAGCTAAGCTCGGCATTGACGAAGAGGTCTTCATCACCAAGTGTGCGAACATGGCTACGCTCAAGCTGCCTGACATGGATGCGGAGGGCCTGTTACGAGCGTTGTGGTTTGCAGCTAAGCTTGGTATTGAGGATGGGACCTTCATCACCAAGTGGGTGGATCTTGCTATACCGGAGCTGCCTTACATGGATTACCTACTCAATGACGATGACCTGGTAAACAGTTTGGGTGGTGCAGGTGAGCTGGACACTGGGTGTGAGGCCTTCCTATCCAAGTGGGTGGATGCAGTGGTGCCCAAGCTAGAAGAGCTCAGTGCTGACGCCCTGTACGGCTTGTTGTCCGTTACTTCTTTTTTCCTGGGCATTGATGACAAGGATATCAGCATCAAATGGGTGGCTGAGGCTTCGCCCAAGCTGGCTGATCTTAATGTTCAGGACCTGTCAACCTCCTTGCGCATTGCAGCTTGGCTTGGTACTGAGGATGTGACCTTCCTTACCAAGATGGTGGCTGCGGCCACACCCAAGCTGCCTGACATGAATGCCCAGGCCTTGTCGGACACTTTGTGGGCTGCAGAACGGCTGGGCATCTCAGATGAGGCCTTCCTGATTAAGTGGGTGGATGTGGCGACATCCAAGCTGCCTGACATGAATGCCCAGGCCTTGTCAGACTCATTGTGGGTTGCAGCTGGGCTTGGCACTGAGGATGATGTGGCCTTCCTTACCAAGTGGATGGCTGCAGCTACACCCAAGCTGCCTGACATGAGTGCCCAGGCCTTGTCAGACACTTTGTGGGCTGCCGCTCAGCTGCGCATCTCAGATGCGGCCTTCCTTAACAAGTGGGTGGATGTGGCGACACCCAAGCTGCCTGACATGGATGCCCAGGCCTTGTCACACACTTTGTGGGCTGCAGCTCGGCTGGGCATCTCAGTTGAGGCCTTCACCACCAAGTGGGTGGCTGTGGCAACACCCAAGCTGCCTGACATGAATGCCAAGACCTTGTCAGACACTTTGTGGGCTGCCGTTCAGCTGCGCATCTCAGATGAACCCTTCACCACCAAGTGGGTGGATGCGGCTACGCCCAAGCTACCTGGCATGGATGCCCATACCCTTTCACATACTTTGTATTGGGCTGCAGCTGCGGACGGCATGGGTGAGGCCTTCTTCACCAAGTGGATGACCGCAGCTACACCCAAGCTGCCAGACATGCATACCGGCGATCTATTTGAATCTGCTGAGATTTTAGTGGACATGGGCATTCGAAATGCTGAATTCAATACCAAGTGGGTGGATGCAGTGGTGCCCAAGCTGTCTGACTTGGACGCCTGTGCCCTGGCAAATACTTTATTCGTTGTAGCTAAGCTTGACATTGAGGATGAGGCCTTTCTCGCCAAGTGGGTGGATGTGGCTATACCAAAGCTGCCAGACGTGTACACCCAGATTAGCGATGTCGTCCTGTCACAAACTGTATATGACGCAGCTGAGCTGAACATTATGTGCAAGGCCTTCTTTTCCAAGCTGGTGGATGCAGTGGTGCCCAAGCTACAAGAGCTCAGTGCTGACGCCCTGACTGACATGGTGTGCCTAGTTGATACATTGCTGTTTTATAACACCGACATCATCAACAATAAATGGGTGGCTGTGACTACGCCCAGGCTGCGGGACCTAGATGTCCAGGCACTGTTTACCACCTTGTTCATTGCAGATGCCCTTGTTGTTGGGGATAAGGACTTCTACACCAAGTGGGTGGATGCCATTACACTCAAGCTGCCTGACATGGATGCCCAAGCCCTTTCAGACACTTTAAGTTACGCTTCTTCGATTGAATTTGATGATGAAGCCTATTTCTACACCAAGTGGATGGCTGCGGCTACACCCAAGCTGCCTGACATAGATACCAGGATCCTGTCAGACAATATACACTCGTTCAAGCTCGCTGCTAAGGATGAGGCCTTCATCACCCAGTGGGTGGCCGTGGCTACACCCAAGCTGTCTGACATGGGTGTCAAAGAGCTGTCAGAATGTATGCAGCTTGTAGCAGAGCTGGATATCCGGAATGCTGAATTTAACACCAAGTGGGTGGATGCGGTGGTGCTCAAGGTACATGAGCTCCATAGGCTCTTTCCTTGCAGCCTGCCCGACATGTGGGGCAATGCTGCCAAGCTGGGTGTGTCCATTGGCGACATCCAAATGGCTTGGCTGGCTTATGTTACGCCCACGCTGCCTGACTTAGACGCTGGTGTCCTGTCAACAATTTTGGTCACTGCAGCTGCTCTGGGCATTAAGGATGAAGCCTTCCTAACCAAGTGGGTGGATGTGGCGACATCCAAGCTGCCTAACATGAATGCGAGGAAGCTGTCAGACATTTTGCGCTTAGCAGCTGAGCTGCACATCAAGGATGAGGCCTTCCTTACCAAGTTGGTGGATGCGGCAACTCCCAAGCTAAATGTGCTCAGGGCTGATGCCCTTGCCCTCCTGCTGGACACTGTTGGTGAGTTAGGCATGTCTGTTGGTGACATCCAAAAGGATTGGTTGCATGCGGTCATGCCCAAGCTGCTTGACTTTGACGCTCATGTCCTGTCAACAACTTTGGTCAATGCAGGTGCACTGGGCATTGAGGATGAAGCCTTCATCACCAAGTGGGTGGCTGCGGTCAGACCCAAGTTGTCTTGCATGTTTACCTATGACCTGGCAAATACTTTGATCGCTGCAGCTAAACTGGATATTCAGGACAAGGCCTTCATTACCAACTTGGTGGAGGTGGCTACACGCAAGCTACAATACAAACAGTTTCGTGCCCAGGAGCTTCAAGACGTTTTGTGTACTGCAGCCAAGCTCGGTATTGAGGACGAGGCCTTTATCACTAAGTGGGTGGACGTGGCCACACCCAAGCTACATGAGTTCAGTGCTCAGGCCTTGAATGATACATTGTTGGCTGCAGCTGAGCTTAACATTCAGGACGAGGCTTTCACAACAAAATGGGTTGATGTGGCCATGACTAGGCTAACTGATTTCAACCATGTGAACCTGTGTGGGGCTTCTGAGGCTGCAGCCAAGCTAGGAATCAGCAACATGGCCTCCTTCACCAAGTGGATGGATGCGGCGGTGAACAAGCTACACAATTCCGGTGGTTGAGATCTGTTGAGCACTTTGTTCGCTGCAGCCAAGCTGGGCATCAGCAACAGGGCCTTCTGCACCAAGTGGATGGATGCGGCGGTGAACAAGCTACACAATTCTGGTGGTTGAGATCTGTTGAGCACTTTGTTCGCTGCAGCCAAGCTGGGCATAGAGGTTGAGATTTTCCTAACCAAGTGGGTGGCTGTGGCGAGTTTTCCTAACCAAGTGGTTGAGATCTGTTGAGCACTTCCTGGGTGGCGGTGGCTGTGGCGAGTTTTCCTAACCAAGTGGTTGAGATCTGTTGAGCACTTCCTGGGTGGCGGTGGCTGTGGCGAGTTTTCCTAACCAAGTGGTTGAGATCTGTTGAGCACTTCCTGGGTGGCGGTGGCTCTGGCGAGTTTTCCTAACCGTGGTTGAGATCTGTTGAGCACTTTGTTCGCTGCAGCCAAGCTGGGTATAGAGATTTTCCTAACCAAGTGGTTGGCTGTGGCGAGTTGGCGACACCTATTCAAGTGGCCTGACTTGAATGCCAATGCACTGTCAGAGGCATTGGAGTTAGATGCTGATCTGCGCTTTACATATGTATGTGAGGCCTTCAATATCAAGTGGGTGGATGCGATGCAGCAGTGCCAGGCAGTGTTTTTCTTTTCAGCTAAAAGCAGCAGCTTCTAGGCAGCTCCCCCGACTTGAAGCTAATGCAACCTAGTGTGTCTGAAAGCTGACAGAATCTGCTGTCCAGAACTGTCAAAATCTTGGGGCTTAGCCCAGTGGCTGACTTAGGGAGCTGCCTAGAAGCTACTGCTCATAGCTGAAAATAAAAACTTTGGTGCCAGGGGTTCATAATTTCAGTTCTGATGCCGTGCTAAACATTTTGAAGGCTGCAGCTCAGCTGAGGGGGCCCTTCATCACCAAGTGGGTGGCTATGGCTGTACCCAAGCTGCCTGACATGGATGCCCAGGGTCTTTCAAATACTTCAGCTGATGCAGCTGAGTTGGGCATCGAGAATCCCTAGTTTCTACCTAGTTTCAGATTTGACCCAAGGAGGGGGAAAAGGAGCTGCCTATAAGCTGCTAAAATTACGCGCAGCCTAAATAAGAGACAGTGGTATGCAGGGCCCATCTGAGCATCAGACTAATGCAAGATTGTATAAAGAGACTGAATAAAAATCCGTTGTGCCTTGAACGTTCAACTGCTACGGCTCTGTCAGAGACTCCACGTGAAAAAATGTGTTGGGAGTTTGGGATGTAGCATCAGCCTTGCCATGTAATGTTGCGTGTGTGTGTGTGTGTGTGTGTGTGTGTGTGTGTGGTGGTGGTGGTGGTGGTGGTGGTGGTGGTGGTGGTGGTGGGTGGGTGTGGGTGTGGGGTGTGGGTGGGGTGTGGGTGTGGGTGTGGGTGGGGGGGGGGGGGGGGGGGGGGGGGGGGGGGGGGCAAAAATGATTTTCGCCTGGATTTGTGGAAGCAACTGAGCTCAAGCTACAAGATTAGGTCCCTCAATCAGGCCATGTGTGGTACTGTTTATAAGTATGCTGGGCATTGAGGCCTTCACCTCCTGGTGGCCGCTGGGGGACACTGTTTGCATGCAACCTCACCCACAAATTTGAAATGTTGAAAAAGGTTACCCGTCATTTATATCTTTCGGCAGGAGTAAAACAAAGAGCCGCAAACCATTTCCATCACGGTTCCATCACGCTTCCATGCGGTCCCATCACGCATCCATCACGCTTCCATGCGGTCCTATCACGCTTCCATGCGGTCCCATCACCCTTCCATGCATTTCATTTCAATGCAGGAGTAAAACAAAGAGCCGCAAACGTCGAGCCTAAAAACCTGAAGGGGGCTGACCCCCCCCTCCCCCCCCTTAAATAAAAGTACTAAAATGGAATCAGGGGGTTAACAGTATGGCGCACACAATGGTGTCCTCGGATCTGTAGTGCAGGGTTCGCTTGACAGGCAAAAAACAGTTCTGCCCCCCCCCCACCCCCCCTCCCCCGGTTGTCCAAGTACCTAAGTCACCCTTTACCGTCGCTGGAAGCGGTTGGGATGGGAGGGGGGGGGGGGGGGGGGGGGGGGGTATATACGAATTGCACAAGGTTCAAAGTGACTGCCCTAACCAAGGCCTACTTATGGGTGGCCTCAGAATTGTATTTGGAATGGGCTGTGTGTGTGGTGGTGGTGGTGGTGGTGGGTTTGGGAATTGGGGTTGGGTTGGGGTTTGGGGGTATATACTTATTGCACAAGGTCCAAAGTGGTGCCAATGGACTGCCCTTTCCCAAAGCCTACTCATGGGTGGTCTCAGGATTGTATTTGGAGACTTGAGTAAAAAGTTGGCAAAAAAACAAATGAGGGCTGACCGGCTGACCCCCCCCCCCCCCCCCCCCCCCCCCCCCTAAATGAGGTGCTCAGAAAAATCTAAAACAAAGCTCAATAAATAGCTAAAATTCATGTCATATACGTCCTGTACTCAGAATAAATTGATCGGCTTGAATCAACTTTTCGTACAGGATGCTACATTGCTACTTCCTGCTTTAGGCAAAAAAACAAAAACTTTAGCTCCTTTTCTTCAATTGCGATCCCCAGGGTCTTATGAGAATATGCCCAGTATAAATCAGTCTTATAATTGTTATACCATGTTAAAGTTTTATTCCTATATTATTGCTGCTTTATAGAAACCTCCTTCTTAACGTTTTTACGTTTTTTTGTAGCTATTGGATTCTTGGATCAACTTCTCATCTTTTACATCTCAAAACAACTCAAATCAACAGGGGATCAAATCTATATTATTGCTGCTTTATTCCTTCGTGAAACCTGCAAATGTTGTTTTGTGACTAACTAACTAACTAACTAGCTAACTAACTAACTAACTAACTAACTAACTAAATAAATAAATAACTAACTAACGGACTAACTAAATAACGGACTAACTGACATTTTAATTGGGGTAATCCCTTCTTCAAAAACATCTTGTGATTTGTTTTCATTCAGGTATCTCAGTGCATTCAAAAAGCATGTGGCTCTGCTCATGGGTGCTCAGTTAATCATTGGGTGCTCGGTTAATCATTGCTAGTTTCGATTTTGCCCCTCATGATATAGAGGTTGAGCAAGTCCCTTTAGCCTGTTTGTCTACCCCTGGACTGGAACATGCATACGGCTCTGCTCATGGGGTGCACGCGGGGGGTGCATGCGTAGGGGCAGGTGAAGGTATTGAAATTGGAATTAAAATTGTTACATCCGTGTAATGCAGTCACTCACTGGACGTGAAATTAAGGACACCACCGCGGAAGTCGGAGCTAGCAGTAGTCACCATAGGTGAAGGTATACTTATGTGGCGTTCGATATACCATACCACGCACGTGATGACATCTGAGCTCCTACCAGGGTTGTTCTGGAGGACTCCGAAATCTGCATCATGAGACGCAACTGGTTTCTAAATCTGCGTCGGTGACGCAAGACGTAGCGCCTAGAACAACACTGCCCCCACCCATGACACCAAAAAGTAAGGACTGAGGAGCCTTCAGGCCGATATACCATAAGACCAAGTACGCAATCCAGTTTTAAAGGTACAAGTTGTGAGGGTGAAAGAAAGGCGGAGGAGTGCGTACTGAAGTGGGCAACTGGGCACCCACGGGCACCCACGGGCACCCACGAGATCAGATCGGCGGGGTAAACCCGGGGGGTAAACCTGAGCACGGTGACCTGAACAGGTGACCTGAACACCTTCGTCGAGTCGATACAGACCACGGCACCTGCCCTCCATCTATCTCACTTTCTTCCCCTCTTCCCCCCTTCTCTGCTTCATTGCCATCCCTTGCCTTCTACCTTCATTCCCTCATAGCTGAGCATCTTTCTGTTCGTACATCAGCGATTAATCCATCTCTCCGCGCGTGTTGCGACACCAGTTTTCTTGCGTTTTTTTACCGACTATCCACGTCATCATTCGCACGACGAGGCACTGTAGCAAATCCCAAACGCTGCATTATGGGGAAAGGCATCTAGCCTGGTGGGGAAGAGGTGAATCGAGTTGCCTTCCACTGATCTGTTGATCTCGACAGCTGACCTCGGTTTCTTCTCCCTGCTGTATCCCGCCTGCCAGCTGACACTTGATCCGCCCACCTGACCCAAGACCTACTGAGAGTGACACAAACACACCTACAGGGCTGTCTGCAGGTTGACAAACACTCACCAGCTGAGTGATACAGGGTTTAGGGTTCAACTTTCACCGGACTTGAGCAGCTACATACTTGAGGATGTCCTAATAATGACCCGGCTCTTGGCCTGAGCTTCAGCTGGACCTCATCCGGTCATCCCAGCTAGACACTACCTGGCTGCTGGCAATCAAGCCCAGACCAAGTAGTTCCTGCCTGGGCACTTATCTTAGTTCACCTGCTGGTGGACGTCACAGCTTGGGGTGGAGCTCAACCCAGCTGACACTACATGGGTGCTGACAAGCAACCTCAGATATACATTTGAGCAACAGCAGCCATGAGCATGTCTAAGCTGACAGACTTAATCCCAACCAAGGTTCCTGGGGTGCAGTCGAAGGAAGTGATTCTCAAAGATGAGGACGTGCGAAGGCCACTATTTGTGGGTGAGGTTGTGTACAACAAGGGCATCAAGCGCTACACACATGGCCAGCAACTGCTCATTGTCACAGGGACAGAGCTTGCAGTGATGGACATTTGCAGTGAGGACAAGGCAGGGTCGAAGGAGTCGGTCTACGTAGAAAGGATACCTTTTAGCATGCTATTGCAAGTTCAGCAGAAGAAACTTGATCTGTATTTGCGCTACTCCACAGCTGGAATGTCCAAGACCTCTCCCGCCACATTCGGCTATGGGGAGGTTAACTCAGGAGTGCCTTTCTCTCTGACTGCTGAGGGCCCCGTAAAATCCCAATATTGGGAGAAATGTACAGAGGAGGATGGTATTGTCTCCTCGTTCAGGTCGGCAGATGATGGCACACACAAAGTTAGCATTGATGATTGGTCCAGTGTGCACCTCAAGCTGAGGGATGAAGCCGCCATGACAGCAGTGGTAGCAAGCATCAACTTGGCTAAGGTTAGAGTGGCACACGTAATGACTGTACTTCGCCGTGGTTTCTGTTTCCAAGATCGACTTGAGGTGTCCCAAATTGTGGAGGTTCATGAGCACAAGAAGCACGTTGTGCAGTCTTGCTTGAGATGGAGTAAGCAGAAAGATAAGATCCTTTTCAAGGTGCCTCCTGCGTGGAGCAAGCTCGCACTAGCTGAAGGTTCCCTCACTCCTGGTGGTCATGCATGCTGGATTCACATGTGGACCCCCCTGGGTATGGCTGTGGCCTGCCTCCCTTTCAACCTATTCTTAGATGCTGCGGTCGCAGGGGATGGGTCAGAGGCGGACGGGGCGGAAGTTCAGACTGATGTTCTGTGTGTGCCCGCTGCTAAACATGCCGAGCTTGTTGCGCACTGTTTTGAGGACCATTCCTTCACAGAGGAAGATCTAGAGGGCGGTAGCAGCGCCTTAGAAGAAGAGTTGAAGTGCTTGAGTCCTGAATTGAGGGATGAGTATGTTCGAGTGAGCGAGGAGTGTGCCTTCCTCTACAACATCTACAGCCCCCAGGAGGTGGTGGGAATGTACCCACAGCAGATCCGTGATTTGGGTGCCTACGGTGTGATGCGGATTTCAGTGGCTGCTACTAAGGCGCTTGCTGCTCCACAGTGCTTGAAGCCGTTGTTGGCAGAGTCCAGAACCAGCAGCGAACACTCCAAGTCCCCCTCCAACGTGCTCAGCCCGGCCAGCGCCCCAAGCCCCCCCTCAGCAGAAGCTAGGGAGAAGGTGGATAGCCACGAAGACAGAGAAGAAACTGGAACAGCTACTACTACTGCTGCCGCTTCCGCTTCCACTACCTCACCAGTAGGACTAGTAGTGCCATCGTTTGTCCAGTCTATGCTCATATACGCACGAGGTGTCTGGAACCTCTTGTCACTCAACGTCATTGCAATAGCGAAGCAGTTGACCCCCACCAAGGTGATCAAACCTGACTCCGCTACCACCCACCTCGGCTCAAGAAGAGGGGAGAACTGTGACCCTGAAAAAGTCCCACCATTTGCAAGAGGTTCATCCTTCCTCCACAACACTTTCCTTGGCTCACCCAGAGCAATGCAACCCTCAAGGACGCACGTCATCACAATCCATGGCGTACGATTTTGCAAGGAGCTACCCCTAAGCCTGGAGTCTCAGCTGGCTCAGATCAAGAGCAGGTCCATCTCTCAGCTCACTGACGCCCATGCTAGTCAATCAAAACTGAGTTCTTTGCCTTTAGACAGCTCGCTCATGCCCACAAAGTCAGGTACTCCTCAGCTACTATCTACACCTGAGCCAGGCTGGCTGACAGAGGATGTGAAGGCCCGCTTCCTCAAACTCACCAAGGGCAATGTACACGATGCAAAGCCGATGGCGGAGGCGACGCACAAGTGGCGACAGGACAACAACATTGACACCTTCTTGACACACCGCTCAGTACACACAGAAAACTTCCGCTTCTTCCAAGAGAACCTCTCACACTCTCTCTTGCGGGCTTCCAAGGATGGCTATGTGGTTCAGGTCATCAAGGCTGCAGACTTTGGAAAGCTGAGTACGGCTATGAAGGAAAGGGGTCTGACACATGAGGACCTAGCCCTCCGCTTCGCCCTCCTCTTTGAGTTCAGTTGGTCCAAGCTAGCTCCGCAGCCACTGGACTCTGGCAGGGTAGTGCAGATGGTTGACCTGAAGGGCATCACCATGAGCATGGCCCTAGGAGAGGGACTTTCATGCTTGAAGGCCATCACCTCTATCACCAGGTAGGCAGACACCCACACATACCCACACTCACTCACACACACACACACCACACACACACACACACACATACACCAGTCTAAGGGCACTGTTTCTTTTTGGGGCTACGCGTAGCTTGCAGCTTCTAGGCAGCTCCCTTTCCCTGTCCTTGGGCAGCTAGCCAAAGCTTCTGAAAGCTGATATGACACGAATTCTGATGCAGATGCAAGCTCTGGGTTTGACCCAGTGGCTGGCTATTGGAGCTAGGGGGGAGCTGCCATGAGTAGCATTCTGATGCAGATGCAAGCACTGGGTTTGACCTAGTGGCTGGCTATTGGGGCTGGGGGGAAGCTGCCACGAGTAGCTAAAAACATAAACAGTTGGTTAGCGGAAGCTGTTCAGCACTTAGCTGGTCAGCACTTCTTATCCTATACCACCTAAACCCTAAATCTAAACCCTAAAACCACCTAAATCCTGCACCATCTAAACCCAAACCACCTTAACCCAAGTGCTGACCAGCTTCCTCCTACTCCATCACCAGGCACTACCCCATGCGAATGCACCGCACCCTGATGCTCAACCCCCCGAGCTATTTGAATATGGCTTGGTCAGTCATCCAGAAGGCACTGGACCCTGTGGTAGCAGCCAAGGTGAAGGTGGCAAACAAACAAGAAGCACTGACTGAGCTCCAGCAGTGAGTCACCCTTGTCTCATCATGACATGTAGCACGAGCTCAGGGCCCCTGTTGGTTAAACGATTGTTTGGGGCTCAGTTCATCAGTGCTTTTTCTTTTTAAGCCCTTCCTATACGGTTGGGCAAGTCCTTTTAGCCTATTTGGCCTACCTCTGGACTGTAACATACATACATACATGACCCTATCCTATACCCTAAAATGGTATATTACCCCTTACTCCTTATAGCCAGTCAGCAGATCCTTCGGGAATCCAGGTCCACAGGTCGTAGGTTGTACTTCATACCTCAGGCCAAAGGTACGACAATTCACGCAGAATTCTCGCGCATAGCTTTCCTTTTCAGCTACAAGCAACAGATTCTAGGCAGCTCCCCGGGCTCTCTCCTCACCCAAACCATAAACAACCTAGTGCACCTCCTAGCTGATATTGTCAGCTTTCCAGTGCTCCTGTTATCTTTGGGTTTGGCCTAGTGGCTGTCTCGAGGAGCTGCCTAGAAGCTGCTGCTGGCAGCTGAAAAGAAAAACTATTTCTCGCGGAAATTCAACAAGTGTGAACACTCGCCTACTTGGCGTGTTGCACCCCTTACCCCCACCTCCACTCTTACCTCAACCCATCCTCTTACCTCTTACCCCGACCTCCACTCTAGCCTCCACCCCTTTTCTTACCTCTTACCTCCACCCCTTACCTCTTACCTCCACTCTTACCTCCACCGCTCCTCTTACCTCTTACCTCCACCTCCACTCGTACCTCCACCCCTTACCCCCAGCTCCTCTCTTACCTCCACCCATGTGCAGCTACATGCCGCTTGAGATGATCCCCCAGGAGTATGGAGGTGGCAATCCAGCTCCCTTGGAGGACTACCCTCCCCAGCAAGAGCTGCAGGCCCTCTTACATGAACTGTGATTATGTGATCCTTGGAGGACTACCCTCCCCAGCAAGAGCGACCACTCCTCTGTATTTTGCTGTATTTTGCTGTATTTTGCTGTCTCATAAGTAATAAAATGTTTGCAACGTTATGGACCCTCAAAACCTGCGTTTGAGTCGTGAAACGTAATGTTTTGAACAGCCCTGGTAGCAGCATGCCAATAGGCAGACAGTAGTAATTTGATTGATGCTATTTTTTCACAAGAAGGCTTCATTTCTAATGGTGGGTCTCCGCTAGCCTTGGCCTCACGGATTTGTCGATGTGGCGGAGTCACTCCTACATTTGTTTTTTTACATGCATTTTTGCCTCAAAAGGCCGGGCGACCCTATGGTAGCCTTAGGCTCAAAAGATTATAAGTAATTGGAGGAGCTCTCAAAGGCACGTTTTGCTGCATTGGCTATCAGTTTTTTTGTCGGGTGCATTGGTGCAACATGTAGTAAAAGTGGTCCATTATGTACCTTCTTGTTTTGGGGGGGCCACGTTAGCGTCTTCGGGGTGGTCTTTTTGGGCCCCCCTCTCCTACCGAACACAGCGAGCAGCCAAATTGCTGGCAGGTGCCATGTAACCAAGTTAGAATTCCTTTTGGGCCCCCCAAAGCTGCTAGTAGTACTCCAAAGGCTGATGGAGACCCATGGTGCTCCGTGAAGACACCGGTTCCTTTCCTGCACCCTGTTCGCCAGACGAACCCTGGAATATATTAGATATTCAAGAACCTTGTAAAAATTATTCTCCTTCTTAAAAACTAGTAGATAGAGCAGAAGGGGATCATACCTACACAATCAAATACCTGTAAACGAAATGCGTGATCAGGTGCACCACAGGCCACAACGTTGCTCAAATCGTGGAGTATCATCTATCAAGTCTTAAACGCAGATTTTTGAGGGTGATTTAGGGTTGCAAATGTAGATTTTTGCCATGATACCGTATGTCGATGTTGAAAACAGTTACGACTAAAAATGTACATTTTGAAAGACACTTGAACAACCTTGGTAATTGGTACAGCAGTGTTCCAATCGGTTCACACATAGGAAGATAACAGGCCCATTTACAGTGCTAACCTTGTATGTATGTATGTTACAGTCCAGTAGTAGGCCAAATAGGCTAAAGGGACTTGCCCAACCGTATAGGAAGGGCTTACAAAGAAAAAGCACTAATGAATTGAACCCCAAACAATCGTTTAACAGATGGGGGCACTGAGTACGTGCTACAGTGATAATTTAATTCTGCAACCTTTTTAGCAGTTGACCTTCACAAGTCTGTAAACTGTTTATTCTGCACACCGGTAGTTACCCCCCTGACACGGGGGGTCTTGGCGTTTGAAGACAGTGCGCAGCCCAGAGTTGGCTGAAGAACCATGAAACAATATAATCCAAGTGCTAAGGCTGCGTCCATCATTGCCACTCAAAAGGTTTAAACCATATCGATGATCCTACCTATCGTACTTGTTAGAGGCTACCAACCTGGGCCCACAGTCCCCCACCAGGGTTGTTCAAAACGTTACGTTTGACGTCCCAATCGCCGATTTGTGGGGGCCATTTAAGTTCAAAACGCAGATAATGATAAGGAAAACGCCTGGTGGGGCGTGGTGTTAAGGGAGCCCGTCGTACGAGCGGTTTCCTACCTCAACCGGACAAGCTACCATCACGGTTGACGACGACCTGCAACGCCAAGAGCGACCTAAGGGGGAGTCTAACCCCTGCCACTTCATCCTCAAGCGATCTGGTCTACCACTAGACCATTGTGTATCACTGAATAGGGCTCAAAACGTAGATTTAGGCTCATGAGATGTAGATTTTGAAAACAACGTACGTACCCAAACGGAGATTTTGAAGGACCCTCGTCACCCACCCACAGTACCCACCCTCATTATTCATGCATGTATGTTACAATCCAGAGGTAGCCAACTAGCCAACTTCCATTACATTACAGTGTCATCGACAGGCCATTGTTGGCCCAAGATAAGCCCGCTCCTCATAATCCAGGAGGGGTCTACCAACAAAAAGAAAGACAATATTGCAGCAAACAAGCAAGATTGCAGCAAGAAGCATTATTATCAGCACTAATGATAATTCATACGATAAAGGGGCTTAAGGGACTTGCCCAACCTCACAAAATTAAGATCAAGTCCCATAAACCCCCATGAGTAAATACATAGATGTTATGCCTTAAGACGAGGCGGGAGGTTTAGGGAGCCAGTCTGTTTGCTTGCGCTGGGGCCAACCACCAAACCTCCGTGAGTAAGTCCCATACAGGTCGTTCATCGCACGGTGGAACTTGGAATTGGCAGACGGAGAGCTACCCATATTTGGCCGAAGAACCATGTCAAAATTCAAATTCAAATCCAGGTCGTTCAAGTTCCAATTTCTCCGCTAACTGCAGAGCTGCTGCCGGAACCAATGCCATTGTCACTGTCACTTCCACCACCATCACTCCCACTACCTGTTGTGTCCACACTATCTGAGACCTCACTGCACGTGGAACAGGGTTAAATATAGATTTGTAAAAATGTGATGAGAATCGTACAATTGAATTATCTCTGTAGTATGAACTCAGGGCTTCCAACGGTATAAGGGTGTTTAGGGTTAGGGTATCTTTGGCCCCTCCTGATATCGAGGTTGGGCAAGTCCCTTGGCGCACACACCCACACACAGTTACACACACACAGTCACACACACGCAGGTACACACACACACAGTCACACACAGTTGGGCTAGTCCCTTGAGCCTATTCGGCTACTCTTGAAAGTGAGCATACATGATACGGTCAGGAAAAGGCGCAGGCGGGTCAGGAAAAGGCGCATAAAGTCCTTTCACACTTTTTTGTTTGTTTTGAAAACAATTATCTGTACTAGATACTTCACATAACGTCGATTTTGAAAAAAACTTGAATATCCCTGGGTGAGACCTGAGACTTACGCAATAAACACAAGTATAGCCTGGGTTGACATGGCATCTATTGATTTTATTTTATTTCGATACACAGAATCCACCCCCACACACTGCCATGGGAATGCCCTCCTCCCCCCCCCCCCCCCCCCCCCCCACACACACACTGCCATGGGAATGCCCTCCTCTCCCCCCCCCCCCCCCCCACACACACTGCCATGGGAATGCCCTCCTCCCCCCCCCCCCCCCCCCCCACACACACACACTGCCATGGGAATGCCCTCCTCCCCCCCCCCCCCCCCCACACACACTGCCATGGAATTCCCTCCTCCCCCCCCCCCCCCCCCCACACACACTGCCATGGGAATGCCCTCCTCCCCCCGCCCCCCCCCCCACACACACACTGCCATGGAATGCCCTCCTCCCCCCCCCCCCCCCCCCCCCACACACACACTGCCATGGGAATGCCCTCCTCCCCCCCCCCCACCCCCCCCCCACACACACTGCCATGGGAATGCCCCTCCTCCCCCCCCCACCCCCCCCCCACACAGCACACTGCCATGGGAATGCCCTCCTCCCCCCCCCCCCCCCACACACACACTGCCATGGGAATGCCCTCCTCCCCCCCCCCCCCCCCCCCACACACACTGCCATGGGGAATGCACTCCTCCCCCCCCCCCCCCCCCCCCACACACACTGCCATGGGAATGCCCTCCTCCCCCCCCCCCCCCCCCCACACACAACTGCCATGGTAATGCCCTCCTCCCCCCCCCCCCCCCCCACACACACTGCATGGGAATGCCCTCCTCCCCCCCCCCCCCCCCACACACACTGCCATGGGAATGGCCCTCCTCCCCCCCCCCCCCCACACACACACTGCCCTTGTAATGCCTCCCCCCCCCCGCCGCTCCCTTCCCCACCCCCCCCACACCACACACTGCCATGGGAATGCCCTCCTCCCCCCCCCCTCCCCCCCCCCCCCCACACAACCCTCACCTGCCATGGGAAGGCCCTCCTCCCCCCCTCCCCCCCCCCCCCCCCCCCACACCACTGCCAGGGAAATGCCCTCCTCCCCCCCCCCCCCCCCCCCCACACACACAGCACACTGCCATTGGAATTCCCTCCTCCCCCCCCCCCCCCCCACACACACACACTGCCATGGGAATGCCCCTCCTCCCCCCCCCCATCCCCACCCCCCCCCCCCACACACACTGCCATGGGAATGCCCTCCTCCCCCCCCCCCCCCCCTCCTCCCCCCCCCCCCCCCCCCCCCCGCCCCACACAACACTCATGGGAATGCCTCTCCTCCCTCCACCCCTCCTCCCCCCCCCCCCCCCCCCCCCCCACCCCCCACCACACACTGCCATGGGAATGCCCTCCTCCCCCCCCCCCCCCCCCCCCACACACACACTGCCATGGGAATGCCCTCCTCCCCCCCCCCCCCCCCCACACACACCTGCCATGGGAATGCCCTCCTCCCCCCCCCCCCCCCCCACACACACTGCCATGGGAATGCCCTCCTCCCCACCCCCCCCCCCCCAACACATCACACTGCCATGGGAATGCCCTCCTCCCCCCCCCCCCCCCCCCGTCCCCCCCCCCCCCCCCCCCCCAACACACTGCCATGGGAATGCCTCCTCCCCCCCCCCCCCCCCCCACACACACTGCCATGGGAATGCCCTCCCTCCCCCCCCCCCCCCCCCACACACACTGCCATGGAATTGCCCTCCTCCCCGCCCCCCCCCCCACACACACACTGCCATGGAATTGACCTCCTCACCCCCCCCCCCCCCCCACACACTGCCATGGGAATGCCCCTCCTCCCCCCCCCAACCCCCCCCCCCCCCACAGCACCCACCACTGCATGGGAGATTGCACTCCTCCCCCCCCCCCAGCCCCCACACCACTGCCTGGGAATCCCTCCTCCCCCCACCCCCCCCCCCCACACACACTGCCATGCGAATTCCCTCCTCCCCCCCCCCCTCCCCCCACACACACTGCCATGGGAATGCCCTCCTCCCCCCCCCCCCCCCCCCCCCCACCTACACCACTGCCATGGGAATGCCCCCTCCCCCCCCCCCCCCCCCCCCCACCCTGCATGTGAATGCCCTCCTCCCCCCCCCCCCCCCGCCCACACACACTGCCTGCCATGGGAATCCCTCCTCCCCACCCCCCCCCCCCCACACACTGCCATGGAATGCCTCCCTGCCCCTCCCCCCCCCCACACACACACGCCATGGGAAGCCCTCCTCCCCCCCCCCCCCCCCACACACAACACTGCCATGGGATGCCCTCCTCCCCCCCCCCCCCCCCCCCCCCCCCCCCCCCACACACTCGCCATGGGAAGCCCCTCCTCCACCCCTCCCCCCCCCCCCCCACACCCACTGCTTCCATGGGAATCCCTCCCTCCTTCCCCCCCCCCCCCCCCCACACACACACACTGCAATGGGAATGGCCCTCCTCCCCCCCCCCCCCCCACCCACACACACACACTGCCAGGGGACTGCCCTCCTCCTCCCCCCCCCCCCCCCCCCCACACCACCTGCCATGGGGAATGCCCTCCTCTCCTCCCCCCCCACCCCGTCCTCCCCCCCCCTCCCCCCCCCCCCCCCCCCCCACATCACTGCCATGGTACTGCCCTCCTCCCCCCCCCCCCCCCCCCCACACACACACACTGCCATGGAATGCCCCTCCTCCCCCCCCCCCACCCCCACACACACTGCCATGGGACTGCCCCTCCTCCCCCCCGCCCCCCGACACACAACACACACTGCCATTGGATGCCTCCTCCCCCCCCCCCCCCCCCACACACAACTCCATGGGATGCCTCCTCCCCCCCCCCCACCCCACCCCTCCCCCCCCCCCCCCCCCCCCCACACACACACTGCCTGGGAATGCCCTCCTCCCCCCCCCCCCCCCACACACACACTGCCATGGGAATGCCCTCCCTCCCCCCCCCCCCCCCCCACACACACACTGCCATGGGAATGCCCCTCCTCCCCCCCCCCCCCCCCCCCCACACACACTGCCATGGGAATGCCCTCCTCCCCCCCCCCCCCCCCCCCCCCCCCACACACCTGCCATGGGAATGCCCTCTCCCCCCCCCCCCCCCCCACACCACACTGCCATGGGAATGCCCTCCTCCCCCCCCCCCCCCCCCACCCCCACACACACAACTGCCATGGTGAATTGCCCTCCTCCCCCCCCCCCCCCCCCCCCACACACTGCCATGGGAATGCCCTCCTCCCCCCCCCCCCCCCCCCCCACACACACACACTGCCATGGGAATGCCCTCCTCCCCCCCCCCCCCCCCCCACACACAACACTGCCATGGGAATGCCCTCCTCCCCCTCCCCCCCCCCCCCCCACACACACAACTGCCATGGGAATGCCCTCCTCCCCCCCCCCCCCCCCCCACACACCACTGCATGGGTATGCCCTCCCCCCCCAACACCCACCCACCCACCCACACCCACATATACCCACACATACTCCCATGGGAATGCCCCCCCCCCCCCCCCCCCCCCACACACACACTGCCATGGGAATGCCCTCCTCCCCCCCCCCCCCCCCCACACACACACGGCCATGGGAATGCCCTCCTCCCCCCCCCCCCCCCCACACACACACACTGCCATGGGTATGCCCTCCCCCCCCAACACCCACCCACCCACCCACACCCACATATACCCACACATACTCCATGGGAATGCCCCCCCCCCCCCCCCCCCCCCCACACACACACACGCATACACAGATTTTATTTCGATACACAGGATTCCAACGTGGGTTGGTACGCCAACTAGATTTATGAGAGGAAGGAGGCTGATAAGCATGGCATCACAATTCACACCATGCCTTTATAAATTATTTATATTATTTTATTTTAGTATGTTAAAGTATCACCTGGGTGAGACCTGGGAGATATACATTACATTTATATTGATTCTTTATCCCGGTTTTATATATTATACATCATTTTTTTCTTTTTAATTTGTGCACCTATTTTGCCTGCAGGCAGTGCAGGCATGGGTTACTGGTTCACTAGCAGGCAGCAGCCAAGGGCCTTAAAGAGGCAAATACATAAGTACATACCTGTCACCTTCCATGTCGCTGACCCCTTCACTGACCCCTCCAGAGAAAGATTCACTAGCATCGTCCTCGCCATCTCCTGAGTTGAAATCAGCATCGGGATCGTCAGGATCATCCGAGGCAACGTCAAAGAATGCAAACTCTGCTAGAGCAGCACTCTGACTCTGCTCTCCATGTCCTGCCTGGGCCAGCTTCAGACACTGCAAGTAGGGTGGGTGTGTCGGTGGGTGTGTCGGTGGGTGGGTAGAGTGGGTGGGTGGAGTGGGTGGGTGGATGGGTAGATGGTTGGTTAGGTGAAGTGGGTGGAGTTTGGGGGATGCACTCAGATTTGCCCCAAAGGTGGGTGAAAGAATCTGCCTAGAAGCTGCTACGCATAGCCCCAATAAGAAACAGTGGGCACCAAGGTTGCCGGAATCCACTTACCAGTTGGCGGTGTTCCCTTTGTAATTCATGCGACACAAAGGGGACGATTGGCACCACGTCACATGTGAAGCAGTGGACTTAGGTGGGCGTTGATATCTCAGCCTCACTATATGGCATCGAGGTTGCGGGAATCCACTTACCCGTTGGTGGTGCTACCTATGTAATTCACGCGACACGAAGGGGACGATTGGCACCACGTCACATGTGAAGCAGTGGACTTAGGTGGGCGTTGATATCTCAGCCTCACTACATGGCATCGAGGTTGCGGGAATCCACTTACCCGTTGGTGGTGCTACCTATGTAATTCATGCGACACGAAGGGGACGATTGGCACCACGTCACATGTGAAGTAGTGGACTTAGGTGGGCGTTGATATCTCAGCCTCACTACATGGCATCGAGGTTGCGGGAATCCACTTACCCGTTGGTGGTGCTACCTATGTAATTCATGCGACACAAAGGGGACGATTGGCACCACGTCACATGTGAAGCAGTGGACTTAGGTGGGCGTTGATATCTCAGCCTCACTACATGGCATCGAGGTTGCGGGAATCCACTTACCCGTTGGTGGTGCTACCTATGTAATTCATGCCACACGAAGGGGACGATTGGCACCACGTCACATGCAAAGCAGTGGACTCTGATGCATTTTTTTTATTTCAGATTTTTGCAGGCCAGGTTGAGTAGCTACTTGGGCTACCAGGTTGAGTAGCTACTCAAGCCTGATTTCAGGATTGTTGCGTACCCAATCCAATCCCGTTTCGACGAATGGTTCAATGGTAGTTTTGTCCAAGTAAAGTAGCAGCCCGTTCCCTACGGCCATAAGACAGGGCTCCCTTAAAACCACGCCCTACCAGGCGTTATCATTACTTTTTCCTTCCACCCCCCAAAGCCTCCTCCCGCAGCAGTGTTGTCTGAAGACCCCCTACAGATAGCCAGGGTTGGGCCGACGTACGAACGTATACTCATACGTTTATAAGCTCATGCGTATATGTACGCCGTATATTTTTTCTCGAAACGTATGAGTGTAAACGTATAAAACGTATGAGTTGTACTTCAAAAAATTCCCGGCTTTTAACTTTCTTGGTTTTCATTCAATTTATCATTTAGATAGCTCATCTGAAAGCTGCTGATCTCCTCTATCACAATATGCAATACGACTAATCTTTCACACATACCTTTGTTAAAACAATTGGCCTACAGCTTGATTCAGATAGCCAGGATGGCACACATATCATAGCGCCACCTAGCCTTCCATTTAACAGGCTGTGCTCCTACGTGGGATTGAAGGATTGATGGTGCAAGCCTAGTGGAATGTGAAGATGGACAATATTGCAATTCAGTTATATAGTTATACTATTAGAACCTGTAGCTGACTCACATAGCTCCCTAGAAGCTGCTGCACACTTGGTCTGAAACCTGTAGCTGACTCACAGAGCTGCCTAGAAGCTGCAGCATACTCGTTCTGAAACCAGTAGCTGACTTAGGGAGCTGCGTATAAATAATGATGTGAACATGGACAATATTAATACATTATTGGCATTTAATGGATACCTTAGATTGGCACTGCGCTCCTTGGTCGACGCGCTTTCTGGCCGTGATTTCTTTTTCTGAGATTTGGACAACCTAAAATTGCCAGAATGTTTTTTGAGAGTTGATACGTGAAGCCAATGAAATTAGCAACGCGGCAATACCTTTAAACCCATGTATAAGTATTTTTCCAAGAAGTGCAATAATTACTCATACGTTTTTATACGTTTTATACGTTTATATGCATATACGTTTATACGGCATACAAAAATGAAAATATACATTTGCTTCCCAACCCTACAGATAGCTATTTTAATACCACACCCTACCAGTCGTTATCATTACTTGCTAAGCAGGGCACTCGGATGCTTTTTTTTTGGCGGATCCCCCTCTTCAAGGGGGCGGGAGCCCCCAGGGTTCCCCATTTGTCCTTCTGTCCGTGCGACCGACCGACCAACCGACCGACCGACCGACCGACCGACCGACCGAAAAATTGAAGCCTGACACGTCAGCCAACTAACTGGCTTCGGTCAGCTCCAGTACGTTGCCACCTTTCGTTCCATTTCCAACACACTCCGCCAACTTTCCGCGTTGCAAGCGACGCTGCATATAACTTGTTTACTTCAACTTTATGCAGGGCAGGTTGAGTAGCTACTTGGGCTACTCAAGCCTGATTTCAGGATTGTTGCGTACCCATGGCTGTTGCTATCACAGTCTCACTACATGGCATCGACGCTGCGGGAATCCATTTGCCTGCTGGCGATGCTACCTTTGTAAATTGTTATTCATGTGACAAAAAGGGGATGATTGACACCATGTCACATGCAACGCAGTGGACTCCAGTGGGTGTTGCTATCTCAGCCTCAGTACGGTGCATGGCACCACCACATACAAAGCATCCACATACCCGTTAGCGGTGCTCCCTTTCTAATTCATGTAACACAAAGGGAATGATTGACACTACGTCACATGCAACGCAGTGGACTTTGGTAGGCTGTTGCTATCTTAACCTCACTACGGAACATGGCACCACTTCACATGCTAAGCATTCACCTACCCGTTGGCGGTGCTCCCTTTGTAATTCGTGCAACACAAAGGGAATGACTGGCACCACTTCACATGCAACGCAGTGGACTCTGATGGCTGTTGCTATCTTAACCTCACTCAGAACATGTCACCACTTCACATGCAGAGCATCCACCTACCCGTTGGCGGTGCTCCCTTTGTAATTCATGCGACACGAAGGGAATGACTGGCACCACTTCACATGCAACGCAGTGCACTCCAGTGGCTGTCGCTATCTCAGTATCACTACATGGCACGGTCGGTAGGCCTTCGAGCACCTTGAGCCAGGAAGGTGCTGAGCTGTGGAGTAGTGTCTGTATGTGTTCCACGGCTTTGTCTACGTCGTTATCAACTGCAATAGAGAATCACAACCGAAGGTGAGGTTAGGGAGCAAGGTTTAGCAGTAGCGGTAGGGGTAGGGGCAGGGGTAAGGGTAGAGGCGTGGAGGGCGGTGAGGGGTAGGGGTAGGGGTAGGCGTAGGGGTAGGGGTTGGGTTAGGGGTAAGGGTAGAGGCGTGGGGGGCGGTGAGGGGTAGGGGTAGGGGTAGGGGTAAGGGTATAGGTATAGGTATAGGTATAGGTATAGGTAGGTCCCTTCAGTCTATTTGGCTTCCCCTGGACTGTAACTTTCGTACAACTGTCATCTAGTAGGCCCATTTCAGTGATATACATTGGTCTAGTGGTAGACCAAATTGCTCAAAGGACGAAGAGTCGGGGGTTCGATTCCCCCTACGGTCGCTCTTGGCGTTGCAGGTCGTTGTCAACCGCGATGGTAGCTTGTCCAGTTGAGGTAGATGACCGCTCTCTACCCGCGTACGAAGGGTTCCCTTAACACCACGCCCCACCAGGCGTTATCATTACAATTGTCATCTGGTAGGTCCATTTCTGTCCATCCAGGGCGTTCCAGGTTTTATTGGTACACCCTGGCGTGGCCCCATTATGACAAGGGCGCGTACCAGGCGCACCAGGTGTGCCAGGCATACCAGGAGTGGCAGACGTACCAGGCGTGGCAGGCAAGCCAGGTGTACCAGGAGTGGCAGGCGTACCAGGAGTGGCAGACATACCAGACATGGCAGGCGTGATGCAGTGCAAAACAGAGAGGGAGAAAGAGAGCCACCCTCTTCCTCCCCCTCCATCCATCTGCCACCTCGAAAGTCCAGCCCTCTTCCTTACGAATTCTCTGCCCCCCCCCCCCCCCCCCCCCCCCCCCCCACCACCACCACCACCACACACACACACACAGATACCTTGCCCTCGCCCCGCCCCTCTGCCCCCACCCCAACCAGATTGAACAGGGGCACGGCCCCTCACTTGAACTATGTCTTTCGGTCCCAAAGGTGCCCAGGGCGGCTGTACAACAGTTTGAATGCAAATGGAGAAGAGAACAGCAAAGAAAAGAAAAACGGGAAAGAAAAGCACTACTCCAAGCAAGCAAAAACAACATGAGCGGCAACAACAAAGCAGTACGGATGACAGCACTGCTTTGCAATCGGCAACAGAAAAGCAGTACTCCAAGTAAGCAAAAGCGCTCCTAGTGTTAATGAAGTTCGTACTGGGCGTTCCGCATGGGGGTGGGGGTGGGTGTGTAGGTGGGTGTGGAGGGGAGGGAGGATGATAGGAACGCTTTATGAACGCGCGCTCCAGGTCTTGGAACTTCTTGAGGGACTTGTGTGACTGGGGGAGGGAGTGTGGGGGTGTGATGGCGTTCCGCATGCAGTATACAGTACACATACGCTTGAGTAACGGTGACTATAGCTAGCTCCGGCTTACGCTATGGTGTCCTTAACTTCACGTCCTGTGAGTAACTGTATTGCACGGATGTAACAATTTCAATTTCAATTTCAATTTCAATTTCTACGCTTGAGTAGTTAGAACAATACAAGGTGAGCATTGAAAAGTGAGCCTAACAAATATGATTTGTTCCTGGATTGGCTAGGAGCATAATACTAAATATACGAGATATATCAATCACACATACATGTATCAATTACACACTTATATAATTATGCGTGTCAATAAGACTAATATATTTAGTTATGGGTCAATTAAACACTGATATAGTTATTTGTGTCAATTACATATTTATAAATTTAGATGTGCCAATTACACACTTATGTAAGTAAATGCCGTATTTCCCACACAGGAGTGGGAGAAATGGAGTTTTCAGACGCGCGACGCAGAATTCCGCAGGACGCCTTCAAATTTCAAATACCCGTAAACCCCGGGCAAAACTAGGAGTAACCACCGCCAGTGATTTCAACTAGTGCTGTCCTGCCCGGTATAAGAGTGAAAGCACAGCAAACGAGGCCACTACAATTTTAGTGCCCCAAGCTGCCAAAGCCTTCTATCTTTACCAGCTTTTCTAGTTCCCACCACCATTCCTCCGTCCCACAGGAGTTTTATCTTCCAGAAGCTACCAGAGCCTCCCAGGGAAAGTGACTCGGTTATTATTTGACAGTAGCGACTCTTTTGGTAGTAGCACAAAGACAGACCTGAACAGTCTGGACTTACAAGCTAGATAGTGCAGTTGACTTTATTTAATGGTAACAGTTGATAAGACCAGTAAGGCCAGCCAGTGATGTGATATACCCCCTAATTAAGGGAAATGTCGCACACAGAGCTAAAACCTTCCAAGGCCCAGCATACACCTTAAATATGTCTACTAGCACTTGTACCAATGGGGGCCCCATCTGAAAGATCGCTGGACCTCTCGAGCAGTGTCTCAATGTACAGCAAGCAGGCCCCCAACTTTTGCAAATATAAGTACTGACAATGATAAAGCCTGCATGTGCTTATTTCCTAAACCCTCAAGGGTAAATTATATGTATTTGGAAATATGAAAAGCAACTGTAAAGGAATCTGAGCCAACCGTCTGAATGTGTCAATTACACACTCATTCGTGTCAATTACACACTTATATATTTTTTGTGCCAATTAAACATGTATATAATTATGTGTCAATAACACACATATATGGGTCAAGTTCACACAGATATAGTTGTATATGTCAGTAACTCACCTATATAGTTGCACATGTCAATTAAACACGTACATAGTTGCATGTATCAATTACCCAACTCAACCTTACCCTAATGAGTCAATCACCTGCTGCCACTAGCCGCCTAACATGTCAGTAACACACTTATATAGTTGCATATGTCGGTAACAAATTTATATTTATATGTGTCAATTACGCACTTATATAGTTCTACGTGTCAATTAGACACTTATTTAGTTTCAGAGCCCACCTTCAAATAAGGGTCGGTTAGAAACCTCGGGGATTATTTTTAGTTGCATGTATCAATTACACAATGATGAGTTGATCACCTGCTGCCATTAGCCGCCTAACATGTGCTATGTCTATCGGTCCCGAAGGTGCCCAGGGCGGCTGTACAACAGTTTGAATGCAAATGGAGAAGAGAAGAGCAAAGAAAAGAAACACGAAAAAGAAAAGCACTACTCCAAGTAAGCAAAAGCGCTCCTAGCATTCCTGAAGTTCGTACTGGGCGTTCCGCATGCAGTATACAATACACATACACTTTAGTAGACAGAACAATACAAGGCGAGCATTGAAAAGTGTCACCTGCTGCCATCAGCCGCCTAACATGTGCAGAGGACTCGTGGTAGAAGGCCAAGTTCTTAGATGCCAGGCGATTGGCTAGGAGCCTGCAGCGAGTCATCCAAAGGCTACTGGTGGTCGCGAGGTTGAGCGCCATACTGCAATAGCGAATCTGCAAGGTTGAGAGGATAGAGGTTGTTGACAGTTGCAGCCAGTTATCCAAAGGCTACTGGTAGTTGCGAGGTTGAGCGCCATACTGCAGTAGCGGATCTGCAAGGTTGAGAGGATAGAGGTTGTTGACAGTTGCAGCGAGCCATCCAAAGGCTACTGGTAGTTTCTAGGTTGAGCTCCATACTGCAGTAGCGGATCTGCAAGGTTGAGAGGATGGAATGTGTTGACAGCTACAGCGCGTCATCCAAAGGCTACTAGCAGTCGCGAGGTTCGGGGGGCAGTGAGTTGCACTGGGGTCGAGCCGAGTCGCACGATTTGCAACGTGTTGCACGAAACAAAGGTGCCAGGCATCCAAAGATGACAGGTGGCTGTGAGGTCAAGCAAGGATGAGGTTATGATGGAGTTGGTTGAACTGCAAGGTTGTGGACATGATGGAGTTGGTTGATCTGCAAGATAGTGGATATGATGGAGTTGGTTGTTCTGCACGTTTAAATGACGGAGTTGGTTGTTCTGCAAGGTTGGGGATATGATGGAGTTGGTTGATCTGCAAGGTTGTGGGCATGATATAGATGGTTGATCTGCAAGGTTGGGGACATGATGGAGTTGGTTGATCTGCAAGATAGTGGATATGATGGAGTTGGTTGTTCTGCATGGTTAAATGACGGAGTTGGTTGTTCTGCACGGTTGGGGATATGATGGAGTTGGTTGATCTGCAAGGTTGGGGACATGATGGAGTTGGTTGATCTGCAAGATAGTGGATATGATGGAGTTGGTTGATCTGCAAGATAGTGGATATGATGGAGTTGGTTGATCTGCAAGGTTGGGGACATGATGGAGTTGGTTGATCTGCAAAGTTGGGGATATGATGGACTTGGTTGATCTGCAAGGTTGGGGACATGATGGAGTTGGTTGATCTGCAAGATAGTGGATATGATGGAGTTGATTGTTCTGCATATTTAAATGACGGAGTTGGTTGATCTGCAAGATAGTGGATATGATGGAGTTGGTTGATCTGCAAGATAGTGGGCATGATGGAGTTGGTTGATCTACAAGGTTGGGGACATGATGGAGTTGGTTGGTCTGCAAGGTTGGGGACATGTTGGAGTTGGTTGATCTGCAAGGTTGTGGACATGATGGAGTTGGTTGTTCTGCAAGGTTGGGGACATGTTGGAGTTGGTTGATCTGCAAGGTTGTGGACATGATGGAGTTGGTTGATCTGCAAGGTTGAGGAGAGGATGGAGTTGGTTGATCTGCAAAGATAAATGACGGAGTTGGTTGATCTGGTCTGATCCGAATGGTTGAGGAGAGGATGGAGTTGGTTAACAGTCCTGTGGTAGTCTAAAGCTAAAGACTGGAAATTCTTACGCCTTGCGAAGGGGCGTGGGGTTAAGGGAATCTTCTAGTTCGCTTGCCCTGGAGAAGGCTACCGAGGGTATTTGATGTTGAATACCGCTACTGCACCTGAGCTCGGACTACTGCACGACAACGACGGAGGAAAGCTCAAAGCTAGAGAGACCAAACTATTTGTATAACTCTAGCTGACCAACTGTTGAACTCAAGATGATCTCGATATTATTATATTATCAACATTTGAACTCAAGATGATCAACAGTTTAAGTGATGATGGTCAACATTTGAACTCAAGATAATCAACAGTTTAAGTGATGATGGCAAACATTTGAAATCAAGATGATCAACAGTTTAAGTGATGATGGCAAACATTTGAACTCAAGATGATCAACAGTTTAAGTGATGATGATCAACATTTGAACTCAGTACGATCAACAGTAGAAGTGATGATGATCAACTATTGAAGTGAAGATGACCAGCAGTTGAACTTTAGATTATGAACACTTCAAGTGATGATGATCAACAGCTGTGCAGCTGCCGTTGTCGTTGTTGCTGCTTGTTGCTTTTTTCTTTTTTTTGCGCCCTTGCTTTCATTTTTTTGTTGTTGTCCTTGCTTTCGTTTGTGTTGTTTTCTTGTTTTTTCTGTTGCCATTGCTGCTGCTGCTGTTGCCGCTGCTGATCCTGTTGTTGATGATGATGATGATGATGATGACAATGATGATGATGATGATGATGGTGATGATGATGATGATGATGGTGATGATGATGATGATGATGATGATGATGATGATGATGACAATGATGATGACAATGATAATGATGATGATTATGATGTTGATGATGATGTTGATGATGATGATGATGATGTTGATGTTGATGATGACAATGATAATGATGATGATGTTGATGATGATGATGATGATGATAGTCATAACTCATGATGGACATGTTGATATGGATTCTCACCTGGTGGTTGGCCAGTGATGTTTTTTTCATATCTGAAAGTGGGTATTTCCTAGCTTAATGGCTTTTAGGCCTCCTTCAGGGACAGCGTTTAATGCTTCCTATAGCTTTTTGTAGCTTTTTTGGGCAAGCAAAAAAAAAACTTTTTTTATAGCGATAATTTCGCTCAAATGGGTCAAAACTAGCGATCGCTATATATTGCGGAAATAAAAATCCCTGTGGTTGGCCCCAGTGCAAGCAAACGGGCTGTCCCCCTCAACCTCATGCCTCGTAATAAGGCGTACTATTTATTGATTTATTTATTCTCACCTGGCATTGGTCCAAGAGGGCGCAACCTCGCTTAGTGGTGATGCTTATCCCAAGAAAGCAGTTGCTGATCTGCACATAGTGAGATAGTGTGATGCAGCTACATGTAAGAATGTGTGTGTGGGGGTGAGGCGGGGTGGGGGTATTGTATACTGCAGACGGATAGGCGCTGGATTGCTAGCTTATAGAACCTTGTGACAATTATTCTTCATCTTCTTTCTTCTTCTATAGAGCTGACACACATATAGGGAGCTACTAACAGAGCGCAAGCAAATAAGCAAACAAACAAAACTGGCACGCATACGAAGTCACAGCGCCAGGTCAGAGTGCCAAGTCAAAGTACCCGGTCAGAGTGATAGTCAGAGTGCTCATTACCTGGCACTTGTACATAGTTAGTAGACCACTCCCGACGGTCACAGCGGCCGTCATGTCGTCCCATGTCTGTTGGTGTTGATGTGTGGATTTGATATTGGTGGGTTTGGGTTTGGTGTGGGTGAGTTTGGGTTTGGTGTGGGTGGATTTGATGTTGGTGGGTTTGGGTTTGGTGTGGGTGAATTTGGGTTTGATGTGGGTGGATTTGATGTTGGTGGGTTAGGGTTTGGCGTGGGTGAGTTTGGGTTTGGTGTGGGTGGATTTGATGTGGGTGGGTTAGGGTTTGGTGTGGGTGAGTTTGGGTTTGGTGTGTGTGGATTTTATGTTGGTGGGTTAGGGTTTGGTGTGGGTGAGTTTGGGTTTGGTGTGGATGGGTTTGAGTGTTAATATTGGTCGGTTTGGTGTTGGTGTTGGTGTGGGTGGGTTTGGGTTTGGTGTGGGTGGGTTTGATGTGGGTGGGTTAGGGTTTGGTATGGGTGAGTTTGGGTTTGGTGTGGGTGGGTGTCGGAATTAGTGAGTTTGGGTTTGGTTTGGATGGGTTTGAGTGTCAGTATTGGTGGGTTTGGTGTTGGTGTTGGTGGGTTTGGTTTTGGTTTTGGTGTTGGTGGGTTTGGGTTTGGTGTGGGTGGGTTTGGTGTTGGTATTATTGGGTTTGGTGTTGGAGTTAGTTTTGGTGGGTTTGGTGTTGGTGTTGGTGTAGGCCACTTCCAACGCCTTATACGTTTTATACGCCTTATCCAACGTTTCAGATTTTCACAGATCTCCACAGATGTCCAGACCTTGAGTGCTGGTGATGGTGGGTTTGGTGTTGGTGGGTTTGGTGTTGGTGATGGTGTTGGTGGGTTTGGGTTTGGTGTTGGTGGGTTTGGTGTTGGTGATGGTGTTGGTGGGTTTGGGTTTGGTGCTGGCGGGTTTGGTGTGGGTGGGTTTTGTGTTGGTGTTGGTGTAGGCCACTTCCAACGCCTTATACGCTTTATATAGTGCTTTTTAGGGCCGCGTTTGAGTGCTTTTTGTATTTATACCGCGGTGTCCATGGTGGAGGCCTTAAACCATAACGCTAGAAAAAACCCACTTTCAGATTTGAAAAAAAGCCCTGTCTAGGGGAGATGTTGTATTCTGCAGACGGTTAGATGCCTAATTGCCGGCGTATAGAACCTTGCACCATTTCTTCTTCTTCTAGCCACCAGTCTACCTGAACCTGGACAAGTCTTAAAATTGTCTAATCCGTATGCCCCCTGGTTTCTGTGGCTACCGCACGGGGAAGGTGTTGTATTCTGCAGACGGTAACATGCCTAATTGCCGGTGAGGACAACCTTGCTACAATTCTTCTTCGTCTAGCCGCCAGTCTACCTGAACCTAAACAATTCTTAAAACTGTCTAATCCGTATGCTCCCTGGTTTCTGTGGCTACCGCACGGGGAAGGTGTTGCATTCTGCAGACGGGAACATGCTGAATTTGCAGCGTATAGAACCTTGTAACATTTTTCTTCTTACCTTAGCCATGCTGGTCAATCAGCATTCATGCAACACCAGCCGTGTTGGCGAAATTTTCGCTATGAAAGTGTAGAAAAAATGCCCTAAACGGCCCTAAAAAGCTATGAAAGCTGTAAAAAAGGACAAAAACGCTGTCCCTGGAGGAGGCCTAAAACAATGAAGCTAGAAACATATCACTTTCAGATTTTTAAAAAGAGCCCTGACTGGGGGATGTATCGAACCTTGTAACAATTCTTCTTCTTACCTCGGCCATGCTGGTTAAGCAACATTCATGCAGCACCATCCGTGTTGTTGCCGGCTTACAGCTAGGCATCACCAAACCGGTGGCTCCGGTGAAGTTACAACTTTCAAACCTGCACGTGTGTGTGAAGGGGATGTGTGTGTGTGTGGGGGGGGGGGATGTGTGTGTGTGTGTGTGTGGGGGGGGGGGGGGGGGGGGGAGGGGGAATGTGTGTGTGTGTGTGTGTGTATGTGTGTGTGTGTGGGGGGGGGGATGTGTGTGAGTGGGGGTGGGGGGGGGGGGATGTGAATGTGTGTGTGTGTGTGTGTGTGTGTGTGGGGGGGGGATGTGTGTGTGTGCATGTGTGTGTATGTGCGTTTGCACGTGTGTGTATATGTGCGGTTGTGTGTGCATGTGTGTGTGTGCGAGTGCGCGTGTGTGTATGTGTGTGTGTGCATGTGTGTGTGCACATGTGTTTTTGTTTGTATGTGTGTATGTTAGTGTTTACGTGTGTGTGTATGTGTGTGCACGTGTATGTGTGTATGTGTGTATGTGTGCACGTGTGTGTGTGTGTGTGCGTGTGCATGTGTGCGTGTGTGAGCATGTGCATGCGTGTATATGTGTTTGTGTGTGTGCGCATGTTTGTATTTTCAAACACTACAGTGTGCATGCGTTGGGTCATACACTAAGACAAACCATCACCACTGACCCCCCCCCCACCCACCCACTCGCACACACACAAACAAAAAGACACACACACTGGCATTATCGGCACCATCAGAACCACCAGTAAAGGACACGCGTGTAAGGCAGAGGCTCACACGTGAGACCCACAGTATGTATTTACAGCTAGGTCCAAAGCACACGATGCCTAGCTTACAGTCTACTGGGCTCTCTGTCTGGGAGCTAGGTCTAGTATGCAGCTCCCCCCCCCCCCCCCCCCCCCCCCCTCCCCCCCCTCTCCCAGCCCACCCACCCATCCACCCCGTGCCCAACCCACCACCACCACCACCAGTAAAGGACACACATGTAAGGCAGAGGAAGCATGCATGGCTCTAGGCAGAGGAAGCATGCAAGCATGCAAGGCAGCAGGGTACTTCCAAGCGCAGCGCGCGCTTTTGCACGCTGGCGCGCTGCCTTACGAGCCCCACTGCGCGTTTTGCGCAGTTTTTTGCAACCCCCGATGGGCGCAGCAAGCAATTTTTGTGCTTTTTGCACTACAAAGCGCAGTTTGTTTTTCAAGTGCGCTAAAGCGCTGGCCAATTTGGTAAATGGAAGTACCCTGCAAGGTAGAGGAGCATCAAGCAGAAGCATGTGAGCATGTGTCCCAGCCCGCCCACCCACCCACCACGTGCCCAACCCACCACCACCACCACCAGTACCAGTACCAGTAAAGGACACGCATGTAAGGCAGAGGAAGCATGCAAGCGTGCAACACAGAGGAGCATCAAGCAGAAGCGTGTGAGACCCACCGGATGTATTTACAGCTAGGCCCAAAGCACACAATGCTTAGCTTGCAGTCTACTGGGCTGTCTGTTTGGGAGCTGGGTCCAGTATGCCCCCCCCCCCCCCCCCCCCCCCCCCCCCCCCCCCCCCCCCCCCCCCCCCCCCCCCCCCCCCGGGCCCAACCCACCACCACCACCACCATCGGAACCACCAGTAAAGGACAAGCATGCAAGGCACACACGTGAGACCCACCGGATGTATTTACAGCTAGGTCCAAAGCACACGATGCCTAGCTTACGGTCTACTGGGCTGTCTATTTGAGAGCTGGGTCCAGTATGCAACTCAAAACCGATAAAGCATGCCCTGAAAAGGAAAAGCAAAGAGTGCGTTAAAAAATGGAAATTGTTGCGCCCTTCCACAGGGCGTGTGATTGAGGCCAACTTGATCCCCGTTCGACGAATGGCTCAATGGCAGAGTTCCTTGAATGGCGATGGTGCCAGGTTGGAATACCCATGGGTGCCAGGTTGGAATCCCCACGGGTGCCAGGTTGGAATCCCCACGGGTGCCCTATAGTGTTTGCGGTCGCTGTCAACCGCCATGGTAGCACTGTCCAGACAAAGTAGCAGCCCGTTCCCTACCGCCGCAAGACAGGGTTCCCCTTAATCCCACGCCCCACCAGCCGTTATCATTACTTTGCACCTTGCCCCGGGGCGTACGATTGAGGCCAGCTAATGTCAGATAAGGGCTGTCAAGTTACTTTATTTATAAAGATGACGACAAGTGACTCTGAGCGATCAGGATCAGGGAACAGGGTATAGGGTTAATAGTTGTCGTAATATAGGGTAAATAGTAGTAGTAATATAGGGTAAATGCTGGGTATAGGAAACAGGGTACAGGTTAAGTAGTAGTAGTAGTAGTGGTGGTGGTGGTGGTGATGGTGGTGGTAGTAGTAGTAGTAGTAGTAGTAGTAGTAGTAGTAGTAGTAGTAGTAGTAGTAGTAGTGGTGGTGATGGTGGTGGTGATGGTGGTGGTGGTGGTGGTAGTAGTAGTAGTAGTAGTAGTAGTAGTATAGGGTAAATCCCGGGTATTAAGGTCATACTTTAGCAGCTCCTAATTAGGAGATTGTAGGTGTCAGAGTATAGGGTTACAGCAATTCAGGGTTGCAGCAATTCAGGGTTACAGCAATTCAGGGGATATTTGGGAGATAGTTTTTCGAAAAATGTCCTGTGCAGCGTCGCAAGCGACGCAGAAAATTGGCTAAGTGTGATGGCAAAGGAACGAAAAGTGGCAACGATGGAGCTGACCGAAGCGAGTTAGTTACGCGACCGTTGGCTGACGTGTCGGGCTTCAAGTTTTTTGGTCAAACGGACAAAGGGGTAAACATGGGGGCTCCCACCCCCTTGAAGAGGGGGCTCCGCCAAAAATGTCAGACTTCGTACAGAGTATCCCAAAGGTGGCCTGAAATCTGAGAAGGCTGGGAGACTTCTGGGTGAGATTTGGCCTAAGAAAAAATAATCTCATTTTTTTTATTTTGAAGTACAGCCTATTTGGCCTAATAAATTCTGGGTGAGATTTGGCCTAAGAAAAAATAATCTCATTTTTTTTATTTTGAAGTACAGCCTATTTGGCCTAATAAATTCTGGGTGAGATTTGGCCTAAGAAAAAATAATCTCATTTTTTTTATTTTGAAGTACAGCCTATTTGGCCTAATAAATTCTGGGTGAGATTTGGCCTAAGAAAAAATAATCTCATTTGTTTTTTTTGAAGTTCAAAGTCTGACCTCTGAACCCAATCCATCTCCTGAATTGCTTTAACGCCAGCTATTATGAGTGCACAGGTGAGGGTAGGCAGGTTTGGTGGGTGGTTGCAGGTGCGGTGAGGGGTGGTGGGTGGTTGCAGGTAGGCAGGTTTGGTGGGTGGTTGCAGGTGCGGTGAGGGGTGGTGGGTGGTTGAAGGTAGGCAGGTTTGGTGGGTGGGTGAACCCACCACCACCCACCGCATAGGTGAGGGTAGGCAGGTTTGGTGGGTGGTTGCAGAGTCCATGCATTTGTGTTTCAGTCCAGTGGCAGTCCAATAGGCTGAAGTTGCCAAATAGGCAGTACACATACATGGAATTCGATGTGTGTGTACATAAATGGTAGCCCAAAGGCTGAAGTTGCCAAATAGGCAGTACGCATACATGGAATTCGATGTGTGTGTATATCCATGGTAGCCCAAAGGCTGAAGTTGCCAAAGAGGCAGTACATACACATGGAATTCGATGTATGTGTACATCCACGGTAGCTCAAAAGCTGAAGTTGCCAAATAGGCAGTACACACACATGGAATTCGATTTATGTGTACATACATGGTCGCCCAAAGGATGAAGTTGCCAAATACGTGAAAGTTGATTGCGTTCTTCCCCCAAGCTTTTTTTGCATGAAAAGCAGCTGGAATTAGTCACCTTACCGGCACTGAAGGAACCCTACCGCCCATCAGTGCAAGCTCGTAAAAAAACAGTCTTGTGGTTATGAAGCTGCTTCACAGTTTCTTCCCTGAAGCTCGATAGCGTTTTTATTGATGTTTTCATGTTTTTATTATTGATGTTTTCATGTCAGACCTTAAACCTGTTGGCATCGACAGCACTGCCAATTATTAAAGTTTAGGCTTAAATCCTTAAAACAAAATGGTGCTCGCGGTTATGAAGCTGCTTCACAGTAACACAGTTTCATTTGAAGGGTACTCCTAGGCGTGAGAAGACGTACTTAAGTATACACCAAAGCAGACCACAGTATTAAATATATGCTAAAATATTTAATATTCCCTATATGTAATGTTTTGTAAATTTGTACACATGTATGCAGTCTAAAACTACAATATATACAATCCAAACTACCCCAAGAGCAGGGATTTTTATTTCCGCTGTATATAGCGATCGCTAGTTTTGACCCCGTTTTAGTGAAAGTATCGCTATAAAAGAGTAAAACAAAGTTTTTTTTCCCCTCAGTTGCCCTTAAAATCTACAAAAATCTATAAAAAGCTACAGAAAGCACTAAAACGCTGTCCCTGGAGGAGGCCTAAAACCATAAAGGTTGAAGGAACCCACTTTCAGATTTGAAAAACAATCACTGCCCAAGAGCATGTGTTGCCCTCCCTGGGTGTCGTGCTTTGCATTTCTTCCCTGGAGCTCGACAGGGGTTTGATTATTAATGTTTTCATCTCCTCAAACCCCAGACCTGGGCATTGAGCACCGTCATTTATTAAAGTATAGGCCCACATCCTTAAAAAATGGTAATGATAACGCCTGGTGGGGCGTGGTGTTAAGGGAGCCCGTGGTAAGCGGGTGGGGAGCGGTCTCCTACCTCAACTGGACAAGCTACCATCGCGGTCGACGACGACCTGCAACGCCAAGAGCGACCGAAGGGGGAGTCGCCCCCCCGACTCTTCGTCCTCAAGCAATCTGGTCCACCACTAGTCCATTGTATATCACTGAAAAGGGCTAGATCCTTACAAACATCACTGGAGCTCGTCGCTATGAAGCTGCTTCACAGTTTCATTTGAATGCTACTCCTAGGCATAAGAAGACATACTAAAATATATACTAAAATATATACTAAAATATTAAATATTCCCTCATACAAAAGCATACAGTCTTACTACAGTTTATACTACCCAAACTACCCCAACAACAACAGTACTACCACCAACACCCAGCTGACTATGCGGTTGCACCCTTATTTGCCAACGCACCTATGATTCGCCAACGCTAGCGGTGGCCGTGGCGAATACAGAGTTGTGACATGCTCCATGGCGCTAGACCCGCACAGGGCATGGCTGGTGGGCCTGGAGGCGCTTGCGGCCATGGGTGGGTGGCTTGGCCCTGCTGATCCTAAGGTAGTAGTTGCGGCCTGGGGGCGGTGGCTTGGCCCTGCAGATTCCCAGGCATTTGCGGCCCGGGGGCGGTGGCTTGGTCCTGCTGATTCCCAGTCATTTGCGGCCTGGGGGCGGTGACTTGGCCCTACACCTGTTAAGGTACCCTCGTCATGCTGAAGGTTGCGGTTACATAGCCCAGCTGAAGTGCTGTCTTGCTGCTGGAGGGGGCCGTTCAGCGCCGCATGGGATGTGCTTGCGCCCTGCTTGAAGTGTGTGTTGAAGCTTGCGCCGTGCTTGAAGTGTGTGTTGAAGCCTGCACGGGACGTGCTTGCACTGCTGTGCGATAGGATGGGTTCCTTCAGTGCGGATGAGGCGACTAATTTCAGCGGCTTTTCCAGCAGGATGGGCTCCTGGTGGAAGCCGGGGGGGATGACAATGGTGGAGCCTGGTCTTGCTCTTTGGATGGCCTCCACAATGGAGCCCCCAGGCGCAACGTGGCTTACCATGCCACCCAAAGCAGGGTCCAGCTGTATGCTCTTCCATCGCTTGCACACTGTGGGGTTGCATGCAGTGTTTTTTATCACTGCCAGTTTGGGGGGGGGGTTGGCACCCTTTTATTTGGCTTATAAGGGTATATTATTAGCGTATGAGGATGCCGTTGGTGTGCAGAAAAAAGGGTGCTTAAGACCCCCCCAATTGGCAGTGTATTTCAGATGTCTGATATCCAGCTGATGCAGCCACTTGGGCAACTCAAGCCTGATCTTAGGATCGTTGCGTAGCCATCGCATGGCCGGGCGTGAAGCGCAGAGACCGAGTGGTTTGGGGGGTTCATGTCGCCATGCGACAACGGAAGGGCGACGCAGTGGAGACGCGTCATTCAAAAAAAGCAGTATGTGCAAGGGTTTGTGTGTGTGTATGTTCCAGCCCAGGGGTAGCGTACTCAGCTAAATGGGAGTTGTATGTTGGTGTATGTGCGTTAATACTGTAAGGTTGAATATGTTTGTGTGCGTGTGTGCGTGAGGCTACCTGCATGTATGCGTGTAAATGTGTGTGTGTGTGTGAGGTTACACATGTGAATGGTGTATGAGGTATGAGGTTGCACATGTTTATGTGTGCCTATGTGTGAGGTTACACATGTGTATGTTGTATGCGGTGTGAGGTTGCACATGTGCATGCGTGCACGTGCGTATATGTGTGCATGCTTGTATATGTGTGTGTGTGTGTGTGAGGTTACACATGTGAATGGTGTATGAAGTATGAGGTTGCACATGTGTATGTGTGTCAGTGTGAGGTTACACCTGTGTATGTTGTATGCAGTGTGAGGTTGCACATGTGCATGCGTGCACGTGCGTATATGTGTGCATGCTTGTATATGTGTGTGTGTGTGTGTGTGTGTGTGAGGTTACACATGTGAATGGTGTATGAAGTATGAGGTTGCACATGTGTCTGTGTGTCTGTGTGAGGTTACACCTGTGTATGTTGTAAGCGGTGTGAGGTTGCACACGTGCATGCGTGCACGTGCGTATACGTGTGCATGCTTGTATATGTGTGTGTGTGTGAGGTTACACATGTGAATGGTGTATGAAGTATGAGGTTGCACATGTGTATGTGTGTCTGTGTGAGGTTACACCTGTGTATGTTGTACGCGGTGTGAGGTTGCACATGTGCATGCGTGCACGTGCGTATATGTGTGCATGCTTGTATACGTGTGTGTGTGTGTGTGTGAGGTTACACATGTGAATGGTGTATGAAGTATGAGGTTGCACATGTGTATGTGTGTCTGTGTGAGGTTACACCTGTGTATGTTGTACGCGGTGTGAGGTTGCACATGTGCATGCGTGCACGTGCGTTTATGTGTGCATGCTTGTATATGTGTATGTGTGTGTGAGGTTACACATGTGAATGGTGTATGAAGTATGAGGTTGCACATGTGTCTGTGTGTCTGTGTGAGGTTACACCTGTGTATGTTGTACGCGGTGTGGAGGTTGCACATGTGCATGCGTGCACGTGCGTATATGTGTGCATGCTTGTATATGTGTGTGTGTGTGAGGTTACACATGTGAATGGTGTATGAAGTATGAGGTTGCACATGTGTATGTGTGTCTGTGTGAGGTTACACCTGTGTATGTTGTACGCGGTGTGAGGTTGCACATGTGCATGCGTGCACGTGCGTATATGTGTGTTTGTGTGTATGTGTGTGTACGTGTGAGGTTACACATGTGTATGTTGTATGAGGTGTGAGGTTGCACATGTGCATGCGTGTAAGTGTGTGTGTATGTCTGAGCTTGCGCATGTGAATGCTTGTACGTATGCATGTGTGTATATGTGTGAGGTTGCACATGTCTATGCGTGAATGTGTGTATGTGTGAGGTTACACATGTGTATATGTGTGTATTTATGTGTGTCTATTTTTGTATGTGTGTGTTTATGTGTGTTTATGTGTGTATATGTGCGTACATGTGTGTGTATATGTGTGTGTATGTGTGTATTTGTGAGTGTGCATATGTGTGTATATGTGTATATTTGCATATGAGTGTATATGCGTATATGTGTGTGTATTTGTATACGAGTGCACATGTATTTGTATTTGTAAATGAGTGTATATGAGTATGTGTGTGTGTATTTGTATACGAGTGCATATGTATTTGTATTCGTATATGAGTGTATATGCGTATGTGTGTGCGTATTTGTGACTGTGCATATGTGTTAATATGTGTATATTTGTATATGAGTGTATATGCGAATCGGTGCCCCCCCTCCCCCGAGTGCACATATGTGTAACTAATGGTATATTTGGTATGAGTGGTATATGCGTATATGTTGTGGGTTATGTGCATAAGTGCTAGTGAATGCCCCCCCCCCCCTGTCTAACTGTTTAGTTGTGTATCTCGTGTGTATGTGTGTATATGTGTGTGTATGTTTGTATACGTGTGTGTATCGAGTCGTCTACATGTCTTTTTGTCCCCAACACCCTCCCCACCCCCCCCCTCAGACCTGTGTGTAAATATGACACCCCCCCCTCGGTGTGCTATGGTGTATATAGAGGAGTGAGTAGGGTGTGGATGGGGTAAGGTGTGTATACGGGTGGAGTGTGTGGAGAGGTGTGCGTGTACATGGGGGTGTATGAGGTGGCAGATGGGCGGGTATGTGGGTTATGGGTGTGGGTAGGTGTATACATGTGGGGGTAGTGTGCGGTCCCGCTGGGTCTCTGTGTGGCTTGGGTGTGTGGTCCAGGTGGGTCGCCGGTGTGTCCTTGGGAGTCTCTGTGTTGTCTGCTGGGTTTCAGTGCTAGCTGACTAACAGCAAAAGTAGTCCACAGTGTCTGTGCGTCCTGAAAATCATAAAAACAAGTCCAACCCCACAAACCCCCCCCTTTTCACTCCCGTATCAACACAAAAAAAAAAAACACAACCCAAAAGTGGCGTTGGTGGTGGGTCGGCCCACCACCCCCGCTCCCTCCGTCTTGATAGAAAAACTTTTGACACATAAACCTAACAGTCCAAGCACCATCCGCGGGACTGAGTTATCCACTATCCCCACCCGTTTTTTTCGGACTTAACAACAAACGGAAAAAAGCAAACAACACAAAGAACAAAACAACAACTACCCCAGAACCAACACCATCAAGAAAAAAAAAACAACACAACAGATTAGCAGACCAACCCAATGACGTTGGAGACCAGGTCCCTGGTGCATTCTGGCCATCTTTCGAAGCACTGGTAGCTTAAGTTAAGTCGGCCCAAGGGACCGGGAAAGGAGAAAGCTGCCTAGAAGCGACAAACTTGTGGAAAGCACCCCCCAGCCACGAGCGAAAAACATCATCACTGGAAAAAATTCAATTCTACAACGACCCCAACACAACACACCTGCCCAACAATGGCAGCAGAACAAAAGTAATGGAGCAAAACAAACATTAGGCCAACAACCCACAGATGAACAAACTGTCAGAATTTTGAGAGATACACCAAAAAGCGCAAAACCAGAGAGAAAAGCAAACAAAAAAAAACAAAAAGGCCCACAGAGCAGTAGCAGTGGCAGTAGCAGCGGGCACTATGAAACCAACAGCATTGCAACCAACAGAGTAGAAGAAGAAGTAGAAGAAGAAGAAGAAACAAAAAAAAAACCCACAAAAACTTAAAGAAAGAAGTAAACACAACACAGCAGTAGTAGTAGTTAGTAGTAGTGGTAGTAGTAGTAGTAGTAGTGGCTGTGGTAGTTATGTATGTAGTAGTAGTAGTAGTGGTGGGTGGTGGTGGTGGTGGTGGTGGTGGGTGGTGGTGGTTGGTGGTGGTGGCTTGGTGGTGGTTGGTGGTGGTCAGTAGTAGTCGTTAGTTAGTAGTCGTAGTAGTAGTAGTAGTAGTAGTAGTAGTAGTAGTAGTAGTAGTAGTCGAGTAGTAGCAGATAGTAGTAGTAGTAGTAGTAGTAGTAGTAGTAGTTGTAGTAGTAGTAGTAGTAGTAGTAGTAGTAGTAGAAGTAGTAGTAGTAGTAGTAGCACAAGTAGCAGTATTAGTAGCAGCAGCCAACAGCATGGAACTTTGTGCCATAGCTATACCATTGGAGTACTACCAAAATCATGGCACATCCATCCTGAGATCTAGGTCTCACAGGCCCACCCGGGTTGGTAGCGCTTCATGTTTGGTAGTGTGGGTTGGTGTTTGGGGTTTTGGGGAGGTGTGGGTGTGGGTGGGGTGGGGGGAACTACCTGCTTGGGAGTGCAGGTTTGCAGGGAAGGGAAGGTAGCTGAGGATGGCTACCACAAGTTGTTCTGGGATGTCGTCGATGCTGGGTGCTAGGCTACCACCTCCTTGGTCTGAGAAGCGCTGCCACCTCTTCATGGATGGGTGTATGTGTGTGTTACAGTCCAAGGGTGGCCAAATAGGCTAGGGACCTGACCAGCCTCAAGCAAGATCAACTTGTGAGTGTAGTTTCACGGAGGAACGATCAAGATGAACTCTGGATGGCCAATTATCAGGAGGCCAAACTAGTGTGTGTAGTTACAGCAAGCAACGATCAAGATGAACTCTGGATGGCTGATAATTAGTAGGCTTGGTTGGCAGTGTCAGGCAGTCCGGCTTAGTCGGCAAGCTGCATATCGATGCTGCTTCCCCCGTGGTGAGGTGTAGCAAGGATGTGGGTATCGACTCGTAGCCTAGCAGTTCCTGACAGCCTGGGCCGGGTTGCGTTGGCGTGGGCCAGCTTGGGCTTGGGTTGCAGGACGGGTCCACCCCCGGGTCCACCGGACGGGTCGGTGAGGACGGGTCAGGGGACGGATCAGGTTGGGTAGACCCGCTGGCGTTGGCTCGATCGGTTTCCTATTCCCCACTGACCCATGACCCGCACAGGAAATTTCGGAGTACCGAAACCGAGCATTTCGACTGTCTCGAAACCTACCATGCCCTGACCTGATAGTTTGCAACAAGGCAGCGCACGTGGGGCGCCCAGTTCTCCGAATTGGCTGCCTCCAAGAAGAAGCCTCTGAACATGCAGCATCAGCGTCCGAATTCCAGAATAACTTTTCGCGCGTTGGGTCAACAGATGCTCCTGGGGTCAGAACATTTTGACCATCGAATCCGGAGACCGGCGCCAGGCTGCGCCGGGCTGCACCGGAAAGTTTGCGACTCATCCAGACTCTTCCAATCCACCCCTCGGTCGATGGCAGGGATGGATTTTGCCATCTGGATGGGTCTCGTGGATGGGTGTTTCGTCGGTACAATCCGTACAAATACGAATCATCCAGGGGCTCTGTGGAAATGTAAGGCCTGAATGGATCGTCGGTTGTTCGTACTTTTCGACCCATCCAGACCCATCCACGGCCTATGGAAATCTTCCCTTAGAGGGCGTTTACACGAGCCGGTTATCTCGGCCAGTTACGGTTAAGATGTACAGTTAACTAACTACGAAGCGTTTACACGACACTTTTCACGTCAGTTATGTCGCCCAGTTAACCATTTTCGCGATAACCATAACTCCCCCCCCCCCCCCCCCCCCCCTAGTTACGGGTTAAAGGTTAAGGTTAGTGGTTCGTTAAGTTCGTTTGGCTTCCGAGCTGTGAGATATATCGGCTACGCTAGCTCCAGTTCAGTTCGTCAATTTCTGCAGATTCGAATTTTCTAGAGGCAGCAAGCAAGAAGGCATTGCCGAGCAGATGTTGATGATCAGCTGCCAGATCTCACCCAGCAATCTCGATCGACGGGTCGCTGGGAGCCTTGAAGTCGCTTGCTTCACAGCACGGTTCGTGCTGCGGAGCAAGGCCCGAAAATAGCTCGTCTGTCACCCAAAATTCAAAAATCACGAGGCTATCCAGAAGTACACGACCAACCTGACCTCTTAGAGGGCGTTTACACGAGCCGGTTATCTCGGCCAGTTAAGTTGGCGAGATAACCAAATAGTTAGCGCCACGTATGCCCGAACCCTCAACGAACGCAAAATTAACCAGTTTCTGTTTACACGTGCATTTGCGCTCGCAGTTTGCGTTCGGTCAGGTTGGTCGTGTACTTCTGGATAGCCTCGTGATTTTTGAATTTTGGGTGACAGACGAGCTATTTTCGGGCCTTGCTCCCCAGCACGAACCGTGCTGTGAAGCAAGCGACTTCGAGGCTCCGCAGCGCTCCGCAGCGACCCGTCGATCGAGATTGCTCGTGTAAACGCCCTCTTATGGTAGGACATACCGGTCGGTATTGCTTCGTACTATCTCTATCTATCTCCCTTGACCTTCCCTTGACCTTCCCTTGACCTTCCCTTCAAGGGAGAATCCCCTCCCCTTTACTGGTAACTGAGCGTTTACAACCAAGGAAATCGCGTAGGGCTTTACTCGCCATTTATTCGTTACCGTTGACTACTCTCCTCCCCTCCTCGTCCTTGACTGCTTCGTACCAGAATACCAATCAGCTTCACTGAACTGATAGCCGAGATTTGAGGAACCATCGGAAATGTGGAAGTTTACACCTGGTTACGAGACAGGAAGCTAGCGAGATAAAGCAATATAATGACGTTGCCGCAATACAAGTTTCGCCAATAATCATATTACATCAGGGCTTGAATCCTGCGTAGTAGCAGGTAGTAGGCTGAATTACATCAAGGCCCGAATCCTGCGTCTGAATTTCATCAAGATTCTGAATTCTGAATCCCTCTGGTCGTAACGGCAACCTGGCTGGAACCGAACTTGCGGTGGTAACCGCACCAGGGCCGACCAGGGCCAGGGCGGGCCAGGGTTCACGTGGCGGGCATTTTGGCCCCGCTTCGGCTGGCCTGTCCGGGCTTGTTTGGCCTGTTTGCCTGCGATTCCCGCAATACCAGGCAATTTTTGGCCAGTTCTCTCGAGCTGCTTTCCGCATGTCTCCAGTCCAGTTATAGCTGTCTGAACCATTCCGCCTGCGCGTTGGAAGACGTTCCGAGTTATGGCCTGCATTGACTAAATGTTTTTACTGGACTCTGCCTGGATCATTTTTGGCTTGACCTGGCTGCGGGACAGTCAAATGTGGGGAAAGCGGTTGTACAATGTACATGGATGCTCTGTTCCGGCCAGGTCCTACTACAAGTGAGCGATAGGGTACCATGACAGATAGCTAACAGCACAACTGTTCACGTTATTTCCCACAAGTGTCGATGAGCCTTGAGCTCCTTCTATCAAAAAGAGGAGTTGCTCCTTTATGTCATTTAATTACCAACATAAGATATTCTTTCAAGGGATGACTACCACCTGATGCTGCCAGCAAAGGCGCGTGGAGGGTGGAGAAAACGGACTGGGTATATGGCGCACTGCCCCTCGTGGGTTCCTGCGTTTACTCCGACGCACCATGATTTCTCTCGACCCTTCTGCGACTACGTCTCGGAAAAGTTCAGAGAAAACCCGGACCTCCCCGCTTTCAAGGTTGGTTGGTTAGTTGGTCGTCCCAGTCGAGGTCCTGTAGAAGTGGTGCAAGGAAGTGCATTCTTCCATGATGTTGCCGTGCCACCATACATATGCTTGCGTACTGGGTGGGTTCCACAACATACAGTGGGAGTGCGTGCACTCGCTGTTCAGTTTCAATGGATTTCAATAGTTAAGCTATTGTCAGCACTTGTGGGATCCTCTCATTCACATTGCTGTGGCAATGCTCTGTCTTCATGTGCTTTCTTTTTCGGTAAGAGCGCCTCTAGGGGCAGCTACCAACATTGCTATATACTACTATTAATGGTTGCAACCTAGTGCACCTTGAAGCTGGCACATTGGCCACATTCAGCTGTTCAAAAATGTGGGGTTGGGTGGGTTATATTTGGGTTAGCACGGTAAAACTGGCTCCAGGGGGTTGTTTCTGTTTAGGAAGTTGCTGCGTGTGCCGAAAAGAAGAGCTAGAGCTAGGCAGTCTTTCAGCGGCTGTACCTTCTCAGATAGTCTAATCTATTCTAACGTAACTCCAACATATCATGTAGACACTAACTGCATGGAGGTTTTGGAAAATGAAAACAAGCAGGTAGGCCCAAAAAATGGCGGGTTAATTTAAATGTTTAAATTAATAAAGGTGTTTTGAATCAATGTAAATCTTAAAATAAGGTAAATTTTAATTTTTAAAACCAGCTTGTGCAAACTGCATAATGCATGAGGTGAGGTAGAGAGAGATGGCTACAGTAGAGACCGGCTGATGATCTCAGTAATCTTATAACATTACGGATATTTACAGCTGAAGGAAAGACCAAACATAACGCAGCGTGTACTTCTGGATGAAGCGACACCAATGAAAGTGTCCAAAATGCTGAAATATTGGGTGAGCCACAGGCTGGAAATCAATGGGAGCTACCTAGAAGCTGCTGAGAAATACAGATAGAAAAGCCCTGCTTTTTTGCGAATTCATCTATATGAGGTATCCCTAAGGGCTTCCAGCTATCCATTCAATAACAGAATCATGCAATGGACTGGATACATACATGTTTTTTCAACCAACTATGGGCTGCTCACCGTCTTCCAAGTCACGTCCCCCGTGCTTACCCATGGAAAACCGGGGAAGCCAACACTTACGGTGCAAACAGACTTTAGGGGACAGGTGAGAAGGGACTGCCTACGTGCAAACACTGCTTGAATTAAGCGGACACGACACTTAGTTTAAGGAAATAAAAGTAAGTTTTAACAAGAAGTGCAACTAAGTTTTGAAGAAAAGCGGACCACGTGAACTCGTTGAACAAACACGTAATGACACTGTTTGTGGATGGAACCTATGTTAAAACGAACGTTACAAGAGTGCAACAAAAGGCTCTGAATATCGAATTAAACTAAAGCACAACACTGTAACATAACACTGTTATAAACGAAGGTACAAGAGTGCAATAAAGTTTGAATAAAAGACCAATGACTGTGAATTTTTAACGGGACGATTTACGCGACACTGTGACACCTTGTTAAATGAAAAGTACAAGAGTTGGAGTGCAACAAAGTAAGCGATTTGTGTGATGACATTGTTTGATGGTGAGAATGAAAGGAGTACGTACGCAACTGGACACATTGTTAAATTGACGTTCAAGCAGTGACAATAAAGTTAAAAGGTTAGCAATGCGCCTTGTGTGAAGTTGTGACACTTGTGAAATGGAAGGGACGTACGCAACACTGTGTGACTGTGAACCTTTGTTAAGGAAAGTACTTACAAGAGTGCAATTTCAGTAAAGCGATGCGTGTTGCCACCTTTGTTGGATAGGAATACGCACACTCGTGGGACCCCTTGTGAAAATGAACGTACAAGAGTGCCATAAAGTATAAAGCGATGGCTTGTGAACCTTTGTTGACAAGGGGAAAGTACGCACACTGGACACCTTGTATGATACGTCAAGAGTGCATTTGCAATAAAGTTAAAGCGCTTGCTGTGTGGACACTTTGTTTGAATGAAAGACGTTACGCACATTGACACCTTGTTAAATGAAACGTACAAGTAACAAGAGTGGCATTTGGCAATCAAGTAAAAGCGGCGGGTGAAACTTTGTTTGAAAAGAAGTCCAGCCACTTGTGACACCTTGTTTAAAAATGAACGTACAAGAGGTGAAATAAGTTTTGTAAAAGCGATGCTGTGACCACTTTGTGAACGGGAACGTACCACACTGGATGACACCTTGTTACTTGAACGTAAAGAGCTGCAATTAACGTTTAAAGCGATTGTGCTTTGTGTTGGACACTGTGTTGTGATTGATATGAAAAGGACGTACGCACATGTGACACCTTGTTAATGCCGCGACAGAGTTGTAATTAAGTAGTTAAAGGCGATGCTGTGTTGTTTGAACACTTTGTGGTTGCTGTGCATTTGTTGAAAATTGAATGAATTGATGAAAGGAACCGTCACGACACTGTGGGACACCTTGTTATTAATGACGTACAAGGAGTGCAATAATTTAAAAAGTATTAAAAGCGGATTGCTGTGACACTTTGTTTGAAAAGGGACGTTAGTACGCCCACTTGTGACAATACTGTTAAATGAAGTAATTACAAGACAGTGCAATGCATCGCAATAAAGTTAAAGCGATGCTGTGGACACTCTTGCCATGTGATGGGACACTTTGTTGAATTTGAAAGGGACGTACGACACCACTGTGACACTTGTTAATTAAAATTGAAGTCCAAGAGTGCAATAAAGTAAAGCGATGCTGTGACACTTTGTTGAAAGGACGTACGCACACTGTGACACCTTGTTAAATGAACGTACAAGAGTGCAATAAAGTAAAGCGATGCTGTGACACTTTGTTGAAAGGACGTACGCACATGTGACCACTGTAATGAAAGTATTACAAGAAGTGCCCCACCAATTTAAGTAACGCGATGTGCCTGTGTGCTTTTGGGACACTTTGTGTGGAAAAAGGGAAGTACGACAATGTGACCAATTTTAAATGAAACGTCAAGAGTGCAATAGAGTAACAGCGATTGCTGTGGGAACACTTGTTTGCAAGGAGTACGCAACACGGTGACACCGTGTTAAATGAACGTATACAAGAGAGTCAATTAAAGCTAAAGCATTTGCTTGTGGACACACTTGTTGATGGAAAGCCGTAAAGGACCTGTACACCTTGTTAAATGAAAGTACAAGGAGGGCCAATTTTACAGTTATTAATTATTTTTTTTAAAGCGAGCGTGTGCCACTTGTTGCAGGACGTACGCACACTGTGACACCTTGTTAAATGAACGTACAAGAGTGCAATAAAGTAAAGCGGTGCTGTGACACTTTGTTGAAAGGACGTTACGGGCACACTGTGACCACCATTGTTAAATTGAACGTAACAAGCAGTGCAATAAAGTTTTTAAAGACGTATTTTTGTTTTGTGTGACACTTTGTGAAAGACGTCAAGAACACTGTTGACACCTGTTTAAGATGAAGTCAAAAGCGGCACTAAATTGCAATAACGTTTAGTATTAAAGGATGCTGTGCTGGCCAATTCATATTAAAAAGGTGCCTGGTGGTGCTACATGAAATTACTATGAGATCACCTGCATCCGACGCACATGCTTTGATCAAGAGGAATCCTACATGTTACCACCCCTGAACAAAAGACAGTTGCATATTGTTATTGAAAGGATTTCCACCCCGGGAATAATATAAATGAATGCTTCAAAAGCTAAGATGTTTTGTTTCAGGCCAATTCATAGAAAAGAAGATAACTGGAGCTACATGAAATTACCAAGAAGGCACCCCTTTGCCAGCATGCTTTTGGATCCAAGGGATCCTTCAAGTTCAGGGTGTCCTTCATATAAATTCAGCGGATGATTTGGATTTGAGTCTGCCGAAACCTCGTAGGTGTGTCGTTCGTTATACTACCCGTCACATTTAAGAATTTGTGTTTCACTAGCGACTGACCACACACACACCATACACCATACTCTCACACGTACATACCCCCCCGCACCCACCTCTCCACCCCACCTCCCAACCCCCAACGCACCCACCCACCCACCCACACCACACACACATACACACCACACACATACATACACACACAAACACACAAACACTCACACCACCCCCTTTGGGCGCGTGCTAATCGTGGATCGGGATAAGCTCCCCCTCACACACACACACACACACACACACACTCACACACACGCACACGCACACACACACACACATTCACACATGCACATACGCACACACACCACGCACACATGCACATGCACATACACATACACACATACAAACACACACACACCACACACATACATACACACGCACACACGCACACACACCACTCCCTTTTGGCTTGTGCTAGTTCATGTGATACAGAGATAATCCCTCCCACCACACACTCAACACACATCATACACACATCACACAACAACACTCCCCCCCCACCCCACTCACCACTACACACCACCACCACCCAAACCCTTAACACTCGCCATGTGTTGAGATCCCACAGGGCTATTCTGGTGGAGCAGAAATCCATCCAAGGCGACGTGTTCAAAGAACTGGCATTGAGGGAGGAGCACCTAGTGACTCACCAATAGTGTGCCCATCGTTAGGTGCGAGTCGACCTAATCCACCCAACCGTCCAACTACCTAGCCACCGAACCACCCCCACCCAGCCTGTAGCACCCTAGGCAACCACAACCACCAACCACCCAGCCATCTAATCCATGTCGAATAACCTCCAGGACATCATCACTCCTTCTGCATCACATGGTGGGTGCCTGCACTCAACTACCTAACCACCCAACACGCTAGAAAATCCATCCACACGCGGACGCGTTCAAGCCTGGCATTTGAAGAGGAACCTTGACGGCCCCAGTCAGCCAAAGTGTGTGACAGCCTTGATCACACATGTTTTTCTTGTTAGCTGCGAGCAGTAGCTTCCAGGTAGCTTCCTCAAAGCTCTTGCTGAGGGGTAGGAGGCTTTGGTGCCCCATGAATGTATTTTACAGTCCAGGGGCTGAAGGGACTTGCCCAACCTTGTAAACAGGGAAGGCAAGAAATAGGCACTAGTGAAAAAAGGTAATGATAACGCCTGGTGGGGCGTAGTGTTAAGGGAGACCGTCGTACGCGGTTGGGGAGCGGTCTCCTACCTCAACTGGACAAGCTACCATCGCGGTTGACGACGACCTGCAACGCCAAGAGCAACCAAAGGGGCACTAGGGTCACTAGTGAACTGAATGGCATCAAATCGTAAACGACGGGGGCCCGGAGTCCATGCTATGCAGATAATTTAACAGCACGCCCCATGTGGCGAAGAAGGCGAGCCTTCATACCCCTGGTTTTATTTCTCGCTACGAGCAGCAGCTTATAGGTAGCTCTATGAGAGAGAAGAGGCCTTGACGCCCCATGCAGCCTATACAGATAGCCTTGATATGCTGTTTTTCTTATTGGCTGCAAGCAGCAGCTTCCAAGTAGCTTCCTCAAAGCTCTTGCAGAGAGAGAGAGAGAGAGAGAGAGAGAGAGAGAGAGAGAGAGAGAGAGGGCCTCGATGCCTGATGCGTTGATGAAGGAGAGCCTTGATATGCGCTGTTATTTTATTGTTGCTGTAGCAGCATCTTCTGGTAGCTTCTCCTCAAGCTCATTGCGTGTATATAATATATAGTATATATATATATATATAATATTACTTAGTATATGACTGGATAGAGAGAGAGATCGCAGAGGCATTGACTCCTTGCTGTGGCTTTACCAGTGTCTTAACATAGCACTATGTTGCTCCTAGTAGCCTTTTGGGTGCTACTAGCCTTAAACCCTAAAAGCCACTGGCCACCCTCTAACAACCCTCTAACCACCCACTGACCACCCTCTAACCACCCTTTAACCACCCTCACCGGTGTAGAATTCTCTGAAGGTGAAAGCTGACAAAGACTTCACGGTGGATGTTAGAAATGAAAGAAACCAGTGTCTAAACATAGCACCATGTTCCTCCTAGTAGCCTTTTGGGTGCTACTCGTAGCGCTTCGGTCGGCCCCCAAAGCAACCCTAAAACCATCTGACACACCCTCTAACACCCTCTATAACCACCCCACTACCCACCCTACCGGTGTAGAATTCTCTGAAGGTGAAAGCTGACAAAGACTTCAAGGTGGATGTTATAAATGAAAGAACCCAGTGTCTTTACATAGCACCATGTTGCTCCTAGTAGCCTTTTGGGTGCTACTAGCAGCTTTTGGGCCCCCCAAAAGCAACCCTGAAAGCCTCTAACCACCCTCTTACCACCCTCACAGGTGCAGAATGCTCTGAGGGTGAGAGTGCTTGACAAGAACCACTCACGGTGGCAGACTGCATTGAGCGATAGTGTCTGGACATGTCTACAGTCAATGCCTCCCGGTAGTGTATGTGGTGTAGGCCGTGGGGGCGAGGGGGGCAGAGAAGGGGGGGGGGGGGGGGGGGGGGGGGGGGGGGGGGGGGGGGGGGGGGGTACAAATGAAAGCTTAATTCCTGGCACTGAGTACTGGTGGTCAAGATCACTCTGCTGACCCCCTTTAACTAGGTCTGTAAAGGCCGCATTATTGATATTGCTTGCATAATACGTGGGAACAGATGTTTTGGGCTTCTAAAGAAATACAAAATCTTACAAGGTCACGACTATGGAGCATCTATCTAAATTATGATTTGAACAAGTCTAGAAAAGTATATAGAACTTGCCGTTACATTTTACCGCCCTTTTTACAAAGAAACTGGCCAAATCTCTCCCTGCAATTCTGAGATAATTGCGCTTGGGCTAAAGCCAGGATTTCATTCGGGTGAAGGTTGAATGTTTGACAGTCTGAGTGTACAATGCTATGGTGGTAACACACACACACACATGCACACACTCATGCACACTCACCTACACACGCACATGCACACACACACATACACACAGACTCACACACACAAATACATGCACATATACACACGATACATACACAAGCAGCCACTCACAAACACACGTACATACACCCCGGCTCACACATGCATATACACACGCACTCTTCTGACCCTTTCTGGCCATTTCTGACCATTTCAGGCCCTTTCAGCGGTTTCTGACCCCTTCTGACCCTTTTGCCCATATATAACCATTCTGTCCTATTTCTGACCCCATCTGACCATTCTGTCCCATTTCTGACCCCATCTGACGCTTTTTCCCATTTATGACCATTCTGTCCCATTTCTGACCCCATCTGACCCTTTTCCACACATTTCTGACTCCTTCTGATCCTCTTTCTGACGAACCACCATCTAGCCTTAGACTGACCATTTCAGACCCCTTCTGACCAATCTATCTCATTAACACCCCTTCTGACCCTTGCTGACCATTTGTGACCCCTTATTGCCATTCTTTTCCAACCCTTCTGATCCCATTTCTGACCCTTCTGTCCCATTTCCGACCCTTTTTGACCCCTGCTGCCCTTCCTGACCCTTCTGACTGTTTCTGACCCTTGCTGACCATTTCTGGCCTCTTTTCCTATGTATGACCCTTCTGTTCCCATTTCTGACCCTTCTGTCCCATTTCCAATCCTTTTTGACCCCTTCTTCCTGCCAGGTATGACCCTTACTGACCTTTTCTGACCCCTTTTCCCATTTCTGACCCTTCTGTCCTATTTCCGACCCTTTCTCACCTTTTCTGACCCTCTTTCCCATTTCTGGCCCCTTCTCCCAGGTATGGCGCAGACACCAACCTGACCCTTTCTAGCCATGTCTGACCATTTCAGGCCCTTTCAGCGGTTTCTGACCCCTTCTGACCCTTTTCCCCATTTATGACCATTCTGTCCTATTTATGACCCCATCTGACCATTTCTGGCCCCTTCTCCCAGGTATGGCGCAGACACCAACCTGTCCCTTTTCGACGAGAACCTTGACTATGGGTGGAACATGCGCAACCTAGGCGACCTGCTGTCACAAGATTGTGTTCCTTCTATTCAAGGTATGTCATGTTGTTTTCATGCTTTTTATACCACGAGCTATGGATGCAACGTGCGCAACCTAGGCGACCTGCTGTCACAAGATTGTGTTCCTTCTATTCAAGGTATGTCATGTTGTTTTCATGCTTTGTATAACACGAGCTATGGATGCAACGTGCGCAACCTAGGCAACCTGCTGTCACAGATTAATGTGTTCCTTTCATTCAAGTATGTCTGTTTGTTTTTCATGATTTGTATAACACGAGCTATGGATGCAACGTGCGCAACCTAGGCGACCTGCTGCCACAAGATTGTGTTCCTTCTATTCAAGGTATGTCATGTTGTTTTCATGTTTTTTATACCACGAGCTATGGGTGGAGCATGCTTTAAATATTGTTTTAATATACATACTTACGTTTTAGAACCTGAGCTATGGATGGAACATGCGCAACCCAGGTGACCTACTGTCACAAGATTGTGTTCCTTCTATCCAAGGTAAGATCTATCATGTGCTTCAACAAATATTTTGTGTAACAGGAGCTATGGATGGAACGTACGCAACCTAGGTGGCCAGTCAGGACTGTGTTTCTTCTATACAAGGTAAGATCTATCATGTTCCTTACATTTGTTGTAGCTATTGACGGAACGTGCGCGACCTAGGTGACCTGCTGCCACAAGATTGTGTTCCTTCTATCCAAGGTAAGATCTATCATGTTCCTTACATTTGTCTTAGCTATGGACGGAACTTGCGCAACCTAGGCGACCTGCTGTCACAAGATTATGTTCCTCCTATCCAAGTAAGATCTATCATGTTCCTTACATTGTCTTAGCTATGGACGAACTTGCGCAACCTAGGCGACCTGCTGTCACAAGATTATGTTCCTCCGATCCAAGGTAAGATCTATACTGTTCCTTACCTTTGTCTTAGCTATGGACGGAACTTGCGTCACCTAGGCGACCTGCTGTCACAAGATTATGTTCCTCCTATCCAAGGTAAGATCTATCATGTTCCTTACATTTGTCTTAGCTATGGACGGAACTTGCGCAACCTAGGCGACCTGCTGTCACAAGATTATGTTCCTCCTATCCAAGGTAAGATCTATCATGTTCCTTCCATTTGTCTTAGCTATGGACGGAACTTGCGCAACCTAGGCGACCTGCTGTCACAAGATTATGTTCCTCCTATCCAAGGTAAGATCTATCATGTTCCTTACATTTGTCTTAGCTATGGACGGAACTTGCGCAACCTAGGCGACCTGCTGTCACAAGATTATGTTCCTCCTATCCAAGGTAAGATCTATCATGTTCCTTACATTTGTCTTAGCTATGGACGGAACTTGCGCAACCTAGGCGACCTGCTGTCACAAGATTATGTTCCTCCTATCCAAGGTAAGATCTATCATGTTCCTTCCATTTGTCTTAGCTATGGACGGAACTTGCGCAACCTAGGCGACCTGCTGTCACAAGATTATGTTCCTCCTATCCAAGGTAAGATCTATCATGTTCCTTACATTTGTCTTAGCTATGGACGGAACTTGCGCAACCTGGGCGACCTGCTGTCACAAGATTATGTTCCTCCTATCCAAGGTAAGATCTATCATGTTCCTTACATTTGTCTTAGCTATGGACGGAACTTGCGCAACCTGGGTGACCTGCTGTCACAAGATTATGTTCCTCCTATCCAAGGTAAGATCTATCATGTTCCTTACATTTGTCTTAGCTATGGACGGAACTTGCGCAACCTAGGCGACCTGCTGTCACAAGATTATGTTCCTCCTATCCAAGGTAAGATCTAATCAATCGTGCCGTACATTGTGTACATTAGCTATGTACGGAAACTACTGCCGCAACCTGGGCCGACCTGCTGACGAGATTATGTCCTCCTATCCCAAGGTAAGATCTAATCATGTTCCTTACATTTTGGTCTTAGGGCTTGGACGGAACGTTTGGCGCAACGCTGGGCGAGTACTCGTGCTGTCCAAGATGTATGTTTCCTCCTATCCCACGGGATAAGAGTCTATCATGTTCCTTACAGTGTCCTTAGCTATTTATCGGAACACTTGTCGCAACCTCGGTCGTACCTGCCTGTCACAAGATTTATGTTCCTCCCCTTCAAGGTAAGACTATCAATGTTCCGTACCTTGGTCTTAGCTATGGACGGAACTTGCCAACCTGGCGCCCTGCTGTCACAGATTTATGTTCCTCCTCATCCAAGGTAAGTGATCTATCTTTCCTACAACCATTTGTCTTAGCTATGGACGGAACTCGCCTCACCCTGGCGACCTTATGCTTCCTAAGTATTATGTTTCCTCTCCTATCCACGCTTGATCTATCATGTTTTCCTTCATTTTGTCTTAGGCTATGGACGGAATTCTATGCAAGGTACGACCTGTCATGTTCTTTATATACTGTTTTTTATAATCCGATGTTCTTTATATACTGTTTTTTATATACTGTTTTTTGTAATCCGTTTTTATAATCCGGTTTTATAATCCTTTTTTATATACTGTTTTTTATAATCCGATGATCTTTATATACTGTCTTTATAATTCGTTTTTATAATCCGTTTTTATATACTGTTTTTTATAATCCGATGTTCTTTACATACTGTTTTTAGAATCCGATCTATGGATGGATCCTGCGCAACCAAGGTGACCTGCTTTCACAAGATTGTGTTCCTTATATCCAAGGTATGCTCTGGATACTCCCGATTTGACCGTTCCCTAGGAATATCCTTGATGGGACCTTCTGTGCAGGTCGGCTACTACTCGAATATCCCAGATCTGACTGTGCAGATTACAAACTACTACCCGAATCTCCCAGATCTGACTGTCCTGGGCTACATGCGCGAATCTTCGTGTCACACCCGAATCGTGGTGTAACACTCAATCATATTCTTTAAGTATGATTAAATATTGTTGTAACATACATACTTTTATGACATATGCTGCGTTATACGTCAAATGCGCCTTATCATAACAAATGCAGCGTTATATGTCAACTACACTATGTGGTCTCTATTGCACTTGGATCTCAAAAGCACCTTAGGTGACCTCTGCTGTGCACTTGCAGATCATTCAGGGACCAGGTCATTCAGTGCTTGCTATTCTAGCCAGGGTACTGCTTTTGGTCAAATTGGCCAGCGCTTAAAGCGCACAAACGTCAAATTGGTCAGCGCTTTCTTGTGCAAAAAGCGCAAAAACTGCGCGCTGCGCCCACAGGGCGTTGAAAAAACTGCGCGAAACGCGCAGTGGGGCTCAAAAAGCGTGTGCGACATCGCGCTGCCGCGCGCGCTAACTAGTACCCTGATTCTAGCCCTGTCAAAAAAGAGAGACCATAATGTTTTGGCGGAGCCCTCCCTTCTGGGGGGGAGGAGTCTCCAGGTTCACCGTGTTGTCCATTTGTGCGACCAACCAACCAAAAAATCGAGGCCTGAAACATCAGCCAACTGTCTCATAACTAACTGGCTTCGGTCAGCTCCAGTCCGTTGCCACCTGCCGTTCCGTAGCCAACATTCTAATTTTCTGCGTCGCTTGCGACGCTGCATAGGACTTATCTTGATGAATTGAGGTTGAGCAAGTATGCATAGTCCCTTCAGTCCCTGTTGGAAAAAAACGATAACGCCTGGAGGGGCGTGGTGTTAAGGGGACCCTCCCGGACGCTGCAGCTGGCGAAAGTCACCATGGCAGACATATGAAGTGTCACCCTCCAGGCTGGAGGGACTCCTTCATGCGACGTGTGGCAAGAATGCTGGTACAGGAGGCAATATATTCTCTGTGCAGCTTAGAGATGAGTTTGTCTACGTGTCTCTGTTGAAATTAGTGCTGATAACATGCTTGCTTGCTGCAATGTTGCTTATCTACTGACCGTTCTGATCCCTCTGTATATCTTACCATGACCTGGACAAGTCTTTAAACTATCTCATCCACTTAGTGTGCTCCCTGGTTTCCGTGGGTATTGCTCGGGGGGACTTGGAATTGGCAGATAGTAAGCAGCCCAGAGTTGGCCGAAGAACCATGAGGCAATTTAAAGCCTGATCCCACTGTAGGTGTGTCAACCCCTGTGACCTACTTCCGCATGCGCTCGTTCTTTGCCTCGCACATACATGTTACAATTATAAACCTGATCCCACTGTAGGCGTGTCAACCCCTGTGACCTACTTCCGCATGCGCTCGTTCTTTGCCTCGCACATACATGTTACAGTTAAAACCTGATCCCAATGTAGGCGTTTCAACCCCTGTGACCTACTTCCGCATGCGCTCGTTCTTTGCCTCGCACATACATGTTACAATTAAAAACCTGATCCCACTGTAGGCGTGTCAACCCCTATGACCTACTTCGGGATGCTGCGCTCGTTCTTTGCATGGCACACGGAGGACGTTGATCTGCAGTCTATCAACTATTTGCACTGGGGAGCCCCAAAGGTAAGTTCCTTATCTATATACTTTGTCGGGTTCATGCGTTCATCACCAATATCGTTGTAGTTGTAGTCGTAGTTGTTGTCAATTTCAGCATCATGATCATTAGGATTGTCATCAGGAGCAGCAACAACGACAGCAACAACAACAACAGCAGATGTAGCAGCAGCAGCAACAGCAGCAGCAAGAAGAAAAAGTCTCCAGGTCTGGTACTTGGTCTTTTTTGCTGTCTTTTTTATAGTACTTGATATTTTGTTGTTGTCTTTTTGTATTATTGACTGTCCTCTTTCTAATCTCCAGGTCTGTTACTTCATATTTTTTGTTGTCTTTTATGCTGTTGTTTGTTGTCTTTTTTATAGTGCTTGATCTTTTGATGCTGTCTTTTTTTATTATCAACTACCTTCTTATTGACCTCCAGGTCTGGTTCTTGGTCTTTTTTGTTGTCTTTTTTATAGTACTTGATATTTTGTTGTTGTCTTTTTATATTATTGACTGCCCTCTTTCAGATCTCCATGTCTGTTACTTGGTCTTTTTTGTTGTTTGTTATGCTGTCGCTTGTTGTCTTTTTTTATTATTAACTGCCCTCTTTCTGATCTCCAGGTCTGGTACTTGGTCTTTTTTTTTTTGCTCTTGATATTTTCTTGTTGTCTTTTGTATTATTAACTGCCTTCTTTCTGATCTCCAGGTCTGTTACTTGGTCTTTTTGTTGGCTTTTTATTGCTCTTGATCTTCTGTTGTTGTCTTTTTTTATTATTAACTGCCTTCTTTCTGATCTCCAGGTCTGTTACTTGGTCTTTTTTTTTGTGCTCTTGATATTTTCTGGTTGTCTTATGTATTATTAACTGCCTTCTTTCTGATCTCCAGGTCTGTTACTTGGTGTTTTCTTTTTGTGTCTTTTTTAGTGCTCTTGATCTTCTGTTGTTGTCTTTTTTTATTATTAACTGCCTTCTTTCTGATCTCCAGGTCTGGTACTTGGTCTCTCCAAGATACAGGACGAATACCCGGGATCGCACCCTTTTTGGAGAGAACACGCGGGGATTGGGGAAGGATTGAAGAATGCCGGGACATGAGGCTTCGGTTGTCTTGTTTATGCGCTGGATGGAGGGTTATGGCTGACGGCTGTGCGGGTAGACAAACTAGCCGGGCGGGTTGGTAGGTGTGGGCTTCCAGTGTAGGAGGGGGGGGGTTGGGTTAGGAGAACGGGGGGGGATGGATTTAGCACGTGTTTGTGGTTACGCCTTAAGGCCAAGTAATGGCGGTCGGGACAATTATTGCGGGTGTTTGTTTATGTTGGGGGTGAGGTTTGGTTTAGGGGCAGGTCGGTGGTAGACAACTGGGTTTGTTATGTGGGTTCGGTTAGGAGAGGGTGGGTGGAGATTTAGCACTTGTTGGTTTAGTTGAGAGGAAGGAGAGGCAGTAGATGATTTGGCGTTTTTGTGATGGTGGGATTGGAGGTGTGTAAGGGAGGGGCCTTATACAATTTGGTGCTTGCTTATATTGAGGGTGGAGCTAAGGGGGGCCTTATCCGATTTAGGGACGTTTGCTTATAGTGGGGTTGAGCGTAAGGAGGGGCCTTATCAATTTTTGGTGCTGCTTATATGGGGGTTGAGGTTAAGGGGGGGACTTATAACGATGGTGCTTGCTTATATTGGGGCTTGACGGTAAGGAGGGAGGGCCTTATACGATTTGGTGGCTTGCTTATACTGGGGTTGAGCTAGGGGGGCATTTGATACAATTTGGTGCTCGCTTTATATTGGGGTTTGAGACTAAGGGGGGGGCCCGTATGAGATGTAGTGCTTGCTTATATTGGGGGTTGAGGGTAAGAGGGGGCCTTATGACAATTTGGTGCTGGCTCATACTGGGGTTGAATAAGGGGGGGCGTATTTCCTTAACGATTGGTGCTTTGCTTATATTGGGGTTGAGGTAAGGAGGGGCCTTATACGATTTGGTGCTTGCTTATATTGGGGTTGAGCTAAGGAGGGGCCTTATACATTTGTGCTTGCTTATATTGGGGTTGAGGTAAGGAGGGGCCTTATACAATTGGTAGCTTTTTATTAGTGGGGTTGAGGGGTAGGAGGAGCCTAAACATTTGTGCTTGCTTATTCTTGGGGGCGGTTGAGGTAAGGAGGGGCCTTATACGATTTGGTGCTTGCTTATATTGGGGTTGAGGTAGGAGGGGCTTATACAATTTGTTTGCTTGATGATAGTGGTGTTTTTTTTTCTTGTTTTTGATAAGGTAAGGAGGGGAGATACAATTTGGTGATTGCTTATTTGGAGGGTTGATGGTAGGAGGGGCCTTATCGATTGGTGCTTGCTTATATTGGGGGTGAGCTACGGAGGGGCCGTAGATACAATTTTGGTGCTCTTGCGTATATTGGGTGGATGGTAAGGTAGGGGCCTTAAACAATTTGGTGATTGCTTAATTGGGGTTTCTGATGGTCAAGGAGGGGCTTATACATTTTGGTTGCTTGCTTCATTGGGGTGAGTAAGAGGGGCCTTATATGATTTCGTGCTTGCTTATACTGGGGTTGAGGTAAAGGAGAACTAGATCACCCAATTCTGGGCGTTGCTTATTTGGTTTGATGGTAAGGAGGACGCAGTTGGATGTGATTGGCACTTGTTTGTGTTTGATTGACGGGAGGAGGGGTGGTTGGTGCTTCGGTGCTTGTTTATGATTAGTTGAGGGAAGGAGGGCGGTAGATGATTTAGGACTTGTTTGTGTTTGGTTGACGGGAGGAGGGGCGGTTGGTGCTTGTTTATGATTAGTTGAGGGAAGGAGGGCGGTAGATGATTTGGGACTTGTTTGTGTTTGGTTGACGGAAGAACGTTTGGTGCTTTGGTCCTTGTTTATGTTGAGTTGAGGTAAGGAGGGGCAGTAGACGATTTGACGTTTCTAATTAGCTCAGGTTAGGAGAAGAGGAGGTATACCTTTTTTTTTTTACGGTTTGGTATGCAGAGCATATCCATGATTTGTTTTCTTCTTTTAAGGTCGAGGTTGCCTAACTCGCTTCCTTGCCACACTGCATCTCCCTCGCGATTTCAATGTACCTTTTGCAGCCAGGCCAGCGTACCAGCACCAAGAACAACCAGCGGCCAGCAGGCCTTACCAGAGCTTACAGAGAGCAAGCCAGAGTACCAGCAGCCAGCCAACAGAGGCCAGCAGGCGTACAGCGTACCAGCAGCCAGCCACAGAGCTACAATGCAGCACAGCCAACCAGCGGCAGCAGATCAGGTACCAGCGTACCCAGCAGGACAGAGAGGTCGCATATCCAGCAGCCAGTCCAACACAGCTGGTCCAAGATGTGTTTCTTACCAGCGTACCAGCAGCAGCCAGCGTACACGCACGCCAGCCAACAGCGGCCAGCAGGTTACCAGCGTTTCCCAGCAGCCAGCCAGCAGCTAATGGGTTTTTTTAATTCCGCGTTACCAGCAGACAAACCAGCGGACTGGGATTACCAGACGGAAACAGCAGCCAGCCAACCGTGGACCAGGCAGGCTTACAGTTCATAACAGCATGTAGATTAAAAAGATTATAAAATGGTGATTCTAAACCCTAAACCCTGTTATGAACGGAGTGTGGTGGACGAGTCGGAAGGAAAGCACAGGTTTGCCTGGCCATCCCGTTCTTCTACTTACCCAGTTTTTTTCTTTCTTTTTCTTTTGGTCTGATTTCCATTTCTTTTCTTCCAGATCTTTCCTGGGGTGCTTTTCCTCCTCCGATTGCTCTCTATCCGGTTTCTCCTTTTTCTCTCTGCCCCTTGTGGTTCTTCTTCAACTATTGCGCCGTTCGGCGTTTCCCCTTCTCCTCCCTTTACTCACTACCCCTCTTCCTCCTATCTTCTCTTCACTTTTTTATTGCGTTTGAGCTTTTTCCCTTCATTCTCATTTTTTTCTTTACTTTTCTGTGTTCACGTCTCTCTTTCTTTACCGGTTTTTAGGTCTTTCTTCTTGTACTCCTCTGCTCTGGTTTGCCTTCTTCACTCGTTAACCCCTACGTCAACTTGATCTACGCACTCGCCAATCCGTTTAAGCTCACAAAATGAATTGGGTTGGGTGGCATCACTAACTCAGCTGTCCGTCGATCCTCACAACATGATTTGGGTTGGGTGGCATCACTAACTCAGCTGTCCTTCAAACCTCACAACACGATTTGGGCAGGGTGGCATCTCTAACGCTACTGTCTATTGTATTGTGCAGAACACCTTCCCTGGCTTGAAGACCGCCTGCCCCGCCTTCATTCGACACAAAGATGTGCTTCTGTCACCCGCCACTCTCAAGCTCAACGGTATCCCTTACATGCAGGTATGTATGTTGGTAGTGCGCCACGCCTGTCGTGAGTGTGTGGTTTGGTGTGGGTGGGTGGGGGGTGGGGGGAGGGCTAGTTGCCGTTTTGTTGGTAATGCGCCGCGCCTGTCATGAGTGTGTGGTTTGGTGTGTAGGGGGGTGGGGCTAAGTGCCGTTATGTTGGCAATGCGCCGCGCCTGGTCATGAGTGTTGTGGTTTGGTGTGGGTGGGTGGGGGGGTGGGGGAGGGCTATTTGCCGTTTTGTTGGTAATGCGCCGCGCCTGTCGTGAGTGTGTGGTTTGGTGTGGGTGGGTGGGGGGTGGGGGAGGGCTAGATGCCCGTTTTCTTGGTAATGCGCCGCCGCCTGTCATGAGTGTGTAGTTTGGTGGTAGGGGGGTGGGGCTAGGTGCCGTTATGTTGGTAATGCGCCACGCCTGTCGTGAGTGTGTGGTTTGTGTGTGTGGGTTGGGTGGGGGGTGGGGAGGGCTATTTGCCATTTTGTTGGTAATGCGCCGCGCCTGTCCATGAGTTTGTGGTTTGGTGTGTAGGGGGGTGGGGCTAGGTGCCGTTATGTTGGTAATGAGCGCGCATGTAATGAGTGGGTGGGCTGGTGTGTGTGTGTGTGGGGGGGGGGGGGGGGGGGGGGGGCCTTAGATTTGCCGTTATGTGCGTAACTGCGCCGCGGCCGGTAATGCGTGTTGGGTTGGGTGGTAAGGTGGGTCAGGGGGGGGGCGGGGGGGGGGGGGGGGGGGGGTGTAGGGGGGGGGGGCTACTAGGCGCACCTCATCACACTGGGTCGCCTCAAAAAAAATTTTTTTTGTGCAAACGCCTGCACGAAGACAATAAACAGTGGACTGCTCACCGTCGTCCTATTCAAATATCCCTGGTTTGGTACCTGGCCCAGGCCGGAGTTGACAAGTTCTATGCAGCGTCGCATGCGACGCTACAAATTGGCGGAGAGTGATCGCGACAGAGCGACAGGTGTCAACGGAAGCGAGTTAGTTACGAGACCGTTGGCTGACGTGTCAGGCTTCATTGCGGTCAGACGGATGGATGGTCGGTCGGTCGGACGGACAATTGGGTAAACATAGATTCTCCCTCCGCCGTAAAGAGGGGGCACCGGCAAACATTTAACCAAATAAGCAAAAACAAAAAAAGGGAGCATACTAAGCGGATTAGACATAGCCCCTTTCAGCGAATCAAGTGGTACACCAAGTCGCTTTGAGGATGTAGGGTTGGGGGTTAGATTCCCCCTACGGTCGCCATAAGCGTTGCAGGTCGTTGTCAACAGCGATGGTAGCTTGTCCAATTGAGGTAGAAGACCGCACTCTACCCGCGTACAACGGGTTCCCTTAACACCACGCCCCACCAGGCGTTATCATTACCTTATGCGGATGAAACAGTTTAAGCACTTGTTTGGGCTGGGCAAGATAGCATGGCCTCGTTGGCTTCACACAGACTGAAACAGTTTTTTTATTTCAGATTTCTCTAGGCAAGGTTGTGTAGCTTAGTGGGCTACTCAAGCCTGATTTCAGACAAGTTGAGTAGCCCACTGGATTTTGTAGTGTGGCGGCCCGAAGGCCACCTTTAATAGTAAGGCCGGGGGAGGAGGAGGGCGGGGGGGAGGCGGGGTGAGGGGGGGGGGGGGGGGGGTACACCCTTCCCTACACTTACACGGTCCACCACCCATGGGCAAACACATCCAGTCTCGCCTTGTCACACACACGAGAAACACACAGCGCAAGAACACCAAACAAGATGGTTTTTTACACCCAGACAGAACAAGACACAACACACGGACAGGACACCCACGCACAGGTCGGAGGTTCCACACACACAGGACACAAACATAACACCACGACAACCACACACACAGAACACCACAGATGCACAAAACACACAGAACAAACAACGGGCGCGCGGGCACACAGACACACACACCACCACCGCCAGGCGCGCGGGGGGGTACAGACACACAGAGAACCACAAACACGGGCGCGCACGGCCACAGACACACAGAACCACACCGCCAGGCGGCGAGGGTGCACAGACACACACAGAACACACACACAGTCGAGAGGGGCACACATGACCACACATCACACACCGTCCAGTCGCTTTTTCAGACACACACAAACACACCCACACGTTCGCGATGGTCACAAAGACACACAGAAAACACCTCCAGTTATGCGCGGTGTCCAGCCACACACATAAACACACACGTTTTCTTTTCACCGTAACACACCCAACCTAAGTCGCTCTTTTTCACATACACACATATACGCCACCACACGTTCTCTCTTTCACCACATAACAACATAAACACACTCCATCTTTTTTTTACATACCACAAGCATAACACACACCGTTCTCTCTTTTCACAACAATACAACAAACACACCTCATTCTAGCTTTTTACATACTACACACATAACAACACACCCCAGTCTTATATTTCAACAATAACACAAAACACATGGATAACCACACACACGGACACATCCCACTATATGGTTTTCACACACACACATACCCTGCAAAAAAACAGGACACCGCACAGACACACAAAACCGGACACACCCACTAAACACCCACATAACCACAAAACACATGACACACACATCAACACACCAACAGAACACACAAACAAAGAACACACAAAACACAGGCGAGCGGGGCACCACACCGAACACGCGAACACAGAAAACACACACACGGGCGCGCGGGGGGCACACCACATAACAAAAAAAAGAAAAACAAACACCACACACACACACACACACACACACAAAAGACGCACACATCGAGCTCGGGTCACACAAAAGTTAACCCCACACACCTTGCTCTCGGTGCAACCACAGGAACACACAAACAATGAAAAACACACACTACACACACACCACAAACACAACACATAATATCACACATTCTTCGCGGTTGCACACAAGCATAACACACACACAGGGCTCGGGCACCACACATACCACACAAAACACAGAAAAAACACACACACGCACAAAACGAAAACACTCCACACCTTCCTCTCGGGAACACAACCACATAACACACACACACACACACACACACACATTCTCTCTTTTCAGGCGAAGCAGTACCCAGGGGAGTTCATTGTACTGAACTCTGCAGCCTACCACTGGTAAGAAGGGAACAGCAAATCATATGATGTTGACCAAAGACGAGGATGATATCATACACAAATCATATGATTTAATATTATATGGTACGATGCCCGAGGCCAAAGTTACCTAGTCAGACTGTCGGCATCATTTTGCCGGTCCCTATTGGTAAGCCATAAGTCATACAAAGGGAACGGCAATAGGATAGCATGTGATATCATGTCATCATATGACATCATATGATGCCGGCAGTCTGACTTAGCTAAAGTTACCATTTATATACATTATCAGATGATGCAATTTGTATGATACCGTATGATATCTTACTCGCATTAGGTCAACATCATATGATATGCCGGTCCCTACTCGCGGCTCTTGTAATCGCGCAGTTTATATGATCCTTCAGCTAGACACACATGTGTCTGGAGCCTGGAGTCGTCAGTTGGTTGTTTACCATGTATCTGCCCCACCCCATCCCATTCACACCCACCCACCCCTTCCCCATTCACACCCACCCTTCCATCCATGCACCCATCTCCGGAGCATGAAAAGCCGGTCTCTAGTCAAAAGTCATTAGTAATATTAAATTGTCATCCCAGATGAGGTGATGCCTTAATTATATTTTAGAATTAAATGGTCACTGAAGCTCGAACCCAGGCACCCGTCGGTAAAACAATTGTTTGGGGAACAGTTCATCAATGCTTTTTATTTTTAGCCCTTACTGTCACGGTTGGGCAAGTCCCTTTCGCCTATTTGGCCAACCCCTGGACTGTGGCGCACATACAAGTAGGGAAAGACTAAGTTAGTCAACATAAGTGAATTAATAATAATGTTAGCTAATATTAGACGGACGAGCCCTCTAACCAGAATTTGAATTAGTTTGAACAACTAACTTTATTGTGACACGATAATACTATTGTTTAATATTTTTCAAACACTTATATAAGTTGCCGTTCCCTACATCCAAGCAGGGGTCGGCTATGTTATATAATATTAGTGAATAAATCATATTATATAATATTAGTCGGATGAGCCGTCTCACCAGAATTTCGAATTTATTTGAAAAACTAATATTATTGTGACACTATAATAATATTAGTTTTCCAAACACTTATATTATTTGCCGTTCCCTACATACAAGCCATAAGCCTCATAGCAGCTCAGGGGATGATTTGATATAGACAGTTGTTAGTTGTATTTGTAACCCAACTTTTGCGGGCCCAAGTATGACACTTCTCCCAGAATTATGAGAATTCGAGCCCAAGTTTGAGTTACAAACGACTAACTACAAACTACCACCTGTTTCTAAATATCAAAATCCAAATCATCTGCTAAATCAGTATATTAAATAAATAATATATGAATGAGATATCTCCATGAGTGCCTAATCCCCAAAATGCCCTAATTTGGGGCAAGAGTGTGATACTGAACTGTATACATCCCAAAATGCTCGGAATAGAATTCTGAGTACAGCAATTTGCAAATGTGTCAGCTAGGTGCGCAGTTTTTTTGTATCCAACCCAACCCAACCCAACCCAACCCAACCCAACCCAACCCCCTCTTCCCCTCCTCCCCCCCCCCCCCCCCCCTGAGTGTAACCATTCATAACCCCTAACCCAACCCAACCCCCTCTTCCCCTCCCCCCCCTCCCCCCCCTGCCTACAGCAGCTGTAACCTAGGCTTCAACTGGATACACTCATGACCCCCCTGAGTGTAACCATTCATAACCCCCAACCCAACCCAACCCAACCCCCTCTTCTCCTCCTTCCCCCCCCTGAGTGTAACCATTCATTACCCCCAACCCAACCCAACCCAACCCAACCCAACCCAACCCAACCCTCCCCCCCCCCCTGCCTACAGCGGCTACAACCTAGGCTTCAACTGCGCCGAGGCTGTCAACTTTGGAACAACTGACTGGATTCCCATCGGAAAGAAGGCGGTACACTGCATGTGCAGTGCTGTGAAAGACACCGTTCGTTTTGAAATGGACCTCTTTAAGTCGTACGAGGAGAACACAGAGGGAGTACAGGTGAGCAGAGTTGGTGGTGTGTGTGTGGTGTGTCTGTGTGAAGGTGGGGGGGAGGGGGGGGGGGGGGGGGGGGGGGGGGGGTACATGATTGGGTTGGGGTACCTGTAGTGAGGGGTAGGGGGGGGAGGGTTGCAAGGAGAACACTGAGGAAGAACCGGTAAGCATAGATGTATTTTTCAGCCAGCTGTCCCAATCACTACCTGAGACCCTGTTGTGTTCGCTACCTAACATAAATGTTTGCTACCTAACATACATTTGCGTAGGCAGAACAATGCACGGCGAGCAGTGCAACATGAGCCTAACAAATATGAGTGGTTCCTGAGGTTCCTTGTGTTGATATGACCTAGCCCAAGCAAACCTTTTATTTTTAGGGTGAAGGGTTTAGTTTGACCCTAAACCCTAAACCCTACTATTAGCAGCAGCTTCTAGGCTATGTTTTGAAGGTTGGGCCAACCACCTAGTCTTGCTCGCATATGTATGTATGTATGTATGTATGTATGTATGTATGCATGTGCTTACAGCGCATACCTGCTTTGTGCATTCTGTTGCACTGCCTGAATTGTTTGCGACCTAAATGTATGTATGAGCTTGATCACTTATGTATGTCCCTCTTGCCAGTGAACAGGTACCCTACGTCTGCAGACAACACAACCAGGCCGCATTGATACCTGCTTTGTTCATTCTGCTTGTTGCACTGCCTGATCTTGCTTGCAACTAGACACCTGCATGTATGTGCCTCTTGCCTGTACCATCGACTGTCCTTCTGCTCTCACGCATACCTAGGGAACGGCAACTAATATTAGTATTTGAAAAAATAATATTAACTAATATTATTACAGTGTCACAATAATATTAGTTTTTCAAATAAATTCAAAATTCTGGTGAGACGGCTTGTCCGACTAATATGATATAATATTATTTATTCACCAATATTATATAATATAGCCGACCCCTACGCATATCAAATAGTAAACACCTTCTTTCTTCCATATCCAACTCTGGCCTCCTTCTCTCTCTTTTTAAATAAATAGTGACTTCCTTTGCATGTACACTACTGACCTTCCCCATCTTGCATACATATCAAATAGTAAACTCCTTCTAGTCACATACACTAGTGACCTCCCCCATCTTGCTTACATATCAAATAGTAAACTCCTTCTAGTCACATACACTACTGACCTTCCCCATCTTGCATACATATCAAATAGTAAACTCCTTCTAGTCATAGACACTACTGACCTTCCCCATCTTGCATACATATCAAATAGTAAACTCCTTCTAGTCACATACACTACTGACCTTCCCCATCTTGCATACATATCAAACAGTAAACTCCTTCTAGACATAGACACTACTGACCTTCCCCATCTTGCATACATATCAAATAGTAAACTCCTTCTAGTCATAGACACTACTGACCTTCCCCATCTTGCATACATATCAAATAGTAAACTCCTTCTAGTCATAGACACTACTGACCTTCCCCATCTTGCATACATATCAAATAGTAAACTCCTTCTAGTCATAGACACTACTGACCTTCCCCATCTTGCATACATATCAAATAGTAAACTCCTTCTAGTCATAGACACTACTGACCTTCACTATCTTGCATACATATCAAATAGTAAACTCCTTCTAGTCACATACACTACTGACCTTCCCCATCTTGCATACATATCAAATAGTAAACTCCTTCTAGTCATAGACACTACTGACCTTCACTTTCTTGCATACATATCAAATAGTAAACTCCTTCTAGTCACATACACTACTGACCTTCCCCATCTTGCATACATATCAAATAGTAAACTCCTCCTAGTCACATACACTACTGACCTTCCCCATCTTGCATACATGTCAAATAGTAAACTCCTTCTAGTCACATACACTACTGACCTTCCCCATCTTGCATACATATCAAATAGTAAACTCCTTCTAGTCACATACACTACTGACCTTCCCCATCTTGCATACATATCAAATAGTAAACTCCTTCTAGTCACATACACTACTGACCTTCCCCATCTTGCATACATATCAAATAGTAAACTCCTTCTAGTCACATACACTACTGACCTTCCCCATCTTGCATACATATCAAATAGTAAACTCCTCCTAGTCACATACACTACTGACCTTCCCCATCTTGCATACATATCAAATAGTAAACTCCTTCTAGTCACATACACTACTGACCTTCCCCATCTTGCATACATATCAAATAGTAAACTCCTTCTAGTCATAGACACAAATGACTCCCCCATCTTGCATACATATCAAATAGTAAACTCCTCCTAGTCCTATACACTACTGACCTTCTTCTTCTAGCCATATACACGACCGACCTTCTTCGTCTTGAATACGTATCAAGTAGTAAACTCTTTCTTCTCGTAGTCTTGTGCACTACTGACCTTCATCTTTCCTCTCTCATTATAAATAGCGACCTCCTTCTTCTCTCTCATTTAAATATAATATTTGAAACATTAACCTCCTCCTTCTCTACCGCTCTCTCTATGACCTGCCCACAAGGGGAGAGGATGTCTTGTTTGACTCTCTCTCGTCTAAAATATGTACTAGTTGAAACATTAACCTTCTTCTCTACCGCTCTCTCTAGGATCTGCCCACAAGGGGAGAGGATGTCTTGTTTGACTCTCTCTCATCTAAACTATATACTATTTGAAACACTAACCTCCTTCTTCTCTACCACTCTCTATGACCTGCCCACAAGGGGAGAGGATGTCTTGTTTGACTCTCTCTCGTCTAAAATATGTACTATTTGAACCATTAACCTCTTTCTTCTCTACCGCTCTCTCTAGGATCTGCCCACAAGGGGAGAGGATGTCTTGTTTGAAGGAGAGGACCCTAACTTGCCAACCTACTACGACTACTTAGGCCCCAACTCAATTCTGCCTGTCACCAATCCTGCTAGAGCATCGATGCCCCTTCAGAAAACCTTGTTGGCCCTAGGTGGCTCCACTGCAAGGCAGGTAGCTCCTCCACTATCCAGGCGCCCGCAAAAGCTTGGCTCAGGTAGTTTGCATCGACAGGCACATAAACCTTACACTGGCTCTGCAAGCCCACAGCTACGGGTGTCTCAGCTACAGCCACAGCCACATATACCCTACACTGGCCCTGCAAGCTCACAGCTACACGTGTCTCAGCCACAGCCACAGCCACATATACCCCACACTGGCCCTGCATGCCCACAGCTACAAGCGTCTCAGCCACAGCCACAGCCACAGCCACATATACCCCACACTGGCCCTGCAAGCCCACAGCTACAATTGTATCAGGTACAGCCACAGCTACAAGCGTATCAGCCACAGCCACGTACCCCCTACACTGGCTCTGAAAGCCCACAGCTACAAGCGCATCAGCCACAGCCACGTATACCGCATACTGGCCCTGGAAGCCCACAGCTACAGGCGTATCAGCCACAGCCACATATACCCCACACTGGCCCTGCAAGCCCACAGCTACAATTGTATCAGCTACAGCCACAGCTACAAGCGTATCAGCCACAGCCACATGTATCCTACACTGGCTATGCAAGCCCACAGCTACAAGCGTATCAGCTACAGCCGCAGCCACATATGCCGCACACTGGCCCTGCAAGCCCACAGCTACAATTGTATCAGCTACAGCCACAGCTACAGCCACAGCCGCATATACCCCACACTGCCTCAGCAAGCCCACAGCTACAAGTGTATCAGCTACAGCCACAGCCACATATACCCCACATGGGCCCTGCAAGCCCACAGCTACAAGTGTATCAGCCACAGCCACATCTACGCCACGCTGGCTCTGAACGCACACAGCATCAAGTATATCAGCTACATCCACAGCTACAGCCACAGCCACATTTAGCCCACACTGGTTCTGCAAGCACGCAGCATCGAGTATATCAGCTACAGCCACAGCCACATATACGCCACATGGGCTCTGGAAACGCACAGCGACGACTGTATAAGCTACATCCACAGCTGCATCCACAGCTACCCCACGTGGGCTCTGCAATCACACAGCAACAAGTGTATGAGCTACAGCCACAGCGACAAGTGTCTCATCTACAGCCACATCCACAGCCACATATACCCCGCGCTGGCTCTGCAAGTACACAGCGACGAGTGTATCAGCTACATCCACAGCCACAAGAGTATCAGCTACATCCACAGCTACAAGAGTATCAGCCACAGCTACAAGTGTCTCAGCTACAACCACAGCTACACGAGTCTATGCCACAGCCACAGCCACAGCCACAGGAGTATCAGCTACAGCCACAGCTACAAGATTATCAGCCACAGCTACAAGTGTCTCAGCTACAAACACAGCTACAAGAGTCAAAGCTACAGCCACAGCCACAAGAGTATCAGCTACAGCCACAGCTACAAGAGTATCAGCCACAGCTACAAGTGTCTCAGCTACAACCACAGATACACGAGTCTGTGCCACAGCCACAGCCACAGGAGTATCAGGTACAGCCACAGCTACAAGATTATCAGCCACAGCTACAAGTGTCTCAGCTACAAACACAGCTACAAGAGTCAAAGCTACAGCCACAGCCACAAGAGTATCAGCTACAGCCACAGCTACAAGAGTATCAGCCACAGCTACAAGTGTCTCAGCTACAGCCACAGCTCCAGGAGTATCAGCCACAGCTACAAGAGTCTCAGCTACAGCCACAGCTACAAATGTCTCAGCCACAGCTACAGCTACAGCCACAGCTACAAGTGTCTCAGCCACAGCTACAAGTGTCTCAGCTACAGCCACAGCTACAGCCACAGCCACAGCTACAAGTGTCTCAGCTACAGCTACAGCCACAGCTACAAGAGTATCAGCCACAGCTACAAGTGTCTCAGCCACAGCCACAGCTACAAGTGTCTCAGCCACAGCTACAGCTACAGCCACAGCTACAAGAGTATCAGCCGCAGCTACAAATGTCTCAGCGACAGCCACAGCTACAAGTGTCTCAGCCACATCCACAGCTACAAGTGTCTCAGCTGCCACAGCCACAACCACAGCCACACACCCAAGCCCCTGCCCAAACACCAACACCAACTCCAGCCACAGCCACAACCACAACCAGTGCTTCTCTCACTGACAACTCCGAAGCCCGATCACATCAGCCTTTGGGAGCATCCAGAAAGCGCCCTGTACAGACAGCCACAAAGGCTTCCCACTCGGCCCGGAAGATGCCCAAGCCTGCTTTGGATTCAGATAGGGAGCCTTTGGCCCTTATCCCTGCTCCTGCATTACCCCGGCCAGCTGCTTTGAGCTCGGAGGCTGTGCCTTTGACCCCAAATCAGGGAAAGGCACAGCCGCATAAAAAGTTTGCTCTTGCTCTAAGCCTGGCTGCTGCTCAGCTGGTTGATGTGGGAAAGGCGGAGAGGCAAGGAGATGCACGGCTGAGTATGAAGATGGCTGTTAATCGTCCAATCCTGGCTGCTACGCAACAGCTTGGTGTGGGAAAGGCAGAGAAGTTATCTCGGGTTCTGATGCAAGGAGAGGCACGGTCGAATAAAAGGGTTGCTCTTGCACTAAGCCTATTCGCTGCTCAACGGGTAAATGTGGGGATTGTGGAGAGGCAGGGAGATGCACGGCCGAATAGGAAGATGACTGTTAGTCCTCCAATCCCAGGTGCTGCTCAACAGCTTGGTGTGGGAAAGGCAGAGAAATTATCACGGGTCCTGAAGCAGGGAGAGTCGCGGTGGAATAAAAAGCTTGCTCTTGCTCGAAGCCTGGCTGCTGCTCAACAGCTTGGTGTGGGAAGGGCAGAGAAGTTCTCTGGAGCCCTGAAGCAGGGAGAGGCGCGATCAAATAAAAAGCTTGCTCTTGCTCAAAGCCTGGCTGCTGCCCAACGGGTTCATGTGGGAAAGGTGGACAGGCAGGGAGATGCACGGTCAAATAGGAAGATGACTGTTAGTCCTCCAATCCTGGCTGCTGCTCAACAGCTTGGTGTGGGAAAGGCTGAGAAGTTATCCCGGGCCCTGAAACAGGGAGAGGCACGGTCGAATAAGATGGGGGCTGGTGCTGTAATCCTGGCTACAGCTCAACAGCCTGATGTGGGAAATGAAGAGAAGTTATCCAAGACCCTGATGCAGGGAGATGTACGGCTTGTACATCAGAAAGTAGCTGTTGCTCCTCCAATCCCGGCTGCCTGGAACCAAAATCAAAAACGAAAACAATCGGCTGAGATGGTGCACCGCCTCCTCCCCAGCTGTGCCTTCACTGTCCCAGCTTGCACTACAACGTAAGTTGTAGTGGGGAGGGGTAAGCGTGTACTGCCTCCGTCCCAGTTGCATTTTCACTGTCCCAGGTTATACTACAGCCTTGTACTACAACCTAAGTTGGTGTGGGGATGGGTGAGGAGGTGTACCGCCTCCGCCACAGTTATACCTTCACTGTCCCACCTTGCACTACAACCTTAGTTGGTGTGGGGAGGGGTGAGAATATACTGCCTCCGTCCTAGGTGTACCTTCACTGTCCCAGGTTGTACTGCAACCTAAGTTGGTGGTGTGGAAGGGTGAGAAAGTGTACCGCCTCAGTTGCAGGTGTTCCTTACTGTCCCAGATTTCACTACAACCTAAGTTGGTGGGGGGAGGGGGGAGAGTCTACTGCCTCCGCCTGAGTTGTACCTTCTCTGTCCCAGTTTGCAGTACAACCTAAGTTGGTGCGGGGAAGGATGAGAAAGTTTACCGCCTTAGTCACAGGTGTTCCTTACTGTCCCAGCATGCATGCATTGTTGCTTAAGTTGGTGTGGGGAAGGATGAGACAGTGTACCGCCTTTGTCACAGGTGTTCCTTACTGCCGCAGCTTGCTGCTCGTTTGCTTGTGGGTGGGTGAGTTGGATGGGGATGAGGTGTGGGTTGGGTTGGGGGGGAAGGTAATAGCAAGCAGGAAAATACTCAAGCTGCTTGCTTGGCATAGTGCCCGCTGCCTAGGCTTGCCTGTTGAGGCAGCTGAAATAGACTTGGATAAAGGGGGGGGGGGGTGGGGGAGGGGGGGTATGTGTACTTTGTGGGTGCTTGTATGTATGTTTGCATAATTTATGTGTGCATGTGTGTTTGTATGCATATGCATAATTCAACCAGCCTTCTGAACTTGCGTTGGCTGATGTGGTCCCTCACTGTCGCCAGGAGGTTGGGAAATCTAGCTTGGGCATTTTAGAATTTATTCGGATAGAACATATTGGAGGGCTCCACCACCATGCTGCTTCTGGATCTGTCAAAGCTGCTTCTGAGAACGTTTATCCATCACTTGGGAAATTGAAAAATGATACGCCTTGCCATGGGGAGAGAGGTTGAAGGAACCCTCCTGTTTGCTTGCACTGGGGAATAGTTAATATGATGTTTTTTTGTTTCCTCGACCGTCACTGCGCCTGAGCTTAGACTGCCTCGCGACAGCACTGAGGGAAGTTCATTACCTCTTCCAAGGCGGCAAGTCTGAAATTGGGAACCTGGAAAGAGCTCGAACCGCATATGGATCAAATGGATCCATCACATTGAGGTGCTTTTCTTTTCACATGGATCACATGGAGGTGCTTTCCACTTTACATGGTCACATGGATGTGCTTTCCTTTTCACGTGGATCACATGGATCACACGGGTGTGCTTTCCCTTTCACATGGATCACATGGATGTGATTTCCTTTTCACATGGATCACGCACACATACGACATGGATGTGCTTTCCTTTTCACATGGACCACATGGATCACATGGATGTGCTTTCATATTCACGTGGATCACATGGATATGCTTTTCTTTACATGGACCACATGGATCACTCACATATATCACATGAATGTGCTTTCCTATTCTCCTGGATCACATGGATGAGCTTTCCCTTTCACATGGACCATATGGATCACTCACATGGATCACATGGACGTGCTTTTCTTTTCTCCTATAAACAGCAGCGTCCTGGCAGTTCCCCTGGCTGGCTCTCGAGCCAATGGTATAGCAAGCTAGTGCACCTGGAGCTGTCCAGCACTGCTGAACTACTGTTGCTTAGTCTGATGGCTGGCTCAAGAACCTGCCTAGAAGCTGCTAAGAATATCGAAACAGAATAGCCATGTTTGTATCATGTTTTATACTAAGGATTAAAATAATAAGTGCCAAGCACGATTTTGGAATCATGACTGAAAACAACGAATTCGGTCTCTTGGTCATTTTATTATGAGTTGTATTCTGAGCGCAGGGCTCCCCCAGCTTGATGCAGTAACTGGATGCAGAAACTTCACTGACTCGTGCCATGTATAAATGTGCCAATACAATATGGGCAGGTTAAGCATGGGTAGTATCAGAGTTGCTTCGCTTCGAAATGGCTCGTGCCCGGCTGGGGGAGACTAGTGATGGGGGGCGTGGGCGTAGGGCTGTGTGGTAGCGTTGGACACATCTATGATAACGGCTGGGTTTGGGCGGTCGAACATCAATCCCCGCCTCGAACGGTCTCAAATCCTCTCACGACTAGGACGTAGGAGAAGAATTGACGGTCAGTCGGGATTTGACACGCCTCGATAGTACACGAAACAAGTCATGGAGCTGCTCTAACTGAAAAAAGTGCTCGAAAAACTGCTCGCGATTCGAATGGAAAGTGACGATGAGCACTGAAACCGAATAGACTACCGTAGTTAAGAGTCTTGTGATAGTGGGCGGGATTTGTTGTCTGTCAAAGTTGGGCTCCTGGGAGCCATCTTGGTAGGCGGCCCAAAGGGCCGTCCAACTGGCCCAATTGTTGGTCGTCTTTGAACCACGGAAAGCACCCGTATATCCAGCTATAAACATCAATATAATCAACCAGAACGATGTGTAATCATCTATGCCATTGATTGACGTACATGCATATATAGGTGCATTCTAGCACGGCTACTTCCTGTACCTGCCCCGGTCACTGCACCTATTTTTTAGGAGTGGCAATGCCAGTCTAACTGATCCCTTGGTGTCTGATTTATGTCAGGAAACAGGAAGAGTAAAATACCTTTCACAATTAAATCAAAGTGGCAGCAGCATGCCAGATCTCCATGGAGTGGTCGAATGGAAAGTACAGCACCGCCCATCCCCGTTGCAAACTTGAACTTAGTTACCGCCTTCAGTGTACTAGAGACTCGACGGTCGAGTCTCTTGTACATTGAGGGCGGTAATAAAGCCAAACCGGATGAGGAGCCATTTAGCCCTAAAGGGTTCGCGTCGACCCAGGCTTTCGTCTTAAGCCACCTCACGATGCCGCATGAGCGTTTCCCCGACCCACATCCGACCTGCCATCGCCATGGCAAACTGCCATTCTGCTACATGCGACCATGCAAATGGCGCATATATGCTAACCTTCTAACTGCGCAATTGATTTGTGGCGACACTTGGGTATCTCCACCTGACCTGATGCTCCCACGCACATTGTAGGGATTTGTTTTAGGGTTAGGGTATTCATATATAAAGTATATTTGTGGACGTTTGAATTGCAAATGATTTGTAGTAGTAGATTTTGTTACCTCTTGACCTTTGGAGCACCAGGAAATCAACAACTGCAGCAGGTAGGACAGTAAAATAATCAGAAGCAACACTATACGAGGTGGTGGGTGCGTATGTGAGATTGTTGCCCTCAACAGCAGCACGATTCACTCAACCTAACGTGCGACACTAACCATGTGACGCCCCAAAACAGGACAGCCACAAGTGACACCAACACATAATAACCAGACTGAGTGCCAGTAAAACCAGCGCCTCACAAAAAACCGTTCTAGCAGGAGGTGTCAAGGCCTCAAAAAAATCATTCTCCCTATTGATTTTTTCTGATAATGGGGCTGTAATCGCATGTATCATTGCGATATTGAAGCTACATTTCCAGGATCATGGGGTCGATCACCAGGGAGTCACTTTACGTCGGTGGGTGGTGGTGTGGGGAAGTGGGTAGGGGGGGGGGAGGGGGGGGGTGAGGGTTGGTGTGGGGGGGGGGGGGGGATAGAAGGTGTGGGAGTGGGGTGTTGAACTGGAGTCGGAGGGTATTTATGAAAGAGTTGTAGATAGGGGTGGGTTTGGGTGTTCAGAGATGGTGGGGTGGTGGGGGTGATGGGGGACTTGGATTGGTTTTGGGAGGAGCAAAAGGGGAGGGGTGGTGACTGGAAGAAGTTGGTTGACTGGGATGTGGGCTTTTAAGAGGTTAGTTGGGGTTGGAGTTAGTCGGAATGGGTGGGTGGTTTGGTGTGGGGTATGGGATGTGTTAAGTACTAGGAATTTGTAGTGTTGTTTGGGGTTGGTGGTTTATTCGGGTGGGTAGGGGGGGAATGGTTGGGGTTGGGGGGTGTGATTGGGATGTGATATGGTCTGGATTGGGGGATGGGTCCTGTGGGCAGGGGGGGGCTTGGGGGTGACTGGGGTTGTACGTTGGGAGTATCGGGGGGGTGGGGTGGTGGTGGGGGGGGGGGGGGGGGGGAGGGGGGGGAGGGGGGGCTCGCAGGGTGTCAGAGCCGTCATCCTCAAGATATTTTTTCCTGAACTTTTTACTCAGGAACAAGTCCACATGGCATTCTGAGACCACCCTTGATTAATCGCGTTGGGGCAAATGGCAGTCCATTGGCACCCTTTGGGACCGATTATGCATAAGTATCTAGCCCCTTTGGGTGGGTGAATGCAATTAGTATCTACCCCGGTTGGGTGGTTGGGTGACTGGGGGGTCCACCTTCCCTCATTTTTGTGTTTCCTAACTTTACTCAGGGACGTCCAAAGGACAATTCCTAGAGCGCACGCACCGCCGGGGTGGAGGTAGCCTTGGGTGATGCCAAACTTAAACACTTCATCAGAGAGTGACAGGAGATCTTGCAGCGGTCAGGGGGGGGCGCTCCAATCTAGTCCACGGTGCTGAGTTAGCCTTAGCGATTACATTACATGGTTAAAGCGTACTGTTGACACCGGTGGATGGTTGTATGAGAGCGTCTGTGCTTTAAACAAAAGAAAAAGCACAGCCACAAAGTGCAGAAAAAACCGTACATTACATCATAGGGATGGTTTCGAGACAAACAAAACCAAGCTCCCACCACCATTTTGTATGCGTAGGTATAACCCCCTAGAGCCGGACCCAGATCTCAACCACTTACAGTGGCGGAGTTAAAGCTAACAATGATAAGTCACAAGAAACAATAACAACCGACGGGAATATAAATGCAATTACGTTTCACCACTGAAGCAGTCCAGGCGTCCTGTCTTGCTCTTCTACAAGTAGAAGATAGTCGCTACGGTTGCTCCAGAAAGCTTAGTAGCCATTTCCAGTGCATAAAGGTTTCTGAATATGGAAATCGCCGAATTCCACATTGCGCATACTGTTAAGTCGTATCCTCGAGTGGACCTGCCTATAAATACTCTGGTAAACCTCTTCTGGTAGCTGGGAGGGCGATAGTCATGGTTCAAAGGGCACTCAACGGACATATGCCTTTCATCCTCAATTTTTCGGACGGACGCGGCACACTTTGGACAGCGTCTCATTGAACGAAGGATGTGTGCTTCTATCCACCACCGCGTGCATTCGTTTTCTGTGTTCCGCCAAGTGGAACCCATTCATAAACTGTGGCTATAGAAACGAATCTGATCGCTGCTTATGTATGCAGGTGGTAGAAGGGAATCACGCCATTCTCATCAATTGCTGTTGGCTGCTGTGAGACCATTTCTGGTATCGTAGGCGTTTTAAACGCCAACCCTTCTCTCATCAGGGATTCTTCTGTAGGGCTTGCATTGGTGTGGCATCTTGGGGGTACATTAAACCTCCAGTGTGGGGGGGCTCACGAAAACTTCAGGCCCTAAACCCTTCGACATCGACAGCCTCCGGGTCAAATGTTGTCGGGGTTATTACTGGATCCTAGCTTGTGGATGGAGCACAACATAGCTCATGTGAACCCAGCCAGGGTGTTGGTATCAAAAGATTCCTCAAGAGCTATCTAAATGAGATCCCAGGTTCTTTATCTTGGTCTTGTTCCAGATCCGCAAAGCGTGGGTTTTAAGCGGGGGGCCATCAAAAACACAACGGGAGAATGAGAAAACTTTACAATGCTGGGGTAATCCCA